>OX327013.1:2635293-3835293 GCA_946800695.1 Geum urbanum
GGCAGAAGCAACAAGAAATAGACTTCCTTCCTTCCTTGGTGCGTCCGAACGGTGGGGCTGTTCGGATGGGCGGATCCTCATTCTTCTCTCGTGCGTGCGGGCTTCCTTTCCTCGGGCGTTCGGGTGCAGCTGTTAGAAGAATACAACAATGAAGCAGGCGGTCAGGGGTCGAGACGGGGTGGCCCGCCTTCAACGCTCCGATGCCTAAGTCAGAATATGTATTGGATATAACAGTCAAGCGAACGTGCGAGTAGTGTGATGTGATTTAGCAGTCGTGAAATGAGTGATCGAATGGACTTAGATACCGTTCGATAGAGTGATCTTACCTGTAATAAATACCTGATATATATAGGTGGTTGAGATTGGAACCTGGTGGTGTTCTTCGATGTGGGACTGGTGTGGTCCTGCTGGTGTGTGATCCGTGTGTTCGGGCGTGCGTCCACCGGGCGCGTGTGCGCTCGGATGGGGTGGGTCTGGTGAGCGAAGTTGGAGCCTCCAAGGTGGTCTTGCATGTGGTCGAGTAGGTGTTGCTAATCTGCTTAAGTGGATAAGTATGTTAATCGTACAACTAATGATGCAATACTAACAAGTCCCCCAATTCTCCAAGTCAAAGAGAACTTTCTTGACTGGGGAGTTGAAAAAGGGTGTGCGATTAACAAGAATACTTATCCGGTTGAGCAGCGGTCATGATCCTGTGACCCCCCAAGTCCCCCAACTCTCCGGTCAAGAAAGGGCTCGCATGACGGAGCGGGACCTAGGTGGCCGAGCGTGTACCTGTTCGTCCGATGGTGTACCTGTGCGTGTTGTGGGCTCGGCATCCCAACTAATCTTGCTAGTTAGGACCCGCGCGCCCGGATGGGGTGGGGTTTTGGAGACATACATAATCACAACAGATATGTAGATATACAAGTATGTAGGATATTATGTGTGAAGATATGGTATGATGTGTGTGTATGCAAATGGTTTTCGTGACACAGGCGGTGGGATGCCGCTGTGCATCGCGTACGTCAACGGGGAGACCGTCGCGTACGGTGTAGCGTCAACGGAGTGATCAAGACCGCGACGTACAAACGCGTACAGAGGGACGGACCCGTACCCGTACCGTCTTCGGTCTTAGTACGCGCAATAGAGGGGACGTGCCGCATACCTGTGCCGCCTAATCCGGCTTGCCTTCAACGCCCGGGGAGGGCGGGACCAATGCCCGCAGCGTTCATCGGTCATCGGCACGATCAAGGGGGGGACGGACCGCTCGCCCCAAGCCATCCGATGTCGGCTTGTCGTTCGTTAACGTTACGCTCACGGAGAGGGCGGATGCCACACCCCGTGCCGCCCATCGGTCTTAGCGCGCGCCAAAGAGAGGGCGGACCCCATGCCTCTGCCGCCTAATCCGGCTTGCCTTCAACGCCCGGGGAGGGCGCACCCTAGCCCGCCACGCTCATCGGTCATCGGCACGATCAAGGGGGGGACGGACTGCTCGCCCCAAGCCATCCGATGTCGGCTTGTCGTTCGTTAACGTTACGCTCACGGAGAGGAAGAACCTCACGCCCGTGCCGCCCATCGGTCCCAGCGCGCGCAAAGAGGGGGCGGACCCCATGCCTCTGCCGCCTGACCCGGCTTGCCGTCTGACGTTTTACGTGTACGGAGAGGAAGAACCTCACGCCCGTGCCACCCTTGGCGCGCACAAGAGAGGGGACGGACCCCATGCCTGTTGCCGCCCATCGATCACTTGGGACATGCAGAGAGAGGGCGGACCTCATGCCTCTGGCGCTTATGCGACCTGGCCGTGTGCGAACGGAGGGGACGTACCCCACACCCGTCGCCCGTTGGTTTCAGGGACTGCAAGGGGAGGACGGGCCCCTTGCCCATTCGTATAGGCAACCTGTGTCTTTTGCGTGCGGGGGGAACGTATCCCTCGCCCGTGCGCCCGATAGTCTCGGCGCCTGCAACCTGCCAGGGCCGAGCTAGTGTGTGCGGGGAGAATCCAACGCCAGTGGCGCCCGTGGAGCTTTACGTGCCATGCCTGTTGCCGCGTAAACCGTGTTGCCAGTTCGTTATTGAGTGCGCCCAGTGGTGCTTACCTTGCTTGGTCGTGCGCGGGTGGTCTGACTTGTGTTGGACGTGGTGGTGTGCTGATTGATTGGAATGGTTGAGGTGACAGTTCGTTTGGTCTTATCCTGGGAAAGTGGTGTGATAACTGCTGGCCGTCGTGTTTTAATGTTGCGTGTCGTCATAATGGGTCGAAGGGCAGGCGTTCCGCGCGTGGGCGCGTGAAGGGCTGCATGGTTGACACGTGTTGAACTGTTGGGGGTCGTGCTAGGGTTGAATTTAAGGCGGGAAGATGATGGGCTTTGCACGGTTACTGAGGAGAAGCAAGTGGACCGGGTGGTGCCACGCGTCCCAATCCTACAGTGGGCATTTGTAGAACGGACGGCTGGCGTTTGATTGGCTGATATCGAGCGATTGGTATAAATAGGGGTATGGGGGGGGGTGTCTGTTCCAACACTTTCACTACTCACAAAAACCCTGCCAAAATTCCCCGCGCTCTGTTCCTTGTACCTGTTCTGTTGTGGTGCTCTCCGTTGCCGGAATTCGTTGCCGTCGTTTGTACCAAGTGATGTCATCCGAAGCCTGTGAGTCCCCCTGGGTTTGTTTTTGTTGTTTCTGTTTCGTGTTTGGGTTTTTTCTGGGTTTGTCTGTTGTTCTCAAGAATAGGGCTTGTTCTTGAGGTGGGGTGGGTTAGATCTGATTTCTTGTGGGTTTTTGGTATTTCTGGTGTTTGTCTTCTGTCTGCTTGCTAAGTGTTGGCCCGGTCGCTCATGGGTCAACAGTATGGGCGAGGGCGCGGAGTAGTGAAGTAGAATTTAACTGATGTGAAAGTGTTGTATCTGACGTGCTAACCTGTCTGCTCATGCGTTCGCAGCGAAGAAGAGGAATGAAGCGAGCAAGCGCCGGATGCTTGGGTTGCTGGGTGGTCCGTCGGTTGTGGTGGTGAAAACCGAACGTGCGCCTCCAACGGGCGATGTGGGTGCCCCTGCCCAACCTGTCCAAGTGCCACAAGCGGATGTTCTTCTCCTGCCGGCAGGCGATGTTGCTGGAGCTGAGACGTCGGTCGAGGCAGAACGTGAGCAACAGCTGGTCGTGCTGGATGATGATGTGACCGAGCGGGAGGATGCTCGTGCGCTGACGCCGGTGAGCCGTGCGCTCGTGGTGGTGCCTTCCCCCAGTCAGGCGGTTGTTCCGAGTCCGGGCCCAAGTGCTTGTTTTCCAGATCCTCCTCCTCTGGACTCGGATGCGCCAAAGTCTCCCCCGCACGGGAAGAGTGGGAAACGTGCGCGGAAGAGGGCGCGGGTGGAAGACTCCTCTCCCGGCCCTGCCCCTGGGACGGGCGATGATGCTGTGGAGAGAGTGCGGCAGGTCCTGGAGAATGAAGCTGCAGCGCTCGCGGTCGCGCTGCCTCCAGTTGAGGAAGCTCCTGCTAATGGGCTGGGTGGAGTGTTCGGTTCTTGTGCTCGGATGATGGAGCAGGCCTTCCGCTACCGCTCGCGGGAGGTTGCGGAACTTGCACGCCTCAGGGCTGGCGAGCGGGAGCACCGGAGGTCGATGGATATGGCGGTGGCTGCCAAGGAGAAGGCCAATGAGCTGGTGCGCCGATATGTCGCTCGGGTGAGCGAGGCGGATATCCGAGCGGGAGAAGCTGCTGCCTGCGAAACTCTGGCCAAGATCGACAGAGATAAGGCCATGGCCGAGGCGGAGTGCCTGCGCGGTGAGCTGACGCGCGTTCGTGCTGAAGCAGCCGCCCGGGTGGCGTTCCTGGAGTCTGAGGTCGAGAGGCTGTCGGGCTGTCGGGTGTATGAGAGGGCGGTGGATGCTTCCAGGGAGCGTGCTGAAGCTGAGCCAGTGGTCAGGCGGATGGATCCTGGTGAGCAGGCGGAAGCTGAGATGGCGGTGTCATCGGATGAGGGTGAGGAGATGGATGTGGAGACGGGGGCGGAGTAGTGTAGTTTTTTTTTTTTTTGTAATAGAGTAGGGCTGTGTAATAACCTTTGAATCTGAATGGAATTTCTTTACTTCCCGCCTGTGTGCCTTGACTTCTGTTTTTTTTTTTTTTTTTTGGCATCTTTTTGAATAACTTGTGCGAGTATGCAAAGCAAAATTACATTCAGTGGCCTATCCCCAGTCCCCCAGTCCCCCGAGTACATGGGCGGGCGGGTCAAGGACAAGCGAACGCGCGAATATAGACTAACGGAAAGAGAAGTAGGAAGTACAATATAATCACAAAATAAGCGACAAAGTACTTCCCCGAATGTTGAACGCTCAGTGGGCGGGGTGTTCTTCCGTTAGATGCGCCTGTGCGGATGATCGGGCGGTCGATTTCTTCGCCCTCAGTGGATTACAAGTGTGGCCTTGCGCCGCTCGCGTGTTGATCGCTCCTCCCGATCCGTGGGTCCCAAGGCAAGGACCTCCTGCCTGCCCCGAGTCTCCGTGGTTTCCTCCTGGTTGTATCCCTGGACGTGCCCGATCCCATGCTCGGTTGGGAATTTTCCCAAGAGCAGGTGCCCTACGATGATCAGTTTCAGTTTGCAGATTCCAGGCCTCCCGAGTATGGCGTTGTAGGGGGAGGGGGTGTCCATGACGATGAAGTCCGTCCGGATCTCGCTGTGCGGGGAATTGGGCGCTCCTATCTCGACCCGCAGGTTGTCGCTCCCGATAGGATACGAGGTCTCGTCTGTGAAGCTGGAGATGCATTCGTGGTCCTGCGTCATCTTGCTGGCGGTTCGGCCAAGCGCCGTGTATGCGTCGAAGTAGATTATGCTCACGGACGCCCCGTTGTCGACTAGCACCCTCTTCACAAGGAATTGGTCGATGATCGCGTCGATCACGAACGGTAGGGTGCTGTCCCTCGGATTTTCTTCCTCGTCCTTCGCCGTGAAGCTGATGGTGGGCGCCTCCTTCCATCGTGCCCTGGGCGCTCTCCCTGCCCCGATTGCCAGCACATCCCTGCTCGAGCGGTCGGGTGACGGTGCCCTCTCCTTGCGCTTGCCCCCGGATATCGTGTTGATAGTCCCACGGGTCCTGGCGCCCACCTGGCGCTGCTGTCCTTCCGCCCTGGGAGCGTTCGTCCGCTCGTCCTTCATGTCCTCGAGGGCCTTCTTCAGCATGATGCAGCTGTTGGTATGGTGGGTGGTGGCGTTGTGGAACTCGCACTGTTAGTATTGCGTAATTAGTTGTACGATTAACATACTTATCCACTTAAGCAGATTAGCAACACCTACCGCACCACATGCAAGAACACCAAGAAGGCTCCAACTTCACTCACCAGACCCACCCCCTCCGGGCACGCACGCGCCCGTGGGGGGCGCGCCCGAACATACGGATCACACACCAGCAGGAACCACCAAGTCCCACATCGAAGAACAACACCAGGTCCCAATCTCAACCACCTTTATATATCAGGTATTTATTACAGGTAAGATCACTCCATTGAAACCCAGCAGTACACACTCTGATTCAATCTCACTCGATCTATATCACACTACTCGCACGTTCGCTTGACTGTTATATCCAATACATATTCTGACTTAGGCATCGGAGCGTTGAAGGCGGGCCACCCCGTCTTGACCCCTGACCGCCTGCTTCATTGTTGTATTCTTCTAACAGCTGCACCCGAACGCCCGAGGGAAGAAGAAGCACCCGCCCGACAGGAAGAATCCGCCCATCCGAACAGCCCCAACGTTCGGACGCACCACCGAGAGAAAGAGGTCCACCGCACCAAGGAGAAAGAGAGGAAGTCTATTTCTTGTTGCTTCTGCCCCTTTACGCCCCCGCGCGTAATTCGGTAGAAACATCTGGCGCCGTCTGTGGGAAACTTACAAATTGCAAACCTCGTATAAACACCACCGACACCAAAGGTCCACATGCTTGATCCAATGGCTGACGACGGCAACACACCCGGAGGAGGAGCCCCACCAGGTTCACCGGAGCGGAACGCACGGACGACCAACAGAAGTGACGACGACGGGCGCATCAACGGCATGGCCCAGGAGATGCGGGAGGCAGCGCTCGAGAGGGCGGAGGAGCGCCTGGCCCGCCGGAGGATGGAGGAGCGACTGGAGATGCTCATTAACCGGCAGATGGAGCAGCCCGAGGAGACTCAGGAGACCGCCAGTGGGGAGCGGTATTTTTTCAACAGGAACGACGCTCGGGCACCCTCACCTGCGGAAGAGTCGACGCCCCCCGACGGACAACAGCGTGATCCTAAGAAGGATGGAGGAACTGGCAGAGGAAGTTTCACGCTTGCGCAAGGACAAGCTGGCCGGCCAGGGCGGGACATTTGCCCCCCGGGTCAGTCCGTTCTCGGCGCACATACTGGAGAGGGGAAGGGATCCCCACGCAAAGATAACAAAGATTGCCCGGTTTGACGGGAGCGGGGATCCACGGACGCACGTGGACGAGTTTCGGTCCACCACGGACGGGACCCGATATTCGGACCCAACCTTGTGTTTCCTGTTTCAGGAAACACTGGCGGAGGAGGCACGGAGCTGGTTCTACGAGATCCCGCCAGGGTCCATCCATTCGTTCCTCGAACTGGCGGAGAGTTTTCAGAAGCGCTATCGGCTCCAGGGGAAGTACAACACCACGGGTATTCTCCTGAAGGTCCGCCAGGGGGCGGACGAGGGCTTGTCGAGCTACATCAATCGATGGAGGACGCTCGCAAGCACGTGCAGGGACCTCGACAAGCGTGTGGCCAAGGTCGCTCTGATGGACAACCTGCTCGCCACCCCCATTCGTAGAGAAACTCGTGAGGAAGGAGCATCTCGACTACGACGAGATCATGGATTTGATTATACAGAAGGCGTTGGTGGAGACGCGAGTGTACGGGTCCGCCACCGGATCTAGCACCGGCGAACCGAGGATGGACGTTCAGCCCCGACGTTCCTCGGGCGGCGGAACGACACCAACCAGAAGTTACAAGAGGCACCGGGACGCGTTCGGGCAGGGCGGTCGGGAGACCTCTTATCACGGACATCGGGCGAAGGAACCAACACAACAGGGCGCCCGCCGATCAGCGGGACGGGAGATCCTTGCTATCAATGCACGAACACCCACGCAGCTCCTCCACCAACATTGGCACCAGCTCCCTCGACCAAGCGGCGTAGAGGCGGCGATAGCTCCGGTTGGCCGGATCCCGAGCAATTGGTGCGAATACCACGACACCGCCACCCACCGCACGGACGATTGCCCACTGCTGAGGGGGGCCCTCGAAAATATGAACAGCGGTTGCCCCAGGACGCGGGGACGCCAACGCCAGGTGGGCGCCGGAACCCGCAGGACCATCAACATGATATCTGGTGGTAAGCGCAAGGAGAGGGCGCCATCCCC
The DNA here is from genome assembly GCA_946800695.1 of Geum urbanum. Classification (NCBI taxonomy): domain Eukaryota; kingdom Viridiplantae; phylum Streptophyta; class Magnoliopsida; order Rosales; family Rosaceae; genus Geum; species Geum urbanum. Next base: position 2,642,674 of record OX327013.1, read on the forward strand.
CGTACACACGGGCGGGGAAGCGTGGACGCTCGAGACAGGAAGAACGATCAAGGCAGGAAGAGAGGAGGCGCCCACCATCGGCTTCACGGCGAAGGACGAGGAAGAAAATCCAAGGGACAGCACCCTACCGTTCGTGATCGACGCGATCATCGACCAATTCCTTGTGAGGAGGGTGCTGGTTGACAACGGGGCGTCTGTCAACATTATCTACCTAGGCGCGTACAAGGCACTCAGCAGGCCCGCACGCAAGATAACACGGGATCACGAAGGCATTATCAGCTTCACAGGCGAAACCTCATATCCTATCGGGATCGACAATCTACGGGTCGAGGTGGGCGCACACGATTCCCCGCACAGCGAAATCCGGACAGACTTCACCATCATGGACACCCCCTCCCCCTACAACGCCATACTCGGGAGGCCGGGGATTTGCAGGCTGAGGATGATCATCGCAACCTACATGCTCCTTGGACGGTTCCCGACCGAGCACGGGGTCGGATGTGTCCGAGGGTATAGCAGCGAGGAGACGGCGGAAACCCGGAACGAGCATGAGGTCCTCGCCTTGGAGCCCGCACCAGGATCAGAGATACCCGACGATCCCCGCGACGGGCTGATGGCCGTATCACCCGTCCCCGAACGCGAAGAGCTGAGGACGATACAGTTGTCCTCCGAACGACCGGAGAGGACGGTCCAAATCGGGGCATCATTGGCCCCCGAAGCAGCCGAACGACTGATTGCGCTGCTGAAGGAGAAGCAGGAGGTATTCGCCTGGTCGTACAAGGACATGCCGGGAATCAGCACGAGTATCATATCCCATCGACTGAGCGTCAACGCCAACGCCCGGGTGGTGAAACAGAAGCGGCGAGCGTACAAGGCAGAGCATTACGCCGCCATGCACGAGGAGGTGGACCGACTACTGGGCATCGGGTTCATCCGGAAGGTGGATTACCCCAGGTGGATTTCCAACGCGGTAATGGTACAGAAGAGCAACAAGAAGTGGAGGATGTGCATCGACTACAGTGATCTCAACAAAGCTTGCCCAAAGGACAGCTTCCCGATACCAAGGATCGATCAGCTGGTGGACGCGACGGCAGGGCACGAACTCCTATCAATGATGGATGCTTACTCAGGCTATAACCAGATCTTCATGGACCCCGAGGACCAAGAGGCGATGACGTTTGTCACTGACAAAGGCCTTTATTGCTACGTTGTCATGCCCTTCGGGCTGAAGAACGCCGGCTCCACTTACCAGAGGCTCATGAACACTATGTTCCACGGCCTCATCGGCAACATCGTGGACGTGTATGTAGACGACATATTGGTGAAGAGCGTCCGGGCGGTCGATCACGTCCAGAATTTGGGGACTGTGCTCGACGTCCTCATCAAGAACGGTATGAGGCTGAACCCCGCCAAATGCACTTTCGGGGTCACCAATAGCAAGTTTCTGGGATACATTGTCAGCCAGCGAGGAATTGAAGCCGCACCAGCCAAGGTCAAGGCGATCATCGACATGAAGCCGCCCGTCAAGAGAGTGGACCTACAGAGCCTCACGGGGAAGCTCGCATCCCTGAATCGTTTTATCTCACGATACTCAGACAGGTGTGCACCATTCTTCAAAGCCCTAAGAACCACGAACAAGCGCGAGGTTGTGTGGACGCTCGAATGTGAGGAGTCTTTCCTTCAGATCAAGGAGTATCTGGCATCCATTCCGCTCCTCTCCAGGCCCGTCCGAGGGGAAATTCTGTATCTTTACTTAGCTGCTTCCTTGACCGCCGTCAGTTCTGCCCTCGTCCGCAGAGAGGACGGTACGGAGCTGCCCGTCTTCTTCTCAGGGAAGGGCATGACAAGTGCCGAGACGCGATACCCCACGATCGAGAAGATGGCGCTCGCGCTCATTACCGCCGCCCGGCGGCTGAGGCCATACTTCCAGGCGCATAGCATCCACATCCTCACCAACACGCCCTTGCGCCAGATACTCCAGTCACCCGACCACAGCGGTCGCCTGGCGAAGTGGGCCGTCGAGCTCAGCGAATTCGACATCATGTACAAACCTCGTACGGCAATCAAGGGACAAGCTGTGGCGGATTTCATCGCCGAATATACAGAAGCAGAGGGGGCGCCCGCTCAGGCGCCCGACGATCCGGCGGTTGGGGCGTCCGACAAACCGGGGGTCACGGAGCGACCATTGTCGGAGTGGAATCTCTACGTGGACGGATCTTGCACGAAGAAAGTGAGCGGCGCCGGTATAATTCTGACTGGGCCAGGAGGGGTGAACGCAGAGTACGCCCTCAGATTCGAATTCAAGACAACAAACAACGAGGCCGAGTACGAGGCGCTCATCGCGGGTCTACAACTAGCCAAAAATTCGGAAGCGCCCGACCTCAACGTCTTCAGTGACTCACAATTGGTGGTAAGCCAGGTCGGAGGGGAGTTCCAGGCAAAGGGGGAATCCATGATCGCCTACCTAAAGCACGTCCAGGCGCTGATCAAAGGATTCAAGTACGTCAACATCAACCACATACGCCGAGGATTCAACGCGAAGGCGGACAAATTGGCCCGGCTGGCCACGGCGCCCGTACACACGGGACCAGGGCAGCGTATCGTCGAAGTGTTGCGACGGCCGAGCATCTCGGGGGCAGAGCAGGTCTTGACAATCGAGCCACACGAGTGTAGTTACATGGATGAGCTCATCGCCTACAAGGCTAGAGGAGAACTACCGGAGGACAGAAAGGCGGCCAGAACCATTGTCGCACGTGCGGCCAATTTCAGCATGCGGGACGGAATACTCTATCGACGGGGCAGGACTTGGGCGAGCCTCAAGTGCGTCACTCCGACAAAGGGCGAATTTATCTTGAAGGAGATCCACTCGGGCACGTGCGGCCATCACGCGGGCGCCAGGTCAATCGCGCACAAGGCCCTTCGACACGGATTCTGGTGGCCCACCATCCACGCAGACGCCACAACGCTGACGAGCAAGTGCCACCAGTGCCAGATCCACGCACATCACCACCATGCGCCTGCCGTCCCCTTATCCATTCTCCTGTCGCCCGTTCCGTTCGCACAGTGGGGACTGGACTTGATTGGAGAGCTTCCAAAATCGAAAGGGCAATACAGGTACCTGATCGTCATCATCGACTACCATACGAAATTCATTGAGGCCCAGCCCATGGCCAGGATCACCACGGAGAAGGTGGAACGCTTCCTCTGGCGCTTCCTCTTCTGCCGGTATGGGACGCCAATCAGTATCGTCACGGACAACGGACCACAATTCAACAATCCCAGACTGATAGACTTCTGCAAACGCCAGGGGACGGATCTCATCTTCGCGTCACCCGCGCATCCCCAGACGAACGGACAGGTAGAAGCGGCCAACAAAATCATCAAGACTGGCATCAAGAGGAAGATAGAAGACATCGAGCCTGGGGAGGCAGGTTACGGACGCTGGCCCGACATCATCCCCGAAATTCTATGGTCCATCCGAACAACAGCCAACGCGGCTACAGGGGAGACTCCGTTCAGCCTAACGTTCGGGACAGAGGCCGTGCTACCCCTGGAAATCACCCATCAGAGCCCGCGGATCGAGGGGTACGACCCGCGTACGAACAACGAAGGACTAAGGCTCAACAACGACCTGCTAGAGGAACGCAGAGACACGGCGCACCTGCACAATGCCGCCAACAAGCAGAGAGTCGCACGGTTGTATAACCAGCGCGTCCGGGCTCGCCCAATCCAACTGGGGGACTGGGTAATGAAGGCAATCCAGCAGAAGGTGAAGGCGCTTCGCCCACTATGGGAGGGACCGTACGTCGTTGACGAGGTAATAAGCGACAGCACTTTCTACCTTAGGGACATGCAGGGTCAACGACTGCGTCATCCGTGGAACATCCAGCACTTGAGGAAGTACCTTCACTAAAGTTTTATCGTGTATTTTCATTTATGTAAACACTGTTGCGGTTGTCCTTTTCCCGCCCGCCTACCTATTCGGGGGACTGGGGATAGGCTACCCACGAAATATTGAGCAGCGCACGCCCGTACAAAGTTCATCCAAGTAGCAAACCAAGTTCAAAAAAAAAAAAGCAAAGGGAAAAAGCACACTAGCACGGGGCACACAAACGGACGACAAAGAGGAAATTCCATTCACAGAGATCCAATTACAACAGAGAAAAGCAAAGGGTCTACACTATTACAAAACAAAAAGAGAAGCAACTACTCTCGCCCGCCCGCATCAGCACCGTTACCCCCGCTCGCCAACATCCCCTGCTCCGCCAGCCAGGCATCCAGCTCATCCTTCTTCACGAACGGCCGCGCCATCTCCTGGAATTCAGCAACCTCGGCATCCACCAACTCCTCGAACTCCGCAGAATTCTTGAAGTCAGCAACCGCCTCTTCGCGCGCCTGCAGCACTTTGGTGTGCATCTCGGCCATCAGACGAGACTCCACTTCGGCCACCCTATTGGCCGCCGCAGCCTTCTCCTCTTCCAGGGCGGCGAGGGCTGAGTCACGCTCGACCTTCAGTATCTGCGCCTGCTCTTCCGCCTTCTGCGCCTGCTCCTCCGCCTTCCGGCAGACGTTGGTGAGCCTGTTTATCTCCGCCTGGGTTTGCTCCGCACATATCCTGTTGGCAAAGCGCTCGCGCGCCAGGTACATCTTCCGCTGAAGCGCTATGCAGAGGTTGTAGGCCACATCCATATCATCCTTGTTGCCCGAGCCTATATCTGGCACCATATCGTCCACAGCCTTCATGGCTTCCTCAATAGATCTCGCCAGTGGGGTGTAACAGGCGAACGGGTCATTGGGCCGGGCGGCAGGCACCTTTACACGCGGATTCACCACACGTTGACGCTTCTGGGAGGGTTCACCGTCCGGGCTAGGCGAGCGGGTCCTTGGCGCTGGACGCTCGGACGGTTGGGGAGACGAAGATCGACCTCTTGCCTTGGACGTCCGGGCCTCACCCCGCGCATCTTCCCGCTCCTGCCGACGCTCGCGCCTATCATTGTGCCGCTCGGCGCGATCAGCCTTAGCCTTCGCCTTCGACGCACCGGTATGGCCGGTTGGCGGTCGATGGGCACCAGCCGGGACAGCAGCAGCATACTCGCTGGCAGGGGGAGGACGAAGCTTGGGCTGCACGGTATCCCCCAGCGCATAACCACCTCGATCGTCCTCCACCACCAAACGGACCTTCGGCCCGGTACTTCGGAGCTCGGCAATACGGCGCTTGGACAGGTCACTCACAACAGCATTTTTACCAGCCATCTTCTTCACTACAGCAAACAACGGGCGAAAGGTTAGTAACAGCAATAAACAGTTGATAAAAATCTACTACTCCTAGACAAGCAAACTACAGGCACACGTACGCGGCAGCTGGGCCAGACGCGTCTCCACTATCATGTCCCAGTGGCAGCAGGCGTAGAAGGACTTTGCCTCCGGCGCAGGGTCGAAAACAAACTTCAGACGGTTGACCCGCTCCTCCTCGGCAGGCGTCATCGGGTACTCAAGCATTTCAAGGGGCTGGAAGGCTTCGGGGACTCGATCAATCTGATCGATATCCGCCAGGTGCTCTTCCGCGAAGGACCCCAACTCCCAGTCACCGCCCACCAGGCAATTGATCGTACGCCAGTGGGTCGCAGAAGTTGGAGCATTCGAAAACCACCACGTCACGCGCGGCTCCACGGTGATGGTTCCCCAATCCATCTTGCGCGTAGAGTAGCGCAGACCAAAGAAGTGAAGGAACTCCGCCCGCGTGGGGTGGCCCAGTCCGCTCGTCCGGAACACAGTGAACATGGCCACGAGCGTATGGGTGAGAGTGGGCCCGCACTGACCCAACGTGATGTTTAGCAGCGCCAGCATATACTGAAAGAACGGGTGCAACGGCAACTTGATTCCCGCCTTCAGATGATACTCACTCAGACATACGTGCCCAGCCGGCGGGCGGGTGAACGTCTGGCCTCCCCTAGGTGCGCGCAACTTCACCGAGTCAGGAATGTGATAATCCCTCGCCCACCTGGTCAACTCCGCGGGAGTCGGCGCACGCTCGGGCTCCTGGACGGCCGTACCATCGGGGAATGCCCAGTAGACAGGCCCACCAGCCGTAGGCTGAGGAAGTACACCTCCCCCTTCCGACCTCTCTCCGTCCCGGTGCGTCGACGATTGTTCGCCCGATGGTTCACCCGACATGCCACCAGACGACCCAGACGAACTCACCGACCCCATCTTCTCCATCTCTGGCCTAGCTTCCATTGGCTGCACAGGAGAGATGTCAGGCAAAATGCATTGCAGTGGCGGGACACTCAAGACAGACTCATCCGAAGACACGCTGGACGTACTGGATGTACTCGACCCGCCCGACCCACAACTAATCCACCCTAACCCCGGAATATAGATCCGCTCGCGTGACTGGTCGCTCGGTATCTCAATCGGCTCCATCCTATGAACGAGCGCACGACCAACACTTAGCCAAAAAAACCCTCCCCACACAGAAACACAAAACCCACAAAAACCCACACACAAACAGATCAAAACACCCTCCCACCCAAGAACACGCCCTACCCCCAAATTCAAAAACAACCCAGAAAAACGCAGAAAGAAACACAACACAGATAAACAAATTCAAATACCGAGGATGAGAGCCTCACCAGATTGTTTGTTGTTTACGGACAAAAACTCCTCACGTCAAGCACGGATCCAGGCAACACAGCAACGGCAACACAGAGAAAACCTCGAACGCACAGCACAGGTCGCAGGGAATTTCGGCAGAGTTCTGGTCAGTTATGAGAGTGATGAAGGAAACAACAGCGGAGGAACCCTATTTATACTACTCGGGTGGGATACGCAAACGCACGCTAGCCGTCCATTCTTGCGTATCCACCCTCGGATCCAGACACGTGGCTGGGGCGGTTTACTTGCCCTCCTAAGTAAACCGCGCCAACCCTCCAGCTTCCCGCCTCGATTTCAAACCCTAGCACGGTCTCCCACGGACCGCCACGTGGTGCCCATGCCCCACTCCCACGCTCCCACGCGCGTGACGTCTCCACCCCGAGTAATCATCACGGCATCAGCATTAAATGCAGGGGCACGCTAGCATTAAACACGACGGCTAGCATTTATTATACCAGTTCCCCAAGAGAAGTCAAACGGAATGTCACCTCCAAACGTCTCATCAAAGTACCACCAAACCCAAGACAAGGACAACACGCCACGACACCAAAACACCTCCATTGGCGCACGCACCACCCGCACGACCGCACGATCGCACACCACCATCAGGTTAGTACAAGAACCGCTCGGGCGCCCCGAAAGAGGGCTAAACGCCTGAATTCCCTTTTGGCCGTGTCCCGAACGAAGAGCTGCGCCGTACGGGATGGGGTTCTTCCTCTACGTACGCGCACGCATTAGCAAGCCGGGTCAGGCGGCAGAGGCATGGGGCCCGCCCTCTCTCTGAGCGCGCGCTGACACCGATGGGCGGCACGGGCATGGGGTCCGCCCCCTCCGTGGGCGCACCGTTACATGATCGAAGAGAAAGCCGGCTGTCATGACAGAGGCATGGGGCCAACTCCTCTCTGGGTGTGCAAAGTCGATGGCGGCACGGGCGTGGGGCGATTCCCCTCCGTGTGAGCGCAATTCCACCCCGACTCAGAGCGCCAAGGGCGTGCGGTCCGACCCCTCCTTGCGCGTTCTGGGATTGATGAGCGCGGGCATGCGGTACGTCCCTCCGTAAGCGAAACACAAGCCGGCTGTCATAACGGAGGCATGGGGTACGCCCTCTCTCTGAGGGTGCTAAGCCGAAGAACGGCACGGGCATGCGGTCCGTCCCCTCCGTAGCGCGTTACTTATAGGTCGCGGTCTTGATCCCTCCGTTGACGCTATACCGTACGGAACGGCATCCCCGTTGATGTACGCGGTGCACCGCGCCATCCCAATGCCGGTGTTACGAAAAACATTTGCACATCATACCATACATTCACACATCATACCATACATTCACGCATCATCACATACATTCATACACCATACTTACATATCCGCATCTGTTGCACTTGTATATCTTTGCGAGCCCAATCCCATCCGGGCAAGCGGCTCCCAAGCATATATAGCAAGTCTTGCTTGGAGGCCGGGCCCATAGGTACACCAACGCGCGACCATACCACCCCACGGGCGCGCGGGTCCCAACTCGCAAGATCAGCTGGGATGCCGGGCCCAGAAAAGGAACAGGTACACCATCGGACGAACAGGTACACCATCGGACGAACAGGTACACACGCTCGGCCACCAAGTTCCCGCCCCGTCATGCGAGCCCTTTTCTTGACCGGAGAATTGGGGGACTTGGGGGGTCACAGGTTCATGACCGCTGCTCAACCGAATAAGTATTTCTGTTAATCGCACACCCTTTTTCAACTCCCCAGTCAAGAAAGTGCTCTTTGACTTGGGGAATTGGGGGACTTGTTAGTATTGCGTAATTAGTTGTACGATTAACATACTTATCCACTTAAGCAGATTAGCAACACCTACCGCACCACATGCAAGAACACCAAGAAGGCTCCAACTTCACTCACCAGACCCACCCCCTCCGGGCACGCACGCGCCCGTGGGGGGCGCGCCCGAACATACGGATCACACACCAGCAGGAACCACCAAGTCCCACATCGAAGAACAACACCAGGTCCCAATCTCAACCACCTTTATATATCAGGTATTTATTACAGGTAAGATCACTCCATTGAAACCCAGCAGTACACACTCTGATTCAATCTCACTCGATCTATATCACACTACTCGCACGTTCGCTTGACTGTTATATCCAATACATATTCTGACTTAGGCATCGGAGCGTTGAAGGCGGGCCACCCCGTCTTGACCCCTGACCGCCTGCTTCATTGTTGTATTCTTCTAACAGCTGCACCCGAACGCCCGAGGGAAGAAGAAGCACCCGCCCGACAGGAAGAATCCGCCCATCCGAACAGCCCCAACGTTCGGACGCACCACCGAGAGAAAGAGGTCCACCGCACCAAGGAGAAAGAGAGGAAGTCTATTTCTTGTTGCTTCTGCCCCTTTACGCCCCCGCGCGTAATTCGGTAGAAACACGCACCATACCTCCGGTAGTTGGCCGGCTGGTACCCCCGTCTTCGCCATGTTATTTGGGGGCGGTATTCGGTGTCGATGCAGGCGGAGTAGGTACTCAGGGTGACTGCCCGTTGATCGTGAAGACCTCCTGTGCTGCCGGCCGGTAGCGTGGTGCTGGCGGGAAACGGGCGCCCTGCGCCTGGTTGCGGTTGTTGCCCTGGTATCCGCGGTAGAAGGGCCTCTGGAAGTTCTGCCTGTACCCGTCTCGGTTCCTCTTGAAGCCCCCGGTTGGCCTCTCGCTGTCCGCCAGCCGTTGTGGTTGAGCGCCTGTCGCCCCGGGTCTGCTGGAGCTGGGTTCGGAGGCGGCTCCGTACACCCGCGTCTCCACCAGTGCTTTCTGCACAATCAGATCCATGATCTCGTCGTAGTCGAGATGCTCCTTCCTCACAAGTTTCTCTACGAATGGGGTGGCGAGTAGGTTGTCCATCAGAGCGACCTTGGCCACTCGCTTGTCAAGGTCCCTGCATGTGCTTGCGAGCGTCCTCCATCGGTTGATGTAGCTCGACAAGCCCTCGTCCGCCCCCTGGCGGACCTTCAGGAGAATACCCGTGGTGTTGTACTTCCCCTGGAGTCGATAGCGCTTCTGGAAACTCTCAGCCAGTTCGAGGAACGAGTGAATGGACCCTGGCGGGATCTCGTAGAACCAGCTCTGTGCCTCCTCCGCCAGTGTTTCCTGGAACAGGAAACACAAGGTTGGGTCTGAATATCGGGTCCCGTCCGTGGTGGACCGAAACTCGTCCACGTGCGCCCGTGGATCCCCGCTCCCGTCAAACCGAGCAATCTTCGTTATCTTCACGTGGGGATCCCTCCCCCTCTCCAGTATGTGCGCCGAGAACGGGCTGACCCGGGGGGCGAACGTCCCGCCCCGACCGGCCAGCTTGTCCTTGCGCAAGCGTGAGACTTCCTCTGCCAGCTCCTCCATCCTCCGTAGGATCATGCTGTTGTTCGTCGGGGGTGTCGACTCCTCCGCAGGTGAGGGCGCTCGAGCGTTGTTCCTGTTGAACACATATCGCTCCTCACTGGTGGTCTCCTGGAACCCTTCGGACTGTTCCACCTGCCGGCTAATGAGCGCCTCCAATCGTTCTTCCATCCTCCGGCGGGCCAGGCGCTCCGCTGCTCTCTCGAGCGCCGCCTCCCGCAACTCCTGGGCCATGCCGTTGATGCGCCCGTCGTCGTCACTCCTGTTGGTCGTCCGTGCGTTCCGCTCCTGCGAGCCTGGTGGGGTTCCTCCTCCGGGTGTGTTGCTGCCGTCAGCCATTGAATCGAGCATGTGGACCTTTGGTTTCGGTGGTGTTTATACGAGGTTTGCAATTTGTAAGTTTCCCACAGACGGCGCCAGATGTTTCTACCGAATTACGCGCGGGGGCGTAAAGGGGCAGAAGCAACAAGAAATAGACTTCCTTCCTTCCTTGGTGCGTCCGAACGGTGGGGCTGTTCGGATGGGCGGATCCTCCTTCTTCTCTCGTGCGTGCGGGCTTCCTTTCCTCGGGCGTTAGGGTGCAGCTGTTAGAAGAATACAACAATGAAGCAGGCGGTCAGGGGTCGAGACGGGGTGGCCCGCCTTCAACGCTCCGATGCCTAAGTCAGAATATGTATTGGATATAACAGTCAAGCGAACGTGCGAGTAGTGTGATGTGATTTAGCAGTCGTGAAATGAGTGATCGAATGGACTTAGATACCGTTCGATGGAGTGATCTTACCTGTAATAAATACCTGATATATATAGGTGGTTGAGATTGGAACCTGGTGGTGTTCTTCGATGTGGGACTGGTGTGGTCCTGCTGGTGTGTGATCCGTGTGTTCGGGCGTGCGTCCACCGGGCGCGTGTGCGCTCGGATGGGGTGGGTCTGGTGAGCGAAGTTGGAGCCTCCAAGGTGGTCTTGCATGTGGTCGAGTAGATGTTGCTAATCTGCTTAAGTGGATAAGTATGTTAATCGTACAACTAATGATGCAATACTAACAGTTGCTTTGTCCCAGGCCCCATTAAAGTTGAGCTTGTAAGCTAAAGGAGGAGGTTTGGTCCATCGTTTAGGAAACTGATCGGGGAATCAATCACAAAATTAGGCCTCACGCTCTCATTAGCATTAGCAAGGCCTAAACCCTAGAAGGGTGCATTTATTCACGTACAGCTCCAAGATTGCCACTTATATTTTCTTTTCAAAAAATTTATCATTTACCATTAATCTTACTATTTTACCCTTTATTCTTTTTTCTTTTCTTTCTTTTCTCACCTCTAATTTTTTTTTTAAAAAAATACCAATCTAAATCTTCAACCATTGAAATACGAAGTATGCAGTATTGTTTGAAATCTTATAACTCAGATCCATGTATAAGAACATATAAGTGATATACATAACAACATTGAAGTTAACAAAAAAAAGGATAATGACTTATAATAAAAAAATAAGATCGATTCAATGTTGAACTAATTCTATTTACAAACATGTTATCTTCATTCATATTCTAGGTTTTAATCTTCAAACTCATGAAACCCAATTTTGAATCTTCAAAAAAAATTAATAAGCGAATTTTCTGCAAAAAAATATATCGAGAACTCAGATTGTATCAATCTCTTTGTCAACTAACTAAGAGAATTTGATTTTTTTTTATTATTTAATTTTTAAATTTTTTATAGGTGAAACGGTAGAATAGGAGCTGGTAAGTTACAAAAAAGTTCACTAGTGACTCGCACGATAGAAAGAACTCTCCAAAAGCAGCCTACACTATTACATGAGCAATCTGATACCCAACAACCATTACTAAATTAAAAGGTGTATAACAAAGACTTTAAAAATCAGGGTTTCATACCCTATCTACCTATGCTACCCCAAAGTACTACATCACTACTATCCAGTCCTGAGCTTTTGTCATCGCGAGTGCTACCAAAGTTCTATGTGCGGGGTGCCGCTCAAAATTTCTTTGGACAAAGTCCAGGTTCTAGATCCAGTATCAAATAAGCTCATCATGAATAGCTGAAAGCATCTGACCCGATTTAGTTTTCTAAACCGGGATTAGGCCATTAATCACCATTAGAACCTAAACATGCTAATCCAAAAAAAGACCGAATGAAAATCAATAATCTGAAATCATAAGTTAAAGAAACTAAATTTCCGAAACAACTCATAATAATAGAATCTAACACCGTTATGACATCAGGGCTGCTAGACTATCTAAACTATCTCGTAGGATCGACCATGGATCGTACGATGGATATTGATATGCCTCGATATATATGCACGCCCGACCTCAACTTTAAATCTGTAATCTGGGAAGTAGAAATCGAAGGGCCCAGGAGAAAGGCATATAAAACAAGAAAACCGCTAGAGTGAGTGGACGAAAATAAAATATTTGTAAGAAATCGTAAAATATACTTTATGCCTTTCCACCTTAATCATGTAGTAAAAATATAGCGAGTCAACATAAAATATATATATTGTAAGTGTGTGGAGGCATGCATAACGTAATCGTGGGTCAGGAGTTTGACGTGTCCCATCCGGAGTGTACTCGATCATCAGTCGAGCAGGTGATGCATTGCTGCATATACATAAACATAACGTGCATGAAATTGTAAATTCATAACATATAACCTCTGTATATAATCATAAACATATCATAAATCATATCATATATGCTCAAAGAAAGTTATAAGCATAAAATTTTAGACTCGCTAATTGACAGTGAAAATAAAGGTGTCCACTTACCTGGAACGCCAGTAAATAGTTAGCTCGTCAATCCACTCTCGTAAATTATACTCGGTGCTCCTATACCAAATTGACATCACATCTATTAATAAAAGTTCAGCTGTGCCCTTAACGTGAATATAGAAATTTAGAACGTAATGCCGATCTGGAACTCACATTATTCCCAAAAGTTATCGCCCACATGATTCGTCCTTGGATATGCTGAGTCGCGCCTTGATCCTTAACGTCGTAGTCCACCAGTATTATATTTTGCTTGGCACGCGACAACGACCGTGTTGATGTGTCAAGTCGCCCAATTATTTTGAATGAGCCAAAAACGTTACATACATCTAACAAACTTAACTAATCTACGCAAAAACTATTACATATCGGCTTAGGAACCTTGTCGTGAAAAAGTACACTTTCTGCTCATCGGAGCTCTAACGCACACGGCGGCGGGTGGGGCCTATGCGCCACCACAGGCGGCGGCCGGAATCTAACCTACACCAAACTTATCAACCCGCATACCAAAAGATACATTACAACAAGCTAAATTATATTGTACAACAACTGGAGGTCAAATACTTGATGGAAGTTATATAAATCTCACCTTGAAAGTTCGAAACCCTCTCCAAACTTTGAACCGATCGGACGATGACCTCAGGCTACGGTTGGGCCTGAGACATGACACATTCGGCTCCTGCACATATGGGCTTCAAAAGCCCTAACATTTGGCGGCGAAACATGGCCGACAACGACAGAGACCAAATCGGCCTCGAATTTCCAATATAGTTTGGGAGGGATGCGAGACTAAGAGGTGGTCGCCGGACTCGCACTCAGGTGCGAAGAGAGAGAGAGAGAGAGAGAGAGAGAGAGAGAGAGAGAGAGAGAGAGAGAGAGAGAGAGAGAGAGAGAGAGAGAGAGAGAGAGAGAGAGAAGAAAATGGGCCGAAAGAAAATGTTGGGTTTTTCCAAACCTTAGTAAAATATCCAAAAGTTGCATAAATAGATGAACGACTAAGATCAGCTTAATGAAAATCCAATGGTCCACAAGTTGCTAGGTGGTAGATTCACATTTTTTTTACTAAAAATCACATAAACTTTTGAAATTCATAACAATTCACCCGAAACTCCGAAAAGTATAATAGAAATCGAAATAAAATTCTCTACAACTTTCCTAAAGTAAACTAGTCCTAAATTATAAAAAGTCAAATTTTTTGTCGTGATGAATCTCGATAAATGTGACATGTAATGCTTAGTTTGTTAGTTAACGCGACTAACAATTATTAACTCACTAACTAGGTTCGGGTAGTTATAATTGTAACGACCTGAGCCCAAATTAGCAAATTAATCGTCTTTAGTCATGTAATTATTGAGCTAATAAACATTTATCATGTTTATCAAGGAATTGTCGATTGTCATGATTTAAAAATTGATATCTTATAAGTTATATCTTTAGCTCCATTTACCTTATTGAAGTCATATAGTTCGCCACGATGAGTTCGAAGCCACTTCAAGCGTAGAAATCGGAGTTACGATGAATAAGTTATGGTTATCATAAGTTTATCGAGATTTGTCGCGACTAATAATCGACTTTTTATAATTACGAGTTTGGACTCACTATCTTTACAGAAGTTGTAGAGAATATTACTACGAACTCATGCATATTTTTATTGGATTTTTTGGAGGTCCAAACAATTAGTTACTAATTTATGAAATTTGAAGTATTATTGTGATTATTTGAAAATTTACCATTGGTCATTTTGTCCTGGCCATTAGATCAAACAGTAGATTCAATAATAGCCATTGATCTCTGTCTGATCTATGAGTATAAATACCCAGAAATCTACCTAGGTTAGAGAGGATTACCTGGTTGACCTGTGGTCAACCCATGCCTCAGACCCGACCCGGTTCCAGGACCCAATTGGCAACCCGAACAGAAATTCCTCCGGCCGACCACCTCGAATGCCCTAACCGGTCAGACTTGGTTCCTCCGTCTCTCCCCGACCTTTCCCTACCCTTGATGCGGCCATGCATCGCCATTCCGTGGCACTTCGAAGTTGTAAAAATTTATAGTTTTCCTCGATTTATCTCGTCGTCGTCGACGGTGCTCCGGCCATAGGTGAGAGGTGATGCCTCAGGAGTTTTAACCCCTGCACTTCTAGAAATCGTTTGCAACCTTATGAGGGTTGTGCCATGGCCGGATGACGCAGAACGGTTGTGGGCGATTCCAGCTAGTTTCACGATTTTTGAGATAAATTTCGGCCGATTCATTTGGTTTTAGGTGTTGTGGCTTTGGTATATATGTTTGGCTTTGGTATATATGTTTGGGCTTGAAACGATCTTTCTTTTGGTGTATCATTTGCAGGGATTAGAGCCGATCAGATTTTGGCCGCCGCCGTGGCGGCGCGTAGGACGCGGTAGAGCTCTGTCGACCCAAAAATTCCATTTTTCATGGGAAGTTTCTAAACTCATTTCCGATTGTATTATGCGTATTTTTTTTTATTCGACAATTTTAGTGATGTTATCGACTAATTTCAGGTTTTGGGGTGACTCGACATTCGACATTGTTGATTGTCGTATGTTGAGTCTATGTGGACCTTAATTGGAGCTTACGTAGTGCAACACGCTTTTTAGGATGATGAAGAGTTAGTCGATTACGAGGATGAGTAAAAATAGCAATTTACGAATATTAAAAGGTAAATTTCTGAGCGATACTTCCTCCCGAATTTCTGTATCCATAGTAACAACACAAGCAAACATTTATTAATTCATTTAGATTTCGTTTTGTCTTAGCAGCGTTGAGTACGTATTACGAATTAGTTGACCAGCAGACTAGCTAATTACTGGTGATCCAGGTGAGTGGACATTTGCTTTACACTATGGTTTAGCGAGCCTAAATCTTTTTACTCATGATTTCCCCTTATGCATATATGATAGAATATACTATACATTTATATTTATGCAAGAAGGCACCATGATATGATTTTATAATTTTATGCACGTTAAATTCAAGCATGTTGCATCGATGTATATGGCACGTCGGCTGATCACCGATGTGCTCCGGAAAGATCATGACAAACACCCGACCTGAGATCACGATATACATCCTTCCACATTTATGTTATATATATGTATATATGTGTTTACGTTGACTCACTATATTCTTAATATACGATTACGGTGGAAAGGCATTAAGTACGTTTTACGATTTCCTACAAAATATTTATTTTCGTCCACTCACGCTAACTATTTTCATGTTTTATATGCCTTTCCCTGGGCTCTTTGGTTTCTAATGCCTAGGTTACAGAGTCTCAGATGAGGTCAAACATGCACGCAGATCGAGACATAGTAGTAATCTACCATAGAGTCCAAGGTTGATCTTGCGGGTTAGTACGTTAGTCAGCATATGTAGTTTAGAGAGTCTAGTATCTCTGGTGTCATAAATGTTTTAAAACTCCGTTGTAAGAATGATTTCCAAAAATTAGACTATTTAATTTTTGTTTTTTTTCCCGATTATTTAATTCCTTTCGGTTTGCTTTTCGACTAGCATGCTTAGGTTCTAATGATTTTTGGGGACCTAATCCTGGTTTAGACAACTAAATTGAGGTTGGGTTCTCACAACAATAACCAACTATCAATTAGTGAAAGAGCAGCCCATATAAAGATAAACTTTAAGCACAATATGGGACCCATCAAGTAGGGAGACCAAATCCCAAGCCCATCCCCACCTAGGACAGCCGAAGCCCACCCATGGCCTCCTTGGATTCCCCATGACAAAGTCTTGTTGACCATGCTTGATTCTGTTTTCCGTCTCCATCATCTGTTAACCGTCAGTCCAAGATTGCCGACGTCAATGTGCAGCCTCCCAAACTGAAATCGTGCTCGCCGAGGTCGCAGCCTCCTGAGCCGATCCTGGGCTCGTTGTGGTTGTTGCCTCCATCGCACCATTGGTTCTGCCCACCATCGCGGCCACATTCGTTTGCTGTATGGGCCTCAGCGCACGCGGCTGAGGGCCGCCAGATTGCTCAGAAGCAGGTTGTCGCCTAGGCAAGGCCGGCCAAGACTCATCGGCTCCTGTTACTACCTTATACTCTCGCGATCTCTCTCGCACATAGAGAGAGGTTATCGCTGTTTAAAGCCTACCTCGTTTCATCCTCCTTCGACCACTCCTTCGCCCCAGAGATCCTTATCCCACATTGTCTTGCCGCAACTACTGACTGCCTCGGTCTAGCCCTGCAATACTAAGTTGTATCTCAGCCAGGTCTCTCAACAAGCCGATCGCCATAAAATGGTGTTGCATGTCAATCACCCTAGTGGTGCTAGGGTTTACTGGTGCTCCGGGGAAAATGGAGCTCTCAACTTTTCTCATTTATCTCTAATTGGATTCTTTTACTAAGAGAATATGATAGGGAGTGATATCGTGGAGGGTGGGATGCTAGCTAGTAATATGTACAATGGTAAAGTTTTATAATTGTAAAGTTTTGAATATATAATTTGATAATTTTACTAAATGATATGGTCATGATGTGTTGCCCCATGCGAGATTAAGACTTCCATATCATAGGTCATTTTGGAGCCTCTATCATTCCCCATCTGAAATCTAAAAGTCACAAATCACCAAATCTCTATTTCAGTATTTCTCTAAGGACTCGATAATCTAAGTGAAGTAAATTAAGCAAATCAATAATATTCGTACTATAAAAACTTCACAATTAACTGTGTTGCAACTATAGTATATCTATCAGCATAGCTGAAGTACAAAAGTAACAAAACCTTCACAGTAGATGGTGAGATATGTTTCAAAGTACTTAAGCCTTCATATAAACAGCTCTACTGTTTGACTTTCGATTTTTCTCTAGTCAGGTCGCTGCTAGTGGAGTGATATCAAATTATCTCTTTTTATATCCGCGTTTGTTATTGTGCTGTGTGCGAGGCGTGCCACTGCTGATGGCAGAATGTTGTAGTGTAGTGCGCCGCGTAGTCTCTGCTTCTTGTCAAGCGATTGGAGCAAGGAGAACACCAACCTCGCTCGTTGAGTCCTACTTATCTTGATTCAACACGTAAGTTTCGTGTCTCTCTGCTTAAGCCACAAAGAATCGATACTTTACACCCTTGAGCAAGTATAAAATAGAGGAATCCTAAGGACAAAGTGTTAAGAACACTGGATAGTATGACTCCGTAGATCTTAAGAATCCACACACTCTGTCGGGTGGCCTAGATCCTAAATTCGTTGTTGCTAGTTGGTTAGCTTGAGTGAACATTCAAATCCCCACGCTCTGTCGGGTGGCCTAGATCTTGAGTTCGCTGGTTGCTGGTTGTTTACTCGGGGTGAGTAAGATTTGCTAGTGCGCAAATTTGTGTATGTACGTATGTCCTCAATTTTGCT
This sequence comes from Geum urbanum, assembly GCA_946800695.1. Lineage (NCBI taxonomy): Eukaryota > Viridiplantae > Streptophyta > Magnoliopsida > Rosales > Rosaceae > Geum > Geum urbanum. The sequence continues at coordinate 2,660,859 of OX327013.1, forward strand.
CTGCTTCATCTATTTATAGTGGAAGGTACTCTGACTTTCCTTTCTTGATAAGGTAATAATCACTAATTAGAAATGATATCTGGCTTCTACGATTTCTTAGACTGTCCGAGAGTTGTATAGATTTCTTTCTGGATTCGCAGCTAGATATCTTTTCTGATTTGCAGCTCTTTGTTGAGCCACTCGTAATTGGCCCATTTTACTTCCAAAGTCCAAAATGTTAAAATAAAGGTAATGTCTATTTTGGGCCCAAACATCTACAATAAGAATTGTAGAGATTAGAATTAAAATCCAAAGGAGAAATGCAAAAGAAGGACAAAGAAACGAGTGGAAATAAACGAAGATTGAAATGGTACGTAGACAATGAAATGAGACTTGACAAAGGTAGGGAGTTTAGGTTACTTAGGCAGCAAGGATGGAAATACATTACAAAATAGGATTGTAAGCCAGCAGAGAACACAGATGAAGCATGTGACACATATGTACCACCATGGGAATGAAACGGTGGTGGCCATGAAGATTGCAGTGACTCGAAAGAAAATGCCCAACCGTTGGAGCACATGAGCCGTTAGCCGGTAGTTGAAGTGAATGCTTTTGCTGACAAAAATGCACGCAAATGACATTGTGATGGTGAGTCTGAGGATGCAGAAGATAGCAGGGAGCTGAGAGTGAGTTTGTGCTGATAGGAGAGCCATATCTATAGTGGAGGCCGAACAGAACACAACAAGTATCTTTGGCAAGTCTTAAGTTTTTTCTATTGAGATATGTTCTTTATTGCTTTGAGCAGAGCTGAAATTTGTGTCTTTGTACTCGGTTGTTTTTTTTTTCTCTCTGACCTATTTTTAAAAAGGCCTTTTTGCATCAAACTCAAGCTTGTGCCTTGCGGTCATGAGTTTTAACGGCCATAATAGAAGCAAATAAATAAACATTAACTACTGCTCTTACGATATAGTCTTCGTCATTTGTTGACAAGTGCACTGAGATCCCCTCCTAATCGAGAGGATTTAACTTTCTACCTAACTCGCAATCTAAACCGTCTTAACACATGTCTCATTTTCCATTCTTTTTCCTCGATATTAACACAGTAATCAGATCCACATATGTAACATTGTGAATTTCATACGCAGCTAGTTCACTCTGAATTTCATCTCTCTAAAAAGATTTCATCTTTTTTGTTCTCTCCCTCAAGGATCCTCGTTTGAGGTTTGAGCGAAGTAAAACATAGCAGTGTTACTGGGTACTATGAAAAAGCATTGGGTATAACAGCAAACAAGGTACAAAATTTACCAACGACCAGAGACAAGAAGAGAGAACTGGGTGATACGGAACTTCAACGCCGTTTTTTTTAGTAATTTCAACACTCCAAAAATAGATCCAGTGAAGTAGTATCGTTATTTTGGTATGTATGTCTTATCTTGCTTACTGCACTTGGGTATATATCACTTCTAGAAGAGTCAACAACTGCGACCAACTTTGAAGTAGATTTTTTTCGATGAACAAAAGGAAAGATTCAAAGTAGAGAACGAAACCCCTTATTACACAACCTGAATTACAAAGATCAAACTGCAAAGTAGCTCTAGCTGAACTAGGAACTTCGAAGATAATAGACGATTCTCGATTAGCTAGTCTCAGGGTTGCTAGCTTATGAATGCGTCGAGCTGAGTATATGGGATTTTAGATATGAATTCTACTTCTTTGATTTAATTGCCGCGGGCACAAATGTAGATTTCGATCTTCTAGAAGAACTTGTAGAGCAAGACCCCCCAAACAGAAGAAAGTAGTCGAAGTAGAGGCCTGGGAGACTGGGAGAGAGAAGGAAGGTTTATGAGTCGGGGAGACAAAGATAGTAGAAAAAATATTGGATGAAGGCCACATTAGTCCGATTAGTCCCCACTGCATACCAGAGTCGGATGACATTTTTTTGTTCTTGTTTTGGTAGGAGCGTTTAATAACAACGTACGGTACAGGTCTCTTGTCGGCCATTTTTCCAACGTTTGTGTGTAAAAGCTGCAAATGATTGGAGATCACACGGTTAGGGTCTTCGTCTAATTTTTGGAACTCATTTTTAGCTGAAAGTTTAGGATACTTATTTTTTTTTTTAAATTTAATTTTGCAGTTTTTTTTCAATTGTTTTATTGTATATGTGGTATAACTATACGAAATACAAAATAAATTGAAATTTAACTCCAATTACCTCGATTTCATTAGTACATGCAGAATTATGTGAAAAGTCCACTACAAGAAAAAGTCACTTAAACCACGAAATATACTTCTTCGTGGTCTAAGTGAACACTTAGACCATGAAGAAGAAGGTTTCGTGGTCTAAGTGATTCATTTAGACCACGAAGTCAACTTCTTCGTCGTCTAAGTGAACACTTAGACCATGAAAATTTTGACTTCGTAGTCTAAGTGAATCACTTAGGCCACGAAAAATTCTTCTTCGTGGTCTAAGTGCTTCACTTAGATCACGAAATTTTTTTCGTGGTCTAAGTGAACCCTAAACCGTAAATCGTAAACCGTAAACCGTAAACCCTAAACCGTAAACCGTACGCGTAAACCGTAAACCGTAAACCATACGAAGCCTATCTATATATTAACAGATTCATGTTTTCCTGTTAAAGGTAATTAAAGTGCGATTGTTACGTTATACGTGTTGCTCATCGTATTGATCAACCTTTGATTCTTAAGAAAGAAATGTTCCTAGATGATGATTGTGCGAAGATGATACAATTTTAATTTGTTATGAGAATATGATAATTTGTGCAGAATCCAGACGACGAAACCGTACACGTAAACCGTAAACCGTAAACCCTAAACGTAACCCTAAACCCTAAAAATTTCCGGTGATGTATATAATTGACCACTTAGAGGCCCTAAACCCTAAACCCTAAAGAAGAATTTTTCGTGGTCTAAGTGATTCACTTAGACCACGAAGTCAAAAATTTCGTGGTCTAAGTGAATCACTTAGACCACGAAAAATTCTTCTTCGTGGTCTGAGTGGTCACTTAGACCACGAGAAATTCTTCTTCGTGGTCTAAGTGGTCACTTAGAGCATCCACACCCATAAAATGGAGAGGAAGTCCTATTTTGAGGAATTCCTCACCCATTTGAGGAATTCCTCAAAATAGGAAGTCTTATTCCTGTTTTTCGTGCAGCGGTGCTAAAAATAGGACTTCCTATTACTATTCATTATTATTTAAAATATTAATTTTTTATTTTCGGGTAATATTTTCAACCAATTTTCAAGTCATAGGAAGTCCTATTTAGACGCGCGTTAATATGCTTTGAATGATTTTGTATGCCGGTAGCATACGGTGGTCTCGCTGACCGGTCAGCGAGTCGGGGTCCAGGGGCGACGCGCCCTGATGGGGGCTCGGGGGCAACGCCCACGGAGCTAAATGTAATCCGAGTCATGTTGGACGTAGGTTTTTTGTTGAGCATACATTCGTTATAACAACGTGCTTATTATTATTCTTTATTTCGTCGCGATTCAAAAATGAAATTTTTTTAAGTTATGATTTTTGACTCATTTTCTTCACGAAAGTTATAGAGGACATTAATATGAACTTGTCCGTATTTTTATTGAATTTTTCAGAAGTCCGAGCTATTTATTATGATTTTTTTAAGTTTTAGAGTAAATAATTTATTTAAAATAGTTTAGGATCTGCCACGTGTCGCGTTCCGATTCGTCCGTAATTCAGTAAAAAAAATTTAAATTTTTTTTACCGGGCGCGTGTATTACACGCGCCGGATTTAAAAAAAAAAAGTTTCCCGCCTGACGTCAGCCACGTGAGTGGTGACGTCAGGCAGGAATTCCTCTCCCGGTTCCTCAAATCAGAATTCCGAGAGGAATTCCTCTCGGTCGCCGTCCGGTCTTCCTTCCTCCTCTCCCCCGCTGCACACTCTCTTCCTCCCAGAATTCCTCTCCCGGCATGGAGCCCACCAAGAAATCGAGGAATTCCCCTGAGATAACGACCATGTAGAACATGTGCCAATGCATATTCTTCTCGTCTAGGGTATAGAGTAGACAATTATTAGAGTGTGAGCGTCGACGGCTCCAAAATTGGAGTTACGGATTTTCGTATATCCGCGTTTCAGTTTTTGTAAAATTTCGGTTCTAATGTTGATTATGACGATGAAACCCTTAACGAACATAATATTTTCCAAAAATTATTCTGCTTATATATTATCTTATAATGATTATATCCAACGGTTGTTTTTTCCAAATTCAATTTCGTTAATATTGATGTGCAGTGAACCTATACATCCTAGGACTTAACTCATACAAATTAGTATATACTTAAGAAGTTTCACGACTTAAATTAATTCGTCAACTTAAATCGCACTTTTTAAATATACGATTCTTTCGTCGATATTTAACGACAAAGAAATTCAAAAGACAGATCGAAATCTCGCTTATTAATTATTTTTAAAAAATGTTTTAGGAAAATTTTCACTTAGACCACGAAGATGGACTTCTTCGTGGTCTAAGTGACCACTTAGACGACGAAGAAGCCCATCTTCGTGGTCTAAGTGGCCACTTAGACGACGAAGATGGTCTTCTTCGTTGTCTAAGTTGTCACTTAGACCACGAAGAAGCCCTTCTTCATGTCGTCTAAGTGAAAATTTCGAGCGGTTCAAATTCCACCGCCATTTATTTCAGGTAACCGCCCAAATTATCGATAACCGCTAAAATTTTCATTTAGACGACGAAAATACCCCTCTTCGTCGTCTAAGTGAAAATTTGGCGGTTTCAAAATCCCCGCTCATTTATTTCCGGAAACCGCCAATTAGTTTCGGGATAATTTTGAACTTCACTTAGATGATGAAGAGGAGTTCTTCGTCGTCTAAGTGAAACCGTTTTTCACTTAGACGACGAAAAATTACCCTTCGTCGTCCAAGTGAACAATATATTTTCCAGAAACGGGACAGTTTCTTCATTCTCTCTTCTTCCTCTCTCAAAATTTCTTCCTCTCTCTCTAAATCCTCTCCCTCACGGATCCGGCCGGCTTCTCCCTCCTCCTCCACCCCGCGCCGCCTTTTCGATCCCACCGGCACCGGCACCGCCACCCTCCTCCCTCCACCGCCGCCCTCCCTCTCTCTCCCGTGGCTCTCCACCGTCGGCCAACTCTCTCTCTCCTCCACATCTCTCTCTCCCGTGGATAGCTCTCTCTCTCCCTCCTCCACCGCCGACCTCCCTCCTCCATCGCCGCTCTCCTCCTCCGTCGAAACTGTCAGTAACCGTTTTAATTTTTTTTACGTACGTTCGTATTTATATTTTTTTAATAAATATTTCCCGTATTTGCATGTGTATAATGGTTAATTAGTAAATAGTAAATTAGTAAAAATTGTAAAATGGTTAATTGGTAAAATGGTTAAATTAGTAAAATGGTTAAATTGTAAAATGGTTAAATTGTAAAATGGTTAATTAGTAAAATCGTTAATTGGTAGAATGGTTAAATTAGTAAAATGGTTAAATTGTAAAATGGTAAATTAGTAAAATATTTAAATTGTAAAATTATAAATTAGTAAAATATTTAAATTGTAAAATTATAAATTAGTAATTAAATTAGTAAATATTAGGTAAATTGGTAAATTAGTATAAATTATAAAATGGGTAATATATTAGTAAATATGTTAAATTGTTAATATTATATTATGTAATTGCATGCTATTAATTAATATTTGTAAATTGTATTTTAATATTCAATTATTGCATTGTAAATTTATAAATTAGTAAATTTATGAATTAGTAAAAATATATTATAAAATGGTATAAAAGGTTAATATTAATAAATTAGTTAATTATTATAAATTAAATTTGTATTTGTAAATTAGTAAATATTATAAATTGGTGCATTTAGTAGTTTTGGTAAATTGTTTATTAATTGTAAATTAGTAAAAAAAATTAAATGGTAAAAGTAATAAATTAATTAAATTACAAATTAGTAACTTTTATAAATTCGACAAATTTTATGTTAATGTTTAAAATTCGTTAATATTAAAAAATTATTAATTAGTCCTAAATAAGAATTCATAAAATTTCGTATAACTTTTAGGTTAATATATCTAATGGCTTCGTGGAGCAAAAATTCGAAGAAGAAGGCCCAGAAGGAGGCCGAAGATCTAGATGCCCAGCTCCGCCGCTTCGCGGACCAGGTGAGTTGGCAGAGCACCGAGGAGAACGTCGCGGCTCCTCCGGACGCTTCGGTTGGTCCCTCCGCTGCCACCGGAGATATTCTAAATGCCCCACATATCAGACAAAGCGATCTCGGTGGTGAGATCCCTTCAGGTCCATCGGGATCCCTCGGTGGTGATCCCTTCGGGTCCATCAGAAGGTGGCCCCGGGTCACAGGGGTCGGCATACGAGGATTGCGCCTTCAGCGCGCGGCGAAGGGCGCCCCTTCAGACCCTCAACCAAAGAGGACCAGAGGACTCGGCAAGGGCGCCAAATCCGAGAAGATGTTCAAGGCGACGGGGCAGAAGATCCAGTTGCCGTACGACAACTTCACCGACAGCCCTCCGACTCCGTAGTTGACTAGTCTCTCCGCGCACAGCATCGACGCAATCATTCACAACAACGTCAAAATGATTGCGCCTACCTGGAAGGAGTTGCCGAACGAGCAGAAGGAGAGGGTGTTTAGAGAACTCTCGGTAATACAAACTTAAATTCATAGTTTAAAAACTAATAAAACTCGTAATATACCATTTTTAATTTTTATTATTTTATTCTAGGTGCATTATGATGTGGATAGCACACCGGAGATGCTGAGGCACATTAACTCGACCGCCAACACCATCTACAAGGATTAGAAGTACAAACTTCACCAGTATTATCTCTGAGTCAGTCCCTCGCCTCCCCCCGTAGAGTTTCGCGAGGAGAGGGCAAATGAGTAGGAGTGGTTGGTTAACCATTTCCAAGAAGACGACTATGTGGTTAGGACTTTTTCAAAATTTAAATTTATTGCCGACGACGAATAACTCATTCATAATTTTAGTGATTTATTAATTTTTAAATTATTTATGTTGTCGAACAGACGAGGTCGAACGCAAACAAGGCCAATTGAGAGAAGAAGGACATGCATCATAGCTCCGGCTCGAAACAGGTGATACAGATCGCCAAAGAGCACATAGATAAGGGCTCCAAACACCCTTATCTGGATGCCAGCGTCACTGCTTACGTGATGCCTGGGGTCGAGAATGAAGCGAGTCAGAGCGGCGTAAGTGTTCCTCGATCGTATATAACGTAATTAATATTTATTGTTTATTAAAGTTCCGTATAAATTTCTAATTATTTTATTTTGATTCTTATTTTCAGGCGAGGTTGCTGGAACTTGCGCAGGAGGAGTTGGCGAACACGCAGCTTGCATACTCGGATGTGCCGTCGGAAGAGCTGCTCCCTCTCTCGAGGGAGAGCCAAATAGCAATCGCCGATGCGGTATACGGCCGTCGAGCTGGCAGGGAGGTTAGGGGGTTCAGGCGGAAGGTGCAGCGGGATTTCTCTTCCGACTCATCCATGGGACGCTCTACAAGGACACCCGCGCGAGAGGAGTCTCGAATGGCATGGGATGAGGCTCGACGAGCACGGGAAGGTTTGGCAATCGAAGGCGAGCGAAGGATGGCCATGGAAAAGAGGCTTGATGAGCAACAAGCGCAGATAGCCAGCCTTCTCGCCATGATGCAATGCCCTCTGGAGGGATGCCAGCCTGATCAGACCCAGCACCACCACGACGATGACGACGACGACATGGCCAGAGGCGGGGGGATCGGAAACGCGTCGTCGACTCCTGTATTTTAGTTTCCGTTAAATTAGTACGTATTTTTGTTTAATTTGAACAATTTTTAGTTCGTATTTCTGTTTGTTTGGAACAATTTAATTTTGATGTACGTACAATTTTATTTTAATATTATTAATTATAATCAAATTTCTTATTTATTTTAATTTATTAATTTTAAAATTAATTAATTAATAAATTAAATTTAAAGAAAATGAAAAAAAAATTAATTTCGCTTAGACCACGAAATTTGAAATTTCACTTAGACAATTGTCGTCTTCCTTTTCAGTTTGTCATTGACGCTCAAGTCTATATATATTTATCTATTTTAGGTTGTCTCACATAATGTGTCATTAAAAAAATTATTTCCTGATTTTTAATTAATAGTAGTGGCTAAAAGGTTGTTGCTATGTTATTAGTTTGTTTGCTTCATATATTAGTTCTTTCTTTTGATTATAGAACAACCTAATAATATCTATTTTGTTTGCTGAAAAATATTTTTTAGGTATTGTTTCTACCGAATTTTATAAGGGCATTTAGTAGAAGAGTCGACATGAGATGTATAGTGATTCACCAAATTCAGCTAGTCCACTTGAATTTTTACTAGGGGTCTCGGGCCTTGATGGAGACCCAAGAAGTGATTATAATAGAGTAGTATGTAATGGGATACCTAATAAGTGGAAGTGAGGCCAAGTTATATAGCTAAAGGGATGGCTCTCCTTTTGTTTGGCTTCGATTTTCCTTCAGTCAGGTTGCTGCGAGGATGATTGTAAACAGTCTATTTTAGTGACCGCGGCTGCCGGTCGATGTTTAAGTGCGAGGCGTGCCACTGCCGGGGGCAGAATGTGTGTGTGTACGTATGATGCGTCGTTGGGTTGTACCTAGCTTCTTGTCAAGCGATTGGAGTGAGGAGAACACTAACCTCACTTGTTGAGTTCCTTCTTGTCTTGAATGTTGCCGCAAGACTTAAGTCTTTGTGTCTCTCTGCCGAGTCATAAAGAATCGATACTTTATCTCTGTGCGAGCGTAAAGCAGAGCAATCCTTATAGACGTAGTGTTGAGAACACTGGATAGATACGACTCCGATATTGATCATTTTGATCTCTAGAATCTCCACGCTGTGTTAGATGACTCTGTCGATGCCTTTATCACTGCCATTGTCGGTTTGACTCCGATATTGATCCCGTTGATCTCTAGAATCTCCACGCTGTGTTGTATGACTCCGTTGATGTCGTTATCGCTGCTGTTGTCGGTTTGACTCAGATATTGACCCCGTTGATCTCTAGAATCTCCATACTCTGTCGGGTGGACTAGACTCCATCGATGTCGTCATCTCTGTCGTCGTCGGTTGGGTAGCTAGAGAGAATTGTCAGATCCCCACACTCAGTCGGGTGTTAGCAAGATCTTAGATTCGCTGCTGGCCGGTTGTTTACTTGTTGAGAGTAAGTACGTTTGCTTGTGCGCAAAAGTGTACGTATGTGCCGTCCTAGTTCTCTTTGTAAGAACTTGTATATATAGAGGTTGCGCTAAGCTCTTCCATGCTTGACAAGGACACTCAATGAATCAGGAAACACATGATCTTCCTTTCTGGAACCTGTTTTCCGACTCGCATCAGAAACACTTATGCTTGTTTCCTGATTTGCAGCGGAAACACTTATTCTTTAGTAAGCTTGCTATTATGACCGTAGAGAGCTTTTACCGTAAGCATAAACCCTCCGGTGAGAAGTGGTGCGTTGGGCCTCTTCTTCTTTCTTCCCCCTTTTTTTGGTTAGCTACTTCAGCCCACCAAAATGCCACCTCTCTACTACTACAACTACTACTACTGTTTACATGTTGTCCCTTGAGCAATCTAACCATTCTAACCTCAACACCAGACATGCATTTGTAGTTTACTTCCTTCTGATACTTAGCAAGCAAGCCTCTTTCGTCTCATTCTTGAACTTGTTGAAGTTGTTGTTTTCCGTTCAGTGTGATTGAGATGAAGAGGTCTCCTAGTTTTTCCTGCTCGTCTTCCTCTTCCTCTTCACTTGTTGGGCCTGAAACTGATCCCGCCAATCATAGCCAGCCAGAGAAACCAAAACCCAAGCGCAGTAGAAAAACCCACAAGGGCTCTGCTGATCAGAGATGCCCAAAGTCCGGAGCAGCAGGAAGCAGAAGAAGCTCACTTTACAGAGGGGTCACCAGGTAGTACTAAATTTGTTAATGCTATTTGTTATTTTTTCTCAATTCTGCTGATTTGCATGTCAACATTTCTGTGTTAAACTCACACACTATGATGATCTCACAGGCATAGATGGACTGGAAGGTATGAAGCTCATCTCTGGGATAAGAGTTCCTGGAACGACATTCAGAAAAAGAAAGGACGACAAGGTGAGTATGATTATTTTAATTCAAACACCAGATTCAAGGAGATCTGTAATGTAATTTTGAATATAATCTTTATCTTCTGACTTGTGTTTTTATTCCTGTAAATCTCCATCCCTGTCAATGCAATGTTTGTATGCACTTTTGCCGCACTGCTTGCTCCTGCTCCTATAGTTTATCTGGGTAATTCTCTCTCTCTCTCTCTCTCTCTCTCTCTTAGTTTAAACAAACTTTCTGTTCTGGTTAAGTATAAACAAATGTTAGTTTGAGTATATAAATTTATTTTAACCTGACATAGCTGATGTGTTGATTTTAAATATACTGCCTTTTGACGTAAGCATGTTTTATTTTTTGTTTAGGTGCTTATGATAGTGAGGATGCTGCCGCTCATACTTATGATCTTGCTGCCCTCAAGTATTGGGGACCTGGAACCATCCTCAATTTCCCGGTACATTAGCTGGTTTTGCTACTTCCTCTTACAAGTTCCACAATTTCAGTTCACTTACAATAATGGAATTGTTGGAGTTCAGTTGTCACAATATCTAGTCACCTCGCCAACGCACTCAGTGGTTTAAATGCAAGAAACGGGCTGTCTACAGCTTTAACGGTTGAAATTATGTGTATGCTGCAGATAGAGACATACACCAAGGAACTTGATGAATTGCAGAAGGTTTCCAAGGAAGAATACTTGGCTTCATTGCGCCGTCAGAGCAGTGGATTTTCTAGAGGGGTGTCAAAGTATCGTGGTGTGGCTAGGTAAATATGATTTAGTAGTTGCTTTAGTTTAGGGGGTAGTAGAGCTTTTGAATTTTATCTTATGTCTGCTGCAATTTACATTTTCAAAGGCATCACCATAACGGGCGATGGGAGGCGCGAATTGGAAGAGTTTTTGGAAACAAGTACTTGTACGTGGGAACTTACGGTATGTATACACTTCCTCTCTCCTCATCTCAGTTAATTTGTTAGATACAATTTGTGCCTTCACTTGTTTAAGTTTCCTCACTTAACAAATTGACACGTACATATCTCTGCCATTTACTGGCTTAAATTTTGTTCGGATTTTTCCAAAGAACAAGATGCTGCTAACTTGTGTGGTAAACTAAATGCCAATTTCAAAACCCTTTAGTTCAGTGAATGCACAGACGTGTCTACTATTTTTCCAGTCCAGTCCAAAACATTACATATTATATGTCACAATACTTCTGCCTGCTGCATGAAACAACTCAGCAATTTCCAAGTGTTTGAGTCTCTTTTTTCTTGTTTCAGTTATGGATGTTGCATAAGAACAATTAAATTAGAGTAACCTACAAATGGCTGTTTGGTAATCAATGTTATTAATTAGTGACCATAGCTTCAATTAGGAAGCTGCCAAAGCAGGTTGAACAGAGTCATTGGGTTGCCAAAACACAAGCATCCCCACATTTGACAGGACCATCAGAGTACCATAGTTTTCCAGAGACTAATCCACTGAATTAATCTAAATGTCATTTTTATTTCCAATGATGAAGCCCAGCTGCTTTACCATGGAGGCTATATACTTGATCATTTGAATAGTAAAGCTAAGTTGGGTTTGTGTTTGTGTTGGGCGTAGTAGACGTGGGAAGGTCATATGACATATTTTAACAGAAGTAGCAGGAGAAGCTGTAAGAAGCCAACAGTTGGTTGGTTTGACCTGATCTGGTTTTGAGTGTGAGCAGCAAAAGAGTGTGTGATAGGTGCACTCAATTGCAAGCAGGGGGGCACGTGACACTCATATTATTTTTCTTTTTATGGTCTTATGGGCACGTGACACCCTAAGACAGGAAAATATTTTCAGATTTCCGAGTTATTGGAAGGGCAGGCACTGGGTCTCACGTGTCCCATTCTTCTTCATGTGAGCCAAGTCATCCATGCCTTTGCCATATGCTTCTATGGAACTCTTTTTCGGGCCATAGTTTTTTTTTTAACATTTAACATAAATCTATCTTTTACCTTATTTACCTTATCATACACATGAATGATGCATGGTATTACTTGTGCTACTTAAGTAATTTCGAATTTGATTTCATGTTTCTTTAACTGTTGTTATTTGCTTGATCATGAAGACACACAAGAAGAGGCGGCAGCAGCATATGATATGGCAGCTATAGAGTACAGAGGAGCAAATGCGGTGACCAACTTTGATATCAGCAACTACATCAACAAAATCAAGAGTGACGAACCACAAGACCCAGCACCCCAATGCTCCGATGTAGCACAGGAAGAAGTCAAAGTAAAACAAGAAGTGCATCATTTTCGAGTACAGCAACAAGAGCAACAAGGACAACAACATCAAGAGCAAAATGAGAAGCAAATCTTGGTATCCCCCGAACGTCAGTACCAGCATGTATCGCCTTGTTTGGATAGTAGTTCTACAACAATGCAAGATGTCATGGAACCTACAAATGAGCACCAGTTTCAGTTCATTTGGAATTCTTTGGATACTTTGCTTCCAGTTCCTGACATCCCCTTGGATAATCAGCCCTCGGAGCTACCGGACTTTTTCGAGGACTTGGGGTTTGAAGAAAATTTTGACTTGATATTTGGAGGGGCAAGTGATGTCAATTTAAGTGGTTTATTAGACGACACTGCCGCCTGTGAGGTTCAAGCTGGTCTGCCAAGAAACTTGGACGATAACGGGTCTTCTTCTCCTTCTCTTTCTCCATCTTCAACAACGACATGTGTTTCTTGTAACTACTCTATTTGAAGGGGTCGGCCAGTTTAGAGGGTTGGGGTTGGTCTAGCTTGTTGTTGTTCAGTTTTTATTTAGAAAACAGAAGTTTCTTTATTTTAAGGAATTGACAAAAATAGAAAATAAGTTACAAGGTGAAGGCACTCTCAAATCCTCAATCTCATGTTGAATTTACTTCAAGGGAATTCAACATTTCGTAAGCTAGGAGGGCAAGAAAACTTTGTGTTATGGAATGAAATTCTGTTTCAAATTTTGTGCTTAATCCCAGTAGATAGAACCTGGCCTTAGCTTTCAATTCATCAACAACAAAAAATCTGTGGACTAGTATGTCTTCAAATCTTATATACGACCATTACCTATGTTTCAGCTTTAGGGTCCATCACGTGCGCCGATGACGATGTTCACCATAAAGCTGGTTTACTTCTTTATCCCAATCAGTCAAAATAGGGAATATGAGACATGTATTAATCTAACGGAGGCTTATCAAAAATTAGAAGATAGCAAGCTGGTTTCCTTCTTTATCCTAATCAGTCTTTGTCACTATGAGAGCCAGAAGAAGTGTTTGCACGAATAGCGCTACGATGATGCCTATCCAAAGACCCTGTTAAGACATGTTAATTGACGTGAGTGTTAAGACTCAAGAACTTTGCAGTAAGAAACTCAACAATTCTGGGAATGATCCTTATCATTTATTGAACAATTCAGGCTTTATATATAGCCTTTACAACTTAACAGAAAAGAGAAAAACAAGCTCACGTTTCTTACTGAAGTAACGTGATATCTGCAACTAAAAATTCAAATACAGTAAACCAACATTCCCTTAGACTGGGGACTTATTTCAACAGAAAGCTAAACTTAAGGAAGAAGCTAACAAACACGCTGACTTCTTCACTTCATTCCCTCCCTTAAACTAGTTCCCAACTAGTTTAACTCAGGCACCTGACACACTCCTAGCTGTGCTCTGAACTTCTGGAAAGTATCCAAAGTGAGAGGCTTTGTCATCACATCAGCCAACTGATTTTGAGTTCCACAATGCACCAACTCAACAACACCATCTCGAGTCAAATCACGAAGGAAATGAAAGCGCACATCAATGTGCTTGCTTCGACCATGAAGTACTGGATTTTTAGATAATTGAATAGTAGAACTATTATCACAGAAAATTGTAGTGCACTTACTTTCCTTCAAACTCAGCTTCTCAAATATTCTTTTCATCCAAATAGCTTGACTGGCACACCCTGCTGCAGCAACAAATTCAGCCTCCGTAGTAGATAAAGTAACAATTGGTTGCTTCTTTGAGGACCAAGCAACAGCTCCTGACCCCAGCATGAACACATACCCTGATGTGCTCTTACGATCATTCAAATCCCCAGCATAGTTACTGTCTGTGTATCCCACCAATTCCTCATCACCTCCTCTTTTGTAAAGAACTCCAAGCTCCATAGTACCTTTCAAGTATCTCATAACCCTCTTAACTACCACCATGTGAAATTCAGTAGGTTTTGACATGTACCTGCTCACTAAGCTCACTGCATGCATCAAATCTGGCCTAGTTGCAGTTAGATACATAAGGCAACCAACCATTTGCTTATACAACGTCTCATCAACTCGAACTCCAGTTTCATCTTGGAACAACTTGCAACCTGGTACTATAGGATTAAATACCTCATTGCAATTCTCCATTCTGAACTTCCTTAAGACATCTCGTGCATACTTCCTTTGGCATAGATAAATGCCATCTGCCTTTTGCAAAACCTCAATACCAAGAAAGAATCTCATTCTTCCCAAGTCAGACATATCAAATTCTTTAAGCATAGAACTTTTAAACTCAGCAAACATCAATTCATCATTGCCAATATATATTAAATCATCAACATATAAACTGACAATGAGAATTTTACCTCCTTCTTTCACCTTGATAAACAAAGTCTGCTCGCTGTAGCACTTCTCGAACCCCTGACTCACAAAGTGTGCTTCGATACGACTGAACCAAGCTCGTGGAGCTTGTTTCAATCCGTATAAAGCCTTCTTTAGCTTGTATACCTTCTGTGGACATGTCTGCATTTCATAGCCTCTTGGTTGCTCTACATACACCTCCTCCTTGAGCTCTCCATGCAGAAAAGTTGATTTAACATCAAGTTGGTAGAGAATCCATCCTTTTTGAGCTGCAAGTCCCACAATCATTCTCACGGTGTCCATCCTTGCAACTGGTGCAAATGCTTCTGTGTAATCAATTCCTTGTTGCTGCATATATCCTTTAGCTACCAATCTCGCTTTAAATTTATCCAACTCTCCATTCTCCTTGAGCTTAGTCTTATATACCCATTTCAGCCCTATTCTCTTTGCACCAGTAGGAAGATCAGTGAGCTCCCAAGTATTGTTTTTCTCTATTGCCTTGATTTCCATGTCCATAGCTTTCCTCCAATTTTCATGCTTAACTGCGTCCTCAAAGTAAACCGGATCAGAAGAAGAAAACAAAGCTAAAGCCAAATTCTCACTTACATCTTCTTCTTCAGAGAATCCCTCCCCACTCACATAATCACACATCCATGGTGGTGGTCTTCTAACTCTTCCTTCCTCTGAACTCGATGACTGATCTTGATTCTCATCTTCTCCCTCTTCATTTGTCTCTTCATCAGTTTCCTCGACTCCGTCACCAGCTGGTTCATCTTGATTTTCATCTACTCCATTGTTTTCTTCTTCATCACACCATTCTAATTCAGCCAGCACAAACTCATCATAGCTGTTATCCCAGTTCCAAGACTTGTCTTCTTCAAATACAACATCTCGACTCACTATCACTCTTTTTGCAATCGGATCATAGAGTCGATATGCCTTAGATTCTTCACTGATCCCCAACAATACACAAGGAAAAATTTTTCCCTCCAACTTCGTTCTCTTTACAGCAGGGACATGAACATGAGCTAAACAACCAAAAACCCTGAAATGCTCCACCGAAGGCTTTCTTCCGCTCCAAGCTTCTTCCGGGGTCTGATTCTTCACTGCTAATGTTGGACACCGATTCAAAACATAGAACGTCCAATTCACTGCTTCTGGCCAAAAAGTCTTTGGAAGCTTTTTCTCAAACAACATACATCGAACCATGTTCATGACTGTTCTGTTCTTCCGCTCTGCTACGCCATTTTGCTGAGGTGTGTAGGCTGCAGTTAATTGCCTTTTGATCCCATGGTCAGCACAAAACTCATTGAACTCAAAGGAAGTGAACTCCCCACCTCGATCTGTTCTCAAGCATTTAATATATTCTCCCACCTCTTTCTCAACATAATTCTTAAACCGTTTAAACATGCTCAATGCTTCTGACTTTTCTACTAAAAAATATGTCCATGCTTTTCTAGTAAAATCGTCAATGAAACAAATGAGATACCTCTTTTTGCTGTTTGAAATAGGAGAAATAGGACCACAAATGTCGGCATGAATGAGCTGAAGCTTCTCAGTAGCTCTTCAATTACTTTTCTTTGGAACTGGATCTCTGTGCTGCTTCCCAATCAAACAATTTTCACATACTTCAGGCTGAGACTTAAAGTAAGGCATCCCTTCTACCATCTTCTTGTACTGCAATGTTCTTAGCCCTTTATAACTGAGATGACCATAGCGGCAATGCCACAAATGTGCTATGTCATGTGTGGGGGTGTAGAGACACAAAGGCTTCTGAGTACTAGAACTCCGTTGAGGCACTGAACTTGCAATCATAACAAACATTCGATTTGTAGTCATCTCAGTTGTCACAATCAACCCTCTCTCAGGATGATAGATCTTTAGCTTTCCATGTTGAATGAGAATTGCTAACCCCCTTTCTTGCAATTGACCAATGCTCAGTAAGTTATTCCTCAGTTCTGGTACATAATAAACCTCACTAATAACATGAGTGAAGCCTCTTACTTTCAATCTCACCTTGCCTCTGCCTGTTACCTCCATTCTTGTATTGTTTCCCAACTTCACTCTATGCTTGAAGTCTTCATCAAGATCACAGAACAAGCCTTTGTCTCCACTCATGTGATTGCTGCACCCCGAATCTAAGAACCAAATATCTTCTCTTTGAGCACCACTCGCCTCCACATAAGCCATGAGTAACATCTCTTCTTCTTCTCCCAACTCAGCATAATTTGCTTCTTTGTCCCAGCTTGGACACTCAAACTGAAAGTGTCCAAGTTTGTGACATTTGAAGCACTCTATAGTGGCTTTGTTGTATATCTGCCCTCTTCCTCTTCCTCTACCCCTGTAAGCGCCTCGCCCTCGTCCTCTTTCACCTCTGCTTCTTTCTTCAACAGCAACCTTCAAGACCTGTTCTTCACCACTAGTTCTCCGAAATTTCTGCTCATGCACAATCAAAGAGCTTTGCAACTCATCCACAGTGAGCCGATCAATGTCCTTGGACTCTTCTATGGAACAGACAATATAGTTGAACTTGTCTGTGAGGGTACGCAAAATCTTCTCCACTATCTTCACATCCTGCATATCCTCTCCATAATTCCTCATGTCATTAGCCACCATCATGACTCTAGAGAAATAGTCTGTGACCGATTCACCCACCTTCATCTCCAGTACCTCAAAATCTCTCCGAAGTGCTTGGAGATGTGCACGATTAACTCTGACATTCCCTTGGAACTTCCGCTTCATGGAGTCCCACAGTTGCTTTGCGGTGTCCTTCTGAAGAATAGTCTTCAAGATTGACTTGTCAATGGACTGAAAAAGATAGTTTTTGACCTTTAAGTCTTTCAACTTCAGATCATCCAGAGTTCTTCTTTGTGTCTGGCTCAGCACCTCTTCTTCTGCAGGCTCAACATAGCCTCTTTCAACAAGGGTCCAGTATTCCTTCGATCTCAGAAGGTTTTCCATGAGCATACTCCAATGATCGTAGTCTCCATCGAACTTTGGAATGCTCAGCAAACTCTGCCCTTCGTTTGCTGCCATCTCGCAAACTTTTCCTCACAGTGTTTCACTCTTTCTCCCTCTCGTTAGGATGCTGCAGATCCTAACTTATCACACAATCAGGCCCCTTTGTGGGGCTCTGATACCACAATGTTAAGACTCAGGAACTTTGCAGTAAGAAACTCAACAATTCTGGGAATGATCCTTATCATTTATTGAACAATTCAGGCTTTATATATAGCCTTTACAACTTAACAGAAAAGAGAAAAACAAGCTCACGTTTCTTACTGAAGTAACGTGATATCTGCAACTAAAAATTCAAATACAGTAAACCAACATTCCCTTAGACTAGGGACTTATTTCAACAGAAAGCTAAACTTAAGGAAGAAGCTAACAAACACGCTGACTTCTTCACTTCAGTGAGTACTCACCAGTATCATGTTTCCTTTAGAAATTAGGAAACCATATACCTTCCCTCCAATGTGGAGGCTGAAGGCAAATAATACTCCTGTTGGAATGCCAATAAGACAATATGCTCCCAGATTAACATATGCCCCAATTTTCTGCTGTCCACTTCCTCTTATAACACCTGAAATTGAAAAGTGAAGTAGCTTATGCTTTTTTTTTCCTCTCACTTTTCCTTGAATTTATTTAAGCTGTTGATTATGGCCGGAGAAGAATGTACCCGAAAGAACAGACTGAGGTCCGTCAAAAAAGTGGGATACTGCAACATAAATCAACATTAATGCAGCATAGTTCACAACTTCTTTTTCACTGCTGTAGCAGTAGCCCCAAACTTTTCGTCCAAATATCATACCAGCAGCAACAATGATTCCTTCAGAAACAACTAGGCATAGAGCAACACCTGCTGCCAGATGTGCTAGCCGCGGTTCCCCAGCACCTAATTGATTTGAAACCCTTGTGCTAGTCGTCAACAACAAATATTTTGATGTAAAGAACACAACTGAACCATTATGAACATCGTTCCCAATGGACATAAGAATGGAGTAATGTAGATTTAGACTCACCTGCTGCACCACTGAATGCTAAGGGTATCATGTAAGCCATTGCACATGTGTTAAGGCTGAGTTATATGATAATCAGTTAGTACCATTTTTTTTTTTTGCTGCATTTCAATTATAATTAGCTACCAATAAGAACTTGCTTGTATTGTCCTCAAGTCATTTTTCAGCATCAAAGGCAAACCTGATTAACAAAACTGATGTTTCAAGCTCTGGATTCGGAAGAAAACCAGATACAAGGAGCAGCATTTCAAATGACCACATTTCTAGGCTGTTCAAGGACATGAAAGCAAAAAGAACAATATTAAGTGCTATAATTCTCAAGATCAAGATATATTATAAGTGTAGATCTTGTTCTATTTAAACTGTATGGTAACTCTTCAAACTTCAATGTCAATAAAGTCAACTAAGTATACATTACCTGGACATCAAAGCCAAAGGGATCAATAATTTTAGAAATGTGGGAATTCCATGGAAGACCTCCTTTGAGAATCCAGTCCACGTGTTCTTGCAAGAGGGAGAAACTCTGACATAGATAAACAATAACAACGCATTGATCCAATAAGTGATGGCGTTTGCTATCGCAGCACCATTATATTCGAGGTTAGTCTGGTATACCATAACCCAACAGATAAGCAAGTGCAGTAGTGTTGCAGTTCCTGTGCTAGCAATCATAGGAATCACATGCATTGTTTTGAGTTTGCAAAAATCTAGCATGACATTGTAGGATTGCGTAAGCGAAAATGCAAGGTACCATGAAACGAGCATAATCTCCGGCAGAAGAGGATATCTCTGGATCTTGACCTAAGAACTGAAGAATATTGCCTGCATTAGCCCATATAAATGAAAGAGGAATGCTGATGAGTAAAAGAACAAGCATTGCACTCTGCATATGTGTACTAAGCATCCGATACTGTTTTGCTCCAAAAGACTGGCCACAGAAAGTGTTTTAACCAAGTTCCGTTAGGAGGTTTGGTCATTGACAGTGAGAGTAATCAAAGTATAATCAAGAGACGATACAATGATTTATAGTGGTTCACCGTAACAGGCTATTCCACTTGCATTTACTATATTCTCAGGCCCAAATATTGGGCCCAAGATGACACAAGAGTGTAGAGTGTAGAGAGATTAGAGATTGGTTTCTAAGTGGAGGTGAGCCCATCTTTTATAGGAAGTGGGAGGCTCACCATCCTTACATTCTTCAATGTGGGACAAAGTCCCTTAGTCTAGTTTGAGGAAGCTAGCTTCTTGGTGAACATGAGGAGGTGAGTCCCGCTTATTTGTCTTTACCGATTCCCGCTTGGTCTTCATTGTCTTTGTCGAGTTTGGATCTTGATATGTGGAGCTTGCTACTTTGAGTACATTAATTATGCTTAGTGACCTAGGTATTCATACCTAGTACTAACAAGTCCCTCAACTCCTCAATTAAGTGGTTCTTTCTTTGTTGGGGAGTTACAAAAGTTAAGGTTGCTAAGCATAAGTAATGTACAATTACTAATCATAGTATACCACCCCTTAGTCCTCCTAACTGCTCAACTAAGAATGAGCTCACTTAATTGAGTGTCCGATAAGTTACATTGAGTGTGTAAAGAAATAAAAGACATACATCTTTAAAATAGTATGAGCAATCATGCGATATATATAATTAGTAACTTGAGAAGAGCCGCTAGTTATAAGCGGATGAGGTCACGTGAAATAGTAAGTCATACATCATGAGGTAAGTCAAAGTGATTCTGTTTGCATGTGTGATGCATCATAATTGTATGCTAGTTTCTGATATGCATGTAATGTGCCAAGGGCGGTAATTGTCTAACGATATATGAATCAAGATGCGCCAAGGGCGATATGCATCACACTATGTGAAGTAGCAAGTAATGTGTGTTATGACGCATGGATGCTTAGTGCATTATGAGTGATAAGGTAATATGCATTATGATGCATAAGCATAGCATACGAATATGGGATGCATAAATGGATGAGTGAGCGTATGTAACGCATTAATGTGTAACGCAATATGTGCAGGATGATACATATGGTATGTGAGGCCTGCTAAGTGCCCCAGTTCTCCTAGGTGATGAACATGTACCGATAAAAACCATGGAGTCCCCCAGTCTTAGAGGAGATTAGGGTTCAAGGTGTAAGTGTACTCTATTAATAATGTTTCAGAGAATGGATAATAAATATGGAGTATTACTTAACATTGGAGATGTGCTTTAGATATTTAAGTAAACTCGAACTGAACTCTGGTGTATTTTGCAAATAAGGAGTTTAGCTTCGTCAACCCAATGGTGGGATACGCGTCAACCATTGGGTGAGATTAATCTCTGGTGTGATTTGTGTCAGGAGATTAATCCGTCAGTGTTAGTTTTGGGATTCACTTGAGATACTAAGTGACTGAAAGTGAACGAAACTTTGAGATTCACTTCAAAAGTTTTGTTGTGTTTGTCTAATGGTGGGATTTGCTACAGCCATTAGATGAGATTAATCTCTGGTGTGATTTGCGTCAGGAGATTAATCCGTCAGTGTTAGTTCTGGGATTCGCTTCAGATACTAAGTGACTAAAAGTGAATGAAACTCTAGGATTCTCTTTAGATGTTTTGTTCCATTTGTCCAATAATGGGATTTGCTTCAACCATTGGATGGGATTAATCTCTGGTGTGATTTGTGTCAGGAGATTAATCCATCAGTGTTAGTTCTAGGATTCACTTCAGATACTAAGTGACTGAAAGTGAATGGAACTTTAGGATTCGCTTCAGATGTTTTGTTCCATTTGTCCAATGGGGATTCGCTTTAGCCGTTGGATGTGATTAATCTTTGGTGTGATTTGCGTCAGGAGATTAATCCATCAGTGTTAGTTCTAGGATTCGCTTCAGATACTAAGTGACTGAAGTGGAACTAAACTCTGGTGTATTTTGCATATCAAGAGTTTAGTTCCATCAACCCAATGGTGGGATTCGCATCAGCCATTGGGTGACACGATGGGATTAATTTCTAGGATCGCTTCAGAAAATTAATCCGTATCGGGCCTCACGATGTGCGTTGGGTAGCTATCATTAGGGAACTTTGTCGAGCATAACGCTGTGCATTTTGTAGCAAGCGTTAGTGAGAAGGTGCAATGGCTTGAAGGGTATAGTCCCCCTGTCCGTCAACATTGTAGCTCTCGTGGTTCAATTCAATAAGGCATATATGTTCTTGACAATGTCAATAAGCATGTTAACGAAACATATAGTATTTTTTGATATTGCACCAATGAAAGGTCTGAGGAAAACGTAATCACTTATATTTATGGCATAAGTACCGTTAGATAAACATGCATAATGTGTAAATTAACTACCGGCGTAGTAAGTATAAAAAATAAGTGATGGTTTGAAACGTTGTTCAGTTTATTGGTGTGATATAAAGGTGTGTCCAAATGAGTTTGTGAGCACATTAACTTTGTCTAGCATGGCATAACATGTTGGAGAATACTTGTTGTAACGCACATATGTAAAGCATGTAGCGAGTGAGGAACCCCGTATATGTAATAGTTCAGGTGAACAACAAGTGTCCTAACGCATGGCATATGTATCTAGGAGTCATACATGTTGGTTATTTGAAAAAAATATTGTCACCAATTTTGTGAGCATGCTTTGTTAACTATATGTGTGAAATATGGCATTAAATTAAATTACACAATGCTCTAATGGGTTGAACTGAACCATATTAGCATGTGCTTAGCGTTCGTGAAGCACTTAAAGCATATAGCTTGTAGCAAATAGTAAAAATTGTTGCTAGGCGTATCAATCTAAATTGAGTTATATCCGATTGAGTCAGGTATATGAGTTGGTATGTGAGCATTAAGAGGTTATTGTTAATGATGAAACCTTCTCCTGGAGGAAATAAAGTTATCATATCTCGGGGGATGTAAAGTGATCATGTCCCAGAACACGTGGAATGATCATATCCCAGAGGACGTAGTGTAGCCGATACTAACTCAATATAACCCAATTAACTATGAACCAATTGATCAATTATGCTAGCAACAATTTTTCCGTATAGCGCACACACATTTTTGTGTGATCACATACTTTGTACAAGTGTAGAGATATTAGGCTACTGTGGACATGCTTGATATGTGAAGAGTTGTTCATTTGAGCTATATGGCATACTTAAGTAGGTACGTTTAGACGTGTAAAGTCCTTAAACAGTAGTAAGTGTTTAACCCAAAAATCTCCTAGCTGACTTAAAGAGATTTCTCAAACTGTCTCTTTTCCTCGATTGTGCTTCGTGCGTTGGCGTGCCACCGTTTCATGACGGAATATTGATTTGTAGGCTGTCGACTACTGACTTCTTGATTAAGCGATTTAGACAAAGAGATCATCAACCTCGTCTGAATGGATCCTTCTTGCCTAGTGACCCATGACTTTCTAGTTTCGCGTCTCTAACTGAGCTACAGAAATCGATACTCTACACTCCTCCTAGTGTAAAGCAGAGCAATCCCCTGGACCGAGTTTCGGGAACACTGGGTGTTGCTTCCTTAAACCTTGAAACTCTCAATCTTTCTGTAGACAAGCTTCTTGATCATCGGTTGTAGGTTTTTGTGTCCTCGAATCGCAAGAATCTCACACTCTTTGGGTGACAACTCTATTAATCGCTGGTTGCAAGAGTTTTCTCATATAGAGAATGATAGTTTGCTGAGAGCAAAATATCTGTTTGATCGAGGATCTCTTCCTTATCGCTTTTCACTTCTTTATATAGAAGACTGTAGCTGCATTCCACTTTACTTGGAACTCTTTAATATCAGTAATTAGACTCTTAATAAAACTCTAGGTTCTCAAATAGAGATCATCCGATATTTATAGATATCTCTTAGAACAATCATAACCCCTATAGGAAAGGTTAGATAAAAATAAGCTGCATTGGTCAGTTTTTCGTATTGTTTCAGTCAAGCCCACTCTGACCTGGATCTGGTTATATTTCACTCAACCTGCTTGCCAGACTCAGCCCTCCAAGCCCAATAGGAAATATTATTTCGGGCCCAAACATTGCCCCTTAAGCCTTGAGGTTAAATTCATGCAAACGAAAAGGCTTGTATTACTAAACGACATGCCGATTATACCAAACAGTAACCTTCTGAACAAGCGCCATGTCGTCTCTTCTCTCCTGAAAATTTGTGCCACTTCAGTTGACGTCATATAAAGTACACACCTGTGTCAATCCTCCTTCCAACACAAACTCCTTCTTTATTCAAACTTTAAGGTTCCTCTAAAAACTAAACTTTTCTTCCTTTGCGCCGCCATCAATTTTTAGTCATTTAACATGCCGCCCCACAAAGAAAGATTTCCAGAAATTACCAAAACTGAGGCAAACCGACTCACCGCCGATATCTGCACTGTGACAGCTCACAAACTACCAGGTGCTACTCTCACTCTTAGAGTTACCTCAAAGGGCACCGGCCGCCTAGGCCCCTTTCTCAAAACTCTAATCGATGCAACACTTTTCCCTGTGCTCTTCCATCCTTATTGCAATTCGGCACTAATTTTCCAAGGCAACCCGAAAGCAAACCACACGGAATGAACAAAGAAGGACACTTTTTGCTCAATTGGCAAATGACCCAACACCTTCGAGAAATATCGTGCCTAGTATATCGATCGCCGAGAACTGGACCTGATTTGATGGTAAATAGCCGGCATTGATCACCTACTTGATCTTTGATTTGCACTCCCCAGTGGTGAAAATCGAGCTCCCTTCGCCACCACCATGTGCTTCTGGGATTTGGCCTGCAATTTTTTTCGCCTGCCATGTGGTGATGTAAGTCTCACTCTTCTCGACCTCTACATTATATTTGGAGTTCCCATCGCTAATCCTATATGGAAGCAAGGTGATCATATCGAGTGTACCATTCATGCCAATCCTTAACGCCCCGCTTCATACTCTGCTTGGACCAACGCCTTCATCAACGACCAAACCGATCAAGGAGGGATCGCCTTCCTTGAATTTTGGCTATCCAAATACATTTTCTGCCCTTATTCCCAGAAATTAAACAAATGCTAGACCAACTTCGCTGAGCGTCTTTTCTAGGGAACAAAACTAGGTCTTGCACAGTCTATCCTCGCCAACATTTATCACAGCTTATAGTGGATTGTGCTCTCGCGAATCAACCTCAACTAACCAGGACCACTCTGAATTGTAGAGCTATGTCTTTGAATGTACTTCCCCATTTTCTGTCATCCTAAAATCCGACCATTCGAGAGACGTAATTCTGGGGAAGACTCTGGTGACCACCAACTCCTTTGACGAGTGGATATACCAAACATGTTTCGCTACCTGTTGCTCGCATTCAAAATTTCCTGAGGCTGCAGCCGATGTCATCTTAAGCAGCAACTTTCCTGAAGACTTCGATACTGGCATCCTTCCTTTGCCAGAACAAAACAAACTAGCGAGAGTTATTTTCCTTCAGTGTAACACTTGTGGCGACCTACCGGTTCTTGATCCTTCCACCCCTAGCCATGAACTATATGCTTCGAACCATTTTTCCAGGCAACTCAGGTTATCTCAGCGTGCCCCTGTGCCTCTTATTTGCTCAGTGAACCACTACAGCCTTTGGCGTGCAACTTCTCGTCCTGACCCTGATGACCTGATCGATGATCACTATGGATTCCCCTTAGTGATGCTTCCTGAGCAAAACTTTGAGCATCCTATTGTGCCATCTCTTCATGTGACAACCCACTATTTGGCCTGGAAATCCCAGTTTTGGGACGAGATCAGACGTAAGCCACCACTGGCCCTATTTGCCGCCATCTTCTGTAATTTTACGAAGCATTTCACGGATGATTCTGACTAGCAATTGCTACGCATGGTCCATGAGGATACTGATGATAGCCCTTGGCCAGCGGTATGTCACTTTACTTATCTATTTTCCTTGCCAACTTCCTGCCACATATTTTGGAGACATTGTTGCATTACTTTAATATATTTTCTTTCTACTGGATTTGAATAGCACTCTAAAGAAACTGGAGCCCAAGCCGCAAATGGTGCTGAAGAGCTTTGCTAGAGAATGGGAGAAGAACTCCCACGTACTGTAAGTATTCCATTCTCCGAGTACCACACCATTTTAAGCCTTCAAATATTCTAATTACCCTGCTTCATTCCAGCGATCTTGTAAGCGGACTCAAACCAGCTCAACAACCGATGGCTCCCACAAACGCAAGAACCACCATTATGATGCTATCATTGAGGACGATTCAGAGGAACAAGCAGTGCAAAACGAACTTCTTCGCCAAACCTCAACTGAGCCAACCACTTCTGTGGAAGCAACAACTCTCCTGCCACCGCCAGAGACTCGACTTGTCACCATTGTTCCATCTGTACAGACTGACAACGTCTCTACCGAGCAACCGCATGAGGTGGTTGAAATTCACCTCTTAGCTTCTCTAAACGTAAGATAATCCAATCCTTTCAATACCCTGGGTCTCTTTGGTTGCACTATTTTCCTTCTAAACATTTATTACCTTTAGGCCTCGCTTGTCGCTAATGAAGAGAATGTTGACCACGACGTTGAAGTTGTTCCCACCGAGAACGCTCATAATTCTCCAGTGAATACCTCGAACTCACCCATCTTTGAACCTGCTTCAGATGCCAAAATGCCCCTATGTCAATATTTCCTGGATTTCGCCAAGGAGTCCGAGGAGCCAGACGCCACAAATGAAGGCGGTGCCACTTCCTTCTCTCATCATTCCTTGCATTATACTTCGGAAGAACAACTAGCCATGACAGAAGGGCACATAGTGCTGATCTCTTGCCCAAAATTCTTAAGCGAGCCTTCCTCTCTAGAACAAAGAATACTTAACTTTCTGCACTCGCCTGAATCACATATGGTTAGCGAGCCTAAGGTATGCCTACCATAACAATCTTTTCACATTTTACACATTGCATGAACCTTTACTCTAAATCAAGTGTCTTAAAAAGAATTCCTAGGCTAAGACTTCTTCTACCACCTCTGGTGCTTAGATTGTTGTACCTGATTGTTCCACTCCCATTGTAATAGTCAAACCAGCTTCAAGCAACCAAGAAATGTCTCTTTGGGCCTCTTCATCTTCATGCCCCGCCAACCGAGTAGCCGCTCTTCGCGACCGAGCTTTGAGTTTGGAAGAACTGTCTGTCAGGCTTGAAATCTTAAGTCTCATCCAGACTAACGTTGCTCTCTTCCAAGTCATTTTCAAGGAACTTTCCCAAGCTAAGCTGGATTCATTTGAGGACGTCAATGACTCCCTGGATAGAGTCATAGACCTGGAAAAAACTGCCCATAATGAACTCCTTGATACTATCTCTAAGTTCGAGCAGGATCTTCGCGAGCTCCACAAGCTATACAGTTATCAGGATGACTTGAAGCACAGGGTGAACCGCAAGCGGGAGATGGTAACAGAGATGGCCAGCCAATTACAAAAAGATCGAGGTCGAGTCCAAGAATTCTTAAAGAATGCTTCGATCAAGAGGGAAATTCTAGCCGCTAAGGTAAAGCTGCACTAGCACTTCTTCAAACCAAAGTGGACCTCTTACGTGCTGACGCTAACTCTACCCATGTCAACACTCAACAACTTTTGGACGAAAGCTCCTGTCGTGCGAACTAACTCGCCGAAGCCGAGGATGACATGTTAGAGCTTCTGGACTTATATAGCCTGACCTGAACAGACTTTGAATTCTTTTTAGTGGGATTGAAGAAGAAAGCTCTTCTATTATAGTTCTTAGGCCCCTAGGATTGAGCCCAACTTTTGTATTTCATGAACCCAACACCAAAACTTGAGTATCTTAATATTGTTACGATTCATTTGTTTCTGCATATATTATTGGGCCTCAATTATAGGCTTGCTATGAATAATCCACCAGTAATAGGCCTGTTAAAGAAATTAACTGCCCATTTACTGTTGTTGTTCAACTTTAATGGTCTTTAATTGCAGACTTGGAATCTGGAACATGTTGTCCCATCAGTCAAAATTTTAACATATGTTTAACTGCCCAAAAAATCTTTAACTATGGCGCCTTCATCTTGAAGTAGATAAACTTCCATATTTCTCAATCTCCTATAGACACATGTCTTTTACCAATGGGTGCATTTAATCCTGAGAGTCTTTACCGCTCCATTAGGACGTAATGGTTCAATACTTCCTTCTCCTATAAATGCCATTCTTATCGTTCACATCTATGCATGCCTTCAAAGCCTTTTCGTTTGATGAAATCCATTTCTCTGTATTTGCTCTGGCTCTCACTTCAAGAGAAACCTCCAGATACCATCTTCCCACACTACTAACCTTAGATAATGATATCCATGTCCAAACCTGGACTAGATAGTGATATATATGTCCCGGTGATTCCTTGATGGAGTCATCCTAAGTATCTACATGGTGACAAAGTCTAAATGTCAGATATGACTTTGCACTATCTTCCTTGCCAATGACTGATTCATTTTTCTATGCATAGAGGCCGCAAGTCCTATGAACGTGGATGTTTTGGAGAGGAAAGACATAGAGTTCAACCCGGGCTAGGGAATCACATGCCAACCTGCTTCCAGCACTCTTTTTGGGCTGCTGAACTAGCTTCCTTGGCACTTCAGGTCCTCTTTCTTTTGTCTCTTAAGGTCTTTCTCCATGTATGCATATTTGATGCGTGTGCCCAGAGACCGGTTTTTGATCTACTGTTTGAGGATTTGGGGGAATATACGTTATTTTCCCCTTTGTGTTTCTATTGCTGATCGTAACCTATCTTCATATGGTATCATAGATCAAGGCTGTAAAGCCTTTGTAATCTTGTGTTTCAATGTAATCCGTTTGTATTTAAAGAAAAAGTTTATTTCTGCAAACGTTGTTCGTATTGATAAATTTAAACACTGTTTGTATATGAATTTGGCCACAGAAATTAGGTAAGTATAGACAACTAACCATTGACAACATACTTAGCCACATGAATTGGCTATAAAAGTTTCAGAACAGTAATCAAAAGTTTTTACTACTAAAGAGAGCCACAAAAATTGGCCGCTAGAGAAATCTATGTTATCTCTATGTTATGCCCCTTCAATCCATTTAGGCAGGGACTTTTCTTTGAGCCTGAATGGCTTGAATTACTCTGTTGCTGGAGGGTCGTTGTATTCCCAAACTGGCTGTAAATATGGCTTGAGAAAACGGTCATTGATGGGGTTAGCATGGATTGTACCATCCCAATCACTCAGGTGCACCGCCCCTCTTCCTAAAAGGCGATCTATGATGTAAGGGTCTTCCCACTTTTCAGACCATTTTCCTCTGTCATCGACCTTCTCGCCAATGGGCAGTATTACGTGCCAGACTAAGTCTCCTTCTGCAAAGCTTTTGCCTCTTGTGCACCTGTCATAAGCACGTGATACTTTTCTTTTCTCCGCACAAAGGTTGTCATAAGCCGCTAAACGTTGTTCATCTAAATCTTCGAGTTCCTGCCACATTGTTTGTACATAATCATCGCCAATCATATCATGTTGCTCTATAATCCTTATAGACTGAACGTTGATTTCTAATGGTAAAACTGCATCATGGTCGAACATTAGTGCATAAGGAGTCGTGCCAGTGTGGCTTCGTTTGTTCGTTCGGTATACCCATAATGTATTAAATAAGTCTTCATGCCATAAGAGAACATTGTTGGCGAGGGCTTGACCGTTGGATTGAGCATAGTATATGGTAGAATGAAGAAAATGTATTCCTAAGTCTTTCATTAACTCCACTACATCGCCAAACATGAAAGCTGCTCCTCTGTCTGATACAAAACATTCTGGATGCCAAATCTACAAATGATATCCTCGAATAGAAACTGGCGAATGACTTTCGTGGAGGCCACTTTTAAAGGCCTAGCTTCCACCCATTTAGTGAAAAAGTCAGTCGCAACAACGATAAACTTGTGTCCTTCTGATGAATGAGGATGAATCATCCCGATTAAGTCCAAAGCCCATCCTCGTGTTGGCCAAGGCTTAATAATTGGTTGTAAAGGTATATTGGGCATATGGCTGATTGAACCGTGTGCCTGACATTCCTCACAACCTTGGGCAAACGTATTACAGTCCTTGAGCATTCCTATCCAGTAATAACCATGACATCGTAATAGCCATCTCATCTTTGGACCAGGTTGGTGTGCTCTTGCTGCCCCTAAGTGAAGTTCTCTCATTATCCGCTTAGTGTCACGTTCGTACACGCATCGTAACAATAGACCTTCTTCCCCTCGTCGGTATAATGCATTATCCTTGAGTGCATAGTTGATAGCTAGAAACCTGATCTGCTTATTGGTCGGTGCATTTAGATTATGGAGATACGTGATGATGGGTTGCCGCCAGTCTACATCGATATGATCCACCGTTGCCACATACCACTCATTATTTGCTTCCTGGGGAGCAAAGAAAGAAGGAAGTGTGCAGCGTTCCACTTTTAGGATCCGTTCTCGTATTCCATCTTGAAGGCTAACTCATGTTGCTAACTGTGCTAATTCATTCACTGCATAGTTCTCCTCGTGAGGAATATGACTCAATTCTACCTCAGTAAACAACTTGAGTAATTCACATGCGCACTTGGCATACAGTTCTAATACTGGTCCGGCCTTATACTTTGTCTCGAGTTACCTGATTACCAACAGAGAATCCCCATATATATGCACATCTGTAATTTCCATCTCCAACAAGATCTCTAGGCCTATGAGAAGTGCCTCATATTCCGCTTGGTTATTTGTACACTGGAAATCCAACCTGAAGGAATATGAGAAAGTCTAACCACATGGAGTAATTATCGCGACTCCTGCTCCAGCCATAGTGCTAGTACTTGATCAATCGAAGTATAAACATCACGAGGCAAGATCAATACGGGCTAAGTTCAGTTCGGGCCCGTCGTGAGCAGCAACCATTGGATGGTTGGCAAGGAAATCAGCCACTGCCTAGCCTTTGACTGTCTTTTGTGGCACATACTATAGTGAGAATTCAGAAAGTGCCAAGATCCATTTCTCAATTATGCCTCTTAGTATGGGCCTTGATAACATATACTTCACCAGATCAGTCTATATAATTACGCATGTGGTGAATGATAGCATATAGTGCCTCAACTTGCATCTTGAAAAATACAAGGCTAAGCACAATTTTTCCATTGACGAGTATCGTGTTTCACAATTTGTTAATGTGCGGCTAAGATAAAAAAAAATAGCACATTCTACGCCCGCCGTATCATCTTAAGCGAGTAAACTCCCTACAGAATAATCTATAGTTGATATATACAACTTAAGCGAGATCTCTGGCCTTGGCGGGACTAAAACTGGTGGGTTCACCATATATGCTTTGATGGTATCAAAAGCCTCTCGATGAATCGGTTCCCATACAAAGTCTTTTTGGTTTTGTAGCTTGAGTAAGTGTGAGAACGGCTGCGTTTTCCTGGCTGCATTTGCAATAAATCGCCGAAGGAAGTTTATTTTTCCCAGTATTTGTTGTAATTCTTTCTTATTATTTGGCGGGATCGCATTCAGAACTGCTTCGTTCTTATCATCTGGGACTTTAATTCCCCGTTAATTGACCAGGAAGCCCAAAAAGTCTCCCGCTTGTACTCTAAATACACACTTAGCTGGGTTCATCTTCAATTGATGTTGTCTCATTCGAACAAACACTTGCCTCATGTCTTCGGCATGGTTTGTTTTGCGCTTTATCTTGACTACCACATCATCGATGTAAACTTCCATGGACTTTCCTATCAGATCATGAAATATTAAATTCATAGCTCGCTGATAGGTCGCCCCTGCGTTCTTGAGTCCAAATGGCACATCCACATATTCAAATACTCTTGTAAAACCTAGACATCAGAACGTTGTCTTATACCTATCCGCTTCTGCCACTGGAATTTGGTGATATCCAGCTGTCCCGTCCATGAACAACAACATCACATGGCGTGTGACTGAATCCACCAACAAATCTGCTACTGGCATTAGGTATGAATCCTTAGGATTTGCATTGTTAAGGTCTCGGTAATCAACACAAACTCGCATCTTGCCATTTTTCTTCTTTACCGGGACTACATTTGAAAGTCACTCATTGTATTCGGCTACTCTAATAATGCCTGATTTAAGCATTTTTTTCAATCTCTTCCTTGACTAGGATTGCTGTTTCTATATTCATATGACACATCTCTTACTTTACAAGCTTCTTGCCTTCCAGGATAGGCAAACTATGGCATACTAGGTCTGGCGATAGGGCTGGCATATCTTCATACTTTTCTACAAAACAGTTCCCGTATTCTTTCAATAATTCTATGATCTTTTGACATTCTTCAAGTTTTGGGAAGGTACTTATGGCCACAGTCATTGGCTCGTTTGAGGCCCCAAGATTAATATTTTCAATGGGGTCTTTAACTCTGTGAGGTGTATCATCTAACGCTGCTGGAGCTAACTGGATTTCCTCCTCATCGTTTGACTCGTGTAGTACATCATCGTCCAAAAATTCCAATGCTGCAATCATCAAAATACTCTCGAGGGCTTCACTCTCTATTAGAAGATTATAGAGTTTGTCGTATAGGGTGAAGCAAGCCTCTATCTCTATACTTGATAGAGACCTTATCATTGAGATGATTTGGGTGGTAGCTCAATGGTATAAGGTTGACGACCATCTTCGCCTACTTAGATGATACCCCATTGAGCTAATTCAGAGATCGTAACTCTAACCGGGCGGCCCTTGTTATCGACGCCACATACCTCCAGTGGCTGGAGGTCACTGTTGTAATAGCTGGCATCTATAGTATTGGCAGAAACGAAATAAGGACAAGGGTCAACGTCAATAACCTTTGCCTCGCCTGACTCCATATTCTGTAGTACCATCTGCTGATGAAGAGAAGAAGGTACGGAATAGCTTCTGTGAATCCAATCACATCACAAGATCATGCTATATGGTGATGTGCATTCTGCCATGAAGAACGTGTATATGCATGCGGCTAGTCCCACTTGCACATGTATGAAGACAATTCCCAAAGTCTTGGATATGTTGCCTTGGAAGTTTTGAACATTCAAGGCTGTTTCTTGGATAATGGACTTGGGAATACCTAGTAGTGTCATTGCTTTGACGGTGATAATGTTGACGGCTGCCCCTGAATCCACCAAAGCTTATTAATTGAGATTCCTTGGAACTTCCCTGTGACATACAGTGGCCGCATGTGCATGGCCAGGTTCAGGGTAGGCTTCGCGAACATCATGTATGCCTTTTTTAACGATAAGTTAACCTCTGACTAATTGACGAGCGATTGCTGATCGGATGACATAGTATCCTCTTCTATGGTCACCAAACTGTTCACACTTTTCATCGGGTTATTGTTGACTTCAGTTGCTATTGTTGAAGGTCTCGTAAACTTGGAGGGTAAGACAAACACCATATTAATATTAATATCTACCTTATCTTCATATTCTTGCGTGGCCTCCTCCTCGTCTTCACCGTAGTCTACTAGTTCCTCGTTGTCATTGCCTTCAAGGTCTTCTTCGATCCTCCCAGCCTCTATCCCTGCCTCATCTATGATTTCTAAGGTGGCAACGTGTTGTTCTGGAACCTCGAGTATATGTTCTAATGTAGTTGGTTGAAACAAACCAGAGCTTTTCTTAGAAGTAGGAAAAGAATTATTCAAGCTAGTCTATTTCTTCTTTTCTTTTTCAATTAACAGTTTTGGCCTCCAACAGAAGCCCTTCGTTTCGCTCATTGAAACATGACCATGTGCAACCTCCTTCATTCTCTGAGGGCTTTTTACTGTTTGTTTAGCTTCCTCGTCAAAGTGAAGACGTTGCCTAGCTGTTATGAGTTTCCTTGGTTCGTTGTGAACCTCAGGTATAGGTTCTGGTGTCTTCTGTCTGGCCTATAACTCTGGGTTACGATCGAAGACGCTGGGCCTGGCTGCTTGGACTTTAGTTTCGCGTGACTTCTTTCCGAGAACAACCAAGGGGTTTGCTGCCAAGGCATTCAGATGCATGTGCAACTGTTCTGGGGTATACTTCAATTGTTCTTCTTGAACCAAACCTATCTCTAATGTTGTTTCTACCGAATTACGCGCGGGGGCGTAAAGGGGCAGAAGCAACAAGAAATAGACTTCCTCTCTTTCTCCTTGGTGCGGTGGACCTCTTTCTCTCGGTGGTGCGTCCGAACGTTGGGGCTGTTCGGATGGGCGGATTCTTCCTGTCGGGCGGGTGCTTCTTCTTCCCTCGGGCGTTCGGGTGCAGCTGTTAGAAGAATACAACAATGAAGCAGGCGGTCAGGGGTCAAGACGGGGTGGCCCGCCTTCAACGCTCCGATGCCTAAGTCAGAATATGTATTGGATATAACAGTCAAGCGAACGTGCGAGTAGTGTGATATAGATCGAGTGAGATTGAATCAGAGTGTGTACTGCTGGGTTTCAATGGAGTGATCTTACCTGTAATAAATACCTGATATATAAAGGTGGTTGAGATTGGGACCTGGTGTTGTTCTTCGATGTGGGACTTGGTGGTTCCTGCTGGTGTGTGATCCGTATGTTCGGGCGCGCCCCCCACGGGCGCGTGCGTGCCCGGAGGGGGTGGGTCTGGTGAGTGAAGTTGGAGCCTTCTTGGTGTTCTTGCATGTGGTGCGGTAGGTGTTGCTAATCTGCTTAAGTGGATAAGTATGTTAATCGTACAACTAATTACGCAATACTAACAAGTCCCCCAATTCCCCAAGTCAAAGAGCACTTTCTTGACTGGGGAGTTGAAAAAGGGTGTGCGATTAACAGAAATACTTATTCGGTTGAGCAGCGGTCATGAACCTGTGACCCCCCAAGTCCCCCAATTCTCCGGTCAAGAAAAGGGCTCGCATGACGGGGCGGGAACTTGGTGGCCGAGCGTGTGTACCTGTTCGTCCGATGGTGTACCTGTTCGTCCGATGGTGTACCTGTTCCTTTTCTGGGCCCGGCATCCCAGCTGATCTTGCGAGTTGGGACCCGCGCGCCCGTGGGGTGGTATGGTCGCGCGTTGGTGTACCTATGGGCCCGGCCTCCAAGCAAGACTTGCTATATATGCTTGGGAGCCGCTTGCCCGGATGGGATTGGGCTCGCAAAGATATACAAGTGCAACAGATGCGGATATGTAAGTATGGTGTATGAATGTATGTGATGATGCGTGAATGTATGGTATGATGTGTGAATGTATGGTATGATGTGCAAATGTTTTTCGTAACACCGGCATTGGGATGGCGCGGTGCACCGCGTACATCAACGGGGATGCCGTTCCGTACGGTATAGCGTCAACGGAGGGATCAAGACCGCGACCTATAAGTAACGCGCTACGGAGGGGACGGACCGCATGCCCGTGCCGTTCTTCGGCTTAGCACCCTCAGAGAGAGGGCGTACCCCATGCCTCCGTTATGACAGCCGGCTTGTGTTTCGCTTACGGAGGGACGTACCGCATGCCCGCGCTCATCAATCCCAGAACGCGCAAGGAGGGGTCGGACCGCACGCCCTTGGCGCTCTGAGTCGGGGTGGAATTGCGCTCACACGGAGGGGAATCGCCCCACGCCCGTGCCGCCATCGACTTTGCACACCCAGAGAGGAGTTGGCCCCATGCCTCTGTCATGACAGCCGGCTTTCTCTTCGATCATGTAACGGTGCGCCCACGGAGGGGGCGGACCCCATGCCCGTGCCGCCCATCGGTGTCAGCGCGCGCTCAGAGAGAGGGCGGGCCCCATGCCTCTGCCGCCTGACCCGGCTTGCTAATGCGTGCGCGTACGTAGAGGAAGAACCCCATCCCGTACGGCGCAGCTCTTCGTTCGGGACACGGCCAAAAGGGAATTCAGGCGTTTAGCCCTCTTTCGGGGCGCCCGAGCGGTTCTTGTACTAACCTGATGGTGGTGTGCGATCGTGCGGTCGTGCGGGTGGTGCGTGCGCCAATGGAGGTGTTTTGGTGTCGTGGCGTGTTGTCCTTGTCTTGGGTTTGGTGGTACTTTGATGAGACGTTTGGAGGTGACATTCCGTTTGACTTCTCTTGGGGAACTGGTATAATAAATGCTAGCCGTCGTGTTTAATGCTAGCGTGCCCCTGCATTTAATGCTGATGCCGTGATGATTACTCGGGGTGGAGACGTCACGCGCGTGGGAGCGTGGGAGTGGGGCATGGGCACCACGTGGCGGTCCGTGGGAGACCGTGCTAGGGTTTGAAATCGAGGCGGGAAGCTGGAGGGTTGGCGCGGTTTACTTAGGAGGGCAAGTAAACCGCCCCAGCCACGTGTCTGGATCCGAGGGTGGATACGCAAGAATGGACGGCTAGCGTGCGTTTGCGTATCCCACCCGAGTAGTATAAATAGGGTTCCTCCGCTGTTGTTTCCTTCATCACTCTCATAACTGACCAGAACTCTGCCGAAATTCCCTGCGACCTGT
Source organism: Geum urbanum (assembly GCA_946800695.1). NCBI lineage: Eukaryota > Viridiplantae > Streptophyta > Magnoliopsida > Rosales > Rosaceae > Geum > Geum urbanum. The sequence continues at coordinate 2,696,991 of OX327013.1, forward strand.
GCTGTGCGTTCGAGGTTTTCTCTGTGTTGCCGTTGCTGTGTTGCCTGGATCCGTGCTTGACGTGAGGAGTTTTTGTCCGTAAACAACAAACAATCTGGTGAGGCTCTCATCCTCGGTATTTGAATTTGTTTATCTGTGTTGTGTTTCTTTCTGCGTTTTTCTGGGTTGTTTTTGAATTTGGGGGTAGGGCGTGTTCTTGGGTGGGAGGGTGTTTTGATCTGTTTGTGTGTGGGTTTTTGTGGGTTTTGTGTTTCTGTGTGGGGAGGGTTTTTTTGGCTAAGTGTTGGTCGTGCGCTCGTTCATAGGATGGAGCCGATTGAGATACCGAGCGACCAGTCACGCGAGCGGATCTATATTCCGGGGTTAGGGTGGATTAGTTGTGGGTCGGGCGGGTCGAGTACATCCAGTACGTCCAGCGTGTCTTCGGATGAGTCTGTCTTGAGTGTCCCGCCACTGCAATGCATTTTGCCTGACATCTCTCCTGTGCAGCCAATGGAAGCTAGGCCAGAGATGGAGAAGATGGGGTCGGTGAGTTCGTCTGGGTCGTCTGGTGGCATGTCGGGTGAACCATCGGGCGAACAATCGTCGACGCACCGGGACGGAGAGAGGTCGGAAGGGGGAGGTGTACTTCCTCAGCCTACGGCTGGTGGGCCTGTCTACTGGGCATTCCCCGATGGTACGGCCGTCCAGGAGCCCGAGCGTGCGCCGACTCCCGCGGAGTTGACCAGGTGGGCGAGGGATTATCACATTCCTGACTCGGTGAAGTTGCGCGCACCTAGGGGAGGCCAGACGTTCACCCGCCCGCCGGCTGGGCACGTATGTCTGAGTGAGTATCATCTGAAGGCGGGAATCAAGTTGCCGTTGCACCCGTTCTTTCAGTATATGCTGGCGCTGCTAAACATCACGTTGGGTCAGTGCGGGCCCACTCTCACCCATACGCTCGTGGCCATGTTCACTGTGTTCCGGACGAGCGGACTGGGCCACCCCACGCGGGCGGAGTTCCTTCACTTCTTTGGTCTGCGCTACTCTACGCGCAAGATGGATTGGGGAACCATCACCGTGGAGCCGCGCGTGACGTGGTGGTTTTCGAATGCTCCAACTTCTGCGACCCACTGGCGTACGATCAATTGCCTGGTGGGCGGTGACTGGGAGTTGGGGTCCTTCGCGGAAGAGCACCTGGCGGATATCGATCAGATTGATCGAGTCCCCGAAGCCTTCCAGCCCCTTGAAATGCTTGAGTACCCGATGACGCCTGCCGAGGAGGAGCGGGTCAACCGTCTGAAGTTTGTTTTCGACCCTGCGCCGGAGGCAAAGTCCTTCTACGCCTGCTGCCACTGGGACATGATAGTGGAGACGCGTCTGGCCCAGCTGCCGCGTACGTGTGCCTGTAGTTTGCTTGTCTAGGAGTAGTAGATTTTTATCAACTGTTTATTGCTGTTACTAACCTTTCGCCCGTTGTTTGCTGTAGTGAAGAAGATGGCTGGTAAAAATGCTGTTGTGAGTGACCTGTCCAAGCGCCGTATTGCCGAGCTCCGAAGTACCGGGCCGAAGGTCCGTTTGGTGGTGGAGGACGATCGAGGTGGTTATGCGCTGGGGGATACCGTGCAGCCCAAGCTTCGTCCTCCCCCTGCCAGCGAGTATGCTGCTGCTGTCCCGGCTGGTGCCCATCGACCGCCAACCGGCCATACCGGTGCGTCGAAGGCGAAGGCTAAGGCTGATCGCGCCGAGCGGCACAATGATAGGCGCGAGCGTCGGCAGGAGCGGGAAGATGCGCGGGGTGAGGCCCGGACGTCCAAGGCAAGAGGTCGATCTTCGTCTCCCCAACCGTCCGAGCGTCCAGCGCCAAGGACCCGCTCGCCTAGCCCGGACGGTGAACCCTCCCAGAAGCGTCAACGTGTGGTGAATCCGCGTGTAAAGGTGCCTGCCGCCCGGCCCAATGACCCGTTCGCCTGTTACACCCCACTGGCGAGATCTATTGAGGAAGCCATGAAGGCTGTGGACGATATGGTGCCAGATATAGGCTCGGGCAACAAGGATGATATGGATGTGGCCTACAACCTCTGCATAGCGCTTCAGCGGAAGATGTACCTGGCGCGCGAGCGCTTTGCCAACAGGATATGTGCGGAGCAAACCCAGGCGGAGATAAACAGGCTCACCAACGTCTGCCGGAAGGCGGAGGAGCAGGCGCAGAAGGCGGAAGAGCAGGCGCAGATACTGAAGGTCGAGCGTGACTCAGCCCTCGCCGCCCTGGAAGAGGAGAAGGCTGCGGCGGCCAATAGGGTGGCCGAAGTGGAGTCTCGTCTGATGGCCGAGATGCACACCAAAGTGCTGCAGGCGCGCGAAGAGGCGGTTGCTGACTTCAAGAATTCTGCGGAGTTCGAGGAGTTGGTGGATGCCGAGGTTGCTGAATTCCAGGAGATGGCGCGGCCGTTCGTGAAGAAGGATGAGCTGGATGCCTGGCTGGCGGAGCAGGGGATGTTGGCGAGCGGGGGTAACGGTGCTGATGCGGGCGGGCGAGAGTAGTTGCTTCTCTTTTTGTTTTGTAATAGTGTAGACCCTTTGCTTTTCTCTGTTGTAATTGGATCTCTGTGAATGGAATTTCCTCTTTGTCGTCCGTTTGTGTGCCCCGTGCTAGTGTGCTTTTTCCCTTTGCTTTTTTTTTTTTGAACTTGGTTTGCTACTTGGATGAACTTTGTACGGGCGTGCGCTGCTCAATATTTCGTGGGTAGCCTATCCCCAGTCCCCCGAATAGGTAGGCGGGCGGGAAAAGGACAACCGCAACAGTGTTTACATAAATGAAAATACACGATAAAACTTTAGTGAAGGTACTTCCTCAAGTGCTGGATGTTCCACGGATGACGCAGTCGTTGACCCTGCATGTCCCTAAGGTAGAAAGTGCTGTCGCTTATTACCTCGTCAACGACGTACGGTCCCTCCCATAGTGGGCGAAGCGCCTTCACCTTCTGCTGGATTGCCTTCATTACCCAGTCCCCCAGTTGGATTGGGCGAGCCCGGACGCGCTGGTTATACAACCGTGCGACTCTCTGCTTGTTGGCGGCATTGTGCAGGTGCGCCGTGTCTCTGCGTTCCTCTAGCAGGTCGTTGTTGAGCCTTAGTCCTTCGTTGTTCGTACGCGGGTCGTACCCCTCGATCCGCGGGCTCTGATGGGTGATTTCCAGGGGTAGCACGGCCTCTGTCCCGAACGTTAGGCTGAACGGAGTCTCCCCTGTAGCCGCGTTGGCTGTTGTTCGGATGGACCATAGAATTTCGGGGATGATGTCGGGCCAGCGTCCGTAACCTGCCTCCCCAGGCTCGATGTCTTCTATCTTCCTCTTGATGCCAGTCTTGATGATTTTGTTGGCCGCTTCTACCTGTCCGTTCGTCTGGGGATGCGCGGGTGACGCGAAGATGAGATCCGTCCCCTGGCGTTTGCAGAAGTCTATCAGTCTGGGATTGTTGAATTGTGGTCCGTTGTCCGTGACGATACTGATTGGCGTCCCATACCGGCAGAAGAGGAAGCGCCAGAGGAAGCGTTCCACCTTCTCCGTGGTGATCCTGGCCATGGGCTGGGCCTCAATGAATTTCGTATGGTAGTCGATGATGACGATCAGGTACCTGTATTGCCCTTTCGATTTTGGAAGCTCTCCAATCAAGTCCAGTCCCCACTGTGCGAACGGAACGGGCGACAGGAGAATGGATAAGGGGACGGCAGGCGCATGGTGGTGATGTGCGTGGATCTGGCACTGGTGGCACTTGCTCGTCAGCGTTGTGGCGTCTGCGTGGATGGTGGGCCACCAGAATCCGTGTCGAAGGGCCTTGTGCGCGATTGACCTGGCGCCCGCGTGATGGCCGCACGTGCCCGAGTGGATCTCCTTCAAGATAAATTCGCCCTTTGTCGGAGTGACGCACTTGAGGCTCTCCCAAGTCCTGCCCCGTCGATAGAGTATTCCGTCCCGCATGCTGAAATTGGCCGCACGTGCGACAATGGTTCTGGCCGCCTTTCTGTCCTCCGGTAGTTCTCCTCTAGCCTTGTAGGCGATGAGCTCATCCATGTAACTACACTCGTGTGGCTCGATTGTCAAGACCTGCTCTGCCCCCGAGATGCTCGGCCGTCGCAACACTTCGACGATACGCTGCCCTGGTCCCGTGTGTACGGGCGCCGTGGCCAGCCGGGCCAATTTGTCCGCCTTCGCGTTGAATCCTCGGCGTATGTGGTTGATGTTGACGTACTTGAATCCTTTGATCAGCGCCTGGACGTGCTTTAGGTAGGCGATCATGGATTCCCCCTTTGCCTGGAACTCCCCTCCGACCTGGCTTACCACCAATTGTGAGTCACTGAAGACGTTGAGGTCGGGCGCTTCCGAATTTTTGGCTAGTTGTAGACCCGCGATGAGCGCCTCGTACTCGGCCTCGTTGTTTGTTGTCTTGAATTCGAATCTGAGGGCGTACTCTGCGTTCACCCCTCCTGGCCCAGTCAGAATTATACCGGCGCCGCTCACTTTCTTCGTGCAAGATCCGTCCACGTAGAGATTCCACTCCGACAATGGTCGCTCCGTGACCCCCGGTTTGTCGGACGCCCCAACCGCCGGATCGTCGGGCGCCTGAGCGGGCGCCCCCTCTGCTTCTGTATATTCGGCGATGAAATCCGCCACAGCTTGTCCCTTGATTGCCGTACGAGGTTTGTACATGATGTCGAATTCGCTGAGCTCGACGGCCCACTTCGCCAGGCGACCGCTGTGGTCGGGTGACTGGAGTATCTGGCGCAAGGGCGTGTTGGTGAGGATGTGGATGCTATGCGCCTGGAAGTATGGCCTCAGCCGCCGGGCGGCGGTAATGAGCGCGAGCGCCATCTTCTCGATCGTGGGGTATCGCGTCTCGGCACCTGTCATGCCCTTCCCTGAGAAGAAGACGGGCAGCTCCGTACCGTCCTCTCTGCGGACGAGGGCAGAACTGACGGCGGTCAAGGAAGCAGCTAAGTAAAGATACAGAATTTCCCCTCGGACGGGCCTGGAGAGGAGCGGAATGGATGCCAGATACTCCTTGATCTGAAGGAAAGACTCCTCACATTCGAGCGTCCACACAACCTCGCGCTTGTTCGTGGTTCTTAGGGCTTTGAAGAATGGTGCACACCTGTCTGAGTATCGTGAGATAAAACGATTCAGGGATGCGAGCTTCCCCGTGAGGCTCTGTAGGTCCACTCTCTTGACGGGCGGCTTCATGTCGATGATCGCCTTGACCTTGGCTGGTGCGGCTTCAATTCCTCGCTGGCTGACAATGTATCCCAGAAACTTGCTATTGGTGACCCCGAAAGTGCATTTGGCGGGGTTCAGCCTCATACCGTTCTTGATGAGGACGTCGAGCACAGTCCCCAAATTCTGGACGTGATCGACCGCCCGGACGCTCTTCACCAATATGTCGTCTACATACACGTCCACGATGTTGCCGATGAGGCCGTGGAACATAGTGTTCATGAGCCTCTGGTAAGTGGAGCCGGCGTTCTTCAGCCCGAAGGGCATGACAACGTAGCAATAAAGGCCTTTGTCAGTGACAAACGTCGTCGCCTCTTGGTCCTCGGGGTCCATGAAGATCTGGTTATAGCCTGAGTAAGCATCCATCATTGATAGGAGTTCGTGCCCTGCCGTCGCGTCCACCAGCTGATCGATCCTTGGTATCGGGAAGCTGTCCTTTGGGCAAGCTTTGTTGAGATCACTGTAGTCGATGCACATCCTCCACTTCTTGTTGCTCTTCTGTACCATTACCGCGTTGGAAATCCACCTGGGGTAATCCACCTTCCGGATGAACCCGATGCCCAGTAGTCGGTCCACCTCCTCGTGCATGGCGGCGTAATGCTCTGCCTTGTACGCTCGCCGCTTCTGTTTCACCACCCGGGCGTTGGCGTTGACGCTCAGTCGATGGGATATGATACTCGTGCTGATTCCCGGCATGTCCTTGTACGACCAGGCGAATACCTCCTGCTTCTCCTTCAGCAGCGCAATCAGTCGTTCGGCTGCTTCGGGGGCCAATGATGCCCCGATTTGGACCGTCCTCTCCGGTCGTTCGGAGGACAGCTGTATCGTCCTCAGCTCTTCGCGTTCGGGGACGGGTGATACGGCCATCAGCCCGTCGCGGGGATCGTCGGGTATCTCTGATCCTGGTGCGGGCTCCAAGGCGAGGACCTCATGCTCGTTCCGGGTTTCCGCCGTCTCCTCGCTGCTATACCCTCGGACACATCCGACCCCGTGCTCGGTCGGGAACCGTCCAAGGAGCATGTAGGTTGCGATGATCATCCTCAGCCTGCAAATCCCCGGCCTCCCGAGTATGGCGTTGTAGGGGGAGGGGGTGTCCATGATGGTGAAGTCTGTCCGGATTTCGCTGTGCGGGGAATCGTGTGCGCCCACCTCGACCCGTAGATTGTCGATCCCGATAGGATATGAGGTTTCGCCTGTGAAGCTGATAATGCCTTCGTGATCCCGTGTTATCTTGCGTGCGGGCCTGCTGAGTGCCTTGTACGCGCCTAGGTAGATAATGTTGACAGACGCCCCGTTGTCAACCAGCACCCTCCTCACAAGGAATTGGTCGATGATCGCGTCGATCACGAACGGTAGGGTGCTGTCCCTTGGATTTTCTTCCTCGTCCTTCGCCGTGAAGCCGATGGTGGGCGCCTCCTCTCTTCCTGCCTTGATCGTTCTTCCTGTCTCGAGCGTCCACGCTTCCCCGCCCGTGTGTACGGGGGATGGCGCCCTCTCCTTGCGCTTACCACCAGATATCATGTTGATGGTCCTGCGGGTTCCGGCGCCCACCTGGCGTTGGCGTCCCCGCGTCCTGGGGCAACCGCTGTTCATATTTTCGAGGGCCCCCCTCAGCAGTGGGCAATCGTCCGTGCGGTGGGTGGCGGTGTCGTGGTATTCGCACCAATTGCTCGGGATCCGGCCAACCGGAGCTATCGCCGCCTCTACGCCGCTTGGTCGAGGGAGCTGGTGCCAATGTTGGTGGAGGAGCTGCGTGGGTGTTCGTGCATTGATAGCAAGGATCTCCCGTCCCGCTGATCGGCGGGCGCCCTGTTGTGTTGGTTCCTTCGCCCGATGTCCGTGATAAGAGGTCTCCCGACCGCCCTGCCCGAACGCGTCCCGGTGCCTCTTGTAACTTCTGGTTGGTGTCGTTCCGCCGCCCGAGGAACGTCGGGGCTGAACGTCCATCCTCGGTTCGCCGGTGCTAGATCCGGTGGCGGACCCGTACACTCGCGTCTCCACCAACGCCTTCTGTATAATCAAATCCATGATCTCGTCGTAGTCGAGATGCTCCTTCCTCACGAGTTTCTCTACGAATGGGGTGGCGAGCAGGTTGTCCATCAGAGCGACCTTGGCCACACGCTTGTCGAGGTCCCTGCACGTGCTTGCGAGCGTCCTCCATCGATTGATGTAGCTCGACAAGCCCTCGTCCGCCCCCTGGCGGACCTTCAGGAGAATACCCGTGGTGTTGTACTTCCCCTGGAGCCGATAGCGCTTCTGAAAACTCTCCGCCAGTTCGAGGAACGAATGGATGGACCCTGGCGGGATCTCGTAGAACCAGCTCCGTGCCTCCTCCGCCAGTGTTTCCTGAAACAGGAAACACAAGGTTGGGTCCGAATATCGGGTCCCGTCCGTGGTGGACCGAAACTCGTCCACGTGCGTCCGTGGATCCCCGCTCCCGTCAAACCGGGCAATCTTTGTTATCTTTGCGTGGGGATCCCTTCCCCTCTCCAGTATGTGCGCCGAGAACGGACTGACCCGGGGGGCAAATGTCCCGCCCTGGCCGGCCAGCTTGTCCTTGCGCAAGCGTGAAACTTCCTCTGCCAGTTCCTCCATCCTTCTTAGGATCACGCTGTTGTCCGTCGGGGGCGTCGACTCTTCCGCAGGTGAGGGTGCCCGAGCGTCGTTCCTGTTGAAAAAATACCGCTCCCCACTGGCGGTCTCCTGAGTCTCCTCGGGCTGCTCCATCTGCCGGTTAATGAGCATCTCCAGTCGCTCCTCCATCCTCCGGCGGGCCAGGCGCTCCTCCGCCCTCTCGAGCGCTGCCTCCCGCATCTCCTGGGCCATGCCGTTGATGCGCCCGTCGTCGTCACTTCTGTTGGTCGTCCGTGCGTTCCGCTCCGGTGAACCTGGTGGGGCTCCTCCTCCGGGTGTGTTGCCGTCGTCAGCCATTGGATCAAGCATGTGGACCTTTGGTGTCGGTGGTGTTTATACGAGGTTTGCAATTTGTAAGTTTCCCACAGACGGCGCCAGATGTTTCTACCGAATTACGCGCGGGGGCGTAAAGGGGCAGAAGCAACAAGAAATAGACTTCCTCTCTTTCTCCTTGGTGCGGTGGACCTCTTTCTCTCGGTGGTGCGTCCGAACGTTGGGGCTGTTCGGATGGGCGGATTCTTCCTGTCGGGCGGGTGCTTCTTCTTCCCTCGGGCGTTCGGGTGCAGCTGTTAGAAGAATACAACAATGAAGCAGGCGGTCAGGGGTCAAGACGGGGTGGCCCGCCTTCAACGCTCCGATGCCTAAGTCAGAATATGTATTGGATATAACAGTCAAGCGAACGTGCGAGTAGTGTGATATAGATCGAGTGAGATTGAATCAGAGTGTGTACTGCTGGGTTTCAATGGAGTGATCTTACCTGTAATAAATACCTGATATATAAAGGTGGTTGAGATTGGGACCTGGTGTTGTTCTTCGATGTGGGACTTGGTGGTTCCTGCTGGTGTGTGATCCGTATGTTCGGGCGCGCCCCCCACGGGCGCGTGCGTGCCCGGAGGGGGTGGGTCTGGTGAGTGAAGTTGGAGCCTTCTTGGTGTTCTTGCATGTGGTGCGGTAGGTGTTGCTAATCTGCTTAAGTGGATAAGTATGTTAATCGTACAACTAATTACGCAATACTAACAAATGTCTCCAAAGCTCTCTTAGCTTCTTCAAAGTGCCATTGTAAGTTGTGTCTCCTGCTTGGAGTCACCTCCACTATCTTACATTTCTCCTTCACATACCACACATTTTCCTTAGTTATGTTTCTTAAAGCAGAAGGAATATATGGTTTGGCGAGTGTGTCAACTGTGGCTACTTCGGATTTCTCTGATTTGCCAGACTTTTCCATAGCTCTTCTCTGTTTGAAATTTTGAGAACTCCTTTGACTCAACTCCCTAGGACTGCTTGGCTGATAGTGTTCTGGTGTTGAGAACAGTTCGGGACAACTTTTAACTGCTTCTTTCAATTCTTCGTATGTGATTTTTAGCCCACAATAGAACTTGCATCTTGCGTACAATTCCATTAACGACTCGTCCTTCGGGTCAACCTTCTCCTTTTCTTTTGATGCATTATCTTGTGTTTTCCTTGAAGTATCCTCACTGCTAGTTCGAAGGTCGAGTGTTGGTTTTCTTTTGTTTGGGTTACCCCCTGAAAATTCTAGCATGCCAACCGTCAATGCTTCTTCAATCGCCAGATTTGGCGAGGGTGCTGCTATCTGCACTTCTCCCTCGTTTATCCACTGCTGAATTCTATACATCAGGTTAATGCATTTATTAGTGGAATGGTGTCCCCATTTATTATGGTATTGGCAATGAGGTAGACCTTTTACATCTTCAGGATTTGGATCTAGAGTTCCCCAATTATCAAGAACCACTGCTATCCCTGCTCGGAGTAACTTTTCGAAGATTTCTTCTCGCCTAGACGCATCATATGTGATTTCGGCTCGCTTAGGTCTGACAAATGCAATATTGTGTTTAGGCCTTCGCCTTGATCTTTTATGTCTTTGTGTGGACCCAGATGCATCGCGAGATAGGGAAGATTTTGGGATTGTTGTAGAATGCAGTGGTGGCTTAGGATGCCATTCTACCACTCCTTCTTGGCTAACGACTATCACTTTCCAGTTAATCAAATCCTAAATTTTGTCTTTCAAGGTGGAACACATCATTGTCCTATGTCCAAACACATTGTGGAACCTACAGAAATGTTCGCCTAGCCATTTATAATTTAGATGTCTCAACTTAAACACTGGCCAATAAACGATAAGCTTCATTTCTTGCAATTCGTCCACAACCTCTTCCACTTTATCTTGTGGAAAAGTATAACGTGACAGGACTAGTGAATTCTCTTCCTACCTCCCATTGCATAGTTAACGGCTGACGACCAACCAACATTTACCATATTAACTTGAGGCGCTAGGAAAGGTTGAGAATCAACTAGTGAGGCTATCTTGGGAGCTCTTTTCGAGGCTAATTGACCTTCATTTATCCATTTTTGGATCTGATTTTTGAGCTTAATACAGTCCTTAGTCATATGGTTTCATGCTCCATGGAACTTACAGTACATCTTCCCTTTTAATTGTTCTACACTGGGTAACAGGCCGAAGTCTATTTCGGCAGCTCGCATACTGAAAAGCTCATCTAGTATCTCGTGAGCCATATTGGCATCATATGTGTACGTCTCAAATTCTGGCTTCGTGAATGCCACTATCGAGAGTTTTATAGGACCTTTGGTTTTCTGAAGCTTGCGCAGTTTTATTACTTTGTTTGTCGCCAACTCGACGGCACCCACTTGCTCTTCTTCGGAGTCAGACTCCTATTCTACTTGGTCCTCTATATAAGCCACAGTTCTTGGCCTGTGTTTATCGTACGCCCTTGATGCATACGTCCTCTTTGATTAGTTACGCTTGTTATGGTGTTCTTGCATGGCGCTATGAGTTTTTGTCACAGCCGTGATAAGCTCATTCAAGGTAAAGTACTTGTTGTTAAAAAACAAATTATAATACTGATCTTCCAAGCCATTTATAGCAATTTCAACAACTGCGTCTTTACCTAGCAGGGTTTTGCATAGGTTGTACTCAGATCAAAAATGGTGCAGGAAAGTTACTGGTGTTTCTATTGACGATTGACTCGTGGCCGCTAGCTTTCCGATGCTGGTTTCTGGTCTCGTTGTTCTGAAATGGTCTATGAATAATGCTTCTATTTTTGCCCACCTCGTGATAGACCCCTTCTCCAGAACTATATACCAAACGAGGGTGATCCTAATAAAGACGAACCAAAAGTTCTCAATTTGAGCTCCTCGTCGTTAACAAATTGACCTAGCTAAAGGGTAAAGTATGCCAAATGCGTTGCTGCATTGGCATCGTCATCTCCTATAAAGGTCTGAAAATTGATCTGCTTGTAATGTCTTGGCCATTGCCAAGCCTTGGTGTCACCATTGTGGACAGACGGATAAGGAGTTTCGTACGACTCGTGTGCTTTAGTAATGTGAATATCACATTGATTCATAAACCTATCTAGACGCTTTTCCCATGGGGGTGGGAAAGCCTCTGCTTGCCGTGTCCTCCTGGTGAGGTTAGAGACAGATTTAGTAAGGGCTGAGATGTCCCTCTCCATTCTCTGAAATTGGGTGGCCACTATTCTGGCCTGCTTCGTGAGGTTTGTGTCTAGAGTGTGCATGATTTCAGCTAGCAGCTCTGCTTGTTCTTCAAACCCCCGCTCTATTGTTTCAAAGTAACCTTCGAGTTGTACGTCCCGCTTGGCGGCGTACACTCGATACTCTTTATAACTTAGATGATTAATATCACCCTCACTTAACAAGGTAACACCCATATTAGAATGTTGTGTAGTTACGAAGATAATGTCAACCGCCTTCTCGGTTAGTGAACGACACTTAAAATAAGTGTGTTCCCGATACTTTGGTTGTGGATGTTTGATACACTGAGGGTATTCCTTTTTATAGGGATTCCCAATTGTCGCTTATACACACTAAATATCAAGTCCCACTGGGCGTGCCAAAATGTTTAACCTAAAAATCTCCTAGCTGACTTGAGAGAATTTTCAAACTGTTTATTTTCCTCGATTATGCTTCGTGCGCTGGCGTGCCACCGTCTCACGACGGAATATTGATTTGTAGGCTAGCGGCTACTGACTTCTTGATTAAGCGATTTAGACGAGGAGAGCACTAACCTCGTCTGAATGGATCCTTCTTGCCTAGTGACCTAGGACTTCCTGGTTTCGTGTCTCTAACTGAGCCACGGAAATCGATACTCTACACTCCTTCTGGTGTAAAGCAGAGCAATCCCCTGGACCAAGTGTCGGGAACACTGGGTGTTGCTTCCTTAAACCTCGAAACTCTCAATCTTCCTGTTGACAAGCTTCTTGATCGCCGATTGCAGAATTTTGCGTTTTTGAATCGCAAGAATCTCACGCTCTTCGGGTGACAACTCTAATGATTGTTGGTTGCAAGGGTTTTCTCGTATAGAGAATGATAGTTTGCTGAGAGTAAAATATGTGTTTGATCAAGGATCTCTTCCTTATCGCTTTCCACTTCTTTATATAGAAGACGGTAGCTGAATTCCACTTTACTTGGAACTCTTTAATATCGGTAATTAGACTCTTAATACAACTCTAGGTGCTTAATAGAGATCATCCGATATTTATAGATATCTCTTAGAACAATCCTAACCTCTATAGGAAATGTTAAATAAAAATAAGCCGCATGGGTCAGCTTTCCGTATTGTTTCCATCAAACTCATTCCGACCTGGATCTGGTTATATTTCATTCGGCCTGTTTATCAAACTCAGCCCTCCAAGCCCAATAAGAAATATTATTTCGGGCCAAAATAGTAAGCATGCTTTCTCAATTGTGAACAAGCATAGAAATATATCAAGCAGCTGGTCACATAAATGGAACATCCGTCTAGTGATAGTATTGGAGATAATAAAGACTTATCTTTGTTGCAGACTCTTTCAAAATACAATGTAAATTGTATAGAGAGGGTGGCGTTGGAGGTTCAAGCTGACTTGCGTTTGGACCTAGTGTCAAGGCCCGCTTTGTGTTACTCTTGCTTCTCGAGCCCAGGCTTGATCAAGTGGTCACTTTGTTGAAATTGACCTCATTGGTGACGTAGATCAAGTTTAAAGCAGCCCCACTTTTTTCTTTGGTTGCGCCACGCGACAAGTTTTTTTATCCAAATGATTGCTCCTCGCTCAATTGCGTCAGGCCTCCCCTCACGTCTAGGCTTCTAATTGGAGGCAAGCTCCTCGACTCCGTCTTCCGCTTCTTTTCTTTTTTTGGAGCTTGGAGCGTTAGTGAGGTATGTGAGATGCGGGTCTTGTCCCGTCAGAGATTTAGCAAGCGGGGGTAGCATGGCGCCGATGGCGGAGTCACTTGGCGATGCTGGGTCGCGGAAGTCGACCGCAAATTGGCTATTTGGCTTAACGGGAGGTCTCCCCCAGTCGCCCAGTCTCCCCTTCTTTGCGGAGATGTCTTTGAGACAGAAGGGGGCTGATTGATCCGTCAGGTATGAAGCTATGCCAACGGGGTTGAGCGGGCGGTTTGGAGTTGATGGTGTGAGTTGAGTCCGTCAGATCGACATCCGTAACGTACGCATTTTGATCCGCCAACAGCAACTTGACGGTGGCTGCGATGTTCCATTTGACACTGATTCCTTCAAGAACTGAATCTGGCTCCGCGGCATTCCGAGATCGTTCCCAGATTGTTGGGCTCGGGTGCTTGACGGGATTGATTTCACCTAGAGCCGTTAACTGGTGGTTGTCGAGTTGCTGCTGTTAGAGTTAGTGTTTGAAATAATCAGTAATTGTTTGCTATTGTTTAGGGATCGCATGATGTTAGTAGGGATAGTGGGTAGATAGTCGTTCCTTATTTTTAGTTGATTCTGTTTATGTACGCTCCATTAGTTAGAGCTTGTTCTCGGTTAATTTTGTGTATTCTAAGAAGAATACAATGTAGTTTTTGATTCCAACACTTGGTATCAGAGCCCATGGTATCAGATCATCTGGTATCTTGTGGTTTCTGTGAGAGTACATTAGTTTGATTAATTAAGTTTTTGTTCAGGGCAGAGAGAGAGAGAGAGAGAGAGAGAGATGCGTTCGGGATCCCGTCGGTGCAGCGAGAAGCAGAGGAGATTGTGCCCATGAAGGAGATGAAGATGGATTGGATCCCCTACATTCCTCGGGAGGACAGAGAAGGATGGAAATCAGAGAGAGCTTCAAAATCGACGGCTAAGGTTTTCGTGCTGGGATGTACGCAGAGGAAGGCGAGCTTGAAGCGCATGAAGGAGGACCGTTGGATGAAGTTTCAGTACTGTATGCCTTATGTGATGAACCCTAACGATGATGAGGTCGAGGAGCAGAGTACTGTGGTGGATCTGAGTATTCAAATAGGGTCAAAAAGTTCAACAATCCTCATTTTGAAGACAGAGGCAGTGAGAGCAGTGAGTCATGCATTTTTCGAGGGAACTCCAAAGACCCAAGTCTAGAAGATACTGCTGCAGGACCTGCACAAGACATAGGTGACTATTGCAAAGAAGTTCGGTGTATCGAGATGGAAGATTCAAGTGGATCACTTGCCTTATCAACTACTGGAAATGAAGGAACATTCTCTTTGAGATCGACTCTTTGTATGAGGGTGTTGATTTCTACTCATCCATCACCCGTGCGAGATTTGAAGAGCTGAACATGGACTTATTCAGGAAGTGCATGGAGCCTGTTGAGAAGTGTTTGAGAGATGCAAAGATGGACAAGAGCAGTGTCCATGATGTGGTGCTTGTGGGTGGTTCTACCAGGATTCCCAAGGTGCAGCAGTTGTTGCAAGACTTCTTCAATGGCAAGGAGTTGTGCAAGAGCATCAACCCAGATAAAGCTGTTGCCTATGGCGCTGCTGTGCAAGCTGCTATTTTGAGTGGTATTTGAAGGTGAAAGGGCGAGGACCCGTGATAACAACTTGTTGGGAAAATTTGAGCTCTCTGGCATTCCTCCAGCTCCAAGGGGTGTACCTCAGATCACTGTCTGCTTCGACATTGATGCCAATGGCATTCTCAATGTCTCTGCTGAGGACAAGACCACAGGGCAGAAGAACAAGATCACCATCACCGATGACAAGGGAAGGCTAGAAAGGAGGAGTATGCAAGGATACGTACTCTTGTTGACAATGCATACAAAAGAGATCCTCGAATAACAAAGAGAAAGGAAACTGAGAAAGCTGAGAAGCAGAAGAAAAAGCAAGCAAAGTATCTGGCCAAGAAACTACAGGAGGAGGAAGCAGTCAGGGCTGCCGAAGAGGAGAAGCGTCGGAAAGAGGAGAAGGACAAACGAGCTGCCGAAGTAGCTTCCCAACAGAAGAAACTGAGAGAGAAAGAGAAGAAGCTATTGCGCAAGGAGAAGAGTCGTCTGCGAACACTTTCAGGGCCTGTTATATCGCAGCGCTTGCTCAATCTTTCCGACGATGATGTGGAAAGCCTTTGTAGTTCTCTCAATATTGAGCAGCTTAGGAATTTATGTGACAGGATGGAGGGCAAAGAGGGTGTAGAGCTTGCGAAAGTTCTTAGTGATGCTTGTGGTGGAAATAACAATGATTTAGATGAGAAGAAAGAAGAGGAGAAGAAGAAGAAAATTCCACAACAGAATGGTTCTGTTGTCAGCAATGGTACTGTTCTGTTAAGCAATTATGAGAAGAAGGAAAAACTGTGGAGTAAAGAAGAGATTGAGCTTTTGAGGAAGGCAGTGGTGAAATTTCCTAAAGGAACATCTCGGAGGTGGGAAGTTGTTTCAGAATTTATTGGTACTGGAAGATCTGTGGAAGAAATTCTGAAGGCAACTAAGACAGTTCTCCTCTAGAAACCTAATTCAAGCAAAGCTTTTGATTCTTTTCTTGAAAAGAGGAAACCTGCATCGTCTATTGCATCACCGCTTACAACTAGAGTGGAAGTAGAAGGGGTATCATCAACTCCTCCGGGTTGGATTGCAGCCGCCAGGTTGGAGGAGGTGGCCGGGAAGATTCAGGCAGCGAGGTTGTTGATTCAGAAAGGGTGCGAGGAATGTCTCAAGAGTGAGGATGTGTGGTTAGAGGCGTGTAGGCTTGCGATGGTGTGTGCTTTAAAACTCAGCAATGGACGCCGGTCCAATTACTGCAGCTAAATTGGAAGAAGCTAATGGAAATACATCTACAGTTGAGAAGATTATCATTGGGGGATTTTTGGGTCTTTCAGCAGAGGAGATTCAAAAGTTTGAAGGTCTTGATTATGTGATGAGTGATAATAGGCCCCAGAGGATGAATGCCATTCGTATCAGGAAGGAAAACCAGGTTTACGGTGCCGAGTGAAGTAGGTAGTCTGCGAGTGAAGCAGATGTGGTTTCAAGTCATCCAACAAGTAAGAAAGAAGAGCTGCGGTTCTCGCTTGTTGGGGAGATGACAGATACAGAGGTATCAAGGAATGGCCCAAGAGGAGAGGCACAGTAAGTCCAAAGAAGAAACCATGAGTGAGTGTTTGGCGATGACTGCAGTAGATGCAGTAAGTGTTTGTAGAGTTGTGATAATCACAACTTTGCTGAGTTTGAGTTTGTTGTGGATGAACCAAATAGAGATTGGTAAGAGGTACCAAGAGTAAACTAAAACGAAGCGTTTTAGTTTAAGGGAGGGTGTTAGAGTTAGTGTTTGAAATAGTCAGTAATTGTTTGCTATTCTTTAGGGATCGCATGATGTTAGTAGGGATAGTGGGTAGATAGTCGTTCCTTATTTTTAGTTGATTCTGTTTATGTACGCTCCATTAGTTAGAGCTTGTTCTCGGTTAATTTTGTGTATTCTAAGAAGAATACAATGTAGTTTTTGATTCCAACTGCTGCGGCGGCAATAAGCTCACGGATTGATTGTTGAGACCAAGAAGTTCTATTGGAGTGGTCTCCTAATTTCCTTGGCGGCAAAATTTGCTAGAGGTGGTTAGCTTGAATGCGCTGACGGGGATCCAGTCCAGGCTCAGAGCCATATCGGCGCTAAGCTCAACCGTTAGCGGTTTAATGCTTTTCCGTCATGCTGCTCATACGTCAAGTCCCCCGAGCGTTTCGTGACGGACGGAGCGTGAAGTGATGGATCGTTAGTTTTTCGAACTAGGTGCAAGCGTCTTTGCACTTGCGTCACACTCGCGGAAGTATGGATTGTCAACTTGTGAGTAAACAACATTGTAAAAGAGGTTAAAGACATGCATAGAGCGCAAGCATATAATGTTCGAGTTTGAGAGGTGGTCATGTGTTGCATGCGAAGTGCTAACGTACGTGATCATGTTGAAGGGGTGTGTATATAAACATGGTGAATACAAATATGGGTGATGACCGTTAGGGGCCGTGCGTTAACTTAGAGGCATGCAAATACATTTCGATGCGTGGAGGCATGTGAAATATCTAGAATTTGAACCGCCTTAATCATGCATGCGTATATGTTCAAGCCGTTACCCCAGTACGTTCAGCACATGCATACATAATTAGACATGCATGCATGCATACACCCGTTAGCCTGAAGCTTATATAGGTTAAGTGGCATGGGCAATTGGGCATGCTTCGACGTTTAATTACACAAGACTGACGCGTGTATATGATAAGTGAAGCCAAGTTAGATGTGCTAACATTGCATGGTAAACGTACGTAAGAGGCATGCAAACTGATATTACTAGCTACTGATCATGAGTGGCATAACGTAACGTAAATACTCAAAGGGACCAAGAATACTTATCTGGTGACGCGTATCAAAGTCCTTTTGATATGGTGCCGCAAGTGATAGGCTCATGTGAATTTGCGGGCTTACTTGTGGTCGAAGATGAGAGTTGACGACCTAAGAGTTGGCGGGTTTGCATGTAAGTCGTTTTAGCGTGATTTGTCTGGCGGGCATTGCTTGGCGGATGTGGGCCTGGTGGACAATGCTTGACGGGATGTCGTAGCGGGACAAGTTTTGACGGAGCAAGCTGAGGGGATGATCTTTCCTAACGTTGTCTGTCGGGTGGTGTTGACGGGATGCTCTTCTGACGGAATGGTGTACTTGATGAGGTATCTCCCTGATGGAACGATTCTGACCAAAGTGGTTTTGACGGATGCTCCTCTGACGAATGATTCTGATGAGTGCTCCACTGACGAATGATCCTGATTGGTGCTCCTCTGACGGATGAGCCTAATGGATGCTCCGCTGACGGATGATTCTGATGCATGCTCCCCTGACGGATGATCCTAATGGGTGCTCCGCTGATGGATGCTCCCCTGACCGATGATCCTGATGGGTGCTCAACTGATGAATGATCCTGATGGGATGATCCTGACGGGTGCTCCACTGACAGATGCTCCCCTTAGCCTCAGGGATGGGCTGCATTTTCTGATGGAAGTGACGACTACTCTGGTTAGTGATGGTGCCATAACTCAAGTTTGGTAGAACAAACTTTTTTTTTTGTGGTAACGCAGTTTACAATTGTAGCGGTTTTCATAGACGGCGTCAACTATTTTAACCAAGTTCCGTTAGGAGGTTTGGTCATTGCTAGTGAGAGTAATCAAAGTATAATCAAGAGACAGACTCAATGATTTATAGTGGTTCACCATAGCGAGCTAGTCCACTTGCATTACTATGTTCTCAAACCTAAATATTGGGCCCAAGATGGAGCTTACATAAGAGTGTAGAGTCTAGAGAGATTAGAGATTGGTTTCTAAGTGGAGGTGAGCTCATCTTTTATAGGAAGTGGGAGGCTCACCATCTTTACATTCTTCAATGTGGGACAAAGCCCATTAATCTAGTTTAAGGAAGCTTCTTGGTAAACATGAGGAGGTGACTCCCACTTATTTGTCTTTACTGATTCCCGCTTGATTTTTATTGTTTTTGTCGAGTTTGAGTCTTAATATGTAAAACTTGCTACTTTAAATACATTACTTATGGTTAATGACTTAGGTATTCATACTTAGTACTAGCAGAAAGTGTCCAAGGCGCAACACATTCCCAGCTATACAAAAATTAAGAGGAAAGGGATATCATTATATGTAATAAGTAACATGATGAGGTACGATTAACTTAAGAGTGAAGGCCATCTTACAAACAACCGAAGCGGCCATTGAAGCATCAGCGAGTGATAACTTTCCAAGATGACCAACGTACATGATTGAAATAACTTGCATACCAAATAGCAAGAAATTTGATGACACGAGTGGTCCTATCAACAATAGCTGTTTCTTCACTTCCTCGAAGATCTCATCTTTGTTGAGGGAACCCTTTCTCGACTCAAGAGCTGGGTCTTGAGAGTAAGGAATCAATGGTGCTTCAAGGTTACATATTTGTTCTTCTTCATCCATCCGTGTGTGTGTATATATATATCTATATCTTTTGTGTTGAGAATTGCTATTACAATATGCTAGCTGAAATTGATATAAGCTGTCCTCTCTCCCTGAAATGAAAAATATGACGGTGAGAATAGGTGATTACTATAATGTTCAACACAAAATCGATTTAAGCATAAAAATTATACTTCTGAAACCAATCTATGTTACCACTTATCAGTCCAACCTTTCATGCCAGTTACATACGTACATTGTCTGCTATCTTTCATTATATTCAATTTCATAAACACTTGAACAGTGATGAGCAAAATGTTGGACCTGTTTGGTAAGAGAGCAAAACTGGGTTTGATGATCACAGATCACAGATTGCAGATTTGTGCTGAATTTCTAACACTCGTCAATCGTCATAGTAAATACGGAAATTAGAACATGCAGACACAAACAAAGAAATAGAAAAATAATTGCTTAACTTGCCTTGTAAGTCGTGTGAATGGGAACAAGAAAACTATCTAAGATGGATTGGGGCTTCAATCATCAGCAAACAACAAGTATGGAAATCACTCAACTAAGAGCTACGCATCGACATTTGCAATTATTTAGGGACATTTTGTTTTCCATTGAAAATGGATGCAGTTTCGTGCTGGTCAAAGAAAACCTAGAAGCAAGATGTTTTTCCTTTGATTTATTTACACAGAGAGTGTCTATACTTTGTTCGCCAAGTAATATAGTATCCGAACAAAACAAAAACTATCAATGTATTACCTAAACTCAATTTTTCGTATTAACCAATTTAACAATTAACAAAATCACCAATGGACCCTTGGGGCAGAATCCATAAACAAAAAAAGTGGGCTAAAATTTATGCTGCTAGTAAAAAATTGCACCCTCAACTTGATTTTGTATGCATCAACTTTCCTGACATTAGACAAATACCAAACACAACAATATCTCCCACTCAACCTTCGAAAAGGATGTTTGAATTTCTTAACCAGGTTTACTGATTTCTTCTCTTCTAATCCAAACAAAAATTGACACCTTAACACACTACACTATCTTTGCTCCTAATTTCATCTTTTTTAACAATAACTTCTCTCTGTAATTTGATGAATATCTTCACACAGACACTTTTAATATGGCAGTGATCAAGCACAGGAAACTCTTCCCAGCACCACTTTCCTCAAACCAAACTGACTGCGCAGACTGCCCAGATTGCTTCTATGGATGTTACCCTTATACAGATTTCTATGTTTCCCCACCACCACCATTTGCCCCCCTTGATCAAAGTGACCATAACCACCATGTCTCACCTTATGTAATCCTCTTCCTTTCTTTGTTAGCCGGTCTCTTCCTTCTCATTGCATACTACATCATTATAGTTAAGTCCTGCACAAGTTTCTTCTGCGGCCCTAATAGAAACAATGGATCTCCACTGTCCGAACCAGACGAAGAGTTTCTTGCAGAGAATCAAGCTGATCACCCAATATGGTTCATCACCACAGCTGGCTTGCAACAGTCAATCATAAATTCGATCACGGTATGTAAGTACAAAAAACATGAAGGGTTGATTGAAGGAACAGAGTGCTCTGTTTGTTTGAATGAGTTTCATGACGATGAGATGCTTAGGTTATTGCCTAAATGTAGTCATGCTTTTCATATAAATTGTATTGATACTTGGCTGAGGTCTCACACCAACTGTCCCCTATGCCGGGCCTATGTTGTTTCGGAGAGTGTCAGTAACGTCGCGAGGCCTAATTTGGGATCTGTGGAACATATTTGGGAGGGCATAGACAGAAATGGAGATACCCAAACGGAGAATTCTGAGATTGAAAGGGAAATAGGTGTGAATAATCAAGCGGAAAGTTACAATGAGGTCTTTGAAAACAGAGCTGGAACAGAGGATGAAGGTGAGGAACACCAAGTTGGTAATGGAAATACATCAAAGGAGGTACACAGTTTTCCGTTAAGAAGGTCTATTTCGATGGATTCTTCCTCAGCCGAAACCAATTTACATAAGGATGCTGCTCGAAATCACCAGTCTTCAATCGAACAATGTCTTCACATGAGTCCTGTTTTGATGAAAAGGTCTATTTCTTGTGGTGGAAGGTTGAGGTTGTTGTCCTTTAGACACAACTTGGGGATGAACTCAGTTGTTCCAGTCTGAAATTTTATGATCGTCTATGTTTTAAAGGTGAAATATATGTGCTGTAATGTAGAGATTTCTATGCACTCTCGTTAAGCAGAGGGTCAAGCAAAATGGGATTGAGTTCTCGGTAGGTTAGATCTGATTCGGAAGAACTTGAAGTTTTGTATGTTTAGCAGCCATGATCTTGAAGCAGACATATAATAAGGCTTTCAAACTCCACAATGTAACATGCAGCACTCAATTGATGTCTGCGTAGTAAATTAATGTAAACATTTCTCTTCATACATCTGTAATAGAAAAAGAATCTATTCTTTATATCATTATATACAGATTCATAATTTGTTCTGAAAATGAATAGTGATAGTTTTTTCCATGATTTCATGCGCAAATGCATACCCTGTCAGTATCTCATTGTTTGCACTCCAACCCTAGCCTGAATCAGTGATGGGCAACGGCTTTATGTGATCATGTTTAGGCCTTACTTACGTTTCTCCAAAATGTTCTAATCATCTAGTTGTTCAACAATAGTGAATGAGAATACGTTAAATGCAAGAAAACATAACCTAAGACGATGTTAAGAAGTCTCACCCTAGTCACCTAACATTTGAAACTCTGTTAAGTTTGGTGTGGGTGCAAGCAATAAAGAACCTTTGACTTCAGAAAATGAGTGTCTAAATAAGATGATGTGTGTAACTAGAGCAAATGAGATCCGACTAATCCTTAACCTAGCTACGCTACACTATTTATCTGAATCAGCAATCGGTCCTCGATTAGACTATACAACAACGAGATCAATTTGAGGATCAATTGCTATATATTCACATCACACACAAATAAAAAGTAGTCATTACCTCTAAATCACGTCCGTTGAGATCACAGATTCATTTGTGTTGAAGAAGAAGAAGAAGAAGAAGAAGATGATGATGAAGAAGAAGAAGAAGACCGATAAGAAGACCAAAGGGACCTCCAATGCGGCGGTGGCACCGGAGCCTTAGGTGTTTTGGGAACTTGCTCTGTTGAATGCGAAATCGTGGGCTGACGTGGAGGATGAAGATGATGACAACTATTACGCCACCACCATGCCGATTTAGCCGGTTTGGGGATCTTCTAAGCCTCAACCGAGTATGCACAAGGCTAGCCATGTAGAGGTTCGTTCTCAATTTCTTGTGGTTTTCGATGATTCAATGAGTATTCGTCTATTTGATTTGTTCGGATGTTATTTGATGATTAATGTTTGCTCTAAAACTTTAGGAATTATAAATTACTAAGGTCTGAGATATTTTGGCCTGAACAAACTGACATAGTGTTCCGATGGGAAGTAGAAACTGATTTAGCTGTTTAGAGAATGATCTAGTTTTATGAGTAAGATTTTGAATAATGTAGCTCATTGCAGTATTTTGATATGTAGTGCGGAATTGTGTGTGGTACCATTGAATTGGCTTCTTATGTTTTAGTCTTAACGTCTAGAAATAGTTTCAGAGAGATAGTACCCAGAAACGGAGATGATGAAGTCTCGTTGAAAGAAATGTGTGTGAAGCTAATGAGAGACACGATTAAATGACAAAGTTTGTTACCTCACATTTATCATACGAACTAAGTTCTATATTTATCGATGCCGTCCCTCTGTTGATAATGTCAGTGTTGCTTCTGCTTTAACAAAATTTTAGTTTTGTTTATGTTTTGCATAGGGATGTTATGGTACAAGAATGCAAGACCTTCCTTTTCTCTAGCGGACTCTGTTACAGGAACTACTGGATCCTCGTAGATCTCTTCTCCTTTGTTATAAGGGAAAAGCTCTAGACACTCCTGAATACTAGAGGATGATACACCAGACGAGACTGCAGACTAAGTACTAATCTGGTAATCACCTCTTCTTTATGACCCAGCTTATTCATCTTCTTCTTGTTCTTTTTATTTTTAATGGATGTGTTTTTTTTCCTTAACTGTGATCGATCTTCACCATGGCTAGCTAGCTTGGTAGATATCCAAAGTATTAGATTCAGTGCTTAATATGATTTAAGTAATTGAAAAGCTGTCTGTATTTATCATGTGGATGCAAGCTAGCTGAGAGATGATGGTTTAAGTACTTGATTTGATATAAAGTAGGAATCCAATTATAAATGAGCCAAAAAAATATGTGTTTGAGATTAGCATTTCATCGGCAATTTCAGGCCTGGCCTGGTTTTGGGATGATGTGCAATTTCATGTAGATAATTGTACCAATTAACTAGTATAGTATTTTTTGTAGATAAGATATAAAATGTCTTTTATTGAAGTGATTTACAACTTCAATGAATATATTTTGTGCATTGACATGATTTGTTAATAATATCATTACGCTTATATGTTTAACTTGATTTAGTAGGTACTGCAAATTTCTAGCATTCTTGCATATATTGGTTAAATATATACTTAATTTATTTACATAAATATTGATGATTCTCTGCTATGACTTAGAAGCATGTATTTGAATGTTATGAGAAGTTCTCGTATGGAGAGAGAGCTAATGGAACCTGACTTCGAGAAGAGGTTTGCAATTTTGGCTCAATCTGACCTCTTTTGTATATGCAATTTATTTTGAATGGTGTAGTTTAACTTATTATGGAAAATAGGGTTTTAAAGTAATAGTTTAACTTATTGTGTCCATTAGGTTTGGTCCATACCTCATGTAGCCTATGCCTGCTGGATTGAGAGATGGAGAGTTGGAGATAAGCCATTCATTTGCACCATGAATTTCATTGGAGCCAAGTAAGTTCATTTTTTAGGTCTCTTAGTTTCAATAATTCTAAATATGAGAAAGAAGTATGCTTTAGGTACTTTGAGTGTGTGAAAACATGTGTGCAGCTGCTTCAAATAGTAATGTTATTGTGTTCTTGGCTTGTTTTGGATTTTTTTTCTTTATAAATTTCTATTTGATTTCTATCAATTTGAATCAATGTGGTTATGGCTAGTGGGCTTTAAATTATTGATTTATGTAGTTGGGTTCTGTGTTTGTATTGTGTGTGGCCTCTGACTTTTATGCACACCTGGTCAATTTCAGCTAAAGTTGAGATGAAATGTCATAATTTTTTTCATCATTATCTACCGTTTAGACATATCAACTTAGAAATCTTTCATGCTTATTGCAGAGTGCAACATAAAAGTTCTTGTCAACATCTGAGGTAATCATGTAACTATTATTTATGACTTGAGTAATATTTTGGTCACAAACCAGTGGATCCTGACCTTAGAATACAATATTGACGATAATCACTTTTATGTTAAGAAAAATATTACATATATAAAAAGTTTGGTGAAATCTTATGGCACTTTTTTATAGTCGAATATCATCTCATACGACAGAACAAATTTATCTGGGCAAAGAAGCTGTCATCCTACTCAAGTTTTAGGTGTCAAATAAGAAATTGGTAGTCCAATAAGCATGATAGAGGGGTATGTCGCATATCCATTACATCTTTTCTCTTTCATTTTTGTTAATTCTTATACTGATATGTGTACTCAGTTCACTTATGTTAGCTTAAGCATTGACATAATTAGAGCTCAAGATTCTTGAATGTTTGTCATTTCAGATTGTTAAAACATAGCTGGACAAATAAACAGATTAGAGTTACAACTGGAAATTGTAGCAGCTATTCAGTTGTGCATTTCTTGAATTTATAGTTCTTATGCTGCTATGTAGGTATAAGTTGTTACTCATTCACTTATTTTTCTCACTTATTTTTCACGAGAATCTCTACACTCGTTGGATACGTTCTCTGAGAGGAGAAATGTTGGGGCGGCGAGGAAACCCTGTTACCATTCTATATCAAAAGCATGACACTAATTTTTATATTTCATTATTTTCACCATTACAATTACTTTTATGAATAATAATACTTTCAGTGGCTAATGTTGTGTACAGGTTATTATGGCAAAAAAAGTAAAAAGCATAAAGGAAAACTGATGTGTAGCTAGCTAGGTGAAACTATTTCTATTTGCTTTTCATAGCTAGTTTGTATTGAGAAAATATGATGCAGATTTCAATGAGAATTTTTTTTAAGGATATATATGTAGTTTGTATGAGACAATTTGAACTTGTATAAGATGTTGAGTTATGAATGAGAATGTGAAATTTGAGATGCGCAGATTTCAATTGTTTTGGTTCATAACTCAGAATTCTAGAACCTAAATACATTTCTTTTTTTGGACGAAAAATTAACTAGTTCCCACGGCAAAGCGACCGGTTTGTGACGGTAAGTTTACATGTTTAGGACGACAAACTGATGCATTTGCCACGACAAATCCACCTTTTGCGATGGTAAACTGATTACATTTGCTGTGGCGAATGAGGTTACTATGGCATGGGATGTAGTAACTTGTTGTCGCAAAAATTATAATTACTACGACATGGACTGTAGTAACTTGCCGTGCCAATACCAACTCAAATACTATGGCACAAGATTGCCGTAGTCTTTAGCAATTGCGTCGCCTCGTAAAGTGACGGGAAAATTTCCGTAGCAAAAGGTCATTTTGCCGTCACAAAAGTTTTTTGCTACAGCAATTTTCTTTTTTGCCACGGAATTTCACCGTGGCTTAATTGATTTTTTCTTGTAAAAGTTTCGCCAACATTATCGTTTTTTGAACTTACCTAAAAAATCATCAGTTATGAATGTAGTTTTCCCGAATTTTTTCAATATCTACTAAAATTTCCGATATATCACAGATATTTATATTTATCGATATTTTTGAAATTTACGAAACTTTCTTTGATTTTTGAATTTAGACTTCATCAATCCCAAAGCCCAAGGACTTCATCCACCACTTTTGGCTCAATATGTGTGGGAGATGATAATTATTAACCTTATAACTATGGTCAAAAGTCAAAACTTTGTAATGCCTTATCCATCATATGTCATTCCTTATGGTATTCCATCAAGTGACAACTAATGATCACAAGAACAAAAAAAGAGTCAAATGATGATAGTAATGGAGAAAGTTTAGCAATGCCTAATCCAAATTATGAGCTCTATAATTCTCAAAGACCACCCCTAACCCATATGGTTGGCATGCAAGTCAATACATGCAGAATTTTATGGGAAAGAAATTATTTAATGATTACGCTTCACACATGACTTTGCACATGGAGATGGGGAAGATAGCTAGTGTGAATTTTGAACCTCATAAATGTTCTACGTGGTTCTGAAGTGTTCGTGTAGTTGAATTTGTGATATATGATATTTAACATAATGTACAAAAAGTGTGATGGTCTACCCTCCTATTCGGTTTTAGCCATTAAAAAAATAGAAATATTAATTATTTTAATAATAATCAGCACTTAACACGTACTAATTCATATCGCAATATAACAAGTTCATATGTCCTAATATTTTATCAATATTTTATTTTTATATAAGGTAGAAAATTGATCATATAACAAACTCATAAAGTTTCATTAAATTTTTTCATTTATTTCTTTTAGTTTCTATTATTTCTGTTAGAATTTTCACTTAATCGATATTTCATCGATATTTTTGTCGATATATCTATATTTTGGATGGTCGATATATTTTCAATATTTGATATTTAACTCCTTGGTGATACCTAAAGTTATATTCTCGTAATCATAACGTACTGCCATGCCATCTCTTTATGTTAGTGTACCGTCTATTTACTAAACATGGCACACGCAAGTGCTTCAAAGATAAAAAGCAAAAAGTTTTTTGTTTTTTCAATTCTTATAATTTTTAGAGTTTATTCTAATTGCTTAGTTCAATTAATTTTAGTCTTTCATCGTTTATTGTGATTGATTAGTTTGTACTATCAATTGCAGGTTTTAATTGATTCCTCAGTACTTTGTTTTTAAAGGTTCCTCAGTACTTCTTTTTTCGAAAGAGGTATGTCAAAATTTTATTTCAATAGGGAATCAAGTACAAAGTTCAAGTTTAATCCTTGAATTTGATTAGGCAGAGACCCTAACCATACAAATAAATTTTTTGAAAGTAAAGCAAACTAACTAAACAGTGTGCTACGTTGGCTTCGCGAAAAGCATGTGTAACATTCACAAAAGGAATTTGAGTTATGAAGACCTTAATATCCTCAAAAACTTAACCAGTTGGGTCTTCATATGCCTTTATAGCTCGAGCTAGACCCAAACTGTCAACTTTCAGTATCACTTTTTGGTAACCACTCGTGACAGCATGTTAACAAGCAATATGTGCCGCTTCAGTTTCCACAAACTCAGGAGACGAACCCAAGTTCATATACTTGCCTAAACCAGCCTTGACCTCTCCCAAATGATCTCGAAAAATAGTTGCAGCAACCCCATTCTTCACATTCCAATCATAATTAAGCACCATCACAATTTACTTTGATCCATTCCGTTTTTGGATTACTCCACCCTTGCAAGACTCACACACGTTTGCTAACCTTCACCGGTTGTGCTTGAAGATAGCTAGCGTATGTAGACATTATTAGGAAGCTAACCCTTAGAGCAGACATGAATTCATTGTTCCAACGTTTTCGGTTTCTTTCCTTCCATGCCGACCAAACCAGAAAAGCATCAGTAGTACATTCAAATGCACTAAGGATCTGTAGACTATCTATCCACCAATCTCGAATGTTTCCCACCCCCAGACTAGACAACATGAAACATAATTGTGGAATCACACTAACCACTTCTTTGGCATAGCTACAATCTCTGTTGATATATTCTATAGTCTCAATCTCTCCATTGTCGCATAAAGAGCACTCCAAAGGAACACTTACCCTCTTTGATAATAGAGATGAAGTAGTGGGAATGTTAGATTTACATACCTTCCAAAAGTGGATTTTTATCTTTTGTTGGAGCGGCAGGTTCCATAGTTTCCTCCACAACATCAAAATTCCATGTGAGCTACTCGGTTGCTCGACACCAGCCAACATCTCCTTTGCAACAACCCTATAAGGATTGGCCGCAGTAAACCTTCCTGACGGAGTAAAATACCACACCTTTTTGTCAGTACCTTGTCTACAACTTAAATGAATTCTAAGAATAAGCGCAGCCTCCTCTTCATTGAAACACTCTATAACAAGATCCCTATTCCATGCCCTTATCGCCGTAGTAAAATCCGACACCAATGAAATCCCTTTCATTCTAGGAGAAGCAGGATGAAACCTATTTGCTCTAGGAATCCATGGATCAGACCATACCTTCACCTCCTGAGTAGATCCTATCTGCCATATAACTCCTTTTTTAAATAAGGAAATAGCTTCAAAAATGCACCGCCAACATTGGGATGGAGCGTAAGAAAAAAATGCATCCCACAAGTTTCCAATAGGAAAGTACTTTGCTCTAAATATTCGATCAATTAGAGAAGAAGGATTTTTCAAAAGGCACCACCCTTGTTTAGCAAGAAGAGCTAAATTATGGGCATAAAGATGCTTAAAGCCCATACCTCCATCTTATTTTGGTAAGTATAGCTTTTTCCACGATAACTAGTGAATTTTCTTCTTATCTTGCGTCAAACCACACCAAAACTTAGCACATAGTTGATGGAGAGATTCACAAAGCTCCTGAGACAACAAGAAACAACCCATTATGTAAGCTGGAAATGCTTGCGCAACAACTAGAATCAAGATCTCTTTACCCACACTGCTCAAAAGTTTACCTTGTCATCCTTCTAATTTCTTCAAAAGTTTTTCCTTGATGTAAGCAAAGGTTGCCACCATCTTTCTCCCTATATAAGTTGGTAATCCCATGTATTTCTCATGCTTTTCTACCACACTTACTCCAAGGATCGATGCTAACTCCGTCCTCTCCGTCTCCAGTACTCCTTAGCAAAAAATAATACTACTTTTCTCAAAGTTAATCTTTTGTCTGGAAGCTAGTTCATAATCTAATAGAGCTTGTTGGATACTCATGCATTCCTTAAGAGAAGCATTATCAAACAACAAACTATCATCAATAAACAATAAATGATGAATTACTGGGGAACCAACACAGACCTTAATTCCTCTTAAAAAAAACCTTCGGTTGTCCTACTTTCCAAGATTGTATTAAAGGTTTTGGTACCTAGTAGGAAAAGAAAGGTACATGGGATCTCCTTGTCGTATACCCCTCATTGGAGCAAGATACCCTTTGGCCTTCCCATTCAAAAGGAAAGAGTAACGTATCGTAGTAACACATTGCATCACCATTTTAATCTAAGCCGGGGCAAAGCCTATCCTTTTCAATATAGCTTCCTAAAAAGGTCATTCTAAGCGATCATATGCTTTGCTCATATCTAACTTTAATGAAAAAACTCCTTTTGCCTTGGACACATTAGTATGGATATAATGCGAAACCTCTTTAGCTACAAGGGTACTATCTGAGATAAGTCTTCCCGAAACAATGGCACTCTGAAAAGATGAAATCACTTGATCAAGTATATATATTCTTCAACCTATTAGCAATGACTTTCAAACACAACTTGTAGATGACGTCACATAATGCAATAGGCCACAAATCAGTCATTCTTGTAGACATTGGGACCTTTGGTATCAAACAAATATAAGTGTAATTTATCTCCCCCAAAAGCTTATCCGTAAGTAGGAAATTTTTTAATGCCATGACAAACTCGGGTCCAATAGTCTCCCAATAAGTTTGGAAAAACAATGTGGCATGCCATCTGGTCCCAGACTTTTAGTAGGGTACATTTGGAAGAGAGCATGCTTGATCTCCTCTGTCGTTGCTATTTCCATCAACTTCTCATTCATCTCTGCTGTTACTTTTGGTTGGATCAAGTTAGCCATGTTCACCATGTGTGTTTGATAAATCACTCCTACCGTATACACTGACCCAAAGTAATCTAGCATAATCATCCCCATCTCTGCCTCTTATTGATGTAAAGTTCCTTCCTCATCAAACAGACCAATAATTCTATTGTTTGCCACCCGGTTGGATAATTTACGATTAATTTTTTTAGTATTACGGTCACCTCCGTAAGCCACTGTAGTTTAGCTCTTTGCTTCCAATATTCATACTCTTCTAATAGAAGAACCTCCAGCTATCCCATTAAAGGCATATGTTTCTCCTTATTGGAATCACTCGACAAGAAGGCTCGTAAAGCTTCCATTCTATTACAAATCCTATCTATCTCCTTCCCTCGGTTGCCAAAGGTAAACTTTTGCCCCTTATTGAGCTCCATTCTAGTATTAGTTATACACTACAAAGTTTCATACATGGGAGTGCTAACACATAAACGTTTTCACCCCTACTTCACTACCTCTGCACACTGTTGTAAGCAATCCACAAAGACTCGAAATGAAATCTCATATGTTTCCTAGGAAGACGTTGCGAACCTTTCGCCCTGACTTCGACCAAAATTTCCACATAATCTCCTTTAATAGGCTTCAAATTGGTCACTTTTGTTGCGGGAAGCAAATCCATCAAGAACCATGAAGCTATAGCTCTGTCGAGATGACATGTAACACCACTAGATACCTTGTTAAGTGTATTGTATACCATAAAACCCTAGGTCATAGGTTTCATAGTAAGTAAGAGCAGGCCGAAACATCTGCATTTATCCATCTCCTTTCCAAGAATCACCATCCTTTTCACCATTGTATTCAAATCCCCGGCTATCAATCACATAATCGTACATCAATCAGCCAACTCCTTAAGAAGATCACATGTTTGATGACGCTCGGTAATGCATTGATGCCCATAGAAACCTGTAAATCTCTATCGCTCAGTGCCATCATTAAGTGTAATGACAACATC
Source organism: Geum urbanum (assembly GCA_946800695.1). Classification (NCBI taxonomy): domain Eukaryota; kingdom Viridiplantae; phylum Streptophyta; class Magnoliopsida; order Rosales; family Rosaceae; genus Geum; species Geum urbanum. The sequence goes on from OX327013.1 coordinate 2,727,930, forward strand.
GATATGGTTAAGCAACTTGGTTAAGAATTCCACTTGTATCTCATCTCTCCAAAACAGGGCGATTCCACCAAATTGTCCCTCTCCATTTCCATCCTTTGCGACACTGTAAACCGCTTCACCATTCAGGAACCCTAGCTTCAGCCAGAGCGAATTTATATAACTAGGGTTTGACACCTTAGTCTCCAAAAAAAAAAGATCATCATCATCATTTGATTTTTCCTAATCAGAGTCTTTAAGGCTTCCATCGTAGTATCATTGCGGATCTCATGACAATTCCACGCAAGGATGTTCATCGTTGAATTCATCGCGTAAGTGCTAAGGAAACCCTAGCAGGCTAGGAAGCGACTCTTTGTTATTGTAAATATTGTACTTCTTAGCAAATAGCGACGGAGAAAAATGAACATCGGTGGGCTGAAACTCAATATCAAACTCGGTACCAATCCAACTTGATCCATTTGTAGAAGTTGAGTGTTGTCTCAAAACATCTCGGTCATTAAGAGTAACAAATGTTACAAATAAGTGAAATCACCCAGTCATATTCTGTAAGTCCCGTTTAACTAAAAGGTGTCATATTTTTTCGATATGGTATCGTTTCCCCGAAAGAACTTCTCTCCATCGGTTGTGAAACTTCACAACCGCGAGTGTATCCCACCTCTCCATTCTGACCATTGATTTAATTATGCGCTCCTATGGTTGTCCGTAGCAGATTCATGGTCAAACTCAGTATGTGCGGTAATTAATACGCAGACGACTTGGCAATCTCGCCAGGAATTTTGCACGTTTTCTCCAGGTCGCCGATCAACAAATATACTCTCCTTGAAGATGTACTTCAGATAGTTGCATAAATATGCAACTCTCTTGTGCTTAATTATTCTAAAAATACTTGGTGTATTTGTTTAATTTTCAGTAATTAATTATGTTTTGTAATACAAAAATAAGCAATAAAAGGAGAATTCTATTCCAATAAGGATTTGTGTTGTGGCAAGTCCATGTGGCGGTGACTCAACCCTATGATGATAAAGGGAGGCTCACGGTCAAACCCATATAAGCATATTTTGAAGATCAATGTGGGGCGAGAGAAAGAGCTTAAGAAGGAGAAAGAAGCCACAACCAGGAATTCCCATTCGTTAATCTTTGATCCATCGAAGATTGATCTTCGACCCATCAAAGACGTCCTGCCAAGGGTTTTAGGGTTTTGGTTTAATTCTTCCTTCTCCATCATGTTTTTCTATCGTATTCTCTTGACTATGAGTAGCTAAACTTTTCTAGTTAGGGGCTGATCGAAGCCCTGAATATGTTTAGATTTTGAACCCTTTATGATTTTAATAACTATTAGATGAGTTTTATTCACTGTTACATCATTGCTGATTTCTACTATATACTTTCTTGGGTTGACACTTTGATGCATGTAGTAGTATATATTATCTAGGATGTGTACATGACCATGATATCATTGCATGTTCATTAGAGATAAGACATGCTTCTGTGTGAATACGACCTTGGTGATGAAAGAGCACCCATCATAGTAGCTCTTGAAGTCTTGTTGTTTCTCAGACACTCTACAAATCTTAATGACTTAGGTTAGGTAGATTTGGACCCATAATAGTACCTTATCTCCTAGTTTAAGATTATGTTAAGCCAGGTAATCAATCCGGATAACATGCCGAGTAAGAGAGTGTAATACATAGGATGTCTTAATCATAGCTCATACGTGTGAAACATTCATCCATTGTTGTTAAAGTCAGGTTTGGAGTAAATCGAGCATATTTAGGGTGGATAGAAGTTCCTAACATTCATCTCTATCTGATTTTCATCAATATTTACTTTATTGAAATTTACGTTTTTTTTTTTGCATTAGCTGTAGATTCACCGAATTATTTAGGCAACCAAAAATATTTCAAATACCCTCAAATTTTGTGTGGTAGTCCACCACTGTGTTTAGTTTATTATGTTAAATTTTTGCAGCCTTTGGTTTAGTCTAGACTAGGTTCATAAATTAGTTAATTTCCAGTGGTCGAGTTTGCCAGAATTCTAGCTTCCGCGTCTTTTTGTCTTTCTTGTATTCTTGAGTCTTAGTTTCACAATTTCTCTGTGGGTAATGATCCCTATTTGATACTAAAATACATTGATCTAATTGTCATATAAATAGAGTATTTGGAAGGTGCTTTTGCGCCTATCAACTTCTAGTCGTGATTCGCTCTATATGTCATGTCTTTGCTGATTAAAATTCGACACGTACCCCTCTTGATCGAGTACTCGTTATTGGATCAGAGACACGACTCACGAATCAAAACAACACCAATTCAGAGAGGGGGATAATGAATGAGGTGATGGGTGGCAGCCGGTGGTGGGTGGCGGCCGGTGAGATGTGAAGCTTCAAGTGCCCAGAGCAATTGTGATTCAATTAAGCCTCTAATTATGAGTTATGCTTTACTCGAGGCCTACGTCACCTGCAAATCAAGTAATCAACTCACCGACCATTGACATTGCCGGAGCTTCCTACCATTTTCAATCTCTATCATTCAAATCAGTTAATCAAACCAGATTCGAATCATTCAAATCACCATAAACCAAATTCAAATCATTCAAATCAATTAATCAAACCAACATTGGAGGAGTTGTGGAAGCGAGTTATGATAAGCTTCGCAGAAGAAGCGGCGAAGAAGTCTCAGACCATTACCACCTCCGCCAAACTCTCTGACTTAGTCTCTGCCAAGGCCTCCAAGCAAGCCAACGAGATATGCAAACCAATCAAGTCGACGCATTCCTCTTTCCCTCTCTCTCTCCCACATCAACTTTTTTAAACGAGCAGTAATATGCTACAAGAAGCATACAAATAGTATGATCTAATCAATGTTGGAAAGTATTGATCTTGTAGATATTTTATATTCTTATTGTAATTAGAATTGATTTATTCTTTATTGTAGATATTCTCTGCCTATTTGAAATATGCCACGTACGGTTGTATATATACCAAATTTGGACTTTATATCTACTTTGTGCAATTTTGAATATGAAGATGTTGCCTAGATCGACTGTTGTTTTAGCTGAAGAACATCTACATAGTCTCTCCGCTACTACAGTTGTATCAGGTATGACAACTCAGGCATAACCTCTCTCTATGTTATCTAGGACTAATTCTTGGATAATTAATATAGGTGCATCTGATCACATGAAAAATAACCCTAATCCAGTAAACGATCTCCTCAACCTAGTGTGTCTACTACTGATGGATCTTCATCTTTTGTTATTAGTGAAGGTCCTGTCAAAGTCACAGATAATTTGACTCTTAATTTTGTTCTCGTCATTTCCTCTCTTGCATATAATCTTCTATTTGTTAGTCAAATCACTTTGACTCTTACTTGTTTTGTAACTTTCTATCTAGATTTTTGTATTTTTCAGAACATTCTGATTCGAAAAATTCTCGGTTATGGTATAAAAAGGGGGAACCTCTACTATCTCGATTTGACAAGTAGTGGAGCACAACAATTGAATGTGTTAGGTTAAGCACATACTATTACTAGTTTGGATAAAGCTAGAGAAGCTGTGTAGTTATGGCATCATCGCCTTGGTCACTTGAACTTTTATTATCTATAGAAGCTTCGACCTCAATTATGTTCCAGTGTGAGTGCTTCAGATTTTCAGTGTGACACATGTGAACTGGCCAAGAAATATCGTGTTCCATATCCTCCTATCATGCACAAGAGTTCAATGCCTTTTATGAATGTTCATTCAAACATTTGGGGTTCTGTAAGAGTTTCTACGCCTACAGAAGCACGATATTGTGTGATATTTATTGATGACTGTACCCATATGACTTGAGTATCTTTGATGGTGTCCAAGAGATGTGTTTTATCGATTTACTGAATTTCATAAGCTGGTTGCCACATAATAGCACCAACATATCCGGGTTCTTCAGTTTGACAATGGTGGTGAATATGTCAATAATGCCATATTTACCTACTTGGCCTCTCATGGAATCCGTCACCAAACTTCCATTGCTTATACTCCTCAACAAAATGGCGTGTTGTGCGAAAGAATTGACAATTACTGAAGGTTCTTTGTGCTTTATTATTTGACATGAATATGCCTTGGACTAGCTTATTGGGGTGTTGCTGTTACTTATGCTGCATCTTTATTTAATCGTACTCGTTCTCGTGTCATTGAGTTTTAGAATCTATACCAGAAGTTACATGCGATGTTGAATGCTCTTCTATCCCTAATTTGGAACCTAGATTTTGGGATGCACTGTGTATGTTCACATCAACAACAATTAAGAAACAAGCTTGATCCATGTGCTTTGAAGTGTGTCTTCATTGGCTATGCAAATTTTCAAAAAAAGTTATCGGTGTTATGATCCTCCCACCAAGAAGACTCGTGTTTCCCTTGATGTCTCCTTTTGGGAATCTGAACCTTTTTACTCAGACGGAGTGTCAGAGTCTTCCCTTCAGGGGAAAAGAAGAGTATATGAAGAAAATACTCTGAATTTACCAGAATTTGAAGAGCTTGAACAATTAGAGACGATATTTGGGGGTTCTAATATATCACCAATGGAGGACCAGAGACATTCCTTCGATTGATCGAGTGATTCTCTCGATCCATCAAATTTCCAGGCAGAGAACTCGAGAAATGGCTTCGAATGATTGAAGGATCATCTCGATCCATCAAACCATCCGACAAGTGAAGACCCGAGAGCTTGCTTTGATGGATCAAATGATCCTCTCAACTCATCGAAGCATATGACAAATGCAGACCCGAGAAAAGACTTTGATGCATCGAAGGACACTTCTCGATGCATCAAAGACTCTGCCCTAAACGACTCGAATACTTTGGTACCCATCAAGGATTCCTCTCAACCTACAGATAACCCAACGACTGATAAACCTTCTAAATAGCATTGAGATAATACTAAAGCATCTGCTCTCCTTTCTAAATCATCAAATGAGATCTCTGTTCAGAATGCTTCATCTCACGTACATAAATCTCAACGAGTTACTAAGGGAGTTCCTAAACAACAATATGAACCTAGTACAGATGCCAAAGCCAAATATCTTATTGGTAACTATATCTCCCACCACAGGTTGTCTAAGTCTCATGCACTTATTGGCAGTCAATTATCTACAGTATCTATTCCTAGTAATGTATAGGATGCTTTGGCGGATCTAAAATGGAAGCAAACTATGAATGAAGAACTAGAAGCTTTGCAAAAAAATGAAACTTGGTACATAGTTCTTATGCCACATGGTAAGAAGATGGTTGGATGTCGCTGGGTATTTACTGTGAAACTTAAAGCTGATGGAAGCATTAATCCCTACAAAGCTAGATTGGTTGTCAAGGTTTACACTCAGAAGTATGGAATTGATTACTAGGAGACTTTTGCACCTGTTGATAAAATAAATACTATAAGAATTCTTATTGCCCTTGCAGCTTGTTAGATTGGCTTTTACACTAGTTTGATGTAAAGAATAATTTCCTAAATGGCGAGTTAGAAGAAGAAGTATACATAGATACTCCACCAGGAATCAGTTGCAAACAAGGTAATGAGGAAAATGTGTGTTATCTGAAGAAGTATTTATATAGCTTGAAGCAATCACCTAGGGCGTGGTTTGGACGCTTCTCCAAGGCAATGAAGAAATTTGGGTATTGCCAATGCAACTCTGACCACACCTTATTTGCCAGACACAAGGATGGTAAGACTACTGCCTTAATTGTGTATGTTGATGAAATGGTAGTCACAAGAGATGATCCATGTGAGATGGCAAGTCTCCAAAAATAGTTGGGTGATTTGAAATACTTCTTAAGAATTGAAGTCGCAAGGTCCAAGCAAGGGATTACATTATCCCAAAGGAAGTATGTTTTGGATTTTCTTGTTGAAACTGGATTGCAAGATTGTAAACCTGCTGCCACTCCTATTGAGCAGAACCACAGGCTGGAACTTCTTCCAAATCAAGTTCCAATGAATACGAGCACGTATCAGCATTTAGTTGGGAGACCCATTTATTTATTACATACTAGACCCGATATTGCATATGTTGTCAGTGTGGTGAGTTAGTTTATGCATAATCCTGGAGTAGACCATATGAATGTCGTATTACATATTCTCAAGTATCTAAATGGTACACCTGGTAAGAGTTTATTATTGGCAAGAAACAGTGAGTTGTGTGTTTCTGGCCACACTAGTGAGGTGTGTGTTTCTGGCTATAGTTATGCAAACTGGGCTGATGATCATACTAATAGGGCATCTACTTCTTGTTACTTTACTTTTATTGGTAGAAGTTTGATTACTTTGTGCAATAAGAAGCATAATGTAATTGCTCGCTCTAGTGCAGAAGCTGGATACTATGGAATGACAAATGGAGTATGTGAATTGTTGTGGATCAAGAATGTGCTGAAAGAGTTAGGTTTCAGGCTTCAGAGACCTATAGATTTGTATTGTGATAACACAGTTGCTGTTGAGATTGCTCGTAACCCAGTACAACATGATAGAACCAAACATATGGAGGTTGACAAACATTTCTTAAGGGATATCCTTGACAAGAGGATTATTCGGTTTCCCTTTGTGTCATCTAAGAAACAGTTAACTGATGTTCTTACTAAATGATTACCACATGAAGCCTTTAGTAAATGGTTGGACAAATTAAGCATGATTGACATCTACACACCAACTATCAACGGCTTCAATCTAAGCGTGTATCACACGCACGGTTGTGAAATTTCACAATCGGTGGACAAAAATCTCTGTGGTCATCATTCCCTTTAGATTACTCATAGGATTTTCGTACTGCTGTTGTGTACGCTACAGGAAACCCACGTTTAACATTTTGGTTCTCTTTTTCAGCATCTTGTAACATCACATGTTCTACAACTGTTCCAAGACCAAAATAAAGATATTGAACTGAAGGAGTTAAACGTACTAGGTTCATGATGTCTCTGAATTACATATATGCTGTGCAATGGGCCAATAGGCCTACCCCATACCAGGCAGAGAGTAGTGCCGTGCTAAACATCTTCAAACATGTTAGTTTCTCCAGCATCGATCATCTATGAGAATTTGTAATTGACGTACAATAAGTTTTGTTAGACAACGTGTAGCAAGAAACATACCCGTAAGACGTTCTTGTTTGTACTTAAGGTAGTTCAACTTTTTTATATATAATTTTAACTAGTCCCATTCGTTTCCATCATCACATGCCAAAGAACAGAGAATAAACTTTAATTTGAATATTCCCATCATTCTTTTCTGGTATGGGAAATTGCCATCATTTCTTTTACGAAACTTCTTCATCCTTTGTTTTCTGGCAAGTGAAACTTCTCCGTCACTTGCTCAGAACTTGCACTTGTCTTGTTCAAAGTTCAAACATCAAAGAATCAAATAGCCGAATGTGTACGAACAATTCTAGTTCCTAGCTTGAACCTGACATTTATCTAGCCATTTATGAAACTTCTATACGAAGACATAAATTAAAATAAATCTGACGTTCGCAAAGATGTTACAAAGATTGTGGTTAATTAATTAACTATGATCTGCCAAAACAGATCGAAACTACGAAATTTTCCAACAAACTTCGATCGAGTGGACTAAAAATCATGGTGGTTTCACTTTCACAGCTGAGAAATTGGATCGGTCCTTTCCCAATAGGCGGATACATACACCATACCTAGCTACAAATTACATCTTATCATCGATCGGAAAAAGACCATACACAAGAACAGCAAAAGAACAAACAGATTTTTTAAATGGAATCCACTCGGGGAAATAAAGGAGCTCCATTTTCAGCTAAAGTTTTCTTCTTGAATTCTGTGTAGCATTTCATTAACAGCAGCTGCAATCTCATCCACAGTATTCAGCATGCACCCTTCTTCAATCTGTCACAATTCAGAAAGAAAAAATAAAAAATAATCCCAATTTCTGTGATTGAACTCAACCAACCTCATAGTGTAAGACTGTAAGCAAAACATCAAATGCTAGATCTATAAATTTGATTTATGCAGAACTTTTTGGCACATGATTTGTATCCTTCGACAAATTCAGTTTATGCATAACCAGTTAAAGACAATGCATTATGATAAAAATGTGTTGTGTCCAATCATGGAATAAGTTGGAATAAACTGATTACTTGAAAATCTTATGTCGGCCTAGAATTATAAAAAATAAAAGCAGTAAATTTGAAACACAATCTAACCTTTATCAAAGGTGTAGTTTTCACTCGATATTACTTTCAAAGAGTATAACTGAATTATATATGTGCTTCGACGTTTTTTTAATTATAGAAAACAAAAAAGAAACTACTACAAACTTCACCGGCCATTTACTCATTCCACCATTTCCTAATGATCTTTTAATGGAGAACAAATTCATATCGGCACTGATGATATCTACCATTAATGATTAGCGCACCATTCCTAATTAGTAAATACCCTTTTAAAGCACTAATTATTGGATTAGGTAAAGTGGATTTGTTTGTGTAGGTTGAGCCAATGAAGTAAGTGAGATTAAGAGGACTGTTTTTGGAAATAATTACCTTAACACTAACAGAGTAGAGAACCATTTCATCCACGGTGGAGACATTAAGGTGAAGAACAGTGAGCCTCAGACTATGAAACCCCGCCACCATTTTCAACAACTGTCTAGGTCTCCTCTTGCTCAATATCTTGAGATTGGCATGGCTGTCGACCACAGTCACTTCTATGTCTGCAGCTGCTGCCCACTGGTCACTGTTGTTATTGCTCCGAGGCGCCATGTATGGATCGAAGTCGTTCACTAGGGCACCCCCACATGTGGAAGATGACGAAGAGTTGTTGTTAAACTGTGTTGACGTCGCAGGTGTTGAAAACTGTGGGAAGGTGAAGAACTCGGCCAGCTTGGTAGTCCTGTTGTCCATGGACTGCAACAGTTGCTCTAGCTCCTTCACGAAATTAATGGCTCCCCCAATAATTGATGCTTGATCGCCCTATAACACACGGTTTGCGTTAATCATGTGGACAAACCCCAAAATTAATGCATTTAAAAATTGATGCTTGATGATCACCCAAGCTAGTAGTAAGCTTACCCTTTGAACATAAGATGGTGGCATCAAAGTGCGGAGGACGGCGAGGTACTCATTCATTTGCTTGCGGCGGTTGCGCTCCACTACAATGTGGGTCATGCGCTGGTTCTCCATTTCTTCCTTGTTCTTGCTGCTTCTAGTACGACGGCGCTTGCGTCGTCCTGATGCTGTTGTTGTTGTTGCTGCTGCTGCTGGTGATGTTATTGCAGGTGGCGGTGGCGGTGGCGGTGCTTCATTGGCATCCTCATGTGGGGGAGTAGGATCCCATTGATTCACATTTGGCAAAACAGAAGGAGATGACGTGCAGTTGTAGTCCCAATTTTCATTGAGACTACTACTTTGGTGGTGATTATTCTGATGATGATCAAGACTTCCAACAAAGGCTATGTCTTGATCTTGTTGCAAGCTGAATTCGTAGCCCCAAGTAGAAGCCACAAGGGAGTGGAAGTCTTTGCATGCCATATAGCTAAATGGGTTGTAGTCTTTTGGGTAAACCACAGCTTCTAATGCCATCACCTTTTTACTAGAATCACGTTTAACACGAGCAATAATGTCTATAGGAAGATGATGGAAGGGTATGAGGGGATTTTTAATGGCTCCGGCGAATGGACTTGGTGGAATTAGGAGGTTAGTAGAAGTGATGATGTGAAGCTTTTTGGGGACTAAAATAAAATTCGGGATCGAAGAGGAGAGGAGGAGGCCAAAGCACTGGGGAACTTAAAGAGCAAACAAACAGAGACTTTTATCATCTCCGAATAAGAAAGCAAGGTTCCTTTTAACAGAGCTTTAACCCTAAACAAACAAAAAGCTACATTGGTTGCACGTGAGACTTCGATGTCTACAGTCAAGTAGATCAGGGAGGGAGACTAGAGACCAGTGAGAGATTCTCTTGGCTCTCCAAGACATAGCAAGATACTTAATTTAATACTTATTTATGAACCATATATCTTGTGCATATTGATCAATTAATCTAAGAATTAGGGTAACTAGATTAATAAAAGTGTTTGGACCTCAATTAGTTAATTTGCAAGATAAAAAGACTTGCAAACGGTTGGTCAAGGAGAAATGTACATAAATTAACTAATTACCGATGAACTTTGAGTGAAGCGTAGGCCGCGTTTGGCATCGTTTTACAAAATTATTTTTGAAAAATTATTTTGTAAAATAAAAACAATTAATTGAATTTCACATTTTTAATATTTGAAAACGTGTCTGTATGTTATTACAAAACTATATTTTCAATATAAAACAGTAAAACGTGTCTTGTATATTTAGGCAAGGTCTACAAAACAGAAATTTATATTGGTTGAATTATAAGAATAAATGTATATTCAAAGGGTACAATTCAATATAAATTAATCATAATATTTTTCCTAACTTTTGTTTTTAAATTTTGTTTTCAGAAAATAGTGAAAAATTTATTTTGACGTTTTACAAAACGTAATACATTTTTTGTTTTCAGTGTTTTTTCGTTTTCAAAAATTGTTTTATGAAAACAGTCTACCAAACAGATTTTTATTATATTTTTGTATTCAAAAAATAAAAAATTATTTTATAAAACGATAAACACGGCCTTCATGTTTTAGACCGTAAATTACTACTACTCTATTTCTGACATCACAAGACTCGTTAAGAGACAGTCTTGTTGGATTTAGGCCGTTTTAAGCGACAGTGCTTCGATCAGCTGCAAGAAAACTAGCGCGACCAATTCTTATATATAGCTCTTGCACTGAAAAAATTGTCGTTATCCTCTCAAATGATGAAGCCCGAAGATTACATTCATCTTGATATAAATCTTGAATGCTAATTACTGTAATTAGTCTGCAGGTAATAATCCGATTGTAGGAGTGTAGGACCATTGGAGAAGACAATTTGTTAGGGATGGGCCGAAAGGCATATACTCCTTACGTCATGAACAAAACACCATTTTAACCTGTGAGGACAAACTCATCCCCATTCACCCCTAATTATGCCTCCCATGCAGAGGCCAATTCGGTCTTTTTTCCCGCACTAGATTGCGGATGTGACTCGGGTCGGTTTCATTTGGTGATAATGTGGTCGGACACATGGACGTGGGGAAGAGAAAGATGACGAAAAGCTGGTGAAGACCCAAGAGAGGAAAGAGATTCTGGCGAAGATCTACGACTGCATTCTGCATACAACACAGGCTTTTGGACGAGACAGGAAAAGAGAAAGAGCAAACAAACAACACCAAACAGCGTCGTCTCAAGGTGTCAGAGGAATCCATGTGACCTCACCACAAACAGCCACCACCTCTAAGCTCTGGTTTCTGTGTTATAATCATCTCCGACGACGACTAGGTCTTCTCCGCGCAAATGACACCCTTTCCCAGGACCCCCTTCTGGTTTTTTTAATTCTCTTGATCCCTTTATTAGTGCTAATTCCGTTACTAAATTAACTAAACCATCTCAGGCGCAATAAGACATTCTCTAGGGCTTCCCCTTGTTCCTCGGGTCTTTGTTACCGATGGAATTATTTGCGGTAACCCTTGTATGTATGTACTAGTTTTCTATTCCAATTCCTTAGTTATAATGGAATAGTTTTTCGTGTTATTCTGTAGATTAGTTTTAATTACTTTCTTACCATCCTTTCAATCTAACTAAAGAAATGAGAACAATCCAAACCCAACTGGCATTCCATTCAATGGATCATGACTAATTGTTCTTAATAAGATTCGATGACAGATTATAGCTCCAAGTAGAATGCCACTTGGGTTGGATTTAGTGTCGTTTCCCCCTACTTGAATGTTTAATTTCAGCCTTAAACATCAAGCAAGACCTAGATAATTTGGAATATTGTTGATCTCGTATCTAATCAAATATGAGTAAAGCTGCGAGTGGGTTATTGACGATAGAGTTTGTTTCATGTTTCAAAATATATGTATCACGTATATTTAAGGCAAGGCTCAAGTGGAGTAACTCAAAAAACTATTCCAAAGTTTACGTGTCTCTCGCAATTCTATTTTCGAAAAATATTAATATATATGTATTACGTGTAATTGAGGCTTAAATGCAGTAACTCGAAAAACTATTCCAAAGTTTAGGTCTCTCGACTCTTCTAATTCTTTTTTCGAAAAACCTTAATAGCTAGTTTGAGATTTATAATTGTAGGCATGATTAAAAAGCGTCTAATAGTGATTACTGATCGAGTACGTAATCCGATAGAATTTTCTCAAAATTTAAATTAAATTTATCCTTTTGAATCATTAATTCCACAAGATTCAATATATGCATGTTATCCGAACGTTGTAGAAACAGAGGATTTGGGAGTTTTGTCAAACTAGGGTTGCCAACCAAACCACTAGCTACACTTAAATTTTGTGTCTAATTAACCACATTAAGCAAGCTATACTAAGCTTTAGCGTTACTTGTGGCATACAGCATGGAACCTATCACCTGTGAGTGAAAAGAATCGACCTTTTTTGCATACAACTCATCACCTAACAAAACACCAAGGCTAATCCAGATTAAGTCCATTAATCGCATGTGCATGCATCAACCGCAATCTACGCTTTGCCAGTTTGCCTCACAAAAGACACATAATACCAGAAGTCCAAAACCTTTCGTATAACATTGACTGTGGGCGGGGTGTCAATATTAAATTAGCAACATGTTTATCATGACAAGACATTTCTGGGTTTTGTTAAACATTTTAATTGCTTAATTAGCTGAAAACCTCCTAGAATATTGTTTGTTGACTTGTTCATGCATGAAATGAAGGGTTTTAATTGGAACCTCAAATTCTGGGAAGCCTGCTGCTAATTGTTCTTTGTTGCTACCTAAGCTAGTTGCTTTACAATGTTGATTTTGTAACTATTTGCAGCAGTGTTTTGGATGTTTGTCTTACTATTAAGTATGAAATGTATGATCCCTAATTTTAAATCATCTATGAGATTCAGGTATAGAAAAGATTGATGCTTTTGTTTTTCAAATTCCAACTTGTATATATATTGGCTATATATATCAAAAGAATTTTTCCCTTTGAAAGAAGTATTCTATCGGCATGCGGTGGCGGAGCAAGAAATTTTATTCCAGTAAAGCGATTTTTTTTATTCTATCTTGATAAGATGTAAACGTACTTCTTAACATTGTGTTCTAGAGAGAAATAACTCTTCATGCAAGCCACAAGTCCTTATAGTTGTGAACATCATTATTGAACGACAATAACCAAAGTCACTAGAAGACCCCTGAGAGAAACCCTTGGAGCCAACAAAGAGAACCCCAAGACCAGAGCCCTCACCAAATAACTGAAGAGTCATCAATCACAAGAACTAAATGGGAGCCAAGATGTATATAAGGGTGGGAGAGACATGCCCTCTGACTGCTCTCATTTTTGAATGACATTGATTAAATAGTATTGATGATCAAATCCCTCCCTTGAATCCTTGATCATCAAATTACATGCATTAACACTTAACTCATTACACCCTGTCGTCGTAGAACCACCGCCTCGTCTCATTGGGAGACTGATCAATCCTATTGTTCTTCATGTATTAGTCGTTATTAATTATGCGTAGCTTCCTAGGGAAACTCAATTAATCATAGCTAGAAATCATGATTGATAAGACCATCTCCAACAGCTTCCCCAAAAATTTCTCCAAAATGGGGAAGCAAAAGCCATATTCTCCAAATTATTTTTGCTCTAACTCCAACAGCTTCCCCATTTTGAAGAATCTTGCATTTATTACAGTAATAAAAATATTCTACATCTTTGACTGATAAATAATAAATTATTTTTTCTCCTCCTTTTGAAGAATCTTGCATTTATTTTGAAGAATCTTGCATTTATTCTACAGTAATAAAGCTCTCGGCAAAAATTTGCCGAATGCTGCAAATATGGGGAAGCATCCCTTTTTTTTCTCCTCCTTCCCTATTTTGGGGAATGGGATGGGGAATCTGTTGGACAAAAAAAAGCCCAAAATTCTCCAAAAGTGAGAATACCAATAAAATGGGGAACCTGTTGGAGATGCTCTAAGTCATACAATATATGTAAGAGCATCTCCAACAGATTCCCCATTTTATTGGTATTCTCACTTTTGGAGAATTTTGAGCTTTTTTTTTGTCCAACAGATTCTCCATCCCATTCCCCAAAATAGGGAAGGAGGAGAAAAAAAAGGGAGGCTTCCCCATATTTGCAGCATTCGGCAAATTTTTGCCGAGAGCTTTGTTACTGTAGAATAAATGCAAGATTCTTCAAAATAAATGCAAGATTCTTCAAAAGGAGGAGAAAAAATAATTTATTATTTATCAGTCAAAGATGTAGAATATTTTTATTACTGTAATAAATGCAAGATTCTTCAAAATGGGGAAGCTGTTGGAGTTGGAGCAAAAATAATTTGAAGAATATGACTTTTGCTTCTCCATTTTGGAGAAATTTTTGGGGAAGCTGTTGGAGATGGTCTAAGTAAATCTGGTCATTGTTGTATATGTAGGGATGCTACGTTTTGTTGAGAGCTTAGGATATATATAGGCTCTACTTTTATCCCAAAATTCCGGGGGGAGGGGGAGGGGGCACAAATTTCTCTAGAAAATTGTAAAAAAAGAAGAAGTATCCTTTAGTTTATCTTTCTTGTTGAAAAAGAATAAGACATAACATTCTAGATGTATAATGTATATCTTCCTTTATATACCACATAATTGGCTGATTTTGTCAAATTGTTTTAATGTTGACTAAGCTTATAATAAGCTCAGCTAGCTCATGTGATCTCATATTTACCCAGAGAACAGTTGTCCATCGCCAGTCAATCGCCGTCGCAAATAGCAAAAGTCCTTCTCTAGCGCCACCTTACTCTCTTTCTCTCCCTCCCGTTGCCTGCATTACCTAACTTGCAGAGCAAGCCCTCCCCATCCCCGACTTCGGCTTCCACTGCCAACCTCACCACCCCAAAAATGCATCTAGCATTCGACAATCGACATCGCACCATCCGATGACGTGCTAGTCAACCTCATCTCACCATGACCAATCCCGATCTCAGCGAGGTCAATCTTGCCGAGGTCAAGCTTCTCGGCTCTGTCCAGTTGCCAGTCACCAAAGGATCTATGCAACATATCCATATCTGGGTGCCCAGATTAATTGGTATGGCCAACACGAGAGAGAGAGAGAGAGAGAGACGGATGTGATTTTTGAGGCGGTGAAACAAGGTGCTTCTCTGTTTACGGTTGTGTGATCCACTATAGACAATCCATCATAGGTTTAGTCAACCTTGAAATATGTTAATAAAATTAACAATTCATCAATTGACACATGTCAATCTTTGAAAAATAACCCTCCGGTGCTTAACCTTGGAATGTAGAGCAGCATGATCCCTTTATATAATCCATATTTCCCAAATGTTTGCATGTGATTGGAATTTAGAGAATTTTGCATGTGGATGTGAGGTCTGCATCCACTATGGTACTATTTGATGATCTAATCCCTAGCCAAGTGAGTCTACATGTTATAGCCACAGAGTCGATAACAGGCGTACCAAATGTAACCATGAGAGATTGATAGGACCAGTTGAGCTTGCCTAGGCCAGACGTACTGGCTCCGTCCAGCTGGAGTTGTATATAACTCATGTACTGTACAGTGCGCTGTATATATGCGGAATGATTTGACCATTTCCAAAATCCATATGATGATATGAACAGGTTGTTTGATCACCATCTAAGAAAAACTGGATGTGAAAATTAATACCCATTGCGAACAAACAATGTAACTATATATGTATGCAAGCACGCAAAAGATGAAGCAGGAGAAATGACACATTATGATTTGACACATTATGAGACTATGAGGTGGAGGGCTCAAATCTTATGTGTCATTGACACATTATGTATTTATGTACATATTATATATTTATATTACAATCATGTCCTCTTTTTATTATTATTTACTCCACATTAAAACTTAAATATATATGATTTGAACAAAAATATGTAACAATCCCTATATATATCAATGGATTATTCGATCTATAAATAACCCTTTTTTGGAATGAGGTAAATGGCTTTGTTGGGTTTTCTTCGATCTACAACGACGGTTATATCGCATCCTCATCGCGATCTCCATGTAACGTCGCTCTTCTTTGGTGTTGCCTTTAGGGCGTTCCTGCTTGGCATTGGTCTCTCCTCCTCCTCTCATCATGGATGGCTTAAAGCCACAGTGGGTTCTTTCCGAGTTATCATATCTCTTGGTCTGAGTTTGGTACCTTCGCATACGGTCGACGCAAGTTAGGCTGAAGGAGTTTTCGGGGGCAACGATGACTCTTGTTGGTGCAGAGGTGGTCGACAGTCCAATGCAAGAAATACTGTCGTGTAGGCGATACTTGTTTCCTTCTTATGCAAGGGCCTTTTGGCTTAGAGTTGTCACCATGCAACGATGCCTTGGGTGGATGGCTTTGATTCATCCAATGGCAGTGGCCAGAGTTCTGTAGCGGCGGTAAGTCGGGGTGCCGAAGTTTTCGATCAGTGGCACAATGGAGATGGTGATGAGATGGCTTAGTCCTTCCATGTTGGGCCGATTGCTAGACCTGGCACTGTTGAGATGAACATGCTAAGGTTTCAGTGGCCTACTTGGGCCTGACATCCAGGTGAATTTTTTTCTGGCCCACTATTGGTGTTGAGTATGTAATACTCATTGTTTTAAGGTTTATTGCTTATATTCGTCTCATTCCGATTATTGAGATAGACATACCTACCACAATTGCGTGCTCAGAGGTGTGTTTATTTCTATTTATCGTTAATTCACGTGATCCTGAAGAGATGCGTGTAAGCATACATTTGTCAAGCTGTATGGCTTTAAAGACGTGTGCTAGTGTTTGTAATAGTGTAGCACATACATTTACTAGTGTTTGTAATAGCGTAGCAGATACATTTACTTATGATTGTTACATTTATTATGAATGGTTCACCTCCGCTCCAGAGCATGTTTTGGATGTCATCAATTACGACCCTAGTCATATTTATTTAATAAAATGACCCCCCGGCTCCTCCGGAATGCCATTTTTCTCGAAAAGTAATGGATTATTCGATCTATAATTTTATTCAAACACAAAATTGATTTCAATGACAAATCCAATATATGTTTATATGCTTCATCAAGCACCTTTGTTGATCATTAGAGATTTAACTTTCAAGTTCATTTATATATATATTTCTAAAATTTGATCAAAAACTTTCAATAAAACATCAGTGTTCTTTGTCATCTATGTTCATATTAGTTTTGTTCAACGAATTCTTCAATGGTGATACATGTATCTAGTCAATTATATTTTTTTCTTTCTATTACGTACGGATGTGGTATTCTTGTTATATATAAAAGAAAATATAATTAAGGTTATTAATTAAGACAATTATGATATAAATTTGTTTTAGAAAACAATCAATGTTCGATTAAATCTAAAAAAGGAATTAAATTAAGATAGTTAAAGTAAACAAAACAATTTAAATTAAAAAATAAAAGGTCTAAATTAGTGTTGTAATATTTTAGATATTGTCATAAATTTAAACTATTTTCTACATAGAATTTGAAGCTTTCACCTCATGGCCCTATTGAAGTCTCCTAGCATTAATTATCCTAAAAAAAAATTAGTAGGCGCCAATAAAAGATTTAGTTCATTCTTCATCGGGACAAGATTTTAACCTCGATCATTTAATATCGTGACTAAGGTAACAATCACCAAGCTAATTAATTAAAACGACGGGCTTAATTGACTTTATGGTTAATTAGTTCGTCTTGCGCTTATCTCTTTCCATTTTTGCTCTTGAACGAACTCTAGTAAAACTGTAAAACTATCATCATTGAGTGTTCCGGCCACTTTAGCTTTTTCTAAACTTCTTTCTCGTTTGAATTGTTCCGTTTATTCTAGTTTTCATAAGCTCCAATATTTCGAGGGTGTAAATACCTCAAACGAACAAAAATGTCATGTGAATAAGGTATCACATACCCCATTTTTAGGCTGAAGCCTAAACTTTAACTGTTCAGATTTTGTAGTTCTAGTGAAGTTTCATCACGAGCTCAATCATGCATTGTTCTATACTACTATATATTTGTTCCAGGTCAACAATGCACACAAATTCGTTATCTTGGAATGCCCTAGCAGAACTGCTGCTGTCGTCATCGATTTATAACAGAACTTGCCAATTGGCCAATTCTATACACATGATGGGGACTTCTCATTAATCAAACAAATTAACAAGCACCGGGTGGGTACCTTACAATATTGTACGTTGATCGAAATGAAAAAACGACACAGAATTGCATAATATTATTAATATACGTTCGAGTGTTGGAAAACCAGAGATAATGAAATGTACGGAGTCCACTGGAATTGCTGAAATGCAATGAACCTAAACCCCGCCTGACGACTACGAAAGGCAACAAGAGCTAGCAGACGCAGATTTGTAGAATGAGACCGATTCAATTAGATGGGGAAAGATTTTTGTCCCGGTATAGTATACGCAACAAACCGACGTTGTTTTCTGGTTTCTGCTGTGTAAATGCAAGCTCACTCCTACCAACCCAGAATGAAACTACTGCCAGCCTCGATTATTTATTTTAACTTGTGTGATCCTTAGGTCGAGCAACTCTAACAACTTCCTTATATTTGAGTTTCTCTCTATCTTAGAGAATATTTTGGTTGCTTAGTTCTAACAGATTTCCTAAACACATTATTTATTTTACAGTATATGATGAGAGAAAAAATAACATTCCCTATATTTGCGACATTCTCTATATTTTTAGAGAAGAAAATGAGGAATGACGATAAAATCTGCAAAATTGGGAATATGTTGGAGTTGAAACATAAAATGTATTGTAAACTGTGTTTTTTGCTCCCTTATAATAGAGAAAATATGGGAAAGCTATTGGAGATGCTCTTACAATTGCATTTTGCCAAGAATGCATTTGAGTGATGCGATAGAAACCATAGAACATTACCTCTAATTGAAAATATTTCTATAGCCCAAACATATGTACTTATTGGAGATGCTCTAAGTAATTCAAAAAAAAACCTCTGAAAATATCAAAGCCGGTGAAACTTAGATTCCCTAGGTTTCTAGTGTCAATCATCACCATCCTCGACGTTGAAGACGACTTATTCCCATGAGTCTTTTATTTTGGCGATAAAGTCATCAATTGGTGGCGACTTGCTCCTAGAGTGGAGATATGGTGGCGAGTGGCTGCCTCGATGGTCGGGCCGGTGGATGGTGGTCAATTGGTAGAAGCGGAGAGGTGTGCAGAATGGGTTCGTGGTCAGACTGAGGTTGACGGTTCCGGGATGGGAGCCAGTTGGGTACGGTGAGCCGTGCTTGGTTCAAAAGGATATGTTGGCGACGTTGAAAAAATGAGAGGTTGGCAATCACTAGACACTGGGTGATAGCAGGGTCTGTGTCGACTAGCTCTGTGACAGCTGCCAAAGGGCTCGCCTGTGGCGCAGCAGATCGGGTGGCATGTTAGTCATCTCAAGTGTCGACCTATGGGAGTTCAAAGGTCATTAAGTACCCTAGCCCATTTTGGATGGCCTTTACCCATGGCTAGGTATGGCAACATGCCAGTGTGAAATTATGTTACGCCTCTTGGGGTTTGTGGATTGTAGACTTAGGCATTCAAGGATTTCGACGTTGGGATCCAGGCGATCGGGTGTGTTATTTGAAGAAGCTCTCTGCGCTGCTATAGTTTTGAGGGGTATAGTTGGATAGGGTGTAGGGCCAAAGATGTTTTTTAATTTTTCTTTACATCTAGTACGTTCTGAAAGGACCCAACCCTGATTTTGTTTCCTAAACTGGAATCAAACCCCTTCTGAAAACACGAACCAACAAAAACCATCAAAATTTCGGCAGAGTAACGTTACTAACGCAGAATTGCCATTAACCTGCACCCGGAAAATACACTTCATCCTATGCCACAAAAATCAAACCGTGGGCACCAATCCCATCCGGATTTCTCAATATCATAACAGTAATGTAAAGTAATCAAGAAAACTATACTTTACAGAAATCCGGAGAAAATCGTATAAAAGTATAACATAAGAATGCTCAGAGCGACTTCTAGTATATATATACAAACAGTAAGCCAAACTAAGAACCTACCATAAAAGAAATATCGCTCGAATACTAAGCCTCCGACCACGACGTGCGACACCAAAATCCGAACTGCAAACTGGGCACGGAAACCGAAAAGCCCAGGGGAAAGACATAAAAATTGTTAGAGTGAGTGGACGAAATTAAATGTCTTTCGCCGAATAATATATGCTATAAAATCATGCGAGTCAAAATGAATGAATATGATATAGTACACGAGGTGAACCCAAACTCCTCCAGCGTACAGAGCATGCATAGAAAATCCCACGAGGTCACTCATGGACACATCGTGCTAGTACAGTCCGAATCACGGGATCCCAGACCCACACGTGATTCTAGCCAGAAAGGCCTCAGGTCAGGGTATCTGTTCCCACCCGGAAATACATCGGCACAAGGTACAGTTCCCCCCTGGTAGACATCCTCGGGGATCAGCCGGGATGCAAGTGTATCGATACAACCACATATACTAAGACTGTACTCTGTGTAAATCAAATCATAAATAGTTTCATGCATACGTATAAAGCATAATCGTAAAGCATATGCTCGTATAAGTCATAATCACAAATGTATGCTCATGCTCGTAAAATGTAATATAAAGACTCGCAATCGATCAGTGAAAAGAAAGGTCCACTCACAGACAAGCACAGCGCGCACTCACGCTAATCACGTGGTCCGGCGGAAGATCCCTCGCTCGAAGCACAATCACGATCCCCTGAATAATCATAAAATATAACTGATCAAAAACGTAGTCCAACACACTGTACCACACCTCGGAAACCAACCGTTCTCGGAAACATATAACTGATATAAAATAATCGACGAAAACTCCCGAAATCTCTACTCAAAGCCCTCGACTAAAAATCCGATACCCAAATCAACTCGAAAACCACAAGGCAACGATCGGGGCGCTAATACGAGCGAAACGACATATAACTCGACACATTTCCAAAAAAGTCAAACCTCCGCCGGAGCGCCGCCGCCGGCGCAGCGTTAACGGTGACGGATTCTGGCCAAA
Organism: Geum urbanum; assembly: GCA_946800695.1. NCBI lineage: Eukaryota > Viridiplantae > Streptophyta > Magnoliopsida > Rosales > Rosaceae > Geum > Geum urbanum. The sequence goes on from OX327013.1 coordinate 2,749,073, forward strand.
CTTTTCAGAAATAAACTACTCCTCAAGCCCAACATATTTCTCTTCTACACCGAGACCCAATTCCAAGCCCACCGGCCGGAATTGAGCTCGAAACTCACGGAATCCATGGATTCCGGTGAGATTCCGGCGAGCTTTAAACGACAACCAAACCCAAATTCCTTCTACCAAAAGCATCAATAGGTTGAGGGGAACCTTTCCCCCCAAAGCCCAGACCCCAAAAGTCGCCGGAGAAGGCCACCCGAGTTCGGCAAAATCACTCAACTTCATCGAACTCGTTCTCCCTCAATTCTCAACCAAATCAAGAAATTCCAAGTTCTAACTAGTTTAAAATCATGAGAGGAAGATTTTACCTTCCAAGGTCGTGGCCTAAATCAGCTGGAAACAGAAGCTCCGACAATGAACAGTAACTGGGTGAATAGTCCCCTCGGGTCAACGGGTTCAAATTTCGGTCAACGCCTCAAACAGTGTTTTCGACAATTTTTCGACTATTTCCGATATTTATACTCGCGGCTTGGGACGATCGACGGTCCAAACGGATAACAATCACGATTCGGATAAACTCGATACGAACGGATAAACTCGACAAAATTTCGCGATTTCAAATATTCATATTATATTCCTCGGTCGTCGAAATAATTTTCTGGAACCGCCTACGAACTTGAAATCCCGCGTACAACAACTCTCGAGAAGAGACTCAACTCAAATTATCGCCCAATAATTAAGTCGTGATCAAAACTGGCAATTCAATCAATCTACGGAAAACTGCGATTACGCGCAAGCTCGTGGATTATGCCGATTACACTACTGATTCTGTTCCGGGTCGTCACACGTTCAACTATATTAGGTACTTGGTTAAACTAATTAACATAGGTTGCTTTAGGAGTTTATTTTGATCATACCGGTATCTAGTAAACTTCTTGTAACATATTATTTTCATCAATCGACTACCGACCACAAAAAAAAATTATGTATTCCGGGGTGATGAGAGACATGCAAGTAAATATAGCTCATTGACACTATAACGCTCAACGTAAGTGGTAGTGAAACTTACAAACACGTAGTTTTTTGTTTTTATGAAAGAAAACCCACACGTACTTAATAATACTATTACACCTAATCACTTATCATTGCTCCAATGCATTCAATCGCGGTGGATAGTAAATAATAACCAGACAATGATATCACATTTTGGTACAACACACTCGCGCAATATAGGAAAATATGATGTCTCTGATCTAACTTAGAGTAAGGAAACTAGACAATTTTTTTGAGGTGAACGGCAATGTATATGTATAGGGAATAATAGTAGCTTACATGCACGGAAAAGGAATTATTGTTGGTAAGATTTCCCACAAATCCAGATCGAAGGGTGAGTCACGAACTTTTGAGGTTCCATTAGAAAGTTTAGAGCACTTCTCAAAGTTGGAAACATTGTGGGAAGTCTTGGAATTTCTAATGATCGATTAAGAAAGGTTCTCAGTGAATATGTTATAATCTTCGGCCCAATTTGAATATTGATATGCTACGGCTTGGTCCATACGATGTGTGCCTCTTAGAAGGCCCATGCTCTCACATCATCCCGAATTGTGCTCATGCCGATTCTATTCGAAATATTTCGGCCCAAAGATTCTATGTTTCAGCTGGCCCAAAAGTCTCAAGTTTCATTGAATCCCAGCTGGCTTATAGGGTTTGATTCTAGGGGTGAGCACAAATCCCGCAAATTTTAATTTCGTCCTGAGCTAATGGGATGAAAAATAAAATTTTCAATCTCGTTCGGGTTTCGAGATGATCGGGACAAACTTTTAAAATACCCCATCCCATCCCGTTTCGTTCAGAATAAGGATAGGGACGACCAAAAATGGACCCGACCCGTCTCATACCCACGTTGATTCTCGTCAGCCTCATTGTAAGGCGGGTTGGCCTAGTCTTACGGCCCAACTCAACCATTGGATCATACTATTTTATTGCCCAGCTCATTTTGATCTTTTAAGTCCAACCCATTTTGGCATTTGTATTAACAAAAATCTTATATTATGCCAACTTTTCTTATTCTTCTTCCTCACTCTCCTATCCACACAGATATAAAACTAAATTAAATACCAGAGTCAATCTTCGACCCCATATATTCAGGCGTCGATTTAACGTTTACAACTTAGTTGTAAACTAGTTACTGAGCCCGCGCTTCGCAGGGGGAGGTGAAACTAATAAAACTACAGACACAATAAAAAACTTTGTTTGGTATAAAGTACAAAGAGTGAATAATCCAAAATCATAATAAGAAGAAAAGAAAACTACAGTTCATATATCAAATATGTCAAAACATAAAAACAAAAGAAAAAAAATAGAAGACTATTGAGAATAGGCCACTCCTTTTGTTCCGTACTCTTTCACTCAATTGGAGATTGGTGAATTTTGTTGTTATACATTGATCAACATTGGACCAAGAATGATTGGCTGTCTAATTGTCATCTTGGTAATTGCCGGAAGTGTTGGCAAGTAATAAACTCATAGATATGTTAGATTACTATAGTAATTATAATTGATTCATTCTTTATCGTAGATATTCTCTACCTATTAGGAATATGACTGTAAAGCTGTATATGTATCCAATTTAGGAGTGAATGAAAGTATTGCATTCCATCATAAATACTTTTACCTATACTTTTCTATTTGGCATTAGAGCCAATCCAGTAGACCTACCGACAATACACTATTTTTTTTGTCACCCACTACACCTAACTTCCATTGCCATGGACAGACAATCCGACTCTGCTGTGATTTCTTCTCCCCAACCTCAACCTCAATCTCCACCTTCCATCCATTACCATCAAGAAAACTCTTCTTTTCCTATTAGTGTTGATAGGCAGAAAACCGCCTATCAAAGATAAGTCTCTACTCTACTTCTAAGATTGTCAATTGTAACAATTAGAAATGATTCATTCTTTATTGTAGATATTCTCTACTTATTAGGAATATGCTTGTAAAACTGTATATATACCCAATTTGGGAGTGAATGAAAGTATTGCATTCTATCATAAACACTTTTACTTATACTTTTCTACTTGGCATCAGAGCCAATCTTGTAGCCCTACCGACAACACCCTATTTTTTGTCACCCACTACCGCCATGGAGGGACAATCCGACTCTGCTGTGATTTCTTCTCCCCAACCTCAACCTCAACCTTTACCTTCCATCAACTACCATCAAGAAAACTCTTCTTTTCCCATTGGAGTTGATAGGCAGAAAACCACCTATCAAAGATAAATCCCTACTCTACTTCTAAGATTGTCAATTGTAGCAAAGGTAAGTTGGCCGGGGTCATTCCTGCAGAGGACTAATGAGACTAATCACTTTAAAAGACTCGATACATTAATACCAGAAATCTGATATACTCGACCTACAGACAAAGAACTAATTTATTAAACTATCTAGACTTAACCAAAAATTATAGGAAAATAGGAACAAACTCCATGGTAGACTACCACGTAAACTTACAGAATTTTTATGTTTTCATTTGGTGATCAAAATAAATTCGAGAAAACAGAAAAGTAAACTGAAAACAGAAAATAACAAAGTAAAAACAAAGAAGAATCTAATGGAGAAGGAAGCTAGGAACTTCTTTCTACCCTAGATAGTTCAGATCTATCCCAAACCTAATTTCAATAACAATGGATGAATGTCTCCCACAATTAGCCCAAAATCTTTAGGACACTAACCGTATTACACTCTCTTACTTGACATATTTCGGGGTTGGTAAACCGCCTCCACTTGATCCTCAATTGGCAACCTTATAATGGTAATATAAGACTAACCAAATAAAGTCATTATGACTTATAGAGTGTTTGAGAAATAACAAGACTTCTAGAGCTACTGGTAAATGTTGTTACATGACCTAGGAAAAACTTCACACAACAAATGGTGTTGTTTTGTCTCTCCAGAATACATATCGATGTTAACACTCTCATACATACTTAAGACCATAAACCCTAAAATATACATCTAAGTGTCGACCCAAAGAAACATGAGATAGAAGTCATCAATGATGAAGATTTGTTATTTGCAAAAAATAATAAGTTGTGTGTTTCTGGCTACACTAGCGAGATGTGTGTTTCTGGCTACACTGATGCAGACTGGGCTGGTAATCATACTAATAGGGCATCTACTTTTGGGTACTTTATTTTTATTGATGGAAGTTTGGTAACTTGGTGTAGTAAGAAACAAAATGTGAATGCCCGTTCTAGTGCAGAAGCTGAATATCGTGGAATGACAAATGGAGTATGTGAATTACTGTGGATCAGGAATGTGTTGAAAGAATTGGGGTTCAAGCGACGTCAGAAATTGATGGATTTATATTGTGATAATATAACTGCTGTTGAGATTGCTCTTAACCCAGTACAACATGACAGAACCAAGCATGTGGAGGTTGATAGATATTTCATAAGGGACAACCTTAACAAGAAGATTATTCGGTTTCCCTTTGTGATGTCTGAGGAATAATTAGTTGATGTTCTTACTAAAGGGTTATCACATGAAGTCTTCAGTAAATGGTTATACAAGTTGGGTATGATTGATATCTACGCTCCACCATCTTGTAGGGGGGGGGGGGTGTTGGCAAGTATAAAACTTGTACATATGTTAGGTTCCTATTATAATTAGAATCGACTCATTATTTATTGTAGATATTCTCTACTAATTAAGAATATGCATGTAAAGCTGTACACATACCCAATTTGGGAGTGAATGAAAGTATTGCAATCTACCCTAAACACTTTTACTTATACTTTTCTATTTGAAGAATTAATGGAGTGTCATCCGTGTATCCATCCTCTTCGATTGTGTAAACAATGAAAGGAAAAACTGAGATCATGTCTTATACCACCAGAAACCTTGAGCCTGGAGCCCTGGACATTTTGTTAATAGATAACACAAATACGCGAAGATTTGTAATACCTAAACACAGTTATGATGTGTTCATTGTACTCTTATATATTGAATGTTTAACTATATTGATTGTTCTTTGCATTTCCAGCACATATATATAAAGCAAGTATTGAACTTTCTGTAGTTCTGAAAAAACAAAACATAAATCAATTTAAAAATTAGAAATGAGTTCTATTGCAGATCAATATTCCTTCATGTGCACGTACCTTCCGTTTATTTGTATCTTTTTTTCTGACGGACAACAACAACTAATCTGATAGAGAAACATTCTTGATGACTGAAGTTTTCATCTATTGTTGTACTTTCTGAGTTATTAAGAAAGAAAGAAAGCAAAATCCATCCATATCATAATGAAATATTGAAATTGAAGGAACGATTATATAAGCTGATCCTTAAACCCAAAATAACCACAAAAGAAGGAAAATCATGGATCATAAAGAAAGATGGAAAGTTGAAACTCAAACCTTATAGCTATTGATCACCCAAATGAAAGAAATTGACTAGTCAGTGGTAGTCACTCTGATATCTCTTCTCCTCTCCATGGTGGAATTTGATGCTCCATTGAAATTAAATTGTTTGATGTTGGCTCAGAATTTCTACATGAGCAATTGACACGTAGAGGGCTTGGTCTGGCTGGATTTTACATCAATTGAATTGTTTGATGGGGAAAAGAACTTCAGAGTCTAACTCAAATGAGAAATAGTGAACCTATCATACTCCTAAGATACTACAACCGAAAATTCAGGATGAGCAGAAAACCTAGATGATCCAAAGGAACATATACCTAAGCCAAATCTGTAAAGAGATTAAATGATTAGCAAACTAATTGAAATCCCGACACCTAAATAATAACACCAAATTTTTTACAACTGACTTATTTGAAGTTGATCATCGATCAAACTTAATCAAAACCCAACATGCGACCCAAAATGAACCATGCATAATCAAATTAAACAAAACCAAGATAGTAGATGACACTCACTACCCAACTCATGTATACGTACTGAAAGAGCTCGGCAAGAGTGGGAGAGAGTGGCAACCAAGAAACTCAAGCGATAGAGATAGAGAGATAAGAGAGTGGCATTTGACGTAACTAAATTTGAATTGAGGTTGAACATATTAAGGTAAGGTATCTGTCTATAAACGAAACATAAGCGGAGAGGCTCTGAAGCGTGAAAGAGAAGCAAACCAGTAATAGAGTCGGTGAGTAGTGAAAAGTTTTATCAAAAGCAAAGAGAGATAAGCATATGACATACTTGTAATTATTTGCATACTAAAGGTTAAAATATTTTTTCCTCGATATTACTGTTCATTCCTAGTTAGGCCTTTAGTAAATGTAGAATTTGTTCTAACATTTTTATTTAAAAATAAAAATATAAATAAAGTCTCCTCTGGTTCATAAATATTGGACTCTGCCTAACCTAAACTAATCCTAGATCCATGGGTAGGTCAAAGTTGGGCTTTGCCCGATCTAAAAATAATGAGGCTAGGCCTGGGCTAGGCAGGCCTATTTACAAACAATGATCGGCCAGGTCAATTATTGATTGAGGGATAAATTGAAGAAACAAATTATACAATCTGAAAATTAATTTAACACCACAACAAAAAAATCAAATTTGCTACCCTTTTTTGTGACGGCATTGAATGCCGTCTTAAATTCCTACCAATTGTGACGGCAAAATTACTTTCGCGAATGTGAAGCCTTTTTGCGACGGCAAACTGACGCCATCGCAAAAAAATTCATCAATTGCGATGACACTTTTATGCCGTCGCAAATGTTTCATCAATTGTGAAGGCACTTCACACTGTCGTAAAAAGTTTCATCAATTGCGATGAAAAAGAAAAGCCGTCGCAAATTATTTTAGCCGACGAATAATTTTTTTACATAAAAATGACTGTTCGATGGGATGATTAGAATACTCTAAGTAGACTATTAAAGGAATTATAACCTTCGTACTTGAATTCGACATCGATCCGTGTGTTGAACCGTTGTGACCCTAAGGTTATTTAGACTAAAACTTAATTTTTCACTACGTATAAAATTAATTTAAGACCAGCAAGTTCTGCACATGTATGGTCATGGAGTTCATATCTATTTTACCATGTCAAAAAATGACATAAAAAATCAATTTAGCTACTCCCACTGGGAGAATGAGCAAATTTCACAAAAAAATTATTTTAGTAATATTGTAGTATTTGACCTCATTGACCAGTCTCTAAACGAATTCCGACAAGATTAATTTTTTTTTTCACGATCCTATTTACTACGAGGTAGATGTGTGTTTATCGACTCAGTTCTCATTAGACTATTTTGGTTTCTGGTATTGCTTAAATTCCCCTTACGACTACTAGTGTTGTTTACATTGTTTGTTGGTTATAAATGAAAACAAATTTTTGTGAAACTAAATCACAAAAAAGCGTTCATTTTGCAATTTTGACCATTAGATAAAATGAACGTACTAATCTAAGCATGCTATAAAAAAAATAGAACTGTTTGAGTCGATTTCGACATCGATCCGTACATCCAACTATTGTGACTATATTGTCCTTCAGAATAAAAATGATTTTTCGTTCTGTCAAAAAAAAATTTGAAACCAATTACCTCACACGCATTATCATGGTGTTTATATATAGCTATCTTACCATATAAAAAAATGAAAAAAATAAAATCCTAAACACTAAATTCTAAACCATAATCCCTAAACCCTGAAAAAATAGTAAAAATAAAATAAATTTGTTTTATTAACACAATCATTTTGTGAAAAGTTCTCTCTCTCTCTCTCTCTCTCATTGTCCATTCGAGCCCGCTCGACATCGCGCACCATGGCCTTGGTCAAATCGACGACGCTACTACCTATCATAGTTGGCTGACTCTAAGTTTGTAGCCGCTCGCTCTGCACGGCCCTTGTCATAGATGATTCCCTTCAACGACGTGTTCTCGGTTCCAGGGATGTGAGCCAAGCTCATGGCCGACTCGACTAACCAAGGTTTATAGCCCAGCCCAATTTCGTGAGGATGTATGTAGTAAATTCATATGAACCCTAGCAATTGGTCTCTTCCATTTGTTTTTCCCCAATCTCTTCTTCTTGCCCTAATTTGATTTTGATTTCTTGTGCAGCCACCACCTCACAGCCTCAATGCCTTCCTTTGCCTGCTCTGGTCTTTGCTTCACCATCGGCCTCAAAGTGACCGCGCAATGCTTTCCAACAGCCTCTCTTACTTGGAAAGGTACCGATCTTTCTAATTTTGTTTAGATTAGAATTTAATTATAGACTATATGTCAGCTTGATAATGCATCGAATTCGTGATTAGGTGTTGGATTTCTTTGGAGTCAACCCGAAAAGAAGTCTCAGTGACTCGTAGGTATGGCTGAGTTTACTTCACTCAAACATTTTCTGCTTGTTTTGTTGTTTGGTTAGTGTAAAATACAGCTCGAAAGCTTGTTTGCTCATGTTGAGAGGTTCGGATTGCTCATTTTGTGTGTAGGTTGCGGAACATGCTAGACTTTATGGTCAAAATGGTAAGTTTTCACCTCACACTGGCATCAATTTAGCTATCTAAGTAACATTTTGATGAAATACTCGCCTGCTTTGGTAATTTAGTGTCTCTTTTAGCTTCATAGGGATCTACACGGAGTGAGACGTTAGAATACTGTTCTATTTTGTTGTATAGCTTTGATTCTAATATGATTTCCTCTTTGGTTGCATGCTTTCGTTGCGGTTTGTAGTGCTTCCGAAAGAGAAAAGGAAATACACCATGTGTTTTTTTTTACATCTCCACTTAAATCTCGTGAAGCAAGTTTAATTATAACGTGAAAGTTGATAACTCTTGATTCACTGGAAGGCAATGTACCCCTAATAGTTGTTGATAAATATCCATGGAAACCTAGAACACTTCTATTGTTCTCATTTAAGAGGAATTGGTTGATTCTACTAGCAATCTAGTTGCTTTTCTGGAACTATATTCTTTTAGTGATTTTCATCTAATATTTTGATAACACTGATATTTTTGCAAATCAGTATATTATTTTGTTTCGTATGTACTCAGTTAAGCTATATCTCATATGCAGGGGCGTCGTTCTGGAAACTGGTCCTGAAACAGTTTGATGATCTACTTGTTAAGATATTGGTTATTGCAGCAGTCATTTCATTTGTACTGGCTTTAGTTAATGGAGATACCGGTTTAACAACATTTTTGAAGCCATCTGTAAGTGATTTTATTTACATGAATTGCTGAATTGATTGTTTTCGTAAGAGTTAATTGGTATTATTTCAAAACTAATTCTGAAATTTCTCACAAAAATGTAATGCATACATCGAATTGGGTAGAAAAACAAAGTAAGTCGTAGTCATAGTATGGATGCTCTTATTAAAAAATATTTTACATTTCTTGTCAACAGTCGTATGCATGCTAGTTTGGTTATGAAGTCTTTGTGCACATCTTAGAGGATTTTGCACCATTATGTTTTCGTGCATGTCTTTTCATGAACTGTTAAAATATTTGTAGAGCAAGTTTGATGAATATAAACTTTGCCATTTCAAGGCTCCAAATATTTCATAATCTCATGTTAACTTTTTTCTATTTGTCTTTGGTTGACTTCTACAGTTCTACCTATAAGATTAGGTGCAGAATAACTTCATCTGGTCTCAGGATTCTTTCAATATTGGCTACAAACGCTGTTGTAGGAGTGATTACATAAACTAATGCAGAAAAGTCTCTTGAGGTAACTTTTTAGTGTATGTACGGTTATTGTGATTTACCATGATTATTCAGTGGCTTCTCGATTTATATTGTTGAGGAAGAATGCATGAACTTAGATGCATAGACTGCATATAGTTGGGAATTCTTTAGTAAATTAATGTAGTTCCAGCTTATTTTCGTTCCTTCTTTAATGGGTGTCTTTGTAGGAGCTACGGGTATACCAAGCTGAAAATGCAACTATTCTGCACAATGGTAAAGCAAGTGCCTATGCTAAAGATACTTATTATGTTAACCAGAAAAATCTTATGCCATATTGAAATCATGTTATCTATAGAATCAAACTTATGTAAAACAAACTTTGTCATGTTGCCTCTCTATACTTCCAGCGACAGAGCTTGGCCCTGGGGATATCTATGATGTGGCTGGTTAGTTCCTCTAGAACTTTTTAATCTTCAAATAAGTTTCTCACATACTATAAATAAGCAAAGTGGGTTGGTAGTGTACTATAAATTAGTATTAATTTTGTTTATGCATGAATTCTTTGGTTTTACAGTATGGACTGATAAACATAATAATTGAGGTCTGAAATCCTTTTTAGGATCTATTACATCTAGTTTCTCCATGAAATTTGTTCGTGTCTCAAGTATTAGCGCTCCTCCCTCTTTCTTAACAAGACATCCATAAGTTTTTCCATAATCCAAGTTTCTAAATTTATGCTCTTGATACCTCTAATTTGTTTTCCTGTTTTATGTATAAAGCTCTGAATATAGAAGTACAAAATGGAAGATAAACAAAAGGGTACTACGTATAATGACAATTTATGGGCTAATGGAGGCTGCATTAACAACCTTGAAATTGTGTGTTTCATTTACCGTAATCTTTCTTTCATATTCAATAGTGCAGTTTTTTTGCTTTGCAGAAACGTTATAGTGTTTATGTAATTCAAATTTTGTTATCAATGTATTTATACGTTTTGCACGTTTTATCATTTGACACTACCACATATTTAACCATTGCCGGCGATTTTTAAATCGCCGGCAATGTTTTTTATCATTACCGGCGATTTTTGCTGGAAAAATTGCCGGTAATGTCTTTTTTTTTTTAACATTACCGGCGACTTACATTGTAAGTCGCCGGCAATGTTTCGATGGTAATGTAAAAAAAAAAGAAGACAAATATTAAAAAGTGAAATGAACAGATAAACTGGTTCTAAGCGTCAATGCGTGTGAAAAAAAAAATGATCTTCAATTAAAGAAGTTTTGTTTGTCCATTTGGTGACATGTGATCAACAATGCTGCCTCTTTTTTCTTTATTTCTCAAATCGCTTTTCTCTTCATGTGAATTTAATTCATTGACTAAGTAGAATGAAACATCCAATTGACTTTGGACAAGTCGATACCTTAGTGGTTAATTTACCCAGTCTAATTGCAACATCTTTGTCCGATTTATTTGAAATGGGCAATCGACACGCCAAATTTGTGAATCACATCACCAAATAATACATACAACTCTTTTCTGCAAGGATAGTTCGACACCGCGACCTTTCTCGGTAAATTAGTAAAAGTTGCAATCACAAGTAATTATTCACCTGCCAAATTAACATATTACTTGGCTGTACATCAAACCATAAAAACAAAGGCAACTCATCGCCGGGGGATCTGAGTTTTTACATATTTTAACCGATTTCCTCCGGGAACAGTTTTTACTCTCAACTGTTTACAGTAGCGAGCTGACGCTATTCCCTCTCCGCAATTCCCAACTGCTCCTAAACGGTTCAAAAATGTGCGCAGCTTCTCACACGTATACGATACGAAGTCGTATTCCCCCAGCCGTGTCCAGCCTTTCACTTATAAACACTCCCCACTTCTCTCTCCTCACCTCAAAAACTCTAAAATGGACCGGAAAATGAACCTGATCGAGATTCTCAAAGACAAAGCCTCCATCCTCCGCGCCACTTTCTCCCTCAACCGCCACGTGTCCTCCATCCACGTCGCCGTCCTCCGCGCCACCACTCACGACCCTCTCTCCCCGCCTTCGGAGTCCAGAATCGCCGCCGTCCTCGACCTCGGGACCACGACGCGGCTCGCCGCCTGCACGTGCATTGATATCGTCATGGACCGCCTCCACGTCACCCAGAACGCCTTCGTCGCCCTCAAATGCCTCCACGTCATCCACATCGTTGTCTCCCGAGGCTCGGCGATTCTCAGAGACCAGGTTTCGTATCACCCGAGCTTCGGCGGGCGTAACTTCCTCAACATGACGACGTTTACAGACAAATCGGACGTGGACACGTGGCGGTATTCGTCTTGGGTGCGGTGGTACGCCGCCGTGGTGGAACAGAGTCTAATATCCGCGAGGGAAATCGGCTACTATCTCCGCCGTGAGGAAAAGAAGGAGATTTTGATTAAGAATGCAGTTGCGGATATAGAAGCTCTGGTCCAGTTCGTGGCGCGTGTGGGCGACGCGCCGGGGGAGTCGTTGGGGCTGCGGCGGAATGATTTGGTGTACGAGATTGTAAAGGCGGCTGGGGAGGATTACAGGGCGGTGCAGGCGGAGATATCGGCGCGAGTGGCGGAGGTAGATGATAGAGTAGTGGGGGAGGAGAGTCGACGACTGAGTCTTTCGGAGATGGGGCGTGTTGTAGACGCGCTGAAGAGGCTGGAGGATTGTAAGGAGAGGCTGACGTTGCTGTTCGTGAATAGGAAGAAGAACGAGGTGTTTTGGGAGAAGGTGAGGAAGACGCGGGACAAAGTGGCGGAGGTGAAGGCGCAGAGGGAGGAGACGAGGCTGGTGGTGGTGAGGTCGAGTAATAGTAATAGACGAGGTGACTTCGGGGGCGAGTTGACGACTCAGTGGTGGAACCCGTTTCTTGAACCGGGGCAGTTGCTTTTGTTACCGTCGTCGTCCGGTGGTGGTGATGGGGGAGGAGGATGGCGGGGAATGGGGCCCAGCCCAATAGCCGTTTGAATACGGGAAACTCTGAAAAAGTCACACGTATCAATTAGGGGTTTTTGTGGCCGTCCGGCCCCCCTAAGTATATATAGTTACCGGAAAAGAGAAAAAAGAAAGACTGCCAATAGTGTAATTGTTTTTTTTATATTATTATTCACTGGGTAGATAGAATGATGCTCCTGGATGTTTGATTGGCAGCTGGATTTTCAATATGGGTTATTTTTAGGTTAGTGATGATTTAAGTGTATAGTGTTTGATGGATAATCATTAGAAGGAATGTTACTCATGATTGTTATTGTGAATAATTCTGGGGCTGCAATGGTGTGCAGTGATTCGTGCTGTCTATAATGCGAGGCGGTAATGATGTGTAATCTAGGTTCTAAAAAACGCTAGGCGACCTTAGACGGTGAATATACCTTCGAGCGCCTAGGCGGCTAGACGTGGATTAATCGGAATTAGACGTTTTCTAGGCGACTTAAAGGCGGTATTAATTCAATACATATATATGTGAAATAATGAATATTTAAAACACTTATATAATAAAATTAGCAATAAATATAGTTTAAATTGTCATAATCTCCATACAAAAATATATAATATAGAGTAATAATCTCAAATATCAAATTATTTGAGTTTTAAATTATTATTATTTTCACGTCCTGCATCGCCTAGGCTCGCCCAGCATCGCCCAGGCTCGCCCAGGAGCGCCTGAGAGCGTCTAGCCCGCCCAGGAGCGCCTGAGAGCGCCTAGCCCGCCCAGAGAGCTTATTCCCTCATTTAGCTTCGCCTAGCGCCTAGGCATCGCCTAGACGGTCGCCTAGGTCGCCTTTTAGAACAGTGTGTGTAATCTCTATGCTTTTTTCTTTTTTCGAAAGGATCTCTATGCTTTTTGTAAGTCGATGTATTCACAATTAATAAGGATGAAATTTTCTTGAATTAGTGATTGACGTAAAGTGTTGCAGCCCAAGCCATTGGCCTAAGCCCAACAACATTAGGTCCATTACAAATGTTCATGTTATGCATTTATGCTTATCTTACTTGTTGCTTGTTTTGACATTCAGTTCTTGATGGATATAGTTGTTGCTTTGTATTATCTTCAGTACTAGGAGACACTGTCTATAACCATTATCCTTAGTTGTGGTACTAGGAGACATTATCTTCAGTACTAGGAGACACTGTCTTAAGGCAGAATTGCTAGAGGGATTGGGTCTGATAGGATGATACTTTAAGAAAAAAGCCATGGTCTTTTCAGTTGGTGGGCAAGCCCATGTACTCCAAGGCCTTACGTGTTCTGTTCCATGCACAGGCCCAGAAGCTGCATGTGGTTCGTTCTATTTGCAATACACAGGTACCTTCCGGTGGTATTCCTGATTTTCTTGTCCAAGTTTTGGCCGAATTTCAGATACTATTTGCAGAGCCCAACTCACTACCTTCAAGTCGTGAGTGTGACCTCCGTATCCACCTCTTCCCCAGTGCAAAACCTGTGAATAGTCGGCCTTACCGTCACTCTCCAATTCAAAAAGGATGAGATTGATCGCCAAGTAAAGGAGATGTTAGCTCAGGGAGTCATTAGACGAAGTCAAAGCGAGTATTCCTCACTGGTGATCCTAGTCCCCAAAAAGGACAACACTCACCAATTTTGTGTGGATTATCGAGCCCTCAATGCTCTCATTTTCAAGGATGGTTACCCTATTCTCATTGTTGAGGAGTTACTCGATGAGTTACATGGTGCTACTCATTTTATGAAGCTTGAATTGCGTTTCGGCTACCATCAAATCCATATACATGAGGATGACATACCCAAGATGACTTTTCGCACCCATGATGACCACTACGAATTCATGGTAATGCCATTCGGTTTGACTAATGCTCCTTCAACATTTAAAAGCCTCATGAGTTCTATTTTTGGACCTCTTTACGTAAATTTGTATTAGTCTTTTTTTTACAATATACTAATTTATAGTAAGGGAAGCGATGAACATGTACAACATTTTCTCCTAGTACTCACATTATTGCAAGATCATTCGCTGAAAATAAGGAGTCTAAGTGTTCTTTTGGGAAAATGAGTGTGGGCTATTTGGGCCATATTATTTTTGGACTGGGTGTGCAAGTTGATCCATTGAAGATACAGGCTGTGCGTGATTGGCCTAGGCCCAAAACCATAAATGACTTCCGTGGCTTCTTAGGGCTTACGGGTTACTACCATAAGTTCATTTGTGGTTACGACCTCCTTGCCAAACCACTCACCAATTTGCTCCGCAAGGATTCTTTTTGCTGGTCGGAGGATGCGTTGGCCGCCTTTGAGGCTCTGAAGCTTGACCTAACCACCACCCCGGTCTTGGCACTCCCCAATTTCGAGAAATAGTTCATCGTTGAGACTGACGCTTCAGGCAGCGGGTTGGGTGCGGTGTTGCAGTAAGATGACCACCCAATTCCGTACCTCAACAAGGCTTTATCAGGGAAGAATCTTGCACTATCAATCTATGATAAGGCAATGATGGCTGTTATTCTGGCAATCCAGACTTTGAGATCATATCTAGTGGGTCAGAAGTTTCGGATCATTACTGACCACAGAACGCTCAAGTTCTTCTCCAATCAACGCTTTACATCACCTAGCCAGCATAAGTGGATGTTGAAACTCCTTGGGTATCACTTTGAAATTTTTCATCGAGCTAGCTCTCAAAACCAGGCTTCCGATTCACTTTCACGATGTCCTAAGCCTCCATCTATTCTGGATATTACGTCTCCCTTATTTGATTGTTTAAGCGATATTGATGCTGCTTGTGTATCGGACATCGAAGCAACACAGATTGTCCAGGCTCTCAAAGTCAGAAATAATTGCAAGAAGGGATTTTCACTTCAACATGACCGATTGTTTTACAAGGTCCGTGTGTTTGTTCTGGCCACTTCTGATTAGAGGTGCAACCTTCTCCATGAGTTTCACTCTGCACCCACAGCGGGTCACTCCGGCTTCCTCGCCACTTACAAGAGGTTGTCATGCAATTTATTATGGCCAGGGGCTCGTTGTGACATTAAGCAATTTTTCGGCAACTGTGATGAGTGTCAACGCCAAAACTATGAGGTCATTCGGTCCCCAGGGTTGCTGCAGCCGTACCCATCACAAATGGTGCTTGGCTCTCTGTCTCTATGGATTTTGTTGAAGGGTCGCCACCTTCACAAGGCAAAAATGTTATCCTTATTGTTATGGATCGTTATTCTAAATACGAACATTTCATTGCCTTGTCCCATCCTTACTCAGCAGCCACTATCGCAGAGGTGTTCACGAAAGAGGTCTTTAAGCTCAATGGCATGCCTAAGTCGATCATCATAGATCGTGAACCGATCTTTATGAGCCAATTCTGGAGCTCTTTCTTTGCTCTTTAGGGAACCAAAATTTCCCAGAGTTTAGCTTATCTCCGGTAATCCGGTGGCCATACTGAAGTTTTGAACCATACCCTTGAGCATTATCTACGATACTATGTGGTTGACAAACCAGGCCAGTGGGCAGAGCTACTCCATTGGGCGGAGTACCGGTACAATACCAGTTACCATAGCAGCATCAAAATGAGCCCTCACCAAGCCCTTTACGGCCAACCTCCTCCATCAGTCCTTACCTACCTGCCTAACTCCTCAGTGGTAGCCACGGTTGACAGTGCCTTACAAGCTCGTGACAAATTACTTCGTCTCTTGAAGTTGAACCTTCACAATGCTCAAAACCGGATGAAGCAGAAAGTTGATAAGAACCGAACCGAGCAGCATTTCGGGGTTGGTGATTATGTCTACTTGAAGTTACAACTATATCGCCGACACTCTGTTGCCCTCTCCACAGTGCCATAAGTTGGTTCCACGGTTTTACAGACCGTTTTCTGTTGAGGTCAAGATAGGGCAAGTTGCTTACCAACTTATACTTCCTCTAGGTAGCAAACTCCATAATGTATTTCATGTTTCACTCCTTAAGAAGCGTGTTGGCCAGAACACCCCAATACCTACTGCTTTGCCTCAACTTGCTGATTCGGGGCAGCTCCTTTGGGTTCCAGAGAAGATATTGGAGAGGAGTATTTACGAAAAAAAGAACGTTGTTGGAGTCCGTTGGCTTGTTAAATGGTCTGGTTTGCCGGAGCAAGACGCCACTTGGGTTGATGCGCATGAGTTTGAATCTTAGCTTCCGCATTTTTCAGCCCGAGGACATGCTTGATTTGAAGGAGGGAGGAATTGTTGCAGCCCAAGCCATTGGCCTAAGCCCAACAAGATTAGGTCCATTACAATGTTCATGTTATGCATTTATGCTTATCTTAGTTGTTAATTGTTTTTAGCTTCAATACTTGATGGATATAGTTGTTGCTTTGTTTTATCTTCAGTACTTGGAGACACTGTCTGTAACCATTGTCCTTAGTTGTGGCCTTTGATGTGTGGAGGTCCTAAACAGGCTCTTGTGAGCTGTTTATAAGCTTTATAACTTTGACGAGTGGTTATGAATGAACTTGAACTCTCATTTCCCTTAAACACTCTCATTCCTTTGTTCTCTCCCTGGTTCTAACATAAAGTATTTCACTTGTAATTGTGGTTATTTATGGATTTATAGTAGTTCATGAACGAGTTTGGTGGTCAAAATATCTGAGTCTAATTTGGATTGATAAGGTGATTCCTATTGTTTATAGGAAAGACTCGAGTCACTCGATGGGTTGTTGGATTGCTTAATAAAGTATGAGTATGAAATATGGATGAGTGTGGTGGTACGCATGCGTCCACGAGCTGATGTTTTAGGTTTTTATCTTTCAGCTTCTTCTTTTTTTGGCTTTGTACAAGGTTCTTTTGTTGAAACTTTTCTTCACTCCTTTTTTTTTGTTTGTATTTTCTTAAAAAGTAATAAAGGCCCTTTTTCTAAAAAAAAAGAAGGATGAGTTGTTAATTAAATAGTGGCCATGGTCCAAGGAATCACTTTGGCGCGAATTGCTGCAATGTAGCATGGTTAATTACTTTTGTCATCATGTCAAAGAACAAGAATGTCTTTCCCAACGGCTAGTAAGCCAACTTTAAATAATTTCGTTCTGGTAAAAACGATTTATATACACTGCTTCTACCTTTGTTCTTTAGAACGGAAATGAGCCGATACAACTAGCGAATAGAGTCTGGCCGGACTCCGGTGATCAAATCATGACCGAGAACATATAATGTACTTTATGTCAAAAAGAATAGAACAATTTTGACATCTCAAATCAATTTGAGACCAAATGTGCTGTTGCAAAATAATATATTGTCTGAGATAACTATAAGAAACTATGTCAAGGAAGTGGAGCTAGTTGACATTGAATCAGCATGAGTTTCGAGTTGTCATGGATTGACCTGAGGGAATATTATACCCAAATAAGTAGATGAACTTGAGTAAGCATTGGACTTTCTCAATCTGCAAGTGACCATTAGACTTTCTGCAAGTGACCTAAGGGGAAGATAAGAGCCGTGCTCTGTTGTTTGACTTAATGGGGTTTGATTGGAATGAATGGCTTTTCCAATTTCACATAATCCGCACTAAGTCGATAGTTATATTTAAGGAATAAAATATTGGATATCGATGATACAAGTTAAAATACGAAAATTTTGATAAAAATATCGAGGAGATATCGATATTAAAATAATTTCGATGGTCTTCACTTAGAGTTAAAATAGGTTTATAATTTTCTTCACAAATAATAGTCTAGCTCTCTTGGTTGGTGGCTTTCTTGTTTGGCTTACCTTACTAAAGTTCGAATCTCCATCTTGTTGATCCATGGAGACGGCTTTTTAAGTTGAATTTCATAATAAATCTTCAGTTTGGGCTTGGGCTTGACGGCTCTGTACATTAATCAACGTAGGCACTATAAATTCTCCTAACGCGCGAGATTTTCTCAATAATTTTGATATTAACTGCAGTTAATGTCGGACATCTCACAAAACGAAAATTTTGGAGATTTTTTCGATTTTTGATTCCTTGGACTTATATGCACAACCATGTTACAAGTTCATTGAAGAAAATCAACATGCATGTTACGAAACTAGTAATATGGCACACATAGGGAAAAATTCTCCACATCAGTAGCGGTCAAAATTCACACCATGCCAATTTAGCACTTGTATATCTCACTAAGGGCAACTCAAAACATAGAAGAGCTATTTGGAGGAGTTAGAGTCATTTTGGTTCATTCTCATTATTAATAATTATTATTTATTAAGTTTCAACTCCCTCATCTCCATTCTCCAAAATAAGTTTCATTTTGGGAGAGTTAGAGTGCATATTTTTTAAATAAGGATGGTATATATGGCAACTCTCAAGTTTTCATTGATGAAATTGTTAAATACATACTCGTCGACCTAAATCCCTTAGAACTGTTTGGACACATTTTTGACCTGTTGAAAATTTTGCCTTATTTTTCTTTGATCCTTCGAAGATGTTCCTCGACACATCGAGCCAGATTCCCTGGACTCGATTTCGATCAACCAATTTCGACCCGTCGAAGTTCGTAAATAGGAACGGTGTTTTGATGTTGTTTTATACATCAGTTTTACTTTGCCATATCAAACATTCTATAATGGGTCACAATCCCTTGAATTTTTTTAACTATTCATTTAAAGTGTTTACCATGTCTTGAGTTCAAAGACTGATTAATTTACATTCTTTTGTATATGTTTGAATGCGAGATTGAGTGTACAGTAGATAATGGTATTACGCACACTATTCTGCGAAATAGACAATTGTTTATGAATCTTCCTCAGTGACAACTATGATTGGTTCAACATTGGTTATACAAGAGCGTGGTTCAACATAATTCTTGTTCTCACATGGCACTTGGAGTGCTCATATGATCAAATTGCGGCGTCCTCTATATGGATTGAAGCAATTTGGTCGAATGTGGTACACATATCTAAGTGACTACTTGATTGATAAGGGATATAAGAATGATGAGTTATGCCCATGCATGTTCATTCAACAAACAAGTTCAGAATTTTTCATTGTAGCAGTCTATGTCGATGACATGAACATCACCGGGTTTCTTGATGAGATTAATGAGATAGTTAGCTAATTGAAATCTGAATTTGAGATAAAAGACTTTGGAAAGAGTCGATTGACCTCTGTTAAGAGCTAGAACATCGAGTTGTGGAATTCTTATTCACAAGCCTGCTTATCATTACTAGAAATACGCACTTAGACGATGAAATCTTAAATGATTCGTCGTCTAAGTAAGTGTTAGACGACGAAAAAATAATTCGTCGTGTAAGAAAATATTTCGTTGTCTATGTTAGACTTAGACGACGAATTTTCAGTTTTGTCGCCTAAGATTATGCTTAGATGACGAACATCAAGTTTCATCCTCTAAGAGTTCCCTTAGACGAAGAAATATGTATTCGTCGAACGTTTTGTCATCTAAGAAAAAACTTAGACAACGAATAAAAGTTCCGTCGTCTAAGTACAACTTCTTAGACGAAAAAAAAATATTATCTGTCATCTAAAAGCTCAACTTAGATGATGAAATACATAATTCGTCATCTAAGAGCTAAGCTAGACGATGAAATTATCTTCGTCGACTAAGTACAAACTTAGACAAAGAAGTGTTACACTTAGACGACGAATTATTTCGTCGACTAAGAAAATTCAATTATTTAGATCAGATTCCATTTTCAGATCAAGCATTTCATCTCTCAACATCTCTCAAAACCACCTTCGTCCACGATTTCAAATTATATGGTTTTTCCACCTCCGGAGTTCTAGTTTACCCACTTATCTCCTTATCGGCGAAGGTATTAACTTGTTTCTCTCGATTAATTTTTTAGAATTTAATTACATACTTAATAATGTACGGTGATGGAGTTCTCCGGTGAAATATTCCGGAAATAATTCTGGCAACATTGCATTAATTAATTCTTTAATTGTAAACACTACCAGAATAAGTACTATAGCTGACGAAATGACGAAAAATAGGCTGGCGACTTTTTATGTCATCGGCTATACTATAGTATAGCCGACGGCAAAAATGGTTTGTCAGCTATAGTTTTCGGTCGTTGGCTATAGCCGAGGACACAAAAAGTTGTCAGTGTTTGTGAAGGGAAAATCGTCGGCTATAGTTTCGACTAAAGCTGACGACATATTTAACTATAGCCGACAACATTATTAAGTCGTCAGCTATAGTTCTTTATCACAGATTTGGGCAGCAACTCAGTCATTCAAAAAAAATCGGTGAGAAAAATACAAAACACTCTCAAATCGTTGGGTGTTGTCGAAAGCTGTCCAAAATAAGTTCGTGAAGGTATATCCCGCTACATATATATAGGTACGTATATATATGTGTGTTGATTGTTGAATTAGAGTTGATTGTTAATTTAGAATTGATTTTGAGTTGATTTTGAGTTGAATTCAATGAATATATATATAATTATATGTTAATTGTTGATATATAGTATGCATATATATATGTGTGTGTGTGTTAATTTGTAAATAAGAAGTAGAAGAATTAATGTAATTTGTAGTTTAAAGATCGATATATATAGATATAGTGATGACTATTTTTTTGAATAATGATGAATTTTTAATTGGTTCATGTGTGTTTGTGTATATATATATATATATATATATATATATATATATATATATACAGGGCTTTTCGGTTGCGGACGTCCGCAACCACTGTTCACGGTGCGGATGTGGATTTTCCGGCCACTTCCCGGCCGAATTTGGGTAAACTTACTTCTAGACATATGTACATACACCTGTGTAGATAATTTGTCTAGAAGAAACTTTTGGCTAATTCGATCTCTAAGGCCCTCAAAATCGCGTTTAAAAAAAACTGGACATAAACCGGTCCGATTTATGTCCAGTTTTTTTGAAACGCGATGTTGAGGGCCTTAGAGATCGAATTAGCCAAAAGTTTCTTCTAGACAAATGATCTACACAGGTGTATGTACATATGTCTAGAAGGAAGTTTACCCAAATTCGGCCGGGAAGTGGCCGGAAAATCCACATCCGCACCTACTGTTCATGGTGCGGACGTCCGCAACCGAAAAGCTCCGTATATATATATATATATATATATATATATATATATAGTTAGAATTTTTAGGATGGACAAGAGTTGGATTTGCCTTCCAAAATGGGATCGAAGATATGACATTGGAATGTGGAGTTTTGTGGAATATGTGAAGGCTAATGCTAACGGGAAAACAATTCATTATTGCTCGTATACAAAATGTTAGTGTCGCAATGATTTGTATCAATTTTCCATTAATTTAGTATGAGAGCACCTAAAGAAAAACGGGTTTTGGGATAAGTACACATGTTGGATTTATCACGGTGAAACATCATTAGTGGGTCAGCATGATCATGGGCAATTTCTTGATGAGACGACAGTACATCTAATGATCCAACAACGAGGTTGATCCACGATGTGTTTCTTTATGAGAGCGTTGTATTTTCTCAAGCATAAGATATCCCTCTCGCCATTGAGGGTTTCCCTCCTATTGAGCCAGTCTAGCAGTTACCTAGAGCTGTCAACACTACCGGTATTGACAAGTACAACAAGTTGATTGCCTTCTAATAGACCCTGTTGTACAATGAGTGTAATAAGACTGTTCTTGAAAGTGTTATGGGAGTAATGAAGGTCAAAGTGGAGAACAAATTGAGTGTCAAGGTTGTTGATGATTATCTAGCGTTGACTGCTTCGATGCTGCCTCCCGGTCATCGCCTTCCTACCACGCATTGTAAGGTGCGACATATCCTAAAACATCTTGGCCTTACCTACATCAAAATCCATGCATGCAGATATGGTTGCGTTTTATTCTGGGGTGAAGATGCTAAAGGGAATGATCATGAAAAATTTGATGCATATCCGGTATGTCACACAGATAGGTATAAGTTGACTCCTACAGGGAATGAAAAAGATGTGAAGGTACTTCGGTATTTCGTGCTGATTTATAGGCTGGAATAGTTGTTCATGTTGCACACACGGCCAAATCTATGAAATAGCACACTGAGAGGGATTTACCTGATGATGATACCCTTATACACCCTGCTGACGGAGAGGCTTGGAAGCACATGATTAGGGAGTTTTCTCATTTTACATCAGTGGTCCGAAATGTTTGGGTTGGGCTCTCATCTGACGGATTCAACCCTTTTGGCAACATGAGTCTTCAATACAGTATATGGCTAGTTATTTTGGTACCGTATAACCTTCATCCATAGATGTGCATGAAGAAGGAATACAATAAGTTGACTCCGATCTATTAATTTCAGGGCCGGGTTATCCAAGAAAATGTCTCGATATGTATTTGAGATCCTTGATTGAGGAGGTTAAGTACCTAAGTAATGTTGGGGATCCCACTTATGATAAGTACAAAAATGAGATGTTCTTGATGCGTGCCATGCTTGTTAGCACCATCAGTGATTTTTCTGCTCACGAGATGTTGTCGGGCAACATTATCAGGGGATACAAGGCTTGTTTAGAGTGCATGACTGTTGATTGTTGTAGACTCATTGCAGGAAGATTGTGCAGATGCGCCACTGTTGTTGGCTTGGACTTGATCACCCATGGCGGGAGGATGAACATGCATTTGATGGGACTATAGAAACTGGTGTGCAACCCAAGAGATGGATGAGGGATGAAATTTTAGAAGTGCTGAATGAATATGATTTTGAGCACTCAGCAATCATTCTGATATAGTAGCGGCAATACCTGACAGACCTGACATGTATAAATTCTGGATACACAAAAGCATATTTTGGGAGCTCTAGTACGGGTCTAAGTTGTCGATTAGGCACTACCTAGATGTCATGCACATAAAGAAGAATGTGTGTGAAAGTATGATGAGCACCGTACTTAATTTGGAGGGAAAAACTAGAGACGGCTTAAGGCACGCATTGATCTGGAAAAAATAGGTATACGAAAACATTTTTGGTTGAGATAAGGGAAGAAAAAAATGCCTCAAACTACTTACACCGTCAAGTCTGACCAGAAACACTTATGAAAAAATAGAGTCCTAACTTATGACAAGTTCACTATAACAATGTTCATGATGAGAGCAGCTGTAATGTGAACCTTAAGCGATATTCCTGCATATGAGATGTTGGCAACTTACATGACCAAATAGTACTTGTCATGTCTGCTTGGACGACATCAACTCCAGTTGGCACGTAGAGAAGGTGTGTTATATAGGTCACCGTAGATGGCTTCCTCATAATCACCAGTGGTAACAGGATAAAGAGAATTTCGACATGACAATAGAGAATAGTCCTAAACCCTGATAGTGGTATTATGAAGAGATTTTTGAGAGGTTAAACGACTTCTATTTCGATGTGTTGAGCAATGATGATCATGTGAAAAAGATGAATCCACACCCTCCCCATCATCTTAGATATTGGAATTACATGAGTATTTTCTTTGAACTGCCTTACTGGTCGAAGTTGAAACTTAGAAACAACCTAGATGTCATGCACATAGAAAAGAGTGTGTATGACAGTGTGGTAGGAATAATTCTCGGTATTAAGTTAAACACTAAAGATAATCCCAAAGCGCGAAAATATTTAGAATCTATGAATTTACACCGTCCATTGTGGTTAAAGAGGGATAGAAGAGAAGTGTACACCAAGATGCCAGATGCACCCTACAAAGTGAAGCCGACACTGAGGGATACTGTATTCAACTGATTTAAAAATGTTCATTATCTATCTAATTATGCAGCTAATATATTTGGATGTGTCAGCGTTGGGGAACACAAGTTCATTGGTCTAAAGACTCATGATTGTTACGTTATTCTGCAATGTCTGACTCTAGTGGTAATTAGACCATATTTGCCTTGTGACATCGTTAAACCAATAGTAGCATTGTGTAGATGGTAGCAGATGTTATGTGCTAGAGAGTTAAAAAAGTTAGATGTGGTCGAACTAGAATACAAAATTGTTCACATCCTTTGCAAATTAGAGAGAATTTTTTCCCCTACTTTCTTTGACATCATGATTCACCTTATGATTTACATTCCTGAACAAGTGCTTTTTTTTGCCCGGTCCACTACACTTGAATGTATCCTCAGAAAATGTATAATTAATATTAACACGGTTTTTATCATTTATATATATATATTTTTGTTTCTACCATTCGTCAAATTATTAATTTTATCATTTTACAGACAACTCGGACATTATAAAGGATTCATCAAAAATAAATCTGCCCCGAATGGCTCCATAGCAGAAGCATACCTGATGTATGAGTTAGTAACCTACTACAACAGGTACGTTAAGAATTCAATCCAGACCACCACCTCAAATCCTTATGTGCGCAACAATCCTTCAGTCATCACAAATGTTGTACGACCATTTAGAGAAGTATTAAACGAAATATTAACTCAAGAAGAACTTATTAAAGTGCATTGGGTAGTGCTGCGACACTGTGATGAGGTCGACTTGTACATGCAAACTTACAAGGAGAAAATTCAGATACCCAAATCGGATAAGAGTCATAACTGGGTTGAAAAGTGTTTAAGAAGAAATTTCTTGCTTATTTCCTCTAATGATTATGTTTAAACCATATAGGTTTGTGATTTCTTTATTTTAAAATTTATAAATCTGGATAGGAATATGTGCCTACCGTAAATTAATTTTTGTTTTTGGTGTTTGCTTATTTGAAGTGTTTTTCCTTAATTTGTGCATGCAAATTTTTGGTTTCCTTTTGTTTTAGTGGAAATTATGTCAACTTTTTGGTAGAAATTAAATTCACATTTATATATCTTCACAATTTTGCAAATGATCGATCTAGAAAAATTCGGTAACCACGAGGGGTGGTGGTCATGGAAAAAGTACTTAGTGGCCCATAAGCCGGTTCAACACTATATTTACCCCCGATACTTTTTCAACGGTATTAAATTTCATTCATTGGACTAAGATGAAGGAGGAAAAATAGAAAATAGTGAGATCACAGTTGGGGAAGGCATTGATGTATATTACGGGGTTCTTGTTAACGTCGTTCAACTACTTTATGGAAATGATATCAACATTTTTCTATTCAAGTGTAAATGGTTGAATGTACGAAGGAAGATTTGGGTGTTTTATTAGTCGATACAAACTCAAGCTGGTATGAGGATGAGTCATTCACTCTTGCCAGCTTAGTTAGGCAGGTGTTCTATTTGGATGATTCGAAAGAGGGTGAAAGTTGGAAAATAGTTAACCATATGTCTCACCGAAGAATATGGAGTGCCACAACACTTAAAGGGACGATGGAGACTGACACTGAAGCGAATAATGACAATGCATATCAAGAGCCAAATACTTCTATCATCCCTGATATAAGGCAACTGATTCGGTATAACGAATACTTACTCATACCTGATCACGCCACAGATCTTACTCAAAAGGAGATCGACGACCTAGAGAAGAATGCCTCTGAAGAGGACATGAAGGATGACAACGACGTCGTCGTATACGATTCAGACGATGGAGATTATGATGATGAGGATCATTCAACTGAGAGTGAGAAGGACGATTCAAACTGACCAGACACCTCAGATTACCGTAGTAATTGAGGATAAATCTTGTGGGACCTTAGAGTATCTAGCACTGCCTAATCGGTACCAGCTACCTTATCACGAGTAACTCTGAACTTCAACTGAGAACCTATACTGAGAAGACCGGAGCTGTGGACTGTCATGTCTTGTACTCTGGACGGTCAAAACTTTAACCGGCTAACTTATAATCTGAGAAATTTAAAACAAAGGGCCTAGGGAAAGGCATATATTAAAACAAAACACATTATAGTGAGTGGAAAAATCGTAATCATACGATATGCATAAAAATGTAAAAGTATAACCGTATGCCTATCCACAGTTTCTGATAAAATTGATGCGAGTTCAAAATATTGTAAAACTGAAAGAAAGTGGAGGTGATCGCCCAGGTGTTTGCCTTAATCTAAGTCGATAATAAATAAAATAAAAAATGTGATGGGATCATCCAAGGTGTTTGTCCTAACCTTAGACGATTAAGGGTCAGATGAGGTGTTTGTCCTAACCTCCCCTGACCTGACTATTCGGTGATTAGCCGAATAGTCAGAGCATCGATGCAACTAAATATGACCATAAGAAATTAAACTCCAAAACATAAAGTTTTTAAAACATAATCATAAACATACTACATAATAACTGAGGTCGCAATTCAACAGTGAAAATAAACATCCACTTACTCTACTATGCCGTGATTTTCACTCGCATTCTCGAATATTGTAATTTCCGAACTACATACAAACTTTAATCTAATTCCAATTTCTAAATCTTGTATCATTTTTACAAGTCGTAACACATTCCTTGAACATTATGCGACTCGAAGTCGAATCGACGTTCGACTCAATCGATCAATACTAATGTAAAATTGATTAATTAACATCCGATTAAACACACGACTTAAACAACTATGTCGAAATCAATTAGATAACATTTTCATTACAATCGGTAAATAATTACGAGCAAAACGGTATAAATTTACATAAAAAATCTTCCGCCGGAATCGCCGCCGCCGTCGCCGGTGGAGGTGATTTTTTCTGGTGACCCGAACACCAACCTATGCAAAATCAACTCAACAACAACTTTTATAATTACACCAAAGTTCAATTCATGTTACATACCAAATTTCATTTTAAAACCAAGAACACCAAAAATTTCACAAATCTTCAAATCTTTGATTTTCCTTCCACAAGTGGAATTAGGACTTGATATTGGTGTGGTTGGCTTCGTGGTGAGGAGAGCTTCAAACCCAAGTAGATCACAACTATCAATTCGAGCTTGAAACCATCGCCCCTAATCCATGTCATCGACAGCCCTTGTCGTGGACACTATGACCTGATCGTCACGAAATAGAGGCTAAGACATTGTGAGTTTGAAAAAGGAGAGGAAGACGATGAGTTGGACACTGCTCTCGCCCGTTTTGGTGGCTGGATTGGTGAGCTTCATTGATGGGGACTCGTGGCGAGAGAGAGAGAGAGAGAGAGAGAGAGAGAGAGAGAGAGAGAGAGAGAGATGTGGGGAAGGGGAGAAAGAAAAGAGTTGACCTCAAAAATGAAAATGTTGATTTTCCTGAAATGAAAAATTGGTATTTATAGTTGCGACTAACCAATTCCTAAAATCATACAAAACTTTCACTAACCATAATTTCTTCTTCGTAACTCCGATTTGAACACTTGACGTGACTACGAACTCGTCTCGACGAAGTCTACAACTTTCCTCAATAAAATTTATCAAAAAACTTAACCAATAAATATATGATCGAAAGGCCATCATTAAATTAGAGACGGTAAAAACTAACTACCTTTCTCGATTAACCTTAATCAAATCTTAAAAAGAACATTCTCAGGATAGAATGTCACAATCTACTCTCTTAAGAAAATTTCATCCTTAAAATTTATGCACATACTAGTAAAAGACTAACGCGTACAATACTCGCATGAGTTCTTTCGGCTTGTAAGTAACATCCACAACCGATAGGGTTATCTGTACTACTTTCACCATATTATTGCCTTATTAGGAATTCTTGCTCTTCTGATAGAGAGTTTCAAACAACTGCTCACTATAAACCTCGTACATGAAAATATCTTGATTTAAATTTCGTAACATAAACACCTGAAAACATTTGATACCCATGCTAACTCTATTGGAAAGTTTTACTAATAAAGTCGGCATGCCCGATCAGTCTAGCCTTACATCCTATTAGGTTGCGGTGCTAATATGCCAGCCGTCTAGATGGCGGTGCTACTACTCTAACTCCTGAAGTGTCTTTTGATCAATACCTGAACCCTACACCGCAAGCCTACATGAGGTGTCTCTATGCAGACATTCTCACATCGAGTGACTTTCTAGGCTAAAAAGCTAACAAGCTAAGGACTCAGACTGACAATTCTAAAGCCGCAACATAAATGAGCATCTCATCAATCTCAAGGGAACCTTTTGACCCTACTTGGTTATCTTATTCCTGGAACTTCTAATGAAAAGTTGGCATAGTTTCCCCTAAAACTCAAGGAAATCCCAAAACCTGCACGAAGAGAACACTTTGAATAACCAAATCCCAAAAACAAACCAAGGGCACTGATTCCTATCCAGATTTCTCATAATCCAAATGAACAACACTATAAACAGAATTCACTAATACTCATCCTAATCTATGAATCATAATGATCACAATACCAATTTTCTCAACAATTTAAACTATAAGGACTAACTCAAATATCAATAACTAATAACTATAATGTAGCGAGACTCATAATAAATAACTGAGATTTGCCTCAAATATGCCCAAGACTACGAGCGAACTCCAAAGAGTCAAACTGTAATCTCCAATCTCACTCTAATATGGAGATAACAACTTCGTATTTCCTCCAAAGTCTGATTAAACATGTTACTATGCATGTATCAATGATGAAAAAGTAATGTCAGTGTGTAAATTTAGTCTCGGAACTCATTATCACCAGTCTCATGACTCACGTACCACCATCAACATAATGAATATCGCACCCATATCTGAGCATCAATAGCTCACACATATAGAGCTCACATATAAACGTATCTATTACTGTCCAATGCCGAAAGATTCATTTGAAAAATAGACATAAGCCTCCGCGTACATATAAATGTATGCCTACTAATATTTTCTCACTTGAAGTGGTAAAACACTGAGGTGCTAATCTAATTACCTAGAACTATTGTCAAACTGAATAACTAAATTGCTGCAACTTTCCTTACTACACTACCATAAACATTCCTGATTCCCTTAACATTGGATGCTTACCCAACAATAACTAATCAGAGGATTAGATTGCTGTGAAGTCTAAGAAACGGGACAATTCCTTGCAGTAATCAATGATAAGATTTTGTATCCCATATAAATAAACTACACCTTCGTTGCACACACGACAAGAACTATTTGGAAGTTTGCATTTCCATGTGTTATTCTCACAAATATTTCTATGAGTGATGATCGCTTAATCATCTGCATGATACTCCTCCAACCAGTCTAGCAAGACCTCGAAGTTTGTACAATATTGATCGGTGCATAAATATGCAACCGGGAGTTTTTATTATTATTATTTACTTAGAAATATTAGTTTACTTTATTATTTTATAGGTATTTTGAGTCAATAAGGAGAAAAATAGGAGAAAAGAAGTAGAAAAAGGGGTTCATAGTTTAACTTGGGAAATCTGCCTGTGCATATCAGTCAACTTTGATAGAGAACTGAGAGCAACTCAGGATGAACTAGAAAATGGTCTTTATATATATGCGTGGAAAGCCCCAAATGTTTAGTTTCCATAGATTCTTCTAAAACGTGATTATCATATGTTTAGAGAAATTTATGAACATTTTAGTCCACAAAGGTCAGTCTGCTCAGAAATCTAATTAACTTTGATGAGAAAGTTGTGTTTGGAAGCCTAAATAACACCAAGGAGCCCAATGACGATTTTTTGCATTACAATCCAATTTAATACTGATATGACTTATGAAAAAGAAGTCAAGAGCTAAAATATTAAAGAAGTTTGACTTGCCAAGGAAAGAGCCCAAAACCAAAGTGAGCAAGGAGATGCCCAATCAAGCCTCTAAATACTCTTTTTAGGGTTTTGGAAAAGAGAATCAGCATTGGAAGGAAGAATAACTTGGAAAATGAGAGAAATGAGCCGCAAGACGAGCACCAGTCGCCCGTCGAATTGTCGATGGGATTTCTTCATCTTTTAGTTATTTTTGCTTTTCTTTATTATGATCGATGGTAGTTTAACTTCTTTGTCTATGAGGGGCTAATAATTTAGTTAGGAGCTGATCAAAGCCCTAAATATGTTTCGATTTTGATCCCCTCTTGAATTGCATAATTTTGGATGAGAATTTCTTCACTATAAAATCATTGATGGTTTCTATTATATGTTTCTTTTGTTGCAAACTTAGATGCATGTGGTATGATCTATTGTCTTAGATGTATCCATGACCATCTTATCATTGCATATTCTGTAGAGATAAAAGCAACATGATTAGTTGTGTGAAGTATTTTCTAGGTGATACAAGAGTACTTATCATAGTAGTTCTTGAAGGCTTGTTGTTTCTCAAACACTCTATGAATCTTAATGACTTAGGTTAGGTAGATTTGGACCCATCATAGTATCATATCTCCTAGGTTAAGATCACGTTAAGTCCGGTAATCAATCTGGATAACATGCTATGTAAGAGAGTGTAATATGTATGTGACTTAATTATAGCTCATGCATGGGAAACATTCATTCATTGTTGTGTGAATTAGGTTGGGTAGATCGAAACTATCTAGGATGGAGATAAGTTCCTAAATCATCTTCCATTGTTGGTTCACTTTTACTTTTCACTTTTCTTTTCTGTATTGTATAATTTATTTCGACAAAAAAAATCATCTCCAAAAACTCTATAAATTTATATGGTTGTCCATCATGTTGTCTATATCGAGTCTCTGTTTCTTTGTAATTTAAGGTCGAGTCTAGATAGTTTAATAAATTAATTCTTCATTTGTAGATCGAGTCTGCTAGATTTCTGGTATTACTATATCAAATCTTTTAAAGTGATTAGTCTCATCAGTCATCTGCGGGAATGACCCATACTTCTATTACACTACATTGACATCTTTTGAGCATACTTGGATTGTTAGTAGAGACTATCTTTGATAGATGGTTTTTTTCCTATCAAATATACATTGAATCAAGTCATATGTATTTTTCTCTGATCTCTACACTTGCTTGCGATATACACAAATCCTTGCTGATTATCGAGCCTTAGCGGTTCCTAGCTTTATAAGCGTAAAATGCATAAGACTGATCCTAAATCTTGATATCAACATCTTTACCCTCGTAAACCCCTGTGATTCATAACAGGAAGAATTACATTTGCATGTTGGTTGCACATCTCTTGAAACAACTTTATAGAGGAAAGTGTGTTCACGGCATAAAATGAACACGACCAATTCATGAAAAGATTGAAGTATAGAAATTTAAGGTTAATCTTGACTAACAAAACTAGATTAGTAAAATCACAAGATAGTGAATGAGTCTTCATTGCTAATGTCAATTTGAAACTCCCCGTATGACAAGTTGACCCTGGTGGAGATTTAATCAAATATATTCTTGAGCTGAATGTTCCATGTTGTTAATGACATCAATAAGCGATGATCCACTCGCTCAATGAAAACATGTTAGAGTTGAAATCTAAGGTTGTTTCTTGAAAAACAAAACTAAAAAAGTAAACTCACGCGTGGGTGGATAAATTTAAATTGCTGACACTAATTAAGAATTTGTTGAAAGTCAAGGCGGCTACTATCCTGATTTTATCGAACTCCTTACTATAGTTAAATGAGGAACAATGCAATTCATTTACTACCTTCCAGCTCTACGTAATAACGTTAAACAAAAAGATCGAATGCCTGTAACGAAATAATATGCACTCACGATGGTATTAAGTCTGGTGAAGACATCACTAAACATGGTAAAACGTGAAGTTCCAAACTAATGACAAATAGGAAACAATTACTCTTAACCCCTCGATGTCCACAACCGGCTGAAGCACGAATGAATATGGCACCAGTACTTCCCGGAGATATATCTATTTGATTCCCTCAGGTATCAACCTGTAACAAACCCAAACAAAACATGAATAACGAGATGCAAGCTTCACCTTAAACAACAACAATGGTGACCGACAATAAAAGATAGGGTCAGAGGATTGGGTTAGGTCGAAGTGGAAAGGGTCGAGCCAAAAAGTAAACATATGGCTCAAGAAAACATATTCTCGATAAAACACATGATTCCAGAAAATATTAGAGGATCAACTTGACCACTTCTATAAACTTCATCTTTAATTTTATGATTATGCAACATTCTTTATACTCTATTCATCTCGTCCACAACCATGTGACCACACTTTTCTCCAATAGATTAAGTTTTTACATTACTCGTAATTTCAACATGTCAAAGCGGCAAGAATCACCACCTCGATGGTCGATTACCCAAAGGTATACCCAACGAGGGCTACTCGATTATCAAAATCGTTTCCGAGTTTTCTACTAGTTTCCCATATAAGCACTACAACTACACATGTACTCATACCCATGACTCCCACCAGTAAAATAAACTCGAAACTAGAACTGAAAAAACAAGTAGTGAAAGAGGGTTACTATTACCCAATTAAATAATGAGGGTCTGATATATAACTGTGAAAGGCTACCATACTCCTCTAGAGCTTCGACGCAAGTACTCAGAAAGCAAGCTCCCTTAACTTACTACTTAACTTCAGCTTCTCATTGCATGAGGCCTAAAAAAATAGCTTAAATACACCTTCAAAAATGAGGAATCATCGAATTGAAATGAATGTGAGTACTCATTTTTGTACTCGAAGAAGAATCAAGAAACTGAAAATGACATGCTAAGGGTTCTTGTAGAACAGTAATAAATAACGTGGGTCACTGTATTGAATCTCTATGACCCGCCCAATATTAACGACATCGAAAGTCTTCCCTAAAAGCATCAACATGTACTCGAATAACACTCGAGTAAACGTTATAGATCAATAACTAACAAACAATAGGCACTGAATTCTCCTAGTACCCTCATCATCGATTCAAGAAGAAGTACACAATGATGCTCACCTGACACTTCCTTCTGTGATATGTAAGATGGCGACGACCTCATCATATCCCAAAAACAAGGAAAATCTAACTCAAGTTCACTTATCTTTACTAGCATGCAACCGATAAGCCAACACACTAAGACTGTCGACATATCTTATTATAACGGGTCCTCAACCGAGAATCGAGATCACCTAACCTCGTAACAAGGTCACCTAATGACCTACACAGAAGTTTCGAAGGAAGGATATGAATGATTTTTACTAACCGGTGAGCTAACACCATCACACATTATTCCAAGTGCACAAATTTGGAAAGAACTAACATGATTACTCCTCAAAACAATCTTGCAGCCCACTATGACGTGCAAATCTCAAAAGTAGGGCAAAAATGTTTCGCCGCCTAAGAAATTCTACATGATGAAATTTTTTTCCGTCTTTTTAGTAAAATTTTGTTGTTAAGAAACTTAGATGACGAAGTAGGTTGCATCGTCTAAGATGTGCCTTACACTACGACACTTAGCCGATGAAACTTAGACGACAAAAATGATACCTTAGATGAGAAAATTGCTTCGTCATCTAAATACTTTTTTTTGGTAGTGTATGTTCAAAAGATGCTCATGCGATTTAACATGGACAAAGCACACCCTCTTAGCATACCAAGAGAAATTTTGATAAATTTCCTTTTCCAAGCCCCTAAGATGGTTTTTATCCAACTAGTAAAAAAATTATAAACTACCCATATATTGAGATAAAATGACTCCAATAGCCTCACTTTTATTTTCTTTTTATAATTTAACCAAACACTCACCTCTTTCGTTATTCTCTCTGATCAAGTCACAATCCTAACCTAGAAAAAGAAAGAGAAATTTTGATAAATACCATTTTTCAAGTACTTAAGATGGTTTTTACCCAACTAGTAAAAAATAATTGAAAACCGACCATATATTAGGATAAAATGACTCAAATATCCTCACTTTTATTTTCTTCTATAAATTCACACAAAGTCAGTTTGCCAAACAAGTGATGGACTGTGTTGTTACAAGTGGCTTTCGGCTTTCCAGCGCTTCTCTCAGAAAATGTCAGAAAGCTTTTAACCAGTTTCCTTTCATCCTTTTGCCAAAAACTTGGAAAATTTTGAATTTCCCGACAAGTTCGTTTGTTCGTTCAAGCGGAACCTGAAATGTGCTTCGACCCAGTAATAGAACTTGACTCCTATGTCGACTCCTGAATTGACCTTGTTGAGTCTCTGTGGGCGGCCAAGCCCAAAAAAAGCATGTCGTGGAACTTGTAAACTTCTTGTTGGAGATGGCATTACTCTAACGCAGCACAGTGGCAGAAATCGGTCTGGAAATCCATGGAGCAAGGGGATCATGTAATTTGGGGATGGAGTTGAGAACCTGAGAGACTAAATTGGAGGTCGATGATGGTTTAGAGGTTGAGGAAGCTTGGTAGAAAGTTTGGTTGTTTGGTTATAAGACTTGGTACACTAGAGGTGTGTAGTTGCGGTTAAGAAGATTTTGGTGATTTATACTTTCAATTGTGTGTCTGGCTTAACCGTATTGATGACGGTGCAAAATTTTTTATGCAAATGATGGGTTTGAGTATACAGGGAGTTCAGTTGAAAATAAAAATGCCATAAATGGAGTTGTGACTTGTGCGTGGAGCTGGTTGGGATTGGGATTTTCTTTTTGAGAAATTTTGATAAATGCCCTTTTACAAGCCTCTAGGATGGTTTTTACCCAACTAGTAAAAAAAAATTGAAAACTACCCATAAATTGGGATAAAATGACTCCAATACTCTCTCACTTTTATTTCTTTTTATAATTCAAACAAACACTCACCTCCTTTGTTATTCTCTCTGATCAAGTCACAATTCCAACCCAAAAAAGAAAATTCCAATCCCGACCACCTACACTCACAAGTCACAACTCCATTTATGTCATTGTTATTCTCAACCGAACTCCCTATATACTCAAACCCAACATTCACATAACACATTTTGCACCATCATCAATACGGTTAAGCCAAACACACAATTGATAGAATGAACCACCAGAATCTTCTTAACCATAACCACACACCTCTAGTGTACCAAGTCCTATAACTAAACAACCAAGATTTCTACCAGGCTTCCTCAACCTCTAAACCATCATCGACCTCAGATTTAGTCTCCCAAGTCCTCAACTCCATCCCTAGATTCTTCATGAGCGCTTCGCTCTATGGATTGTTGGACCAGTTTTTTCCACTGTGCTGAATTAGAGCAATGCCATCTTCGACGGGAAATCAATACGGTTAAGCCAAACACACAATTGATAGAATGAACCACCAGAATCTTCTTAACCATAACCACACACCTCTAGTGTACCAAGTCCTATAACTAAACAACCAAGATTTCTACCAGGCTTCCTCAACCTCTAAACCATCATCGACCTCAGATTTAGTCTCCCAAGTCCTCAACTCCATCCCTAGATTCTTCATGAGCGCTTCGCTCGATGGATTGTTGGACCAGTTTTTTCCACTGTGCTGAATTAGAGCAATGCCATCTTCGACGGGAAGTCTACAAGTTCCACGACATGTGTTTTTTGGGCTCGGCCTCCCACAGAGACTCAACAAGGTCAATTCGAGAGTTAACATAGCAGTCGAGTTCTATAACTGGGTCAAAGCACATTTCAGATTCCGCTTGAATGAAAACACGAATTTGTCGGGAAATCCAAAAATGTCTATTGTTTTGGCAAAAAGATAAAAGAAAACTGGTTAAAAGCTTTCTGGCATTTTCTGAGAGAAATACATAGGAGAAGAGAGCTTGGTCAATATAACATTGGCTGCTTTCTAAATAATGAACTTTCATCATTGCAAACTTGATATTTATACATGCAACACTATTATCAATGTTCTTTGTAAAGAGTACAGATCAAAGAAGCATAGGAGAAAATATTAAGGTTTTGTTGCTGGGAGAAAAAGTTGCAAAGGGATTTTTTCTTTGTTGACAAAGTCATTGTTGGCAAACTGAATTTGTGTGAATTTATAGAAGAAAATAAAAGTGAGGATATTTGAATCATTTTATTCCAATATATGGGTACTTTTCAATGATTTTTTACTAGTTCGGTAAAAACCGTCTTAAGGGCTTGAAAAAATGAAATTCATCAATTTTTCTTGCACACGACACCAATGGTTGTTCGCAGTCTGGAACTTAAAAATAATCCATTATATCCGAAAGAAGACCCGATGAGAAAATTTTGGGAGCTGCAATTCTATATTTCAGTGTTATTGGAGTTTTGTTTTATTTAGCTCAGTGCACATGTCTAAACATAGCCTTCTAAGTGAACTTATTACCTAGATCGAGCTCTGCGCCTACACATCGTCATTGGAATGAAGTAAAATATATCTTCAAGTACTTGAAGTGATCTATTGACTTGGGCTTATTCTTCCCCTATGAAGAAACAAAAGAGAAACTGAAAATTCCGTTGAATGAAGTGCCAGAAATGCAGCTCTCAAATTCTGACCATTTTGACCTATTAAACATAGCTCTCGATCCGTCGAACCAGAGTTCCTGGAAGTTCATCTACCCGTTGAACGAATCCCTCAACCCGTCGAAAGCTGCCAACGCTGCATCTTCTTCCAGCCTAGTCCCTTATTCTGAGACATTGAATGATGTGTTTGTAGGAATTGCTAATGCCAGGTATATCTCTGACCCGCATAGAGAACATTCTCAAACTAGTTATGTTTTCATCATTGGGAACATGAAAATTTCTTGGAGATCTATAAAGAAAACTCTTATTGCTACTTCCTCGAATCTTTCTGAAATCATAGCTCTACATGAAGCTATTCGAGTGTGTGGCTACGGTCAGTAATACACCATATTGGAGGGTCTAGTGGATTACCATATACTATGACTGCATAAACCTGCATCTTTGAGGATAATGCAACTTGCATTGAGCATATGAGGTTGGGCCACACTACAACATTTTGACTCATTGCCGGCGACTTTTAAGTCGCCGGCAATGTTTTTGGACATTACCGGCGATTTTTGCCGGAAAAATCGCCGGCAATGTAATTTTTTTTTTTTTTTCGAGACATTACCGGCGACTTTTAAGTAAGTCGCCGGTAATGTCTCGATGGTAATGACATTACCGGCGACTTAATTTAAGTCGCCGGTAATGTTTAAAAAAAAAAAAAAAAGACATTACCGGCGAATTAATTTAAGTCGCCGGTAATGTCATTACCATCGAGACATTACCGGCGACTTACTTAAAAGTCGCCGGTAATGTCTCGAAAAAAAAAAAAAATACATTACCGGCGATTTTTTCGGCAAAAATCACCGGTAATGTTCAAAAACATTGCCGGCGACTTAAAAGTCGCCGGCAATGAGTCAAAATGTTGTAGTGGGGTTTCATTAAGGGTGACAATACAAATTATATTTTACCAAAGTTCTTCTACAATCAGCAACAACAACAATTCTTGAATATCCATGTTAGCCAGATTGGTTATATGGGATAATGCTGCAAATTTGTTCACCAAGTCACTTTCAAAATCTATTTTTGAGAAAGACGTGAAACGTATTGGCATGCAACGCATATTTGAAACATTATTTCGAGATTGAGTTAACAATCAGGGGGAGTCATTTTGGTACACATCAGGGGAAGTCTACATCATATGAAGTATCATCAGTAGTTGATGTGTTGTACTCTTTTTCCCTTCGAGTAAGTTTTTGTTTTTCCTAAGATTTTTTTGTTTGCTTGGCAAGGTTTTTAGTGAGACAACAAATTATGCATCACGTACATATTAGGAGCTCGACTCAAAGGGGAGTGTTTAAGAAAGTTATATTGTGTATCGTCCGGTATGTGTCTTGTCCTAATTAGATTAGAATAGAGATTCTAGGAATCTCTAATTATTTGGGAACATTGTTTGTAATTGTGACATCCCGATATTTTTATATAATTGTGAATATTTACGTATAATTCGAGTTCAATTTAGTGACCGCGGTAAAATATTTTTTACCGTCAATAAGTATTGAAGGTGTCTCAATTTTAATTTTAATTGAATTGTCTAAGTCAGTTGACTTTTGGTGAAAATCATAGTATTTATCGATGCAAATTCATGGACGCAAGAATAGTCGAAAACGGAGTTATGAAGAGGAAGTTATAATCGATGAAGTTTGTCGCAAATCATTTACCGAAGTTACCATATTTGGAAAAGTATATAAAAAAGGGGGTTACCATTTTGGGGGGGGGACCAGTCTTGGGGAGTTGACCTCGGGTCAACTCTTCCCTCCCGTGAGAGGAGAGAGAGAAACTGAGGCAGTGGGGCGGTGCTCTGGTGGCACCACTCCATCCGACCAGCTCCGACCTCGGAATTAGGTGGGTTCGACGCGGCTTGGTGTCCCAACCCAACGCTAGATTGGATGGACGACGATTTGGCCGGAAAAGAGAGAATCTAATGGTAAGGATTTTTAGGGTTTTGGTTTTACTTCGTTGTCGTCGCCGGTGAGGTTTCCGATGACAATCTATATGTCAAATGATTGGGTTTACGTTATGGATTGTATTGGTATATATGTTGTTGGTTTTGGGTGCAGGTATAGCTCGAGAATTCGAAATGAATTCCAGCGAGTTCGAATCGGTCTCCGCCGAGCCCGACAATTTTTGTTAGAACTGAGCAATGAGGTGAGAGGGGTTTTGTTCCCCTCCCCCTTCTAAGTTGATTGGGACTAGTTGCGAGCCCAGAAATGGCTCGACATCGGAGAAGATTTTCGGCAAGTTTTGGATTCCATAGCTTTTGAACTAGATTTTGCTCACTTGTCGACTGATTTAGTTGTGGCCATAGTGTAAAAAAGTATTGGGCTTGTCAGTAGCGTTCTAACGGTGTGCTTTTCGGCGCTATCAGCGGTGCGTGGCTAGAATTTTTGACCGGAAAACTTATTTCCAAAACATGTCGAGTTATATGTGATTAGGTTCATATCGACGATATGAACATAATCGTGAGGTCTAAAACATTATTTAGGCTTTGTCGTCCCTGTGGGTGGGTGGTGACGACGGGGTTCGCCACCAGAGGTGGTGCGGGCGACGGAGAAATTATTTTTATTGTGTATCGTTATGACTGCTTCGTCATAACAAGTTATCGTATATGTTATTCGACATATTTTGTCGACAATTAATTTTCGTATTGAGTACTTCCTCGATTCATCCGATTATTTTATTATTTTATTCATTTTTGACGATTTTCGACGAGGGTCGTCACAAAGGGTATCAGAGCGTGGTTCAACTCTCGGACTTTGCTTTCGTTGTGTCTTGTGTTAGACAGTTAGTTGTGAACATGAGCCTAGAAAAATGTGTGAATTTGTATTATTATGATCGTCACGAAGATGGAGAAATGGTGGTCCTGGACGTGAAGTGGTTACGCATTTGCCGATGTGAGACCTGAGGTACGCGGTTCTATACTACCTTTTGTTGATACAGTGTAGTTATCGATATTTATTTATCGATATATTTTATTGATATTCGTTTATCGATATGTTATCGAGATTCCGTTATCGATATATTTGATTTGATATCAGTTTATTGATTTATATTTTTGAATATTATATTGATTATGTATATCGTGTTTCAATGAACGATATTTGTAACACAAAAATTGAGACAATTACAGAGTTGTAACGAAATGACAACATGAGTTGTCAAACGAATTGACTATTCACATATCGATGCAAAATGGTTGATGATTATGATTTATGAACAGTTTGATTTGATTAGAATCCAACGGGATTCATCGGAAATTACTGAACTGAAATTGTTACGATTTCAATTATTGCATCGATGCACTGCTTTTCAACTGATCCTCGAGACGCTCCAGAAGAGCCAGAAACTTGACTCGAGGATTTATTGCATTGGTTACTTGGCTAATCCCCAAGTGGCTTCAGGGAAGTAGCAGCACCTACCCCCTGGCATTCGAGTTGTTTTTATGTTAGGAATTACCGAACGATGCATTTGTTACTCAGCTGATCCCCGAGTGGCTCCAGGGAAGTAGCAGCACCTACCCCTGGCATTCACGTCGTCTTTATGTCAAGAATTACTAGATGATGCATTGGTTACTCGGCTGATCCCCGAGTGGCTCCAAGGAAGTATTAACACTTACCCCTGGCATTCATGTCATCTTTGTGTCAGGAATCACCAGATGACTTTAATAGCTCGAGATTAGAGAACCTAGTCTTTGCCTCCACCTGAGCATGATACTCGAGAAGGGCCAGATGTCCCCCTCAACGTATCTCTTATATCTTTGACTCGCTTAGTGTTTTATTAATTATATATGTCATTGGGAGCATAGTATTATTTTAGTTTCA
This sequence comes from Geum urbanum, assembly GCA_946800695.1. Taxonomy (NCBI): domain Eukaryota; kingdom Viridiplantae; phylum Streptophyta; class Magnoliopsida; order Rosales; family Rosaceae; genus Geum; species Geum urbanum. The sequence continues at coordinate 2,789,615 of OX327013.1, forward strand.
GTTTGGTCTCAGTGTTTGACGCTTCAAATAAGCAACCAGCTCAAATAAATATCAGCTTACAATATTTCAGTTTGTGGCTCTTATAGCCATTACCTTAAAGGCTCAGTTTAAATCAGATACGAATGTGCATACGAGTCACTTAATTGATCAAATTATTTATTATTGTCTACGGATTATTCCATCTGATTTATTTTTCAGCATTCGAGATTTTTCTCAATATGAGCTGTAGAATTTGTATATACCTGAGCATTTATTGTTATGTGCTAGTGGAGAAATCCGGACGAGCATTGGTAGCTCGTGGTATAGGTTGGAAATTCTATTGTGATTATAGAAGTGTATTTGGATATTTGCAGGTTTTTGGATTTCCTAATGATAGAGGAGACTCTATCCAATTTTCCGCAGAAATATTCTGCGATTTTATTTTCGTAATGTTGTGGACAAAATTATTTTAACGGGGGTAGATTGTGACATCCCGATATTTTTATATAATTTTTAATATTTACGTATAATTCGAGTTCAATTCAACAATCGCGATAAAATATTTTTTATCGTCGATAAGTAAGAAATGTATCTCGATTTGACTTTTTATTATATTGTCGAAGTCAGTTGACTTTGGGTACGTGAAAATCATAGTATTTATCGATACGAGTTCGTAGACGCGAGAATCGTCAAAAACGAAGTTACAACTAGGAAATTATAATCGACGAAGTTTATCGTAAATCATTTACCGAAGTTACCATATTTGAAAAAGTATATAAATCAGGGGGTTACCATTTGGGGGGAGGGGGGGGGGGGGGACTAGCTAGTCGAGGGGAGTTGAGTCAACTCCCCCCTCTTGTGAGAGGAGAGAGAAACCGAGGCGGTGTGGTGGTGGGGTGGTGCTCCAGCAGCACCACGCCATCCGGCCACCTCTGACCTTGGGATTAGGGGGGTTCGAAGCGGCTTGTTGTCTTCCAACCCGTCGCTGCAATGGATCGATGGCGATTTGGCCGAAAAAAAGAGAATCGAACGGTAAGAATTTTTAGGGTTCGGGTTTTACTCTATCGTCGTCGATGGCAAGGTTTCCGACGACGATCTATACGTCAAATGATTGGGTTTACGTTATGGATTGTATTGGTATATGTGTTGTTTATTTTGGGTGCAGGTATAGCTCGGGAATTCGAAACGAATTCCGGCGAGCTCGAATCTGTCTTCGCTGAGCCCGGCAGTTTTTGATAGAATTGGGCGGTGAGGTGAGAGGGGTTTTGTTCCCCTCCCCCTCTCAAGTTTATTGGGACTGGCTGTGAGCCCAGGGATGGCTCGATGCCGGAGTTATGGGTCAAAGAAGATTTCCGGCGAGTTTTGGATTCTGTGGCTTTCGAGCTGGATTTCAGTCACTTGCTTACCGATTTGGCCGTGGCCGTAGTGTAGAAAAGTATTGGGCTTGTCAGTAGCTTTCTAACGGTGTATTTTTCAGCGCCATCGGTGGCGGTCGCCGGTGATGATGCGTGGGCAGCACACGCCTCTGTCTCTGGCGGCGCGTGGCCAAAATTTCTAACCGGAAAAATTATTTTCGAAACGTGTCAAGTTATATGTTATTAGGTTTGAATCGACGATACGAACACAGTCGTGGGGTCTAAATCATCATTTAGGCTTTGTCGTCCAAGTGGGTAGGCGATGGCGACGGGGTTCGCCACCATATATAGGATGTGCGGACGACGGAGAAATTAGTTTTATTGTGTATCGTTACGACTGTTTCATCGTAACAAGTTATCGTATCTGTTATTCGACATATTTTGTCGAATTTGATTTTCGTATCGAGTACTTTCTCGACTCATCTGATTATTTTATTATTTTATTCATTTTTGACGAATTTCGATGAGGGTCGGGTCGTCACAATAATGTCTGTATTTAAGACCTTTTATCAATGAACAAAAATACCGTTTCCGTTTCATTTTTTCTGTACTCTTCTATCCTTCCTCTTTACCGTTTCCGTTTCAAAGTTGATGAATTCAAAATAGAATTTTTCTGCTGTCATATGAATCAAATAATGTTCTTATCACAATTTGAAATTAAGAAACAAAATTGGTGGAGAACTGGAGATAAGAACTCTGGCCCTCATACTGTATTGTTTGACCTCAAGGGTTTTGCTCGGAATGAATGACCTTCCCATTTCTCAAGCAAAAGGAATGGTCCATCAACGAAGTTTACACAGCACCCAAAAAGTACTTCAATCACAATGTCACAAATTTGGACTCGATGAATATGACAGGAAAACCTTATGAGTTATGAGCTTATTTTCTGTTTTCTATGGAATGCATAAGCTTAATGTGTTACTGTTGTAGTGTCGTTTCTGTGTTCTGAGTGTCTGGTTCAGGGTTAGACCATTTCTTTACCCGCTTGCTAGCATTCAGTGCCTGCAAAAATGTGTCAACCATGTATAGTACCATTAGCCAGTGATTCTGTCAAGCCCTTGTTGATTCAGACATCATGTAGTGAATAAATTTGGTGACGTATAATTATTTTGAAGAGTTATCTTACCTCCTTTTCCCAATCACGCCGTGATGTTATGATGGTCAGCATAACAGTTTGGACAAGATTTCCACCGAGAATCATCCCGGCCCAAATACCCTGTTTAATAGACATTTATTTGCACAAGTTAGCCGTCTGTGTAAGAATCAATTCAAAGTCTGTAATATGGAACAAGCCAATAAGGAAATTTGGATGAAGCAGATGAAAGAGAAAACCATACGAAAACACCATAGTCAGCAACCCATCCCATAACTATTCCAAGTGGTAGCCCAACAACGTAGTAGCAAAAGAGATTTATGTATGCCACCCATGCTTGCCAGCCTGAACCCACGGCTACTCCTGTAAAATCGAAAATGAATTGGCATTAGAATGAAAAAACACCAACATAGTGGAGCTACCAAAGTTAAGCTTACAATTTAGACATTTAGATTGCTTGTCATAGTTGATCCATGAACGGTTCTCAACCGTTGCTATATGTTGGAATGGAAAGCTCATAAGAACACCTTGCTCTTTCTTTGATGATAACGGTTCACCCCTCTTTTTTACAAACTACACCCCGTCCTCTCCAGTTAGTTTTTGTGTGTATTTTGAATACACTTTTGGGTAAAAAAGATGGAAAAGAGGGGTGTAGATTTTTTTAAAAAAAAGGGTGCCCATTTCACCTCCCATAATAAATAGTCCAAAAAAGAAATAAGGGCGAGCATGGCTTATTGTTACTGATATATAATTATATAGTCCCAATTTGAAGCACCTTCGACTGTTTGACAATATGGATTCTCTAACACTTCATGCCATAATGTAGTGCACTAAGATTCGATTCAAACATTGTAGGAAGAGTAATGAAAGAACTAACCAGACAAAACGGGTTGAATCCCGTTGAGTAAAATGGTAAGAGCCAAGAGGTAAGACAATTGATCAACTGCTTGGATGACAACAGTGCTTGATGTGAAGATGTATGCAAACTTGTTATGTAATGCGATAATGAGCACACTAAAGAACAAAGCAACGAAGGTGGACTCCGCCGCAGCAACCTTGGCTGCAAACTTTGCTGCCTGACCATTTCCAGATCCGAGTTCATTTGCTACCCTTACACTGCCAGTTTCAAAACATGAGTTTCAGAAAGTTTCTAAGCTATCTAGACTCACATTGAAGTGGAAAGAAGCCGACAGAAATGGTACCCTATTCCAGCGAAGAAAGCCAAATGAATCATAAGCTCCCACCCATTTGTAGTCATGCTGCAACATTTGAATCCGGCCAAGATACAAAAGGAACAAGTAAACTTAATTAGGTTGGTTGGTTAATAAGGTAAAACAGCTATTTATCATCAAAACAAAATGAGAGCTCTCAGACTAAAATTAACCAAATTTGTTACATATACATACCAAATTGATAAGGCATCGACGGCAAGAGTGGCATCCTGTAAGTATCCAGTCATCACTATCAAAATTCTGTAATACCAGAATGCCAAGCTGCGCATATAAATAAAAACAATCAAAGGTTGATGTAATTGGGAACAGAGGAAGACTTGGACTACAGGCAGTTACAAAGTGCATGTTGAGAACTTGTAATTGAAAGCACATATAAAATGTCCTGTCCTAAATAAGACAAGAAGTAAAGTTGGAGGAGTGTAAATACCAGAGCATGACGCCAGAAGCGATTGAAAGTTTGATGAATTCCCAGAGACCAGAAAAGGCCTCCATAGAATAACCAGTCCAACTCAGCGGACACCAACCGCAAGTCACATAGGCAAACATCATCAAGGTCAAAAGCCAAAATGAAATATCCAAACTCACAGCAGCACCCACAATCCCAAAATCCAAAACGTACACGAAAATCCAACTTATGAGAGCGTGAAACGCCAAGGCCAGCAATGACATCCACAGAGTCACAAAGTTCTTGAGCTGACTCTGCAGGAACCTCTGCAATGGGAACTGAATCCCATAGGCGAAATGCATCGGCAAGGACCAAAGTGACACTATTCCCGAGAGCTCAGACACTTCATCTGTCTGCCCAAGTAGCTTCAGAATTGGAGAGGTGAAAACGTAAACGGGCACAAGCAGAGTGCAGCAGATGATCAACACGATCCACGATCTCTGGAGATAAATCCCTAGCATGGAGTACCTTTTGGCCCCAAAAGCTTGCCCGCATAATGTTTCTAGCGCGCTTGCCATTCCCAACTTAGACAAACCAAAATGCAAAATGTCAGTTGATCACTAGCAAGCTAAGTTTTAGAGAAATTAAAGTTGAAGTACATACCAGGAGACCATATGAGAAGCCAATAATGACACTGTTGACGATGGAGATGGCAGCGAGCTCATTGTCGCCGAGGTGGCCGGCGAAGGCCTGAGTGATGACGGTCATGGAGTAGCCGGCCAGCCGCGCAACGATTGCGGGGCCGACGACGCGCCATAGCTTCCTGGTTTCTATCCAAACTCTTGATGGAAGGCTCTGGCTGGTTAGATCTTGTGGCGGAGTAGATGGTTCTGGTATTAGAGGTTGGTTAAGAACTACTTCGTCCCTGTCCATGTTAAGAACCAAGGAATAGTAGTTGAGATGCAGTTAACACTGAACACTACCCTAGCCTAGCTTACTTGAGAAAATGTGAAATGGGATTATATATGTAGCACGAAGGAAATTGACGAGACACGTATACTTACCAAAAATGGTTGTTATTGAAAATTAGGTACAAGGACTACAAGCTGGGAGGTATCGATCACTTCAGTTGCGTATTTACATTATCGAGAGTACATAATAATATATTTTCTTGGATCTGTACGTTAATATTGAAGCTGATCGAAGCCACAGCATTATCTTGGATAGTGATTTGTAGAAGCTTATTTCAGCTTTGGGAAAATCATAAACCGAGAAACGTAAATCGGGAATATATAGTCTCATATGCCTGCATTGATATGATCATATTAACAGAATAGTTGTGGTGATAATTGCTCTGGCATAGCACCAGTAAAGTTAGTGCTATCAATTGTGTAAGGGACATTGAATCGTCCGGATCCTCTATCTTTGGTGGTAGTTTCCTTTGAAGTACTGCATATACTTTCTCGCTCAATGCAACGGTCTCAGTGCCTGTGAACTTTCTTTTCATGGTACAAAGCTCCTTAAGAAACTTTGCATATTAGGAATTTGCTTAATTGCATTAAGTAAATGAATGTTCACTTGGACCTTCCAAAATGTGTCCAACATCTCCTGCTCCACCATATCTTTCTTCTACTTTTGAAGCCTACTAGGAAAGGGAATATGTGAGGAAATCAACGGAAAGGGTTCAAGGGATATCGTACTTGATTTCTGCGTTGCTGAATTTTTTTGTCCATGGGATGCCTTTGATGGGTCAAGTAATTCGCTCGACCAGTCGAAAGCAAGCTCCTGCCTCGGTGTGGTTTCTTCCTTCGATGGGTCGAGAATCTCTCTCGACTGATCAAAGTCTGCATCCTATTTTTCCAACAGTGGTTGATACGGTACGTACCACTTTTTCCAATACTGGTTCATTCCATTCTTGAGATTTCTTGATAGACATTGGGACATCTTCAAGCACCTTTCCACTCCTTAAAGTGATGACCTTGGCTTCATGTTGGCCTCTTGGATTTGGAACAACTTGACTAGGAAGTGTACTAGGCTCTCTTACTGACATTTGTTGCTGAAGTTGGTTCACTTGTTTCTCTAAGAGTTCAAATGCCTTGTTGGAGTTCTTATTGAATACCTCAATTCCCTCAAGCTTAGCCAGTATATCTTGGTGAGCTGGATCAATGGTTGGTGCTGCAGCTGGTTGTTGCACTTGATGGTTCTCAGGTATTGGCTTGAATCCAAGAGGCAGATTGAGGACATTGGTGTTATTCCCATAGCTGAAGTTTGAATGATGCCTCCATCCCGGATTGTATGTGTGAGAGAATGGATCATTCCTTGTCCTTTGTTGTTGCACAAAGTTCACCTGTTCATCTTCTGGAAAAAAAGGACAAGTCTCTTGAGTATGATCAGTGAGCGAACAGACAGAGAATACCTGAGCTGGAGAAGCCGAAGGTGTTGTTTAACTCTTAATGGGACTAGCAATAGTATCCAACTTCTTCTCCATGACATTAATTCTCTTTTGTCTTATTTGCTGGTTCCAAGCCCTCATAGAAGAATGTCATTCTATCTTCTAAATCATACCCATGGTGTGGACACTTTCTCAACAGCTCCTTAAAGTGAGCCCATGCCTCATGAAGCATATCTCCTTCTTTCTGAACAAAGTTATGGATCTCCTTCTTTAACTGTTTAGTGCGCTGTGCTGAGAAGTATTCCAAAGAATGCTGCCTTCATCTTTGCGCATGAATTAATCGATCTAGGAGTCAAAGAATTAAACCATGTCTTTGCTCCCTCTTTCAAAGAAAAGGGAAACAATATCAACTTCAACACATTAGATTCAATGTTCTGCAGGTTCTGTGTCGAACCTAATTCCTTAAGCTCAGCCAGGTGCTGTTGAGGATCCTCTGAATATACCTCTCTGAAGTGAGGTAGGGCTATGCAAGCAATGAAGGTGGCACTGAATAATTATCAAGTGTTGGGAAGACAATAGGTTATGAAGTCCCTATTGCACTAAGCACAAAAGAGTTCATAAGATTCTTCGGTTGCTCCCCCATTGTCGCTGGTGATGACTATGGTATTTCTTCTTCAGATTCAGAATCGGTTTCTACTGTGACCTCAGAAGGATCAGACAACCCACTAGTGTTTTCAACCTTCAGTTTTGCTTGCCTCTTCTGTTTTCGATTCTGTCTTGTTGAGCGTTCGATTTCAGGATTAAGTATCAATGGCTCAGTTCTTCTAGAATTTCGAGTATGCATACGTACACTAAGTACCTACACACAAAAGATACGTTAGACTCTAAAAAAATACTAAACAACACAAAACTAAAACAAAAAACACTTAAAGTACAAAGAGTTGATCTTTCCCCGGCGACACGGAGCCAAATTTTGATAGGAGTTTTACACCACACAAAAATACCCTATATATATCTTACACAAGATTTATCGATATAGTAGAATAGAAGTAGCTAGGGGTCATTACCCGCTGAAGAAAGATGATACTAAGTACTTTAGACGCAAACATACGCGAATGTCAGAAAACTGACAGATTCGACCACACAGTAGAAAATTAATTTAATAAAATATCTACACTCGATCTAAAAATACGAAAAAACACAAAAACAAAGAAGACTCGGTGATGTACTATCACGTATATTTGTAACATATTCGAAGATCGTTTAGTTATCTAAATAAATCACTAAACACAGAATATAAAATGAAAACAGGAAATCTAAGTTATAAGAAATCAAATGGATTAAAGAGTGAGGTACTTCTCTCCACCCTAGATAATTCTGATCTACCCTAAAACTAATTCACACAACAATGAATGAATGTTTCCCATGCATAAGCTATGATTAAGTCACATACATATTACACTCTCTTACTTGACATGTTATCCAGATTGATTACCTTGCTTAACGTGATCTTAAACTAGGAGATATGGTACTAAGATGGGTCGAAATCTATTTAACTTAAGTCATTAGGATCCATAGAGTGTTTGAGAAACAACAAGACTTCTAAAGCTGCTAAGATGGGTGCTCTTGCATCATCTAGGAATTATTTCACACAACTAATCGTGTTGCTTTTACCTCTATAGAGCATGCAATGATAAGATAGTCATGTACATATTCAAGGCAATAGATCCTACCACATGCATTTAAGTTGGCCACCAAAGAAACATATGAAAGAAATCATTAATGATTAAACAGTGAAGCAAAACTCATTCAAAATTGTATAAATCACAAGGGGTTCAAAATCAAAACATATTTAGGACTTCGATCAGCCTTTAACAAGAAATAATTTAGCTACTCATAAAATAAAAAATTAAATCAAATAATTCATAAAAATTGATACAAACAGATGGAGGAGAAGCTTGCTCTTGCTTTCCCGGTTGTCTTCTCTTCCCATCCGTATGCATGTCGACCCCTTTGTTTTCTCTTCTTTTATATATACATCGACTCCTTCTCAAGCTAGGTTAGTCTCCCTAGCTCATTCTCATGTGCACCACCATATAAATGGGATTGTTCTTTAATTAACCCACCAACTAAAGGCAACGTGCTCTTCTCCAAAATATAAATGGACTACTCCTTTAATTAACCCATCAACTTAATCCTCATGGCAATAGGATAGCTCAATTAATTCTTCTTTTTTCTCCAAAAATTTATAAAACAAATAAATATTAATAAATAAACCGAAAACATAACAATAAAATTAAATATCAGATAGAATCAAGCATAAATACATTGCACATTTATGTAACTATCAAAAACCCACTTGGTTAGGGTTTAAAATTGACCAAATATTCTTCAAATTTGTAATACAAAAGTCACATTATTTGAAAGTAAACGCAAACAACCCTCTTTTCTAAAGTTATTTACGCACCTGTCATTAGGTAGAATTCACACAATTTATGTTTTTTGCCACTGCCAAAAAACGATCCAATTTGCCGGGGTCGCGAGATTCGGACCTCACCGTTCGGTGACGGCCGCTCCTCTTCCCCGCCTCCACTCATGTCGGTGTTATGGACCGCTCTACCTCAGGCTCGGGTTTGCTCCACCGCTCGACTCGCCGCCTCACTCAGCTTCCTTCATCGGCGTCCTCGCTCGTTTGGCCTCGCCATTGCGAGTCGACCAGATCTCCACCCTGCACTGTCGAGTCTCAAAGTCGTCAGCTGCCGTCTGCCTTGCCGCCTAGAATCACTTGCTGCCCATATACCCAGTTTTAAATCAAAAATCTGCAGAAGTTCTCAATTGAAGTCTATAATACGCCTCACAAACCATTTAGGAAATTTGATCCAGGCACAAAGATGAAAGTCAGAAAGAGCAAAGCTTACCAAAACACCGAAGTCAGCAACCCATCCCATTACTATTCACAGTGGCAGGCCAACAATGTAGTAGCAGAAAAGATTTATGTATGCCACCCACGCTTGCCATCCCGAGCCTACAGCTGGGCCTGTCAAGATGATCCAGAAACACAATAGTTTCAACGAAAAAGCACTAATATTTTGGAGATCTATAAACAGAGAACTAGAGATGTGAATCTGCTACATACATTTAAATCATTCTCTGTTGACATGAATCACATGACAACAGTTTCAATGTTACAAAGTTTTCTTATACTTTTCTTATCTTGGCTCCATATTATTGACATATTATGAGCATCTTGCAGATAGGAAATAGATAGAGACCGAAATGCTAACCTGACAAAACAAGTTGAACCCCGTTTAGTAAAACGGTGACAGCCAAGAGGTAAGACAATTGATCAACAGCCCTGAGGACAGTAGTGCTTGATGTGAAAATGTATTCGAAATTGTTATACAGAGCGATGACGGTGACATCCCTTGCTCCCACTCATCGATGTTTGACGAGGAAGAGTGGTAAGGATGCGGCCGTCCAAGTAACCCTTGAGGAGGTTCGACTCGCACGGGCGGAAACGCTATCCATGCGTTAAAGGGTTGATAAGCAACAAGTGCAGAGAGCCAACTTCCTCACCCTCATGCAAGACAGGGTTCCTCAAAATTGTCGTCCTGCTCCGACCTCACACCCCGACGACGACGACATGGCCGGAGGCGGAGGACTTGACGGCGTGTCTACTCCTGCTGTATTTACTTAGTTTGTACGTAGTTTTTAATATTTTGTTTTTTCCAAACGATATCGATGTATGTACAATTTTTAATTATTTTAATATTTTAATTAAATTTATTATTTTAATTAATTTAATAATATTATACTTTAAATTCAAATTTTAAGGAAGTGGTTGAGACATTTGTATATTTGAGAAATTTAAGTTATTAGGCGTTGAGTGGTTGTTGCAAAAGTGTTAATTGTTATTGAAACTTAGGTGAGATGCTTATTGGTAGCACTCTTCAGTAGGATAAAAGATCTAGCGAAGAATTTTCTCTTGGTCCAGTTGAATGAATCATATCTTTAGAGAGGCTAACTTTTTAGTTGAAAAATTTGCAACTGTTGGTCATTCAAGTGACCCTTGTCAGATTTTGTTAGCAAATAGGAAGGTTGTTTTCCGATCCTCGAGTAGTTTAATAGTTTTGGTTAATTATAGCCATTCGGTTATGAGAGAGTTAGTTGGTTAGATGTTGCTGTCTCTCTCTCTGCCATGGACGCCTTATTTTTTTCTCTGTTGCTGTATAAGTAGATGCTGCTGTGCATATGTTGCACTTTTGCAATACAGAGATAAGCTTCCACAAACCATCTCTATTGCTTTCATGGATTAAAACGATTAACATTTCTTGGACTCAAAGTTTTCTCTAGCAAAGGAAATTAAATGGTCCTTTACTCCATAAAATTTCAGAAAAAATTTAATACAGGGTATAAATGTTACAGAACTAGGGCTGCTGAATTTGAGACGAAAACCTTTATGCTTCTACACTAGATGTTTTTCCTCTACACCCATCAAATAATAGGCTTATGCTAGCCTGCTAATCTTGTTGTTCCTCTGTTTGAGTCTCTTGATCGGGACTAGGCCACTTCTTCACCCGCTCGCCAGCAGTCAGAACCTGCAACAATTCCTTATTCAAGACAATATATTATTGGCCTAAATTATTTATTGGAGTTTGATTATTCAAGTTTGGTTGTGTTAAGAAAAATGGAGCATTTAACAGAACAATATGTTACCTCGTTTTCCCAATCACGTCGTGATGCTATGACGGACAAAATTGTAGTCTGAACAAAAGTTCCACCAATAATCATCCCAGCCCAAATACCCTGTTTTTACATTCATTTGCAGAGTTACTAGTTCTAACAAGAATTGATGCAAAGTCTGGAATATGAAGTGGTTGAGAAGTTGCATAGGAAATTTTGATGAAAGAGCAAACTCCTACCAAAACACCATAGTCAGCAGCCCATCCCATAACTATTCCAAGTGGTAGTCCAACAATGTAGTAGGAGAAGAGATTTACGTATGCCACCCATTTTTGCAATCCTGATCCCACATCTACCCCTGTATGAAAAAAAAGGATGAGATCGAGTTATTCCAGTATGCATATGTATTCCACATTCAATTAGGAATTCCATGTGAAGCTCATTTGGTCATCCTAGTATGAAGTTGGTAAGTAACATGCTGAAAGGTACGTAGTGCACTAACCTGACAAAACGGGTTGAATCCCATTAAGTAAAATGGTGAAAGCCAAGAGGTAAGACAGCTTATCAACAGCTTCGAGGACATCAGCACTCGACGTGTACATATATCCGAACTTGTTGTGTAATGCGACAATGAGAACAGAGAAGAAAATAGAGATGAAACTCGATTCCGCCACTGCAACCTTAGTTGCAAACTTTGCTCCCGGGCCATTTCCAGCTCCGAGCTCATTTGCTACTCTTACTCTGTGAGTTTCGTCGTGAAACTTTTGAGAAAACTGCTAGACTCGATCAGTTTCTTAAAATTAATAGAAGTGGATCATACGCACCCTACTCCAGCAAAGAAAGCTATATGAATCATGAGCTCCCACCCATTTGTAGTCATGCTGCAAAATTTCAAGTCAAGAAAGGAGAAGGAAGTAGCAAGCTTCGGTAAATGTGGTCAAAGTGTAATAATCAAATTCAAATGAGTGTTCTATAATCTTGGCCAAAGTAGATCGTACACTAAAATTGAAACTTCCAAAATTATAAAACAAAGAAGAAATGTTGATAAAACAGAGGTCACATACCAAATTGTTAGGGCATCAACAGCCATAGTCGAGTCCGGTAAGTATCCAGTCATCAGTATCAAAATCTTGTAATACCAGAATTCCAAGCTGCGGATAAAACCAATAATTGATTTGATACAATTTTACATACTGTAATGGTACCATATTTTTTTTTTTCATTATTTCTGTCTAGAATGGTACTTATGTGGGATGAGATTTCAGCAAGTGATCTTAATGTATACAATATGAGTAAGTACCACTGGACTTCTTTTTCTTTTTGCTCTTAGTATAAGACAGGAGATTCTTTTTTAGTCTTTTAATTTGTCCATTTGATTTTGTATTTTTTTTTCATTTATTAATAAAATGAATAAGGAGATGGGCCATGGACTCTCAGAGTGTGACAGACTCTTCACATTTGAGTTTGAGAGTGAGACTTGTTCCCCTTAAATTGTCGACCTTCAATGAGTTAATATCGTCTAATTCTATTTTTTTTAATAATAATAAAAAAATAGCAAAGTCACAATAGTGTACCAAAGCATGACGCCGGAAGCGGCGGAAAGTTTAGTGAATTCCCATAGACCAGTGAAGGCTCCATAGACAAACCAGTCCAGCTCAATGGACACCAACCACAGGTTACATAGCCAAGATACAACAAGCACAAGAACCAATAGGAAATATCCAGTCACACAAGCTCCCACAAGCCCATAATCCAAAACATATAGACAATTATCCAAGTTACTATTGGGGATATCAAAGCCAGAGGGCAGCCACCCCTGAAAGCTCGGACACTTCCTCCGTCTATCTAAGTAGCTTCAGAATTGGCGAAGCGAAAATGTATATGGGCAACAACAAGATACATGTGATGAACAACACCGATCCAAGATCTCTGGAGATAAATCCCAAGCACGGAGTACCGTTTGGCTCCAAAAGCTTGTCCGCATAGAGTTTCCAGCGCACTTGGCATTCCCAACTTTAGAACTCAAAATGCAATATATGTGTCAAAGAATGTGACATTTAATTTTCAGTTTTTTTCAGTAAAATTAAAAATGCACCTTACTAGCTATGTGTTAGCTAGAGAGAATTACGTACTTGGAGACCAAATGCAAGGCCGAAATGAGATTGTTGACGACCGTGATGGCCACGAGTTCGTTGTCACCGATGTGGCCGACGAAGGCCTGCGTGATGAGGCTCATGGTGTAGCCCAAAATCTGGCTAACGATAGCCGGGCCGACAACCGCCCATAGTTTCTTGCTTTCTACCCACACCCTTGACGAAAGGCTCTTCCCCGGTACATCTTCCGGTTGACTGTTTGTGGTTGATGGTTGTAGTATCAGAGATTGATTAAGAATCAGTTCATCTTCTTCTTCCTTGTTCATGGTCACCAGTTGGATATGTACTAATTGAAAGAAGTTCGTAGCCACAATAATGAACTTGTGCCCCTCGGAAGAATGAGGGTGAATCATTCCAACCAAGTCCAATGCCCAACCACGGGCAGGCTAAAGCTTAATAATTGGCTGCATTGGATAGCCACTCATTGTATTTGGCCACCCTAATAATGGCAGACTTAAGCATCTTCTCGATTTTTTCTTTGACCAAGATTGTTGTCTCGGTGTTCATTCGGTGCATCTCTTGCTTCATAGGTTTCTTTCTCTCTATGATAGGCAGATTGTGGCATACTAAATCTAGTGACAGTCTTGACATATCCTCATATTTCTCTGCAAAGCAGTCTGCATACTCATGCAGCAACGCGATGAGCCTTTTTCTTTCCTCAGGCTCTAGGAAAGTACTAATAGCAACAATCATTGGCTCTTTTGAAGTCCCTAGGTTAATTTTTTTCACAGGGTCTTTGACTTTAGGTGGACTATCATCCAAGGCTACTAAGGCCAACTAAATAACCCCTGCCTCTTCTGATCTGTGTAAAATATTGTCGTCGACGTATTCCAACGTGGTAATTATTGGAACATGTTCATAGGCTTGTCTCTCCATTAAGTAATTATGTAATCGATCATAGAGATAGAAATAGGTATCTGCCTCTGTGTTTGATAGAGGCTCTAACATTTGAATGTTCTGGGGGGTAACTCAACGGTATAAAGGCAGTGAGTACCCTCACATGTCTGCATAATCCCCCATTGAGCTAACTGGGAGGTCGTTACCCAAACATGGTGCCCCTTTTTGTCAACATCATATAACTCTAGTGGTTTTAGGTCTCCATTATAGTAGCTTGCATCCAGAGCATTCGCTGACACTGAGTACAGCCGGGGATCAGCCTCAATCACTTCTTCTTCGCCGGACTCCACATTCCATAACACCATATGCTGATGAAGATATGACGGTACAAAATAACTACGGTGAATCCAGTCTCGATCGAGTATCCCGCTATATAGCGTCGTGCATTCGGCAACAAAGAAAGTGTATGTTCCAGCTGCTAGGCCAACCTGCACATGGAGGAAAACAATACTCAAGGTTTGGATACGCTACCTTGGAAGTTCCGGACATTGAGAGTTGTCTCTTATATAGCAGATTTAGGGATGCCCAATAAAGTCATTGCTTTGACAGTAATAATATTGGCCCCAGCTTCTGAATCCACCAACAATTTATTGAGCTGCACCCCTTGAACCTTACCCATGATGTAGAGGGGTCTCATATGCATAGCCATATTCAAAGTTGACTTCCTGAATAACATATAGGTCTTTTTTAGTGACAGATCGATCTCAGGCTGCCTAACGAGCAACTGTTGCTCCACTTCATCTTCTTCATAAGTAGCCATTGCCAAGCTATTTACGTTACTTATTCGATCCACTACAACCTCTCTGGGAACAGAGGGAAGAGAACCTGGCAATAGAGATGAATAGCCAAAAAAATTAGAAGGTAAGACAAACACCATGCTTACGTCTAACTTCTGCTTATAGATTTGTATTTTTGGCTCTTCTTCTTCGTAATAGTCTATGAGCTCCTCGTCCTCGATGTCGTCCCTATACGGCTCCATATACTTCCCTTGTAGCTTGCCCTCTATTATTTCTTGGTGAACATGGACTATTACCTCAATAGCTGCACGAGTCATTTGGTGTAGGTTCTATGGTTGTTGGCAAGAACATATCACTGCTTTTGCTTGTCGAGGAAAAAATAGTCTTACTCTGAGCTGCAACCCTCTTTCGTTCTTCCTCTACCAACGGCTTTGACCTCCATCTGAGCCCCTTAGCTTTACTTGACATAATCTATGCTTCAATTGACTCAGTCGCTCGATGAAAACTCTTGAGCGTGACGGGTCTAGCATTATTATTGTCATGGGCATTCTGCCTACCGCTTCTAGATCTCCTATGGGTGTTTGGAACCTCAGGGATAGGTTCTGGAGTCTGACTCTTAGAAAGTAAGTCTGGATTTTGGGTAAAGACGTTAGGTCTGGTTGCTCGAACCTTACGCTCGTGAGACTTTCTCCTAAAGACCACAATAAGATTAGCTACTAAAGTATTCAACCGCCTCTGTAATTACTCAGGCATATAAGCCAATTGCTCTGGTTGGATAATGCCCATGTCCAAAGCTTCCAATGCCCGCTTGGCTGCCCCAAACCGATGTTGCAAGTTCCTTCACCTACTAAGAGTTACCTCTATTATTTTACCTTTGTCTTTGACATACCAAACATTCTCCTTGGTAATATTTCTGGATGTTGGAGGGATATATGGTTTAGTGAGTTGGTCATCCATACTTGATTTTGTCATTGTAGGCATCAAGAACTTCTCTGTCGCTCGCATTCGCTTATACACTTGCGAGTCTCTTGGATTCAGTTCCCGTAGGGTTGTAGTGTGCATGTGGGGATACCATCTCTAGGCATACTTTGACCGCTTCCATGAGTTCCTCATATGACACCTTCAGACTGCAATGGATTTTGCATCAAGAACGCAATGCCACTGGTCGCTCTGCCTGTGGCTCGATTTTCTCTTTTCAAGGGGCAGTGTTGGTTGGGGCACCTTCACGACGTCCGCGCTGGTGTGTAAATCCACCGTCGATTTCCTCTTATTAGGGTTGCTCCATTGCATGTCTACCATGTTCACAGTGAGATCCTCGTTAAGACTTACACTCTGAGTTGCATGCTTGCCTTGATGTTCTATGGCTATCTCACCTTCGTCTATCCACTGTTGGATTCAGAATCTCAAGCTGATGCATTGCTCAATGGAATGGGTTAACATATGGTGGAAACGATAATAGGAAAGACCCTCTATGATTGCTTGGCTTGGCAAAGGTCCATATGACACCTCGAAAATTCTTGCTTGGATCAGGTACTCCAACATCTCTGCTACCCGTGACACATCGTAGGTGATCTGGAGTTTAGGCTTCTTCACTGGCTCATATCGCTTTCCCGGTTCAACTTTCGATGTGGGTACCACTTGACTAAGCTTCTTATGGGATGGTGGTAGAGGTCTTGGGTCACTACTCAAGTTGTCAGCCTGGTCAAATTTAATTACCCAGTAATCAAGCAAACTCTGTACTGTATCCTTCAAACATACACACACGGATGTAGTATGCTCGAACTTGTTATGGTACCTTCAAAAGTAATCACCTGGACCCATATAGGCCAAGTCTTTTAAATTCTTAATGGGCATGTAGTTAATGAGGTCTTCCATGATCAGCTCATCCAGGATCTTATTCCTCCGATCTTGCTTGAAAGAGTATTGCCTCTGCGGCTTGGGAATTCTTGGTGGGTAATTTCTTCTCAGACCTCTTGACATTTTCTCAATCTTATCCACTTCTTTCCTGGCTGGTATTCCATGTATCTCAATCATATTAACTTGTAACTTGGGAATGGTTGAGAATCTACTAACGAAA
This sequence comes from Geum urbanum, assembly GCA_946800695.1. NCBI lineage: Eukaryota > Viridiplantae > Streptophyta > Magnoliopsida > Rosales > Rosaceae > Geum > Geum urbanum. Next base: position 2,806,658 of record OX327013.1, read on the forward strand.
CCGTCTTTGAAGCTATTTCCAGGGCCAGCTTGCCCTCGTTGATCCACTTTTGGATATGATCCTTAAGTTTCACACAGTCCTTCGTGGAGTGATTCCACATTTCATCGAACTTACAGTACTTCTTCCCTTTTAACTTCTCTGCATTAGGGATGGGTCCAAAATCTGTTTTTGCTGCTCGATGATTGATCAGTTCATCCAGGATCGTGTGAGCCAAATTGGCATCATAGGTGTACGTATGAAATTCTGGCTTAGTAAATGCCACGGTTGAGAGCTTCACCGGTCCCTTGCTTTGCTATAACTTTTGAGGTTTTAACACTTCTTTGGAGGTCAATCCTATGGCTCAAACATGTTCCTCCTCAGAGTCTGATTCTTCGGCAACAGATTCTTTGACATAAGCCACAATTGTTGGCTTATTCCTTTCTAGCACATATGACGACCTGGGCGCGTATGTTCCTTTAGAGGAATTATATATGCCTATTATCTCTCTCGTGCATGGCATTATGGGATTTTGTCACTGTTATGATAAACTCGTTTAGAGAGACGTCCTTAGTACTGATGAATAAATGGTAATACTGGTCTCCTAGGCCATTGATCGCCATGTCTATTATGGTGTCCTTCACCAACAGCGTCTTGCAAAAATTATACTCTGATCATAACCGATGCAAGAAAGCCATAGGGGATATTGATGGCGTCTGACACATAACCACCAGTTTGCTGATACCGGTCTCTAGTCTTGTTGTCCTAAAATGATCGATGAACAACGCTTTCATAGCAGACTATTCTGTTATCGACTGCCGGTCCAAGCCACTATACCAAACTAGAGTTGAACCTGATAAAGAAGAACTAAAGACCATTAATTTGAGCTGTGGATCTTCGTCCATACTAAAGGTTTGGAAACTGATCGGCTTGTAGTTCTTAGGCCATTGCCAAGTGATGTTATTACCTTTCTTCAATACAGGGAAAGGTGTTTCATATGGTCGGTGCAGCTTAACGATCTGGATGTTACACTGGTCCATGAACTTGTCGAACTGCTCATTCCAAGCGGCTGATAACTTATCTGCTGTCTGTTGGGTCTGCGTAAAGTTGGACATGGACTTAGAGTGTTGTCCAATGTCACCATCTGCTCTTTTTAATAAGGCCAATGTCTCCCTGGTTTGTTGCGCCTCCGCGACTTCTAATGCGTGTAGAAGGTCAGCATGCATCTTGTCTTGGCCTTCAACAAGTGTCGTGAGCTCGGCCCTTTGGGTCGCTTGCTCCTCTAGGCCCTTGGAAAATTCAGTCTTTAGGGCGACCACTTTTGCGTTCGTGGTCTCAGTCTTCTCGCCACTGGTGGTGAGTAGAGCCGCTTGATTGGCTCATCGTCGATCGATGAAAGCAAGCTACTCTGCTTAGTGTTGATCACGCTTGGCGACATACGGTCGGTAATTCGAGTACGTCAGATTCCTGATCTCATCTTCGGAAAGAAACTCAAACGCCATTACTAAACGACGAGTGGTTCCAAAGATTAACAATACTGCGTTCGTAGAGATTAAACGACACTTAGCAGAGTTGTGCTCTCAGTAAGCCGGTTTTAGATGCTTGCGACACTGAGGGTATACCATTTTATAAGGGTCTCCTATTGTCGTGTAGAGACACAAAAATATATCCTGTTGGGCGTACCAAAATATTTTGCTCCAAAAATCTCAGGGTACATACTGAGAAGTTTCAAACTTTCTATTTTTTCGACCGCGTGTGTGTGTATGCCTGGCGTGTCACTTCCGTGAGGAAGAACGTTAAACATAGACTCGCCACTACCTGTCTTCTAAGAAACGATTGAGACAGGGAGAGCACCAACCCCGACTAATGAATTCTTTTTGCCTAAATGTCTTAGGACTTACAATTTCGTGTCTCTTGTTGAGCCACGAAAATTGATACTTTACAGCTTATTCGGTGTAAAGCAGAGCAATCTCCTTGACGAAGTGCTGAGAATACAATGGTGCTTCCTTGAATCGCCAGATATTCATTCGGGTGAAGATCTTTTGATCACAGGTTGCGAGGGTTTCTTGAGATGAGAAAATTGATTTGCCGAGAGCAAAGAATGTATGCAACGTTGATGTCTTTGATTCCGTGAAGACTTCCTCTATATATATAGGAAAATACAATGCTTTGTTGTAGTTAACTTAATATTTTTAGCGCTTAGACTCATTTAATGACTCCAACTGCTCGGAATTTTAATTCTTAGATCTTTCAATAAAAGTCTAAGACTTAATGATAAGATCCTTGGAGGATCATTCCCTCCTTATGAAAAGTCACTTCACAACTCGGGCCACAGGCATCGGTATAATAGTATCACTAAAAACCCTAAAAATAAAGACTGCTTATTTTAGGATCAAACAATAACCATAAGAGGCGGCGAGGCTGAAAATGGTGGGGCCCACAATATGCCATAGCTTCTTGGTCTCAACCCAGACCCTCACAGAAAGCTTGCCTTCACCGTTGTTTTCCGGTGGCGAAGATTCTGGTAAGAGAGATGGTGTAAGATCAGAACCAGCTACACCATTGTCGTCCCCATTGTTATGGTTGTTGCGCTCCATTATTGAACATAATGCCTGTCTCCTAGTCAAACTTGCCTTGTTATCGATTTGCTCTCTCTTTTTCCCTCTCTATCTCTCTCCAACTACCTTTCTAACCAGAGAAAGTAGTTATGACTAACCGTCACATAAGTGACTGTGGTTTGACTTCTACAGTCACATACTTATTTTGGATTGAAAAACAAAATGGTCTCACTAGTTATGGATTTTGGATATTAATTTTCTTGCATAGTATACAATTCGGCTTCGAATCCTTCGATCTTGTACGTGGTTAACGGCCTACCACTTGGTTATATATAATCAAACGTAAATTATATATAGGTTGAACAATAATTAGATCGAATACATATGCATGCATGCAGTATAAATGAGGCGATCGGCGATGATAAACCAGACATGTCGGAGATTACGTTTAATGCTTCTATACATATTTAACCTTGAGTCTTAATTATTTTGACTATATCTGGTATTGAATCCAAATAAAAATGGTGGTTGTGGAGGGAGAGACTCGATTTAGTAGTTATATGTACGTAGAGCACTGTTCTAAAAGGCGACCTAGGCGACCGCCTAGGCGATGCCTAGGCACTAGGCGAAGCTAAATGAGGGAATAAGCTCTCTGGGCGGGCTAGGCGCTCTCAGGCGCTCCTGGGCGGGCTAGGCGCTCTCAGGCGCTCCTAGGCGAGCCTAGGCGATGCTGGGCGTGAAAATAATAATAATTTAAAACTCAAATAATTTGAGATTTGATATTATTACTCTATATTATATATTTTTGTATGGAGATTATGACAATTTAAACTATATTTATTGCTAATTTTCTTATATAAGTGTTTTAAATATTCATTATTTCACATATATATGTATTGAATTAATACCGTCTTTAAGTCGCCTAAAAAACGTCTAATTCCGATTAATCCACGTCTAGCCGCCTAGGCGCTTGAAGGTATGTTCACCGTCTAGGGTCGCCTAGCGTTTTTTAGAACCTTGACGTAGAGCATAATGTCCTGAATATATTATATTCATCTTTTTTGATATTTATATGATTCGTCCTTATGACGTACGTGATGATAGTCATTAAAGTTTACCTTGGGTTATATATTTTTTTAAGATCAATACCTCAGACGAAGTTTCCATTGATATAGAAAGTAGTAATGATTACAACTATGACTACTCACTTAAGGACGCCGAAAGAAAGAAGTCGCAGTCTAACTAGCTACAGCAACAAAATTGCTACACCTAACCAAATAATCGAAATCTAACAATAAGCTTAAAATAGGTAACCAGTGACGTACGTAGCAGATTCTGGGACCTTAAGCAATACCTATTCAAAAATTAAAATACAGAATTCCAAAACCGAAATCCAAAATGTACAAAGTAAAAACAAAAAATTAATCGGAGTAAGATCTTCCTCCGACATTATTTCCAACTTCGATTCTTGGATCCCAAATTTAAAACCAAAAGACTAAGCTAACCTGCAAAAGAAGGAGATCCAAAGCCAAAGCCCACCAACACTCCAACCATATAGTCGGCCCAAATGAAACCTTGGACCAGCCTGCCAATTGATGAAAAGGCCCGGCCACACCCGAGCCCAATCACCAAAACCAGTCTGGAAGCACGTACAGGACCACGCCTCCCTCCTCCCGCCGTCTATGTCGTCCAAGGCTGTTGACAGAGCCGTGTCGCCTCCGTTGGAGTCGCACCACCATGTTCGCAAACCCTAGATCCATCAGGAACCCAAAGAACAAGGGGGTTGAGCAGCCACGGACGACACAGCCCCACCGGCGGCGATGTGAACCAAACGACATCACCATACTTTTCGAAATAGACACCATTGAAGACCCTCTGGTTACCTTAAATCGAAGAGTGAAAATCGCCTGCCGTCGACGACCTACCCCTAAAGCCCCAGCAGCGAGATCACGCCAGATTCACCTCACCGCCCGAGCGACCAAGACGTCCTTCCGCCGGCCCTTTGAGTCTGGCTCTGGACGGCCGAGTCAAGTCGGCTCTCACCAGCCATGGATCTGTCAAGAACAAACCAACACCGCTCCCGAAACCTTGCAACACTACAAGAGCAAGAGAAGATACATGCCCGAGCGTGACTGAGGAGGGCGACAACACCCTTGATGCGACGTCATTGGAAAATGACGAAAGTGAAGCGGAGCCAAGAGGAGCAGACGCCGCCGAAAATGAACAGGGATAACCAAGGTTTACCGCCGCCACCAAAGCCCTAGGGCGAGAGAGAAACATGTAGTAAAATTCTTATTGCTTAAAAAATATCATATACTTACCTTCGGTTTATGTTTAGTAACGTAATCATTTTGATTAAATTTAGATGCATTTCTAACTTCAGCTTGAGAAAATGCAAAGCTAGCTAGATTTCTTCCTATAAATATGAGCTTAAGTTTCTTCATTATATTGCACAAATAGTAAGAATTCATTGAGCTTTTCTTCATCTCGTTCTCATTAGAAAAGATGAAGATTCATTTCATGAGTATAGTTGTAGCTCTAGTCGTTCTCCATGTATCGAATCATATAAGCCCTTGCACGGCCACCTTTTTTATCACTCCGCAATTTCTCAACTTCTTAAAATCATCATGCGATTCCACAACGTATCCCACGCTGTGCAACAATGTTCTCAAAACCCATTCCAGAGAAGTCCAGACTAATCCTAAAGCTCTAGCTGGTGTTGCCCTTAACATGGCATTTGAATTCCCCAAACAAACTCAATTTCTTCTGAATAGGTACTGCGAAACCAAACGTCTGGATCCTGCCGTCGTCACGGCAATGCGCGCAGCTGCGGGAAGGAACTCGGTTCCGCGGTGGATGGAGATGCTTCAAAAGTCCAAAATTGAAATGGATCTCGCAGTTGAAGGAAACGATCCTTCCATGTCACACATGAGTAATGTTGAAACATGCGTTAACACTGCCTTGACTAGCGAGAACGCCTGCAGAGAAGCATTTTCGAAGCTTAATCTGAATGGAAACCTAGAGAAGGTTACAAGTAACAAAATTGTTAAAGTAGCACATCTAACGAGCAATGCCTGGGCTCTCATCAAGTTGCATGTATGCATCAGGATCAACATCATTTTCAGCAACAACATCAACATCACCATCTTCAGCGCCAACATCAGCAAAAACTTCAGAGCCAAGATCAACAACGATATCAGCAACCAGTTCAACATCATTCACCTTACCGATATTTAATTAAGAGGTTGAAGGATCGATCTTGCAAACAATTACATTAGTGCAACTAAACAAATAAAAATATGTACGTATATAACTCTTAGGCCATAAATGTGAATTTTACTTTTGTTGGGTTGGGTGGGGGTAAATACTTTTTATGACCAAAGCCAGATATATGTATAAACTTCAATAATAAAAGAATTGTGTGCTTACACTAATTAGGTTATTAGGAGTATCCCCTTGATTATCAAATGTAAATCTTTGATTACTTTCTCGATTGTACTATAGTGTATGCTATCGTTTACCTCAAAAATATAAACTACTTTCAATTTTATTCTTACAAAAATATCACACCTGTGACTATTTGCTGATCAGTAACTAAACAACATAAATTAAATTTGGGTTTGCAGGCCTCAGATGACGACTGGGCCTATGGTTTGTGGGTTGAGGCTAATAGGATTTCAGGGCACAAGTCATTTGGGTTGGTTTTTTTTGGGCCTTGGAATATGGGCCTGAACTATATGGGATCCAATTGCTTCGGTCTACCTACGAACATACTTTAGATCGCTGTAATCAGCTCACTTACTTACGTTGCATTTGTATTGCGAGTTTCATTAGAATTTCTATACCTATCACAATTGAGTACTCAGGGGTATGAATTTTTTTTTAGTATGATTCTCGGGATTCGTTTAATTTGAGATGCAAGTAAGCTTGATAATGATGTGATTATTAGATTTAAAGAGTAGTTTCTTGCTCCGATATGAAAGAAGTATTTCCCTCTAATAATTGGAGAGGGGGCTCTTCCATGCATAGCTAAACACTCGTCCGCATGCATATGAAGACCTCTCTGGTTCACCGCCATTGTACATCTGCTCCATTGCGCAACACCCTCTTATTCTTCTTCTTGGCCTTACCTCATGTTTAGGCCCAAGATAAAATGTCTTGTTATTGGGAGGCTGGATTAAGCGGGCGGCCTGAGAAGTATTCTTTGAAGCAAGTCATGATGGACCAAAAGAGAGAAGGAGGCCGAGTATCGCGGCCCATTAGTGAATAATAATCGACCTTTCCTATGGAGTAAGAGATTCTTGGTGAAGTTTAACTCTAAGAGTCTTAGACTCCGAGATAAAGTAAAGGACATGGGAACCGAGCAGTTAGAGTTGCTTAGAAAGTTTAATTGTGAGGAAATTCAGTTGAACTAAAATACGAGCACCATTTCCTATATACAGAGGAGCATAACACCGAGGAATATATCCTTGGTCAAATACCTTTTTCTATCGGTAAACTACCTTCTCATCTCGAGAAATCCTTGCAACCAGCGATCAAGAGAGTTGTCACCCGAAAGAGCGTGAGATTCTTACGATTCAAGGATGCAAAATACGTGTAACCGGTGATCAAGAGGCTTGTCATCAGGAAGAGTGAGAGTTTCGAGGTTTAAGAACGCAACCACTGTGTTCTCAAAACCCTGTCAAGAAGATTAAATTGCTCTGCTTTACTCCAGGAAGAGTGTGAAGTATCGATCTCATGGCTCACATGGAGACACAAAATCACAAGTCCTAAAGCATTAGGCAAGAATGATCCATTCAGGTGGGGTTGGTGCTCTCCCCGTCTAAATCGCTTATCAAGAAGTGAGGTAGCAACCGGCCTACAAATCAACGATTTCATCGTAAGACAACAGCACGCCAGCACACGAAGTACACGATCGAGAAGAGAGACGATTTGCAAGGCATCTCAGCTCACTGGGAGATTTTGGTGTCAAACATATTGGCATGCCCAATGAGACAATATTTTGTGTCTCTAAGTGATAATTGGGAACCCCTATCAAAACGAGTACCCTCAGTGTTGTAAACACCGACAACCAAACTACCGGGAACACACTTCTTCTACGTGTCGTTCGCTATCAGAAAACGCGGTTGAAATCATTTTCGAGTCCAACAAAGTTCAATAATGGATTTCAACTTCTTAATCGAAGATGAGATCAATCATTTGGGTTATGAGGAATACCAAACGTACGCTGCCCAGCGAGAGGGGAAGTTTGGAGAATACTTCACGCCGCTCGAGCGAAGGATAGGAGATCAGGTAGAACTGCTCACCAGGAGTAGTGAAAAAATAGATACAGGTATTACTGAGATCAAGGCCTTAGGGTCAGAATATCAAAAGGGTTTGGAGGAGCAAGAAATATTGAAGGCTCAAATAGCGACCCTTGTAGAGGGGCAAGACAAGATGCATGTTGATCTCTTACGTGCGCTAGATGTAAATAAGTCAAACTAGGCTAGAGAAGTGGCCAATTTCTACAGAAGGACAGACAGAAATATCTCGGCGTTAACCAAGGCTGTCTCTGACCTTACCAGGAAGTCTAGGCAAGCCGAGGCCTTCCCAGCCGCTTGGGAAGAGCGCTTGGAGAGGTTTATGGAGGAATGCGATATTCACATTGCCAGAGCGCATGACCCATATAAAACTCCATACCCACATGTGCATAAAGACAATGCCAATGCCTGGCAGTGGCCGCGTCATTACAGGCCAATCAATTTCCAGACCTTTACAGGGGATGGCGATGCTAGTGCGGCGACACATTTGGCTTATTTTACATTACAACTAGGGCAGTTTACAGAGGAACCAGAGATTAAGTTATGAGTCTTTGGTTCATCCCTATCAGGATCAGCACTCATTTGGTATACCGGTCTGGATAAGAGGTCGATAATTGAGTGGCCAACAATTAAAGCATTATTTATCGATCATTTCGGAACAACAAGGCCAGAAACTAGCATTGGCAAGCTAGTGGCCATGTGTCAATCACCATCAGAGAGCCCGATAGCTTTCCTTCATTGGTTTAGGTTCGAGTATAACTTGTGTAGAGCCCCATTGGGGAAGGATGCAGTCGTAGAGATGGCTATAAATGGCCTGGAGGATGAATACCACACATTGTTGTACAATTTTAAACATCTCACCCTCAACGAGCTGATCACAGCGGTGACAAAAGCTCACAATACTGTGCAGGAGAGGGATAACCAACGCAATTCCTCAAAGGGAACATATGCATCAAGGTCTTACGACAGAAGCAAGCCAAGAACTGTGGCTTATATTGAAGTTCTGGAGGACCAGGAGGCAAGTTTTGAAGACGAGCAAGTAGGGGCCGTCGAGTTGACAATAAACAAAGTCGTGAAACCCTATAAACTACAAAAGAACAAAGGTCATATGAAGCTCTCAACAGTGGCTTTTACAAAGCCATAGTTTGAGATGTATACTTATGATGCCAACATGGCACATGAAATTCTGGATGAGCTCTTCAGTTTGCGAGCGGTCAAGACAATTTTTGGCCCACTTCCTAGTGCTGAATAGTTGAAAGGGAAGAAGTATTGCAAGTTCCACGGTATATGGAACCACATGATCAAAGACTGTGTTAAGTTAAAGGATGAAATCCATAAGTGGATGAACGAGGGCAAGCTGGCGTTAGAAATGGCACATAAGACAGTCTCATTAGTTTATTCTCAACCATTCCCAGAAACTCAAGTTAATATGGTGGAAGTTGATTGGTCATCAACTATTAATTTTGTGAGGGGAGCAGAAGGTGAGAATGCACCAGTCCACTCGTAGTACACTTTCCCACAGGATAAGGTACAGGAGATCTTCGACGAGATGCTAGGGCAGAGGCTTATTATCTATTGGCCACTATTCAAACTAAGAGATTTAGACTACATCAGGCCGGAAGAGCATTTTTGCAGGTTCCACAACCAATTTGGGCACAAGACATCCTTATGTTCTGCGTTAAAGGATAGGATACAGAGTTTGATTACCTGGAATATAATCAGAGTCAGGCAGGAAGGTGTCGTTTAATGGTTTTCACTAATATCGCCACCTTACCATACAATTCCAGGGTTTCCTCCTTCAAGCTGTGCGTCTGACCCAACACAACAGACGTGGAAGAGGAGGTCAAGATAGAAGCCTAAACCCAATATCACTTACGACGCATCAAGGCGAACTGAGATTTTTGAGCAATTAATCCAAGCGGGGAAAACAGTGGTACCAGATAACTGGGGAACTTCAGACCCAGACCCCAAAGATGTAAATGGTCTCCCTCATTTCCGATACCATAACAAGTGGGGATCACACTCCACTGATCAATGCAACAAATGTATAAAATTCAGTAGTAGATCGACGAGGGAGAAGTACAGATTGTACACCTACACCAAACTCCGAGCCTAAAGGAGACTTGATTGTTGGAATGTTAGAGTTGACAAGGTTGCCACTCAAAAGAAGGCAACTCTCGATATTGACACCAGCAAACGAGGGAAGTTCGAGGAGGTCGCCAGGATCTACAATAAAAGGAAAAGAGAAGGTCGACCCAAAGGCAGAGTCACCAGTGGTTTTATGTGCTCATTGCAAGCTCCATTGTGGCCTCAAAATCACATACAAGGAGTTTATGGAAGTAGTCACAGTCTACCCAGAGTTAATTCCTGCTCTTGAGCATTATCAGCCTAGCAGTCCAAGGGAGCTTCATCTGAGGGACTCATAAGTTTTCAAGCGAAGGCGAGTAGCAGAGAAGTTCACTAAAGCAGAGATATCTACAATGACCATAGCTGACGCACTCGCTAAACCATATGTCCCGCCAGCTTCAAGAAACATATCTAAAGAGAATGTGTGGTACAAAAAGGAGAAAGGGAAGACCGTGGAAGTGATCCTTAGCCAGCGACGTAATCTACAACACCGTTTTGTAGAAACCAAGAGAGCATTGGAAGCTTTAGAGCTAGGTTTGGTACAGCCAGAATATCTAGCATGCACCCCAGAAAAGCTGCAAAGGCAGCTTAATGCTCTAGCAGCTAATCCATTGGTAGTACTTGGAAAGAAATCTCGTGAATCCAAAGTGCGGGCAACTAGACCAAACGTCTTTGATCGCAACCCGGAATTATGGGTCAAAGACAAAACACCAGAACCTATACATGAGGTTCCCCGTGACCCTAAGAAGGGCAAAGCTGTCAGACGAGTTCTTCACTTTAGCGAGGAATTTAAACAAACCAGTATATCGAAAGATCTTCAACAGATAAGGAAGATTGCCCAAGGCCGTCTTAACTCAAGTGAGGCAAAACGACTTTGATGGGGACCAAAGCCATTGGTAGAGGAAGAGAAAAAGAAAGCGGCCAGTTTGGACAAGTCTAAATCCACTTATCAAAAGAGAAGCACTGGCTCATTTCAACCAGCCACTATTGAACCTGTTTCTAAAAATTTCAAACTAAACCAATCTTTGTGGATAAACCTTTTATCTAAATATTTTATGTTTTTAGTGATGGTAATCTATACTAGCTAATTTCTATGGCCAAATACAAAGTGTATTGATTCATGCACAAACAATGTTTAAGTTTATCAATATGAACAACGTTTTTCAGAAAAATGTTATTCTTCAAACACAAGCAGATTACATCAAATACTTTGTATATTAGAAATACAAGTTATAAAGGCTTTGTGGTCTTAAGCTCTGATACCATAGGGAAGAAACTCAGAAGAAATTTTGATTGACAGAAGAACAAAAGAAACAAAAGGAGGTGTATTGTACTCCAATTCCTTAAACAGGGTGATAAGCAATCTCTGTGGTACTCGTAGCAAATATGTATACACGAAGCATGGAGACGAAGAAGCCGTGAGGACCAGTAGCTCCACTAGAAGATGGAGAAGAGCCTCAAGAGACAAAAGAAAGAGGAGTTGGAGGGAATTACAAACTAGTTCAACAGATGAAAGTTGCCCTCATTCGTCGTTTATCATTAGCGATGACCAACTATCTTCCACCTTAGTGCTTTTTCCCTCGGGAACAAACCAAGTGCTGGAAGCAAGTCGTCATGTGCGTCCTTGAATTGACACCTCATGAAAAATGGGGAGTGGTAGCACACAACTTCTTGGCCTTCCTCTCCAGGACACTTACATGCATGGACCTACAACATCAAAGCAGATCCGATGCTAGCGAGGAAGCCAGCGCAAATTTATCCCCATCTTTTATACTTCGTCACTCTGTATATACATAGAGTGACTTCACCAAGGATTTACCTGGACATGGATATCACTATCTAGTCCAGGTTTGGACATGGATATCACTATCTAGAATTCGTGGTATGGAAGAATTTTATTTAGAGGCTTCTTTCTGAGTAAAAATCAGAGCAGATACATCGAAAGAGAGTTCATTCTGAACCAAAGAGATGAAGGAATGCATAAGGGTGAAGAACTGAAGTGATGATGTAAACCATTACATCTAAAACGGAGCGGTAAAAATTCTTGAAGTAAATCATAGTTGTTGATGAGAGACGTGTCGCTGGGGGATTGAACGATACGATGGTTCGTCCGTTCTGAATCAAAAGAGCCATAGTTACGGACTTCTGAGCAATTATGTGTGCCTATTGGAAACATGAGAGATTTGATGCGATAGGGTGATACGATCCAGATTTCAAAATAAAATTTAATCCTGTTTAAGAGGATTGACGGGAGTAATCAAATGACGACAGTAAATCCTGAGTAATTCATATATGTGCCATGTACCGTTTGGATTTTCTAGTTATGGGCTTATACCAAAGGCATATTATTAAATACAGAACTTAGTGGATTAGGAAATTGAGAGTAGTGTCTGGATGTCTTCGCGACGCGGTGGAGCAAATATTAGCAGCAAGGTGTTTCGCTTCATCCTCGGTCAAGTCTAGTTGTCTTTCTCTGTGGGGAGGCATGTTGAGTAGTCAGAGAATAACAGCGGCGGAAAGACATAAAGTTTGGCTTTGGGAAGAAGCTTAGAGTTTGAAATGGTGTAAGTGAAAGAGTTATGTTGGGAAGTGAATTCCGACGGAGATGTGCGCTTTTTCTATGACGCCAGTCGAAGTGGCACGGCTTTTCAGAGGGAAGGAGGTGATGTGGCGTTTTCGTATATATTTACTATTTGGATTATAATAGCACGTCGTTTGGTAAGTCAAGCCTTTCAATTGCAACGGTAAACTTAATCTCAAGGCTTGAGAGGCAATGTTTGGGGCCAAGATAAAATGTCTTATTATTGGGCTTTCGAGGCTGGATTAAGCGGGCGACCTAAGAAGTATTTTTTGAAGCAAGTCATGACGGACCGGAAGAGAGAAGGAGGCCGTGTCTCACGGCCCATTAGTGAATAATAATCGACCTTTTCTATGGAGGAAGGGATTCTTGGCGAAGTTTATCTCTAAGAGTCTTAGACTCCGAGATAAAGTAAAGGACATGGGAACCGAGCAGTTAGAGTTGCTTAGCAAGTCTAATCGTGAGGAGATTCAGTTGAACTGAAATACGAGCACCATTTCCTATATATAGGGGAGCATAACACCGAGGAATGGATCCTCGATCAAATACTTTTTGCTATCGGCAATCTACCTTCTCATATCGAGAAATCCTTACAATCAGCGATCAAGAGAGTTGTCACCCGAAAGAGCGTGAGATTCTTGCAATTCAATGATGCAAAATACCTGCAACCGGCGATCAAGAGGCTTGTCACCGGGAAGAGTAAGAGTTTCGAGGTTCAAGGACGCAACCACTGTGTTCTCAAAACCCTGTCAAGAAGATTAGATTGCTCTGCTTTACACCAGGAAGAGTGTGAAGTATCGATCTTCATGCTCAGCTAGAGACACAAAAACCATAAGTCCTAAGGCATTAGGCAAAAAGAATCCATTCAAACGAGGTCGGTGCTTTTCCCATCTAAATCTCTTATCAAGAAGTCAGGTAGCAGTTGACCTACAAATCAACGATTCCGTCATAAGACGGTGGCATGCTAGTGCACGAAGCACACGATCGAGAAAAATGACAGTTTGCATGGCCTCTCAGGTCACTGGGAGATTTTGGTGTCAAACACTCAATCCTCCTCTTTTTTCTTGGTAGACTTCTTGTACATCTTCTTGTCCCAATCCCCCGTCTTGTCCGTCTTTCTCTTTATCAATCTTCGAACCGACATGACCAAACTTTTTCTTCTATTTTGAGTGAAGTAGCTAGATTAATATTACATTATCATGCATTAGCTGATAAATTTATTCAAAAAGTTATAAAATGAGGTTTTTTCTTTTCTTGTAATTCTAATTCATTAGTAGTACTCACTTGATCAAATTTTTTTCTTCAATTTTTAGGACAAAATTATAAGTTGAATTACTCATTTTGCAACTTTGAAAATCAATTTACAAGTTGATGTATATCTTGTGTTTAAAATATACTTGAATTTTCTTTTGTATATAGCTAAAAGCTTAACAACAGATAACAAATCCATCGTTCCTGTCAACCTGAGAGCTGTCATTGTTAATTATCTTCCAGTTATGTTAACTAATGTGAATCAGGTTTGGTTAATTTTAGATGCATGAGAAAATGTCAAACCTACCATTAGTCCTTGACATCCAACGATTTCCTAAAATAAACGGGAACTATTTATTTAACAGATTCAGTTATTTTTTTTGGGGGGTGGGTGTTGGGTTTATAAATTGGGGATTCACCTCTGTGAAATTATCGATCATCTATCTACCTTTGGGATTCCAGTTTCTTCTAGTATCATTGAACTTTATTGACCCCTTCCTCTACAAAAAGAAAAAAAAAATGAAAGGGTATCTTATGAGTATAGTCGTAGCTCTAGCAATTCTTCAAATCTCCCATCACATAAGCCCCTGCAAAGCAACCGGAGCATCTCTCAATCTAGAAAACACCAACTACATAAAAACATCATGCAATGTCACCATGTATCCCAGGTTGTGCTGCAATGTTCTCAAGACCTACGCAAGCAAAATCCAGACAAGTCCTAAGGTTCTAACTGATACTGCCCTTGATGTGGCACTCAAATTTACCAAACAAACTCATCTTACTGTGCAAAGGTATTCAGAAATCAAAGGTCTGAATCCTGCAGTGACAACAGCAACGCGTGACTGCGTGGAGGAGCTCAGTGCTGCTGCGGACAGTCTCAAAAGGTCAAAGGTTGAAATGGGTCTTGTAGCTGAAGGCTCCGCTTTCAGGTTACAAATGAGTAATATTCAAACATGGGTTAGTGCTGCACTGACCAACGAAAACACCTGCAAGGAAGGATTTGCAGACCTTAAACTGAACGGGAAAGTAGAGACGATTACCGGCAGGAAAGTTGTGAAAGTAGCACGCTTGACAAGCAACGCCTTGGCACTCATCAACTTCTATAAATCAACTAAAGTTGCCTTGCCCTAAGTTGTCTTTCCGTCAGAGATCTCGGAAGAAAATGGAGTAAATAAGCAAATATGAATGTGTAGTAATACCTGAGGTCATACATCTTGTATTAGGTTCGGCATTTCTTTACACTGCCCCTTTGTTCTTTTACAAATGTTATACTTGATCGACATCATATCTGGCAACACTACTAGAAGAAAATGGAATACTGATTTTAATCTTTTATAGCCGAACAAACAATAATACCACTGTATCAGTGTCCTCAAAGTAAATGAAATTCAGTATCCCTGTCTAAACATATTGGAATTATCAATGCTTCATGAAGTACGACCAATATGCTTGAGTTTGTGAGTTTGAACAGAAGACATCAAACAACAAATGGGGTATTATCATTCAGCGAAGATCAATGGTTTGGAAGCTCCATCCTTCTTTATGTGAACTCGAGCTCTCTGTGCCTGTTAAGGACAATTTACCAGATAAAAGTCGATACATACTTACATAGTGATATGAACTACCAAGGAATTAATTGTGTACCAGAGGACAAGATTACCTCCTTTTCCCAATCACACCGCATGGTGATCATGAACAGTATCAAGGTTTGAACAACAGTTCCACTGATCATCCCTGCCCACATGCCCTGCGTATTTGTTTTTGACAAGTGAGAGAAAAAAAATCAGATTATATTGTTGGATTATTGCATTTTATTTGGAGCAAGCCTAAGGAAATCCCTCTAACATATATTGAAACTGCAGTGAAAGTTTGCGTTTAGAAGCTTAGTCATGTACATTTCTTCAGAAGTGGCAAGTGAACATCTGAAGTGCGTTGGGATGCCAAAGAAATGTACATACCTTAATACCAACCATAAGCAACCATCCTAAAGCGAACCCAACAGGCATGCCAACAAGGTAGTAGCTACCTACATTTACAACAGCAACTATTGCTTGCCGACCAGATCCAATTGCTACCCCTGTGAATCAGAAAAATGTTTTCTTGAGATCATACATATGTTATAACTAAAAACAATTTTTCTATTCTAAGATCCTAACCCGAGAGCACTGGTTGAATGCAACTTAGGAGAATGGTGAATCCCAATAAGACTGAAAAGTCATTAACCATAGCAATTACAGGAATGCTGGAGGTAAATATCATTGCAAGCTTCTCATGAAAGGCTACAATTATTAGCCAAAATAGAAGTCCTACTGCCAGGGAGGTCAAGACTGAAACTGTCGTAGCAAATTTTGCACCTTTTTCATTGCTAGCGCCAAGTTCATTTGATACCCGCACTCTGGATTAAGAAAATTATGTGTTACCACCTAGGCCAACAAACTGTATTTCTACAATCTCATTTGATAATACTGTAAGTGAAACATGTGATTGTGCAGGTCATATACTGTATCATAAAAGGCTTTCTTTTATTAATGCTTATAGAGTGAGATATTGATATGTAAACTGGTGACATACTGCTATAATGAAAAGATGGTAGCCCTGATCCAATCTAATTCATATATAGCTTTTAGCTCATCCCTATCAATAACCACATACCCAACTGCTGCAAGAAATCCTAGTGGAATCATAGACTCCCAAGCATAGATACTCATGCTGCAAAAGCAATTCAACGGAATTTACAGTAACTAGTGCTGTTTTACATGCATATTTAATCATTTACATGAATAATTTACAGGGTGTATGAACAAGAACGTTAGAAACACTGACCAGATGGAGAGGGCATCAACTGCAATCTCAGTATTATCCAGATACCCACACACTATCACCAAAACTCTAAAATAGAAATTCTCCAATCTGCAACAAAACATTTCACGTTTTCAACTGAACCTACTCAACTGCATAATCAAAGGCTACAGAGAAAAAGCACATACAAGAGCATAACCCCAGAAGCCAATGAAAGCTTTAGGAAATTCCAGAGCCCAACAAAAGCCTGAGTCGAAAAACCAGTCCATGTTTCTGGACAACCACCACAAACAGTGTACAAAAACAATCCCAAAGCCGATAGCCACCACGCGAACCCAATAGTAAGAGCAGTCCCAACAATCCCAATCCTCAACTCATACACAAAAACCCAACTCACAATCACATGGAGTCCCAAAACCCCTCCAGAAACCCAGGCAATCACTCCAGTCTTTCTCTGACTCTGCAAGAACCTCTGCAGTGTCAGCTGAAATGGGAAGCTCAGGTGAAATGGAATCAACCACAGAGCTACCAACCCAGTCTGCTCAGCCACAACTTCGTTCTGTCCAATGAGCTTCAACAACGGCGTAGCGAAAACAAAAAGAGGCAGAAGCAACAGAGCACAGAGAAACAGAACTACCCAAGAACGTTGCATGTATGTCCCCAACATGTGATACTGTTTAGCTCCATAGGCTTGACCACAAAGAGTCTCGAGCGCGCTGGCCATGCCTAGCTAGACAAACCCAAAATTGGGCATTGAAAGTTTGAAACAGTGAGAGAAAATGAGTGAGGAACTAGTGAAGGGTTTAAGGGTACCATGAAGCCGAAAGTGACGGCGATGATGACGGTGGTGGCGATAGAGATGGCAGCGAGGTCGAGGTCACTGAGGTGGCCGGCGAAGGATTGGGTGACGACGGTGACGGAGAACATGGCGAGGCGGCTGAAGATGGATGGAGCTGCTATTCGCCATAGCTTCTTCGATTCGGACCATGTTCGCTCAATGAGATTATTACCGTCGTCTTCTTGATGATGTGGGATTAACAGAGGCACAGGGTCGTCTTCCTCTCCCTGCATTGTTCAATTGGACTCGGTTTGATTGAATCGAATCAGCTCGCCATTAGACAAAACAACAATCAGCTTTCGATTGAGTGGTCTAGAGTTTCATGGGTAGGGTCTGTAATCTTCATTTACTTTTTTTTAGATCGCCGTCCAATTTCATTAAAATGTAAATAGAGAGATCTACCAAATTGTCCGCTCTAAGAGCATCCACACCGGCGAGCAGCCGGGGATATCCTGCTCGAACACGTGGAGGGGCCGAGGCCGTTTTGCTCGCCCAAAGCCGAATCGTCGACGCACCGGGAGGAAAACCCACGACGGCTGCTCGTTGACTTTTGGATCAGTTGCTCGGGCTTTTGATCGACCGCCTGACAGAGCCCACGGCCGATGGGTGACGTTAGGCGCGTTCTGTTTTTTTCTTCTATTTGGCGCGTGTATTACACGCGCCAGTCAAAAGTTTTTTTAAAAAATTACTAGCGAATCAGCTCGTGCCACGTGACTTACCGAGCTGTAAAATCAAGTCTCAATGGTACACTTAATCCATGCCTTCCATTTTGAATATCAAGCTTCATCCAATAGTCAGAATTCAAACACAACGGTCACTGTAGAATCAGACTGGCACTAAAGGGAATAAGCTCCAAAAAATACCTAAAAAATTTTCAAAAATTCCAAAACTCCCCCAAAATTTTGCCTATAAATACAACTTCAATTTTTTTTATCAACTCACACCAATTTGCTCCATAACAAATTACACATCTTCATCCATCTTCTCTTGCTCTCTCTCATTTTGTTTAGTTTTTATTCCAAAAAATGGGCACACATTGGCTTCCTTCCGAAGATTTACAGATGTGCATCTCTTTTGTGCTTCATAGCGTTGATGAATACGACGGCAATAAACAAAAGAGAGAGAAATTGTGGGAGACAATTCATGCCGATTATGTGAAAAATTGGAAGCCAACACAAGGTGAGAATCTTCCGAAGGAGCCGAGGACCCGAATCGCGCTTGCGTCTCACTACAACAAGTTCAAGCTACTCTTGCAAAAATGGGGCGTATGTTTGTACGCGGCACGACAACGTATAGCTAGCGGCACTTCGCTAATGGATGAAGTAAGCTTATTTTTTTGTAGCATACATTATATTAATTTTATTGTAGCATAATGGTGAATTAAATTATGTAGCATTATTTTTGTGTAGCATAATTTATATATTTAATTTGAATAAAATATGTAGCATTATTGGTGAAATAGCTAATATAATTATTTTATTAGGTCAAACAAGCTCAATCATGTTACTATAAGGAAAAGAAGAAAGTGTTTACACACTTTGAATGTTGGTAAGTGGTTAAGAATCATTCATCTTTCATTTCGGTGCTACCAAGTACTCCATCTCCATATGCAAGTAGTTACCAACCTACTCCTTCCGCCGCCGAATCATCTCCAACCATTAATTTGGATGACGAAGAAGTGAATGAGACACCTCAAAGCAACGTCGCCGCTCCCTCGAGTCCGCCTAGACCAATGGGAACGAAGGCAGCAAAGGAAGCGAGGCGACAAAATAAACAAAAGACTCATATTGAGCAACGAGTTGAGATTTTGCATACCATTGCTAGTGACCAAGCATCGTGGCAATCCAAGAGGATAGCACATAATGAAAGTAAGCTTAATTATTACGCAGAGTACATAGAAATTCAAAGGCGGAATGAAGTAAGGGCGGATGAAGAGTTACGATTGAAGAAACAAGAGGAGGAAACGAGGATCATGACAAAGGATTTGGAGGCAATGACCCCAATCTCAAAAAGATACTTTACAAAGAGGAAATTAGCCATCCTTAATGAAGGAGAACCTAGTCAAGATCAACCTACCGATAAAACATATTCGGATTGTTATAACCCAAGTCGCGTGCTCTTTCCATAGTAGTTATAGTATTGTACTAAGAATAAATCTGGGTTTGACTCGTCATTTTATGTAATTTAAATTTTCAAGAAATAAAGATGCAATTTATTTATTAATATGAAATTCAAATACACACAAGCTTAATAATTAAACACACATTTTTAGGATAATATCTAGAGTATCTCGCCGGTTTCCAACCTCTAATTGTGCTTCACCAAGTCCTTCTGAAGCTCTCTACATGTGATAGATGAGGGGGAGATTGATCATCGTACATGGCAATACTAAAGTAAATGTTAAAATCTGCCTAAAAATACCAAACCAAATGCAGGAATTCAAGAGGAATGAAATACGGTTGATTCCACGTGGCCAGTCTCAGAGGCCATAATGGTGGAAGGAACATCCAAAACACGGGGCTGCTTTTCACCACCTCCATTCGCAGTAAAAGGAACCAAGCTCGCAGCAGCGAAAGTGTGTACTTGAGATTCATGGGCAATTTCCTGGGGCTATACAACCAAAAATAGTGGTTAGAGAAACACAGTATTTCAGACAGCGACAAGGTCAGAACAGCGAGTACCTCAGCATCAGTAGTAGTAGTCGATGGAACAGCAGCATCATGAACCTCAACACCTCTTTGGGCCTCAGTAGTCCCTCCCCGAGGCTTCTCGCCAACCACGATGGCAACTACTCCTTCCGCAGTGGCATTCACAATAGCAAAAACCAATTGATGAAAAGGTTGTCTATAAACCTGCTCAAGGATCTTTTGATCTTCCAAACGCATACGCGTCTCTTCATCCGCGGCATTGGAAGGACCCGTACCCAAGGGCCTAGAGGAGGGGGGTTCCTCAGCTTCATTCGCAGTACTTGAGGAAGATTCAGGAGTAGCGACTTGTTGAAATTGCTTCCCTTTGTTCCGTACTACTTGAATGACTAGATTATTGCCAGAGGCCTTGCTATCAGGGACTTGCTCAACAGAAGGAGAAGTCCCACTCAATTCATCTTCAACCCGTTACCTTCGTAACCTGGTAGCTTGATGGCGAAAGCGATAGGACTAAATCATAAGAGCATGGGTTAGGATCATAAAATATTGAAAGAGTTAAAATCAAGCTGAGAAAAATAAAGCTCCTAAAAGAGTTACCAACAGAGCTTGTTCATTTGAGTCCCCATCTTCATGATCACAAGCCACAATGTTCTTGTTGTGCTTCTTCTTCTTCGCAACAGCATTCTTCACAACCTCCTTCGCAACGGGAGAGGCAGCAGCAAAACTCGCACTCAGAAGCTTGTTGCGTTTTGAAGTAGAGACCGATGAAGTACTAATCTCTCGCCCAAAATATTTTAAGTATTTCATCAAGTACCTTGGACCTAAGAAACAAAGCAGACCGATCACATGCGGTCCAAAATAAAGCTACAAGAATCAGGAAAGAAATACGTACATGCGATTCCTAGATACTTTAGGGAAATTCGGAGTAATCGTATATCTATTCTTTCCTAAACATCAAAATTCCCTTGTCGAGCCAGGAAATAGGGAGCACCAGCCTCTATATATAGGAGATTTGACAAAGAATTGAAGACAGCTACACATACGTACAAATTTGCGCACAAGCAAGTACTTACTCCCTCAGCGAGTAATCAACTAGTGACAACGAATTTAGGATCTAGGCCACTAGACAGAGCGTGAAAATTCGAATATACTCAAGCTACAACACCAACGACAGCAATCAAAGGAGTCCAGGTCATCGACAGAGGGTGGAGATTCTAAAGATCTACGAAGTCAACCTATCCATTATGCTTGACACTTTATTCCTAGGATTGCTCTGTTTTGTATTCGCACAGAATATAAAGTATCGATTCTTTGTGGCTCGGCAGAGAGACACGAAGGTTACGTCTTGTAATATATCAAGACAAGTAGGACTCAACGAGCGAGGTTGGTGCTCTCCTCGCTCCAATCGATTGACCAAGAAGCAAGATACAGACGCGGCACTCTTCGCAACGATATTCTGCCCTCGACAGTGGCACGCCACACACGCAGCAGCCTGACTTGAGTAAAACCGACACCAAACAGTAACCATTATTGCCAACAATAGCTGATCATATCTTGAAGAAGAACACGAAGATTTCATGAGGACATCATTGATCCACAAAAATATGATAATAATAACAGTCCCAACTTAAGTTGTCGATCTAGATCCGGATGGATCAATATATGGGCAAAGGAAGGGGAGAATTAGTTTGATTTCCATATCTATTTCTCTCTCTACAGTTTTAGAGAGAGACGCTCTACTCTGTTTGTGCTCTCATCTGATGCCTATTTCGACATCACTTCTCTGTGTAAGAGGGAACCTACAGTGGTTCAGCTTTTAGAGAGAAAACTAATCTGTTTCATCTATATCTATGACAATTCCAGAGTTAGTCTAACAGAACAACAGATTGACATGCATGTACGTAGAATAACATAACATTTTTTATTTTTTATTTTCAAGGCACTACAAATTTTGTTAATCCCTCTCAACTTTGTTCTAAACTTCGCATGAACTCGCGTTTCATAGTTAAATATTTTAGTTTTTTTTATAAGTCGCAAAATTCATTAATGAGAAATTCAAGTACAATCGCTTCTAAGACCAAGACTAATGAAAGTAAATGAACATAATAAACTAGTTAGATACTGCTAACTTGACTCTAGGACCAAGAACTAGATTTCTTCATTCGTCGGGTAAATCTGTTCGCACAGGTTGTGAATCACCGAATGACTTGTCAATAGTCTTGCATGCTATATATAATAGCTGGTCATTCATCTTTCGCCTAATGTCACAATATACCTCCTCAGTCGCCAATCACACATCGTGTGTAGTAATAGTAACGTACACCTTGGAAACGGCGGAGAAATCTTGCAAGGAATGCATAAATTGAAATAAGCATAATCAAATTTCTAAGAGTAATACCAATACTAGTCGAGCCAACAAGATAATCGAGATCTCTGAGGGTTAAGCACGAAATCCAAAGTAATTAAGGTGTTGGATTAGGCCACAAATAGCACCCAAGGCCCAGAAGAAAACCCAAAACCTCCACATGACTCAATAGGGTTGTAGAGTTCGCGGACCCCTCAGTAGCCCAAGCTTAACTCCTAGAAACTGGCAGCCGCCAGAATTTCGGGAAGTCGCATCATGACGTCGTTTCTTCACTGTCGACCTACAATTCTGGTTGTTGACCTGCCGCGACGTTGTCCTCCGAGATCCACTACCACATGCCAAGCCATAGATCCGTCCATCATCATAACCCGAGGTCTGCCACATTGCCTCCCCTGTCGTGGTTGATTGACCATCACCAAATCCTTGTCAACCTGAGTGCCTCGACTGCTCAGCTCTCCAGAACCTCAGCCAGCACCACGATCTCCACCAGGGTCCCAATAGAAGCCTTCTGCAACCATCAAGCCGACCCCGCAACAACCACCGAGCCGACCACCCCTCCCAACGCCTCTGTCTTCTCTGATTCCTCCGGGATCCCAACCATCGCTTCTCCCCCAACTATAAAGTTGTGCCTGGTCGATCTGAAATCTCTCTCGCACCACCACTGCTCCCTCTAGTTCACCTACACGCTCACACATCAGCCCAAGAACTATCGCAAGAAAGATCCAGCACCGGCACAATCAAAAGCCTAGGCCTTACGACGCTAGGGTTTAGTGCGAGTCGTCTCTGCTTTTCGCAGAGCTAAAAGACGTCGTATTTCCCATAAGTCATTGTTGATTGGCAACTAGATCCAAATGTCAGTTACTATCATGATAGATCTTGACATATCGATTAAACTTGCTCTAATCCCATAATGCCATGTAATGATCTTCTCGTCACAGTGCCATCTAATCGCACAAATATTCACATGAAGATTAAAAAATGTAGAGATGATTGGATTAAAAGACGTAGAGATAAATATTTTACGCTTAATCATAAATTAAATTTACGTTATGCTTATATCTCAATGTATTTTCCATCCAATATGTCTCTTTAATAAGTGCTCACATGACAATTGCTACAACAAGAAATCTCAATACACTACCAGAAATGGAGACATCACCGGCGACCTGCCGTCGCCGGCCTTGTCTATTTTTTTCGCCGGAATTGACATTTCCGGCGACCAGTCGCCGGCAATGATGTCGCCGGAGATTCCCCGCCGGTGTTAACATTGCCGGCGACGGGAAACGGCGTCGCCGGTAATGTCGGAGACATCACCCGCGACTTGAGTCGCCGGCAATGTCAAGACATCACCGGCGACTCAAGTCGCGGGTGATGTCTCCGACATTACCGGCGACGGCGTCGCCGGCAATGGCAGCGCCGCCGTGGCCGGAATGTGAGACATTGCCGGCGACTGAGGTCCATGTCGCCGGCAATGTCAGGAAAAATTTTGAAAAAAAAATGCTGTTATGGATTGGGCCCAATTCCAGAACCTGCATTGAAAGACATAAACCGTACAATCATACAAGTTCAACAGTACACATAAATGTCAAACGTACAGTACAAATAGGAACGACGATACGAAAATTAACTACAACTACAAGTCAGGGTCGAAGAACTTGGGGGTCAGGGTCGAAGTAATCCATGTACTCATTTGAATTCCGGTGGCTACCCTGGTCTTGCTCTGGCGTTGAGTGGTGCGGTGGTGGTGGTGGATAACTAGGGAACACAGGGAACTGGTGCGGTGGTGGTGGTGGTGGAGGTGTGGCTAACGGTTGTCCGGTAGTCTGAGCCTCGTACATCGTCTGCATCCATGTGAACATCTGTGCCTGACTCTGGACCACTCGTTGGTACTCGGCATCTCTCATTGAGACCTGCCGGACCAAGTTTTGGTACTCGGCATCTCTGATTGCCTGCTGCTCGGCTGCTTGCCTCTTTTGGTCCTCCAACTCCCTCCGCGTCCTCTCAAGCTCCGCTACGAAGTTACGACTAGAAGTTGAACGTCTTGACCCGGTAGAGTATTCTGAAGTGTTTTTCAATACTCCTTCGCCGGTCGAGCCCATTCCCCTACAGTAGTAGGTATTCTTTCCAGTCCCGCACGCTTTTACCATGATCTGAGCCGCTATCGGGCGATCAAGCGGATCGATCTGAGAGGCATACTGGGTGACTTCTTCCTCGGAGCAGTCAGGATGGTTAGACCGAGCTATACTCATGGTCACTTCTGCGGTCGCGTCCTCACTCTCGCCTAATTGAAAAGCGAAAATGAATAACGTATTAGCTAACAAAATCTATTAATATCGAAAAATAGTTTTATTAACACATGGAGAGGCGAAAGACTTACCACTTCTTCAGGGCACTGCGGATAGAACTTCTGATGAATATACACCAACGGGTTCACTTCTTGTTGTTGCTGCGCCTTAGTCGACCAACCCATGTAGTTGAGTGAACCTGCATGATGGGCCCTGGTGTTTTTCAATCTATTCGCCCGGTTCGTGTTCGAAATCGCCTTATTTGATAAACATATGGAAAAAAATTAGTAACTAACTATTTCAATCTGATACGATACATTAGGCTTGTAAGATATATTCAGGATGCATACCCGAGCTTTGGGGTGCTCGAAGTGGGCTATCAGCCACTGCCACTCGTACTCCCTAAACCGGAATTCGCTAGGGGTTGAACCTCGGCCTAGCTCCTTGTATACAGTGTAATGGGAAGAAAGCTCGTTCTTCCACTCTTTATACCTATATTAAAACAAGGAAAAAAAGTTAGAGATATTAAAACCCAAGCTAAACAAAAATCTAACTCGATATATATTCAAATAAGTCGAAGCACATCACCTCATATGTAGTTGACGCTCTACCCACGTGTGAATAAGAACTTCATCCACGTCAAACCACACCTGCAATATGAATATATAAAAGGTAAAATTTACTATTTATTCGGACTTAATTAATAAATGTAAAATTTACGTAATGAAAATACGATTTTACTCACACTCAAGTTGTTATGCACTTGCATCTTCACGTAGATAGGCACAGATTCCCAATCTGGCCAAAGCATTGGGACCTTGTCCCGCACGATCGCACCGGCCATGCTGACATATTTGCGCGTGGTGTCGAATGCCTCGATCACCTCGCCATCCTCATTGGCCCTTATGGGCGTTTTCCTTCCCCCGGTGGCCTGCTCAAGTCTCTTCCCGGTGCAGGTGCCTCTAGCCCCTTTCCGTTTTCCAGTCCCATTAACGAAATTGCCTAATAATACAATGTCAACAAATTGATATCATTAATTGAACCTATCGTAAATCTTAAGTAATAATGAAGTCATCAATCTTGCCTGTGATAAATAAAATTTACCTGCATCGTCCCTTTGTTGGTTGGTGCACCTCACACTCCAAAGATACACGGGGTCGAACGGGATGAAGTTGTACGCTTCCTCCACGCTCAGGAACTCCGGCCGTCCTTGAACATAAAGAGGCATCCCCCTTTCATCGAATTCAGGGATGACAGGAATCTCCTCGGGTAGGAAGAGACCGAAACTGTTTGTAACCGGAACCGTTTGTAACATACCGGTTCCGGTTCCAAACAGTTCCGGTTCCAAACAGTTCCGGTTCCAAACCGTTCCGGTTCCAAACCGTTCCGATTCTGATTTTTCACCTTAATTTATACGTTAAATATACAACGTTATCACCTTAATCCGATTTTTCACCTATTATACGTTAAATTAACAACAATATCACCTAACTTAACATGACTATTCATACATCATTTCCGGCTTTAAACTTTTCACATATATATACATCTATTCTACATTTTGTCCATATCATGCATCTTAATTTCACCTAATTTTCACACATATATATATACAATAATTCCATATAAATTAATTAAATTTGCACATATATACATCACATATATTTCTCCTTCACCCCACAATTATCCACAATAATTTGCCACAATTTTCATCCTTCCCTTAATTAAATTTTCTAAATAATTTCCACATGCATACATGCATCCCACAATTATCAAAAATTAATTAATCAAAATGCATAAAAATAAAATGTGGAATGAGAGAGAGAGAGAGAGGGAGAGAGAGAGAGGGAGAGAGAGTGAGCTATTACCTGCCATGGTGGAGCTCGACCCAACTGGTAACCCGGCTACAATTTCCGACGCCGGAGGAGGAAGAGGAGGAGGGGAGCTAGGAGGAGAGAGGGGAGGAGAGAGGGGAGGAGAGGAAGAGAGGGGAGGAGAGGAAGATTCGGGTAGGAAGAGAGGGAAGAGGGAGAGGGAAGAGGGGTTTTAGGGTTTGAGAGTGACTGAAATTTGAGAGGGTTTCGGGTTTGAGAGGGAAGAGGGAGAGGAAGATCGAAATGGGCAGGTATACCCGAGCTGCATGTTCTGGAAATGGTGCCACCATTGCCGGCGAGTTACATGGTAACTCGTTGGTAATGACATTACCAACGAGTTGCTAACTCGTGGGTAATGTCATTACCAACGAGTTGCTTATCAACTCGTTGGTAATGTCATTATTTCTCGACTTTGTACCCGATCGATCTATTTCCGACCAATTTCCGACTACATTTTCCGACTACAATTTCCGACTACATTTTCCGACTACAATTTCCGACAACGTTCCGACACATTTCCGACACATTTCCGACACATTTCCGACTACATTTTCCGACTACAATTTCCGACAACGTTCCGACACATTTCCGACACATTTTTCCGACTACAATTTCCGACTACAATTTCCGACTACATTTTCCGACTACAATTTCCGACAACGTTCCGACACATTTCCGACTACAATTTCCGACTACAATTTCCGACTACAATTTTCGACTACAATTTCCGACTACATTTTCCGGCTACATTTTCCGACTACAATTTCCGACAACGTTCCGACACGATTTTCGACTACATTTTCCGACTACATTTTCCGGCTACAATTTCCGACTACATTTTCCGACTACAATTTCCGACTACATTTTCCGACTACAATTTCCGACTACAATTTCCGGCTACAGTTTCCAACGTACTAAGGATGATAATCGTAATCATCGTCATCACTTGAGTCTGACTCGATTTCATAGGTAACCTCTGGCAATATGTGCCTCTCCTCGTCATCTGAATCAGCGTCAACTTCATATGGATTAACATCGAGAAGTTCTGCTCCAGTAATTCGAACCACACTCCCAGATCTCACATTATTAAGGCGAATCGTAGATGATTCCGGAATGTCAAAAGCGTTCGGCTCTTGGTATGCAGTAACTTCCTCATCATCTGCGGTATCACCAAGTGTGGCAGCACTGTATATGTTTCTATGAGCAACATGGTTAACCACCTTCCACGGGACTTTGTTCAGAAGATCGTCCAGGTAAAACACTTGTTTTACTGATGAGGCAAGAACGAAAGGGTCATCTTCATACCAGGTAGTAGCAGTATTCACCGAAAATGTTGCTCCGCTAAACGACGGGAGGGACATTTGGTGCTTCATCAGCAAATACACCGCTCTCACGAGGAAACATATCATTGATTAACATCGCTGTTGGATCATAGGATGAACTGCCCCTCTCAGCAAAATCTCCATGATCATAGCGTGGACTGGCCCTCTCACCAAATTGTCCATGATCATGCGGCCCCGCTAACGATGTTTCACCGTGATAAATCCAACAAGTGTACTTATCCCAAAACCCGTATTTACTCAGGTGCCTCTGGACTTTATCAATGGGAAAACGAAATCGATCGCTGAAACACTTGCATTCTTTACACGGACAATAATGAAGTGTAGTGTCTCCACAATTAGCCTTCACAAAATCCACAAAACTCCTAATTCCCTGGTGATATCTAACATCCCATCTTTCGAGGCTCATCCAACTCTTGTCCATCCTGAAAATTCTAACAATGCATACGTATTAATTATATATATATACACACATTCACTACTAATAATCGACGCGATATCTCAATTCAACTCTAATTAAATCAACACATGCATGCATATATATGTGTATATATATATATATATCGATCTAATCTCTGAATTCGTTTCAGTACTCGATGATGGTATTCTTCTTTTTTCAATTCAATACGTATTTGACTAGGTAGGAGGCTCTGTTAAGCCTTGCTCCGATAACACTACGATAATACCAGTCGTTGATTCAGACACAAGATAAGATTAACTACAAGCAGTTTTCTCGTTTCGGTGACATCAACAACATTTCATATATATCTCATAAATTGGATTTGATCAACACACACACACACATATATATATATATACATACACATATACATATATATATACACGTACCTATATATATAGCTTCCGAGTTATCGAGTTTTCGACGCTCGCCTTAATTTTGACAATATACCGAAGGATCGATTTCAGAGCGTACGTTTTTCTTCTTTCGATTTCTCTGCATTTTTTCCGATCAAAATGAATGAATGATCGAGCTGCTGAAATTTCCATCTGATATAAGAGACATTGCCGGCGACGGAGTAAGTCGCCGGAAATGATGACATTACCGGCGACGGTTTAAGTCGCCGGTAATGTTGAACATTACCGGCGACTTTTCCGGTCGCCGGCCTTGTCTCCGGTGATCTCGCCGATAATGGGCAAAAATGTTGTAGTGATAGAATTTCCTATTTATGATTTTTTTTTCATTGTAATTATTTTTTTAATTCTATTTTCTAATTTTTCAATTGTGTTTATCTTTGTTAATTATTTGGGTTGGGTTCAATGGCGTTATAATTTTTACACAATTTTTCTACCATCGGAATGATCGGATCCTATTTCTATTAATGGTGGAGATGATATGACATGGACAATTTAAATAAGCAAGTTTTTCCTTTTATTTTCTCTCTCACAAAAGAACTATTTCTTCTTTCTCCTACATTCAATAGCTTTGACTGTGTTCTTCTTCATGTTTAGATTCAGATCGACCTTGTAGCTCTTCTTCTCTTATCACTTGACATCAAATAACACAAATGAATGGAAAATTTCGACTATATACTCGTCAATTAAATACATACTAATCACTTAATTATATTTCTGATTAAACATGGTAGCAAGGATTGCTCTACCCAGAAAAAAAAAATTGAACTTCGCATATCTAGGTATTGGACCTTTTGTGGTTTGATCGGGCGAGGTTCGATACATATTAAGAAGAAGTAGAAGAAAAAGGAGGAGGAGGAAACGGTATTAAAGTGTGAGAGAGAAATATTTATTCAGTTATTCTCTTTAATATTGTATTATCTTTTAATTTTAAACTTAAATCAATGTCATACCATCTCCATCATTGAAAGTTATGAAATCTAATGGTTGAAAAATTGTGTAAAAAATATTATGTCATTGAACTGACTCCTTTTATTTTGGGAGGTAAAATTGACATTCATTTTTTTTTATAAATTACACTCTCTTTCTATATATTTTGTGAATATTTTTTATTCATTTTTGTTTGAAATTGTTAAGAAGAGAGAGTGTGGTGAAGGTGCTAATTTCAGGAACTTCATTTTTAGTTCGTAAACATTCTTACTCAATTTCAGCGGCAACGCCGCCGTTGGGCATGCTAGTTTGTATTTTCATTGGAATGCAATTAAACCGCAGGGATTATATATGTTTCAAAATATTTGCTTCTAGATCACAGCAGACACATTCCGCCTTGAATCATAAAGTATTTATTTGACTAACTCTCCATGATTAAGCCCTACTGCTTATACGGTTACACCTAATTTTCAATAACAACTTTTTCTCCAATTACGTGACGTGTGGTCATTCAAATTCTGCGTGCTACATAACTTAGTTGGCTTAGTACGTGAGAAAGTGCATGTTCCTGGGAAGATCTCGGAAGACGAGATAGCAACCATGGAAAGAGAAGACGAAGTAGCAGTTCACAAACCTCTAATACCAGAACTACTCAACAACAGCCGCAGCAGTAGTAGTCCACCTCATGATCTGAACAGCCAGAGCCTTCCATCAAGAGTCTGGATCGAAACCAAGAAGCTATGGCGCGTCACGGGCCCTGCAGTCGTCTCACGGCTCGCCGCCTTCTCCATGAGCGTCATCACACAGGCCTTCGCTGGCCACCTCGGCGACAATGAGCTCGCCGCCATCTCCATCGTCAACACTGTCATCTTAGTCTTTTCATTTGGTCTCCTGGTATATATCTGTACTCTAATTCAATTCCTTCAAGCCAGTCGATCACTCTTGCACTATCAAAATGCTCATGACATATATCTTGCATTTTGTTGTTCTGTCAAAGTTGGGTATGGCAAGCGCGCTGGAAACTCTATGTGGGCAGGCTTTTGGGGCCAAAAGGCACAGAATGCTTGGAATTTATCTACAGAGATCGTGGATCGTGTTGTTCATCTGCTGCATTCTGCTATTGCCCATATACATGTTCGCTTCTCCGATTCTGAAACTACTTGGGCAGACAGATGAAGTATCTGAGCTTTCAGGGGTGGTGTCCCTTTGGATGTTGCCGTTGCATTTTGCCTATGGGATTCAGCTTCCGTTGCAGAGGTTCCTGCAGAGTCAGCTCAAGAACTTTGTGACTCTGTGGATGTCAGTGGTGGCTTTGGCGTTTCACGTTCTCATAAGTTGGATTTTTGTAGACGTTTTAGATTTTGGGATCGTGGGTGCTGCTGTGGCTTTCGATATTTCGTATTGGCTACTGGTCTTGATGATGCTTGTATATGTGACTTGCGGTTGGTGTCCGCTGAGTTGGGGTGGTCTCTCAGTAGAAGCTTTTTCGGGTCTCTGGGAATTCGTCAAACTTTCAACCGCGTCCGGCGTCATGGTCTGGTAACGAGACTTCCTCCTTTGCGTTTTATATTGGTTTAGTACAAATTAATTAATGTTGTTCATTCACTCAATTAAGAACCTGATTGAATGATTAGAAAATTGCAAGATATATGGTCCCTTTGGACTGTTTTCTACGATTTTATTCCAAAACCGCTTTTAAAATTTTTGAAAAGTGTCAGCAAGCATTTACTACGTCTTTTTAAAATACTTTAAAGTGTTTCTAAATTTTAATCAAATCACTTTTTATTTTATTTTTTGAATTTATTTTCTATTTATAGTTCATTTTTCTTTAAAATTCAAAAGCGTTTTTAAGTAATTTAAAAACAATCTTAAACAGACCCATAATAATGTAAAGGATAATATTAGAGGGTCTCAATAGGCCACGAGATGTATATCTCAATATGATGTGGCATTCAATGTCACATATTAAAAGGATTTCGATCCCGATTTAGTTGCCTAAACGACTCTACTAATCTAAGTGTCTACTCAAATTACACAAGAACCAAACTGAAGATCCAAAACTCAAAAGCCATAAATGAAAGAATTATTTTTCTTCTACCAACTGAAAGATATAACTAGCCACATAAAATTGTTTGCGACATCAGAACAGCAAGACATTCTAAACTAACTACACTGATTAAAATACTAACTCGTACGTAAGATCTATCTTGGATCCTAAGGTTGATACCATTATGCCTCGAACTACGTACGCGCTCGACCTAAGAAGAAACTTTACAAACTGGGTAATAGGAAACTAAAAAACCCAGGGAAAGATATATAAAATATTAAAATTATTAGTGTGAGTGTGAGTGGACGAAAATAATGTTCCGTTTTAAACCATAAATTATTATTATTATGCCTTTCACCAAAGAGTAAACATAAAATGATACGAGTCTAAAAATGTAAACGTTCAGGTCAGATTTCTAGGACTACTAAGTACTATATGATATGTGGAGGCTATGACTTGAGTCAAACGACCTCAAGCCCTGAGACTGCCCAGATCAGGTTCCTGGCCCTCCTGAGTATTATGTAAATCCTCGAGTCAGGTCTCTGGCCCTCTCGGAGCGTCTCGGGGATCAGCCGAGAAGCCAGTGCATCGATTCGATCACTATGACTATGCTCTGTGTAAAATAAAATCATATTTGCCTTCATGCAAATCCATAACTGAAAAATACATAATTGTAAATGCATAATCGTCGTTCAAATCGACCGATCAATAAAAATGTAAAAAACGTTTAATTAACACCGATTAATTCTAAGTCCACACCTGACTATATCCAATGAATTTAATAACCTCACCAAAACACTTGCATCGTCGAAATGAATTTAGCGATATAAAACTTGACTAATTTGGACCACATTTTTTAGTGTGGTGGCGGCGCGTGCTGCTCAAGCGCCACCAAGGACCACTGCTGATGGTGGCGATTGACCCACCAATCTCTTCTTCTCACTTAACCCATCATTCTTTTCAACTATACCAACTTCTAATTTTGACCGGTGTGGCCGGAATCGAGGCCGAAACTATTTCGGTCGGAAATCTAATCGGTGGGTCACATTCGACTAACCATGACGAGGGGAGCAAAAGCCCCCAACCTTCGCCAGCCGAAACCATAGAGAAAGTCGTCCACGACGACGCCCGATTCAAACTTGACAGAGACCAATC
Organism: Geum urbanum; assembly: GCA_946800695.1. Taxonomy (NCBI): domain Eukaryota; kingdom Viridiplantae; phylum Streptophyta; class Magnoliopsida; order Rosales; family Rosaceae; genus Geum; species Geum urbanum. The sequence continues at coordinate 2,839,599 of OX327013.1, forward strand.
AATCTCCTCGAATCAACCTGTAAACATTAAATTGGAGAACCCAGCATGCATTAATACATAAAGGAGAAAAACAGGAACCGGACTATACCATAATCGGTGGCTAACTCGCCGGAAATTGACGGCCCCAAAACCTAGATTTTTTCAAAGCTTCTCCTCAAAATTCAGCCTTCCTCCGGCAATGGCGGAGACCATAGGGGAACAACTAGGGGTCTCGAGATGATCATTTAGATATAAAGGTTGGCCAGTTTGGTGGCCGGACGGCGAAGCCTTGCTGGAGCCGAGCTCGGCAGCGATCTTCGCCGTGGAAAGTCAGCCAACGCGGGTCAACCCCAACTTTCCCAAAATGAAAAAGTCTGACTTCTATTTTCAAAAATTTCTATATATATGTGTAAGTTGCAACGAACCGATTCTGTAAAATCACAAAAAAATTTCGTTGACCATAAATTAATTCTTCATCAAAGCTCCGATTTCAACACTTGACATGGTCATGAACTCGTTTCGATAAGCTCTACGACTTTCCTCAATAAAATTTCTCAAAAAACTTAACAAATAAATTCCGAGAAAAAGTCATCAATAATTATCGACGGTAAAAATTATTCACCATCATCGGTTAAGATTTAATAAAAAATAAGAGGTCAATTTTCGGGTCGGGATGTTATACGTATATAATTGATTTATTTATTAATTCATTAAGAAATATTTAACCTACAAATTCAATCTTACCTTTTTACATATTTAATTAAATTTATAGACAAGAATTAATCACAACAGAAATCTAATATATATCATCAAATTGATAAATTTTAAACCTTTTAAATAAAATCCTAAAATGACCTTAAACCCTAAACCTTAAACTCTAAACACCAATCCCACAATCTAAATCCTAAACTCCAAACATAAAAACTTCAAGGTTTGATCTATAATTTTGTATTAAGTTAAACTAACGTGTTAAGAGAAAAAAATCTCATATGTAGTCATCAACCCTATATAAAAAAATTAAAATCTAAACTTCAACATTAAACCATAAACTATTAACTTTAAACTTTAAACATTAATCTATCATCTCGAAAATCATCTAAATCTAATTCAGATGAAGTTGAAGTACGAGCATTACTATCACTTGATATATTTTTAATAAGTTGTTATCTACGAACTCTATTTAATTATATATTTATCATTGTGCTATATGAACATTTGATCGAACACTCCTCAATATAAAAGTAATTTTGTCACTAACTCTACATAGTAATTAACATGATTATCATGCCATGCACGTAAACATATATGATAGAGCACTCTTTTTCGATCAAATTAAGAATGTACTTGATAATTATGGTTGATCACAATAGTGACTTTCTCACTTAAATTTAAGCTTTAATTTGAAACAAATAAATTGAGTGTTTCAAATCAATCATATTATAATCATTGTATGTTAATATCACATAAAAAAATCATGAAAGATTCTATTCTAGAATAATTTAATATATTTACAATTGAATAATATGATTTTGATTATAATTCAATATACTTTATTCAAAATATTGAGTAAACCATGTAGAAAATCAGAAAAGTAAAATGGATTAAGCTTTCTTATATAACACACGTTTGTTTTTTTTAATACATTTAATTTTGAATGGCATAAATTAAAGTTTGAATTTGAATCAATATTAATTAGATTTTTTTTATAAACATTAATTAATTTCCTTCTAAAGTCATTGTTATACAAGAAATTATTATGAATAACTTTTAAACCTTTAAATATTAAAAATGAACAGCCGTTAAATATAAAGGGTATGGTCATCTTTTGATTGAGTTGATGTAACAAAATAGTTATGATGTGGACAAAGAAAACATGTTATGTAAAATTTAAGACCTACACCTCATGGCCACGTTGAATCCTAAAACTATTTCTCTAATGTAAAATGACAGTGTCGGGTTATCATGTTATAAGCATATGTTTAGCATGCATATCTTAACACAATGAAACAATGTAACAATGTAGGGAAAATTTCAGTTTGTGTAGTGATTTAGGTCTAACGTCATTTCATTACTTCACTTTTCAAAATTGGTCATTTCACTATCTATAGTTTGCGTCAAATATCATTTCACGTTTTGAGTTTGATCATGCATTTTACTATCTAAACTTGTCAAAAAAAATTATTTTAAACATATATATTACATAAACCGATGAGGGAGGTCAAAATGATGAAAAATGTTGAGTTCATCAAGTAGTATGTAGAATGATTAAAATAAAAAAATCGAGGTAGTACATACATTGATTGAAATCGAAAGTTAGGTATACGTAGTAATTACATCGAAGTTGTTAGTAAACTACATGTAGTAAATTAAATCGAAACGTCATTAGAAAACTGAAGTCGATGACAAATCACAAGTAAAATGAAATTTGTCCTATGGTGTATGTACTTGAATTTATATGCAATTAATTTTTACGAGTGTCATATTTGAGAAATCATTCTAGCCATTTTCTCTTCTTAGTAAGGAAGAAGCATTCTGACATTATTTCCAAGCAATGTTTAGTCTCTCTCTATAACCACTTAACCTTTGGGAAAATCGTGTGATCAACTATATATATAGCATACTTAATATTGTGTACCGCTTTTGGGGTCATTGCTAATTATATAAAAAATATAAACTTTTTTTTACCCCTTAATTTGTGTTTCATACTTGTGTTTTCAGTTTCCATATTATCCAAATTACACCAAGCTTAATCTCAATGATTTTCTGATCTGTGCAGCTTGGAAGTCTGGTACTACAGAATCTTAGTATTGATGACTGGACACTTACAGGATGCCACCCTTGCTGTTGATGCCTTAGCGATATGGTATATATAACGTACACCTCCCTTTTATTAGCATGCATTTCCTTAGCTAGTAAAATGTTCATGTAACTTCGTGCACCTATTGGACCATTTGTATCTACGTACATGGTAAAAGTGAACACCGTTTACATTTGATCTATTACAAACTCACCACATTAACCTAAACCTGTAACTTACTGTATTTTGTTATTTCTTGGTGTTTGGAATCAAATATTGCAGCATGACTATAAATGGGTGGGAGCTCATGGTTCATATGGGTTTCTTGGCTGGAGTAGGGTACTACTATTTCTTTCAGACTCTTTCCTGTTTTATTATTTTGTAGAACTAATAAGGTAATAATGAATTTGAGTTTAACATTACTCTGAAAATGGATGAGGGTACTGTTGGCAGCGTAAGGGTAGCAAATGAGTTGGGAGCTGGAAATGGCAATGCAGCGAAATTTGCAGCGAAGGTTGCTGTGGCAGAATCCAGTTTCATCTCTTTTTTGTTTTGTTTGCTCATTATCGCCTTACATGACAAGATCGCGTACATCTTCACATCAAGTAGCGACGTCATCCAAGCTGTTGATCAAATGTCTTACCTCTTGGCTGTCACCATTTTACTCAACGGTGTTCAACCCGTTTTGTCAGGTTAGCATTTTTGGCATCCATCTTTTTCATGTCTACAAGTTGGGCATATATAGTATGTCATTTCCACCTTTCAACATTATGAGCCACGATGAGAAAAGCATAAGTAAATTTGCAGCGTTGAAATTTATGTGTTATTAAGATAGATCGGGAAAGGATTACGAACTTATCCAAGTATTTGTGCTTTTTCCTTACAAAAGTTGTGTTTTTTGATCATTTGGACAGGCATAGCTATAGGCTCAGGATGGCAAGCATGGGTTGCATACATAAATATTTTCTGCTACTACATTGTTGGGCTGCCACTGGGAATAATAATGGGATGGGTTGCTGACTTCGGTGTTTTGGTACGGTTGCTCTTTATTATCTTTATGCTTGGATCAAATTTCCTAAATGGTTTGTGAAGCATATCATAGACTTCCAATCAAATCTTGCAAGGACTGAGTACTTGTGCAAATTAATTTAAAACAGGGTATATGGGCTGGGATGGTCCTTGGTGGAACTGCTTTGCAAACTGTTTTCCTTGCCATCATAACATCAAGGCGGAATTGGGAGAAAGAGGTACCAACTCTTTAACTTTAACAATAACATTACGGTCACCAAATGACGTCCTTAAGTAACTCAAATGAGTATTCATAAGAAGTGCAATAGACTTGTACATGAGTACATCACCAAACAGAAATATCAAACACCGTGCTGTCCATCTGTTTTTGTCCGAAATTTGGTAAACCCGGCCGGCATAATTGTAACATGGTTGACATTTTGAGAATGCCACTGAATTGGCATACATTACTTGGTATATATATTGACCCCTTTTTTTTGCAGGCTCTTACTGCTGGCCAGCGGGTGAAGAAGTGGTCGACCCCTGATCCAGTGACTCCAACGGAGGAACATGCAGCAATAACAGCATAAGAATCATGCTCGATGTATCTCTACCTACGTACTCACATAATTTGATTTGATAGATTCCAAATTGCGCCATGTATCTCTAACATACTCGCATTAACCTAAAAAGAACAATATAATCTAAAATTTACTAAATTAGGATTCTCGAATCCACAAAAAATTTGGAATCCACTAGGATTTTGAGAAGAACTCAAAGGTTTTTATTAAATATCAAAAGTTAACAATACAATGATTTAAGGATGCTTATATATATGTATATATATGATAGAGTTCCAAACCTAATCAACAATAACTCTCAAGACTTTAAAAGAAAGTAAACAATCTATCATATTAGGAAAATAAATCTAACAATGCATAAAAGAAAATCAAATAGTTGTTAAAGGATAAACAAATACGTAATAGATGTAGACTAAAACTGTATTCTCATTCATTGATAGATAACCTTAAATACATACAATTACAATCCAATACAATAAATGTCTTAAATGTCTTCTGAATAATCAAGGATTGATAGAATCTATATTTAATCTAATTAAGACAAGATACACACTGACAGATCTGGAATATACTTTCTTTAAGTACTCTCCCTTGTGTCGAGGTCCTAATGTATGATGCATTATTTGTTACCTCACTAAAAACCTTGTCAAGTAAACAAAAATTTCATAGGCAAAACAAAGACATGGTCGAAGGAAAACATAGTACAACACATGAACTATAAATTATACTCCATGTGATAGTAGGCTCCCCCTGATGTCTACCAAAATGTGACTCCTCCTAATTGGTAACTCAATCTTAGAGTTCTGATAACCTTCGCATTCCAGAGCGTCTTACATGTTTCACAAATGTAGATTTGGGTAGTGACTTGGTGAACAAGTCCACAACATTATCTGCAGAACCAATCTGGCACACATGGATATTCAGTAACTATTGTTGTTATTGATTGAAGATGTACTTCGATGAAATGTGTTTAGTATTGTCACCCTTAATGTAACCCAACTTTGATGAAATGTGTTTAGTATTGTCACCCTCAAAGATACAAGTTAGTGTTGTCGTAGTAGATGGTAATCCACTGAACCCTCGAATATGGTGTAGAATTGACTTAAGTCAATTACACTCGTTAACAGATTCATGCGGAGCTATAATCTCAAAATGATTCGAGGAAGTCTCAACAAGGGTTTGCTTTGTAGATCTCTAAGAAATCGTCATATTTCCAATTGTGAAAACATAACCAGTTTAGGAATGTCCTCCATGAGGGTTAGAGAGATACCTAACATTAGCAAATCCTACCAACACATCATTCGGTATCTCGGAATAAGGGACTACACTGAAAGACAGTTCAGTGCTTGCAGCCGGAAGACCCGTCGATGGGTTGAAGTTCTCTCTCGACGGGTCAAGAGACATACTCTAATCGATCTAATGACTAGTCTTTGACGGGTCGAGAGGAACACTCAATGGGCCGAAAATCCCAGAATCAAAAAGTTGTATTTCGACAATTCCTTTTTCCGTAATTTCAAGTTTCTATCTTACTTCTTTGTAGGGAAAGAATAAGCCCAAGTCAATGGATCCCTTCAAGTACCTGAAGATTTGCTTCACTCCATTCTAATGATGTTGCGTAGGTACAAAACCAAATCTAGCTAGTAAGTTCACAAAGAATGCAATGTATGGACGTGTTACTGAGCTAAATACAACAAATCAACAATAGCACTGGGGTATGGAATCGCAGCTCCCAAAAGTTCCTCATCATCATCACCTTTCGAATGAAATAGATTCTTTATAGGTTCCAAACTACGAACAACCATTAGTGTGCTAAGAGGGTATGCTTTTTTCATGCTAAATCACATGAGCATCTTTTGGACATAAGCAGACTGGTGAATAAGAATTCCACCAACTCGATGTTCTAGCTCAAAACCGAGACAAAATCAAGTCCTACCAAGGTATTTCATCTCAAAACTGTATTTCAAGTACCCAACTTTGTCATTAATCTCATCAAGAGACCCGATGATGTTCATATCATCTATATAGAATGATATAATGGTAAATCTAGAACTTATTCGTTTAATGAACACGTATGGACATAAAATCATTATTCATGTATCCCTTCCCAATAAAGTAGTCACTCAAACGCGTGTACCACATCTGATCGGATTACTTCAATCAATATATTGAACATCTCAATTTTATCACATGAGCACTTCGTGGTTTAGAGTTACTTGAATCGAGTACAACTATGCATTTTGGAACTCTCATGTATATCTCTAAATCAAGATCCCCATAGAGATTTGCTGTAACCACATCCATGAGCTGCATACTCAGTTTTTCGGATACTACCAAACTGATCAGGTAGCGGAAAGTAATGATGTCCATGACTGGAGAATACGTCTCCTCATAATCAATACTAGGGCGTTGAGAGAATCCTTGCGCCACAAGTCTAGCTTTATACTACAAGACTTCATTCTTCTATTTGCGCTTCCGAACAAAGACCCATTTATGTCCAAATGGTTTAACATTTGGTAGGCATAACACTACTGGACCGAAAACTTGCCTCTCTTTTTTCAGAGATTCTAGTTTAGCCTGGATTGCTACTTTTCATTTTGGCCAATATGCTCTACATTGACAATCTGCAACAGAGTGAGGTTTCACTTCTTCGTCGTCAAGTGACGGAATAATCAAATGTATTATCAACTAACATGGAAGATCTATCCATAATAACACGCACATAATTGTTACTTAGTGAGATTTTCTTATTCTCTAACATCACATATGGCTCTGAGGCTTCCCCTGGAGATGTCAATTGTGATTCTAGGACATCACTATAGTCATGAACAATCTCATGTTAAGGGTTTATAACGTTGATGATGAAAGGATCATTTTGTGCCTGGATGGCTTGCCTTTTAACCAGCGGCTCATATGTGGATTTGCTTAGTCCCCCCTTTTCTTGGTGGGAGCCGAGGCAGACACCACACCCTGCACATGGGCATGAGGGATGTTTCTCTGCCCTAGAGTGGCATTAACTTGCTCATTACTGGGGATTTTCAATCTTGCAGGAACGTTTACAACATGTATATCTTATCTCCTCACTTTCACGATATTAGTAAAGAAGTCAGGCATCGTATCTGTTACTTTATGAAGATCGAGAATACATCGCACTTCTTTCTCACTTTGAGATGTGCAGGGATCATGATGAGACATAACGTAGTATCATTGGGGACTCATAACCAATACATATGCTAATCATCGTTAAGGACCTACTTTTGTACGCAGTGGAGGCGTAATAGGTACATATACTGTGTAACAAAAATATGTAAACGTGAAATATCAGGATCATATCCTATTACCAACGGGTACACACTAAATGATTGGTGTGCTACGGGTCTGAAACAAAGCCTTAGCCATAAGCACATACAAGAAAATTGGTGTGCATCACCAAAGCTTTAGCCACAAGCTGTAACCGTTTGATTTATGCTTCTGCAAAACCATTATATGAATGAACATGGGAACGGATGTTCAACATCAATCCCAACTGACATGCAGTAATCATCAATCTAATAGTGTTGATGTAAATTCTCTGGCATTATCAAATCTAATAGTCTTGATGAAATTGTCCAGGTGGTGAACCCGGAGCTTAATGATATGTACTAGGATTTTTACAAATGCAATATTCCTTGTGGATGGCAAAGCAACATGTGACCAACGTGTTTATGTATCCACCTAAATCATAAAGTATTTAAATGGTCCACATTTAGGCTTGATAGGTCCACAAATGTCACCATGAATTCTATGCAAGAATAGATGGTATATTATAAGTGTTGTCAACATCAAAAAAAGGTTGTGCCTGTAATTTTATTAATTAACAAGCTTTACAAAACGAGTGGTGTGCATCTAAGATTGCCACGAAGAAATCTGGTAGGATAATCCATGGCGCCTCAGCAGTATGTCGCTGGGATTGTGCTGCACTCATCTTAGAGACCGAGTGTGGACTGAGGGGAATAATCTCAGCCCCTTTTTCTAAACTGATAGTTTTTTGGTATTCCCACATACTTTTTTGCTCAAAATAATTGATGGCCATGATATTTTTTCAATATTTTGATAATTTATCTGGACCTAGATGACCCATATGATAATATCAAAGCTTATATGAGGCTAAGTCACACACAGTAATGTAAGTGATTGTATTGGATTTAATGATCTGAACTTCAGTAAGATATAAATCACTACGAATGCTCATAAATAGATAAACAGCGGAGGTAATACACAAGAATTATTTTCCATTATCACAATATGTTTCCATGTGTAAACCATTGGCACGAATTTCATTCGTAGTCTGGAACCTAAAAAGGATTTGTTTCGTCCAACAGATGATGAGGAGGAAATTTTGGGAGCTGAGATCCCATGTCTCAGTGCAATTGAAGCTTTGTTGTATTTAGCTCAATGCATTTCTTAGTGAACTCATTAGCTATATTTAGCTCTGCGTCTATGCAATGTCATTGGAATAGAGTAAAACATATCTTTAGGTACTTGAAGGGATCCATTGATTGGGTTTATTCTTTCTCTACAAATAATTTAGAGAGAAACTGGAAATCTCAACTGGGATGCTAGAGATGTAGCACTTCGACCCGTCAAACCAAACTTCCTGGAAGGATCACTCAAAGTCCTTCGACCCTTCAAAGGATTATCCAGCTACCAACGATGCACCTTCCTACAGTGTAATCCCTTATATATTCTGAGACACTGAATGATGTGTTCGTAAGATTTGCTTTTGTTGGGTATCTCTCTTACCCGCATAGAGAACGTTCTCAAATTGATTATATTTTCACCATTAGAAACACGACGATTTCTTAGAGACCTACAAAGAAAACCCGTGTTGCTACTTCCTCAAATCATTTTGAAATCATAGCTCTGCATGAAACTATTAAAAAGTGTGTCTGGCTTCGATCAGTAATACACCATATTTGAGGGTCTAGTGGATTACTATCTACTACGACTGCACCAACCTGCATCTTTGAAGATAATGCAATTTTCATTGAGCAGATGAGGTTGGCTTTCAGTAAGTATGGCAATAGAAAACACATTTTGCCAAAGTTCTTCTATAATCAGCAGCAGTAGTAGTTCTTGAATATCCATGTGAGCAAGAATGGTTCTGTGGATAATGCTTCTGATTTGTTGACCAAGTCACTTACAAAATCTACTTTGGAGAAACATGTGAAACGCATTGGAATGGGACGCTTATCTGAACTCCGAGATTGAGTTAGCAATCAGGGGGAGTCATTTTGGTACACATAAGGGGGAGTCTACATCGCATGTAGTATCATCTATAGTTAATGTGTTGTACACTTTTTTTCCTTTTACCAAGTTTTTGTTTTGCCTATGAGATTTTTGTTTACTTGGCAAGGTTTTCAGTGAGACAATAAGTTATGCATTACACATTAGGAGCTCGATACAAGGGGGAGTGTTTAAGAAAATTATACTCCTTATTTTATGGTGTGTGTGTGTGTGTGTGTGTCTTGTCCTAATTAGATCATCTCTGATTATTCGAGACATTGATGGGATGTTTGTTACAATCTCTTAGACTTCTTATATAAGAGATAATATATTTCTTATATTAGGGTGTGTTAAACAAGAAGGGTTGAACTCCTTGTATGCTCGGACTCATTATATAAGAGATAATATATTTTTTATATAAATGTGCCATTATACAAGAAGCAAATTTTAGGGCTCCTTGTATAAGAATGGTGCTTTAATCTCTTGGCTTACATAAGTTCATTTAAAATAGTCTCTTATGACACCAAACATGAGATTGGATTATTTTTATAATATGCTAAGAATTCTAATGTAAGAAAACATGCTCTTAAGGGCTTACATAAGCTCATTTAAAACCAAACATGGGATTAGACTATTTTTTTAAGGAAAAAATTCACTCATAGTGCTTGAACTCTTTCGGTCATGTCAAAAGGGTGTCTGAACTCTAAAAACTAGCAAAATGATGCCCGAACTCCTAAAATGCTATATAAGTGATGTCTCTGAGGTAATTCCATCACGGCTTTGTTGCTCATGATGATGTGTCAGAGTGAATATTTGAAAAAAGTGAGGGTATTATGGTCAATTACATTTATTTTAAAAAAACCTCCATCTGAGCCGTTGATCTTGAACAAAAACTGAGCTTACGATAAGCTCTCAGAGATATTCTCTCTCTCTCTCTCTCTCAAACACACACAGAGTAGTGGCTCTCCTCCTTCGACGCCTGCAAACTCGGCTTGAGATCATATCCTCTCTCTCTCTCATCTCTCAACTTGGCGCTAACAAAATCACCGCCACCACCACCTCTGACGAGCCACAGATCAAATCATAATGTCACCTCGGGTTAGGGTAAGGGCCTAGTAGATTGGGTCAGGGGATGGGGAGGCGGCGCCAAAATGCTGAGATCGAGAGGCTAGGTTCCCCGTTAAAGGAAAGCCCTAGCTTGCCGATTTCAACATCATGCCTTTTCATTAGGGGGGGAGGGGGGAGAACTTCACTCTCTAGATCATCGTCATGGCTAAAGCCTACCCTTGGCTTTGAGAAGTTCTACCTGAAATGCATGTCTGTCATGGCTTCGTTGCTCGCGTTGCTTGTCGAGTGTTTCCCCGGGTCTGCTATGACGAATTCAGCTACTTTATTCGCATTGTGTTTGCTACTCCAATCTCAGCCTCATGGCTTCTCTCTCTCCTGCCCCAAAATCAAATTATAGGGTCGATTGATTTCTGGGTTTCAATTTATTTTTGTTCATCTGGGTTTTGTTTAATTGATATTCGTGAAATTAAGAACTTAAATTCTAGTTATTTTGAATAGGTTTTGTTTGATTTTGATTTCTTACTATGAATACCAAATTTAATATTGCATATTAGATATCCTCTTTTGATTTTGAGATCAATGAGTTCGAGGTGCAACTCTGCTGTGAAAGCCAAGATCGAGTCTAAAGGATGGTGGTGTCATGAACTCCAGGCCGACGAGGATGATATGGAGATGGAGATTTAATTATCTTAGGCATTTGGTATGATTAGAATACGATTCGTAATTGAGTTGAATTCTAGTTTTGGTTTGTTTTATACTTGAATGTTGGACCGGAACACTTCTAGTGCCCTAATGGCCTAGGAGATTCGGTTCACAAGATCACGAATTACACAAACGCATGTGAATCGGACTAAACTCATAACTTGAACATTGTTGGTACATTAAGTTGGCTAGTGGCGATGCCTCTAGCCGACCAAACATTTCCTTTGATTTTCTTTACTTTATATTTTCACTTTATTTAGTTAGTTAATCAATCAATCAACTCGTATAATTACTCACCGTAATTGCATCATCCCTCACAATGCTAAGTCTCCAAAGGACTTTGTAGTGTGAGATACACTTTCACATTTTATTTCTTTTTAGTGTCAAGTATTGTCTAGTGAGTCGTAGTCTTTGTTCTTTTTACTCCAAGCTAAGAAATCTAAGTGCTTAATCCTCATGGGTTCGACACTCGATTTTATTTTCTATACTAGTACTTGTCTCCGTTTACTTACGGGTGAAGATCACTCTTTATGCTTATAAGTTAGTCCATAATTCAATAAGTTTTAGAGGGGTATAAATCTTCCAATACTGGTCTCTTTTGTTTGGCTAAAAAAATAAAAAGATCAAAGACAAGAACTGGTGATCAAGGTGCCTCTCAAATAGAGAATCAGTGAAAAGCTCACACATTTCATAGCACTTCTGCAAGCTCGGCAGCTAACCAAAGTGTAGTAGTCAATTTGTGGCTGAAGCTTTCCACGCTTCCCAAATCATATAGCACCCTTCCTTGGAAACATTTTCAAAATCACCCAGTCACCAACTTTGAACTCTAGATCCTTCCTCCTAACATCCACATAACACTTTTATCGATCCTGAACAGCTTTTAACTTATCTCGAATGATCTGCACGTTCTCTGTTGTTTCTTGCACAATATCTGGACCAATAAGACTTCTCTCTCCTGTATCGCTCCAACACAGCGGGGTCCTGCATTGTTTCCAGTATAAGGCTTCATATGGTGATATTCCAATGCTGGAGTGGAAACTGTTATTGTAAGCAAATTCCATCAAATGCAGGTACTTATTCTATTTTCCTGGGAATTGTAATACATAGGACCTCAACATATCTTCCAGTGTCTGAATTGTTCTCTCAGACTGACCATCTTTCTGGGGGTGAAAAGTTATACTAAATTGTAACTTGGTTCCCAAAGCCTTCTGTAATGCTCTCCAGAATTGTGAAATGAAGAGTGAATCTCGATCTGAGATAATTGAAACGGGTACACTATGTAACTTCATAATCTTCTGTATATACAACTGAGTTAATTTGCTCACATAAAGTTTCTCTGAGACTGGTATGAAATGTGCAGACTTTGTGTAGTGCTCTACAACTACCCAAATACCCATATAAAATTTAGATGTACGAGGTAGCTTGTACATAAAATCAATAGTAACATGCTCCCATTTCTTGACCGGGATCTCTAGACATTGTATTAAGCCTGAAGGTTTCTGTCATTCCGTCTTCACTTGTTGACAAATAAGACACTGGCTCACATATGCCGCTATTTCCCTCTTCATATTAGGCCACTAATAATACTCCATAAGAGTTCGAAACATCTTCGTACTACCGGGATGCATCGCATGTGCCAACCAATGAGCTTTATCAAATATTTCTCATTCAACTCCTCATTGTTCGGAACACAAAGTCTACCTTTGGTCGCCAGCAACCTATCTCTTTGTAATGTAAAGTCTGGTTGTCCACCGCCACGTACCGCATCTTTTAATTTCAGCAAAGATGTATCAAAATCTTGTAATTCACAAACTTTGTCAATAAGAACGGCTCAAACCTAAAAGTTTGCAAATAAAACTCCCGGTTCATCTTCATCTCTTTACAGAAATGCGCCAATGGCTCGCAACTCAGACAGTAATGGTATTCGAGTCATTTGTATATGTGATAGAGCAACTCTTAATTTCCGACTAAGAGCATCAGCTACCACGTTCACCTTTCCAGGATGGTATTCAAAAGTGCACTCATAATCACTCAACAATTCCATCCACCTTCTTTGTCTCAAATTTAATTCTAGATGTATGAGGAAGGACGTAAGTCTTTTATGGTCGGTAAAAATCTGACACCTAGCACTATATAAGTAGTGTCTCTATATCTTCAACGCGAAAATAATCGATGCTAACTCCAAGTTATGAGTGGGGTAATTCACTTCATGAGGTTTCAACTGTCGGAAACCGTAAGTGACAACTTTGCCTTGCTGCATCAACACACATCCCAAGCCTAACTTAGAAGCATCATTGAAAATGATAAACTCCCCAGTATCATCTGGTAAAGTTAACATTGAGGCAGTGGTCAGCCTTGCCTTTAAAATTTGAAAACCTTCCTCACAAGCTTCTGACAATTCAAATCTGACTCCCTTCCTCGTAACTCGGGTAAGAGGTGCAGCAATGCGTGAAATGTCTTGCACAAAGTAGCAGTAATAATCGGCTAAGCCCAGAAAACTCTTGATATCAACAAGTGTAGCTGATATCAAGAGTTTTCTGGGCTTAGCCGATTATTACTGCTACTTTGTGCAAGACATTTCACGCATTGCTGCACCTCTTACTCGAGTTACGAGGAAGGGAGTCAGATTTGAATTGTCAGAAGCTTGTGAGGAAGGTTTTCAAATTTTAAAGGCAAGGCTGACCACTGCCTCAATGTTAACTTTATCAGATGATACTGGGGAGTTTATCATTTTCAATAATGCTTCTAAGTTAGGCTTTTAAAGTTCTATATTACTGACATATTTTCTTAATAAATATTTAATCGACCTTCTTAAAAAACAGAAGTTGAGAGCGATTTATCTTGTATATTATCCCTATACATGCATATGTCTTATAAAAGAAACAAAATATGGAAAAGTGATGCAACATATAAATTAATGTTTATGTCCGTCAGTCTGAACATGATTGAAATATAGCATTCGAAGAAATTTAGCTAGCTATATATACTATATAGCTGCCCATACCTAATGTCTACAGAGGCCCAAATAGCTATGTTGTTTTGGCAGCTTATATACTCTACTATATATTCATTATATTGTATGCGGAGGACAGAATGGATATGAGAAAGAAATATCAACTTCTTTTTTACAATTGTTGCCTTTCTTTATCTTTGTTACTGTTTCATTACTATTTCTGCATTTCAATTCCCATTTCTACATCTTAGAGAGAGTTGGTGGTAACACAATACAATGTACCTGTTAGGAAATCGTGTAGTAGCTAATGTTCATCAGTGCTATATCTAAACAATCATAAAACCTCCAATACTCCCTTTCAAGATGGATCAAGAAGATTGATTAAACCAAACTTGCCATGAAAGTGAGCAAAAGAATTCGATTTGGTGAAAATGTATGCCTCTATTGGTCTTCACTTTTGGTGCAATGACTGTTTATGACTGTGAGTTGGACTTGAGTTCTAATATAGTGAGATTAGTGAAAATTAATTTTAGTATATTTCGTACACTCATAAAACATAGCAGAGGAGACAATGTGCATGGCAACTTAATTGATTGTCACAAAATAGGCATATATATCAGAGAATCCCAAGTCAACTAGAAGACTTGATTTTTCGTTTTGCTGGAGCTCTTTTTTAGTGCGGCGAGATTGAGAGGTTATTTAATTTCATTCAAGTTCTCTCAATTTGGTCAGAAAGTTACGTGACTTGCTAAACTTCTCTAATTTTGAACAGTAAAGATCATTTCTTGACGAAATCTGCGTATGTTTCACGATTTGAACAACGTTGTTTGTTTGTATTTTGGCCATACATTTGAGTCTATTTGGTAATATCTCTTGTTTTAATTTGATTTCTATTCTGCCAAAATGAAAGAACAATTTCATAAGATAAACATGACATGCAAAAAACAACAAATACCTAGCTAAATGATCATCATTTTCCTCTCAAAACAAAGTGATCATCATCTAGATAGCACAACCGGAACGAGCATATATACTCTGTTCAAATGGAAACTGCGAGCCATGTCCTACTTCGAACAATTGAAAAGGCATGCAACTACCTATCTATTGCCTCAGAAAACCGTAAGTGGAACTGTGGAACATATATTTAAATACCAATGTGGATAATTAATATGAACCATATGTGATGAAGGCCCCAGAAGTCGCTGTTGAGTGTTGAGTAGCATAATTTGGTTACTCCCCGTACATACATAATGTCCAAAACTTCTCCCTACTTTTGTAATTACATAAAGAGTAGAGTGGGTTTGAGTACATGTCTATTTCGTTCTTAAAAAGAGAAGACTAAGACTGCATGCATGGTCCAATGATGGTGATGGCAATTAAGTAATACAAACTGTATAGATAGCCTCGTTCATAAATCAATTAACTAGCATATCGATCATCTATCAAACCAGCATTATGCTTTCAATTAGGGCTATGAAATATTGCATTAACTAAGTATATGAGAGCATCGGCTTACGTTCATTACTATTTAATAGTGCATGCATGTAGTGTTCAATACTCATTTGACTCGATCATTGCAGCTAGCTAGCCAGCCGCGCTGTTTTTTTTGTTTTTCTAATATTAGGGCAAGTGGACTAACACTAACTAGTCTTAAATGGAATGCGTGAAGGTAGGAATGGCATGCAATAGCTTAATCGATCGCTTAATGGGTTAGGGTATTCATGGAGTATTTGATCTTATTGAGATATAATTTCGGATACGATAACAGATCTGTAGATAGAGAAATAGAAAATGCAAATGTGAAAAATCAAAGAGTCAAAGAGTAATAGAGATAGCGATATGACAAAAAATGTGCATGTTGGAGTGAGTTGAAATATATAAGAATAAGTCTATTGATAAAATTAACCTTTACATATGGGATTGTCTGAATGTGCTTTTTATATATTTATATGTGCGTGATTCTTCGCTTTTATATATATGGAGGTGAAATTGTGACTTTTTAATTTATAAACCACACCCCTTTTTAGAATTTGTATGTGTAATTGCAACATCCATTTGTAAAGGATTTTAAAGAGCAGGAATGGGCGGTTTTTAGTAAAAAAAAATAAATCAAACTGTAATATTTTTTCGGTTCAATCTAGTTCGGTTTTTCAATTTTCAAAAGAAAACTGCGACTATTCGGCTCAGATTTTTCTCCGAATTTTTTCGGTTTCTTTCGGTTTTTTACATATATATATAATGTATAAAAACTAACTTTTTCAAAAAATAACTAAAACATTATCTATAATTTTTTTTTTTAAGTCGCATAACATTTTAATTAATTTCTATAAGAGAATTTGTCAAGAATTGCACATAATGAAATTAGGAGTTTAAGATTTTAAGTTTATTCTATTGCATATATTTATATAATATATTACAAAATACCAGAAAACGATGTCATTTTGTATATTATTTCAGTTAACAAAACCAAACTAAATGTCTCGTTTTTTTCAGTTTTTTTTCTATTTAGTTTGTATTGGGTTTGGTTTTTTTTTTTTTGCCATTACTCGATTTTCGGTTACAATGTTCCACCCCTAACGAAGAGAGAAGGTGTGATATGTAAAAAGGGGGTACGTGACAATTTCACCTCCCTTTATCTACACTATTTTTTAAGCAAAATGGGGTTGTTTCTTCATTTTTTTCATTTTTTCAGTCATAACTTTTCCACTTTATTCTATCTTAATTAATAATTTAGGAGTATTGTAAAAATTAAAAAACAAAATGAAACTAATATAAGCAGGAAGAAGCTGCTTCCATACTTTCTCAACTACTCCTACTATTTCGTTAACTATCCCAATTTACAACACCGGGTGTGCATCTTCTAGTATATAAAAAAATATATACACATATATGACCAATAGTACCAAATGGGTCATTCATCACTTCGATATCTCATTTTTGAAAACTATAACTTCCGCACCTCACAATCAAATTCCTATCTATGATTAGTACATGTCGTTACTTATTAAATTATTGAATTTATTTTTTTGAAAAAATGACATTTTATGGGGTAAATTTTCAATTCCTATTATTTTCTTTCTAGTTTTTGTTTTCTTAATCTTTTTTGTTTCTTTTTTCTGTTTTCTTCTCCTAAAAATTGATTTTTTTTCAATAAGTTAACTGTGTTACTAATGGCAGGTATTAATCTTAGGTAATGATTTGAATGTGAGGTACTGAAGTGATAGTTTTCAAAAGTGAAATTCTGAAGTGATGAATGACCAATTTGTGAGGTACCATTCATGATAAAAAAAACTATGCATATTATATATATAAGTCTATCAAGAGCGGAGCTCCGCTTTTAAAAAATATCGCGAAGTTGCAATTTTCACAAAATTAATGAAGTTGCTTGACAATTGAACCACTAATTTTTTATATTACTATTAATTAGACAATCATGCTTACAAAAAAATTAGCCCAATCGAAGATGATTTGACCATTTAATTGTTACATTAAACTTTTAAGTTAAATCGCATGAGCTGTATTTATCAAAAGTTGAATGCAACGATCAAATAGTCAAATCATCTCCGATTTGGCTGATTCCGCTTTGTTCTCTCTCTCTCTCTCTCTCTCTCTCTCTCTCTCTCTCTCTCTCTCTCTCTCTCTCTCTCTCTCTCTCTCTCTCTCTCTCTCTCTCTCTCTATCTATATATATATATATATAGACACAGACACACACATCCTATCCCGAGCAGAGCTCCGCTTTGAAAAACAAACAGAAATTTCGATTTTCACAAAATTGATAAAGTTGCTTGATGATTAAAATCAATCAACCAAATTAGAGATGATTTTGACTTGAAGACTTTAAGAAAAATGAATATATATATATATTCATTTTTCTTAAAGTCTTCAAGTCAAAATCACTATATCTTCAAAAAAAAAAGGGTCTAAGTTTTGTATTCCTTAATAATCTCCTCTCTTTTTTGTGAGGTTAATGCTTTGGAACGTTTTTCTCGGACTCTTGAACATGGACCCTTGAACGGGAGAGACGCTTGGATCCCTTGGAATGCAAGTAATTAACATGCAAATGTGAACCCAAAAAGTCAATAATCTCCTTTTAAATACGAATATTTAGAAAATTGTATATAAACCTAATATCTTTTAAATAGCTATAAATATTTAAATGGGAAGAAAGTTAAGATTGCCATGACGATATATAGATATAATTACCTAACCTAAAGGCTAGCCAAGTGTTACATCGACGATGTGATCGAGCCAATTTCTCCTTAATTTGTTCTCCCTCACCATCCCGTCAAATCGTCAATGTTGATCAGCAATTCGTTGACCTTACCTGCCCTGTCGATCTCGTCTGTCGGCCTTGATTTTAGTATTTGTCAAGAATATAGCCCTAGTTGTGTATGGCCAACTCACATATTCAGTTATTCACATCAATTAAAAAACTCACATATTCACATCAATCGGAAAAAATCTCACATATTCACATCAATCGGAAAATATCTCACATTCAACTCACAAAGTCAAATATATTTATATATATATATATATATATATTCATAGTAGAGCTTGCACACGGTGGCCAAATACCCAATTGATGATTTACTGTTGTATCATATAGATATGCAGATAGTTAGATTTGGTAAACGCATATAAACTCTGTTTATGCATTATGGTTTAGGATCCCCTATGATTTGGCAATTTAGGTGAACTTAAACTATAAAAGAAACTAACGTGGTTGTAGAATAATAATACACATAAATCATGTAACAGTCAATAGTCGATTGTTCATTATTAGCTAAGTGGACTCCTTAAACCTCACATGGGGTTGTTAAGTTATATTAATGTATATTCCATGACATGATGCGATGGCCTCAAAAGAAGGCAACTGTTGTCGAAGCAATCCAATTTGTTTTTGGCAAAGAAAAGTGAACAGGACGGCTCATCTCGCTACTACTTGCTATTCTTGACTTGTAAAATCTCATTTGCTTTATGTGTGTTTTTCTTTAAAATTTAGTCAATTTACAGAGCTTAATTAGTTTTCTATATAACGTACAGCATTATAGCACTAATATCGAAAGAAAGAAATTAACCTATTAACTTGCAAAAGTGGATAATTGCGGATCGTTTTTCAGCATATTATTTTAGGGGTGGGACTTTAACCCAAAAAACCGACCCGAATGGCCCGAAAACTCGGCCCAAAACCGAATGGCCCGAAAAATAAGGGATATGGAATTTTTTGGCCCAAAACCGAATTGGCCCCGAAACTGAGGGTGTAATTCGGTACAGTTTCGGTTTGGTACCCAGATCGAACCGATTGGTCCCGAATTTTTTTGACATGTGTCGCTATATGAGAAGTTGTACATTCTGGCTATTGTACACTCGCATGTACCTGATATCTCTCAGATATATATGGAAAAAATTTCTCATTCCTCTCCCTCCGTCGAGCCCTAATTCATTCGGGGTGATTCGGCGATCTCTCCTGTGATTCAGTTTGAGACGACCTCTTGGCCCTTCACGGCTTCCCCAAAGAGTTCGGCAAGTACAGACAACAGCGACTCCTCAAGTCCCAGACTTCCAACTCCTCCAACATAAGTAGCTTCAGTTCGGAGTTGTCGGATGAGAAAGAGACTGTCTTGGATTGTCCCAGAATACCACAGAAGCTAACTCTCTAAAGGCCTTTGCTTCTCTTAAGTCTTGCTTTCCAACTTGGGAAGAGGTAAGCTTTTCAATATTTTGATTCGAGTTTCGATGTAATGGAGTTGTTGATTTACATTGGTTTTGTTGTTTTTGTTTTTTAAGGTTGTGGCTGCTGATTCACAAAGGTTAGAGAATGATATAAGATGCGGCGGTTTGTCCAAGACAAAAGCTTGTTGTATCAAGAACATGTTGAGTTGTTTACTTGAGAAGAGGGGAAAGCTTTGTTTGGAGTACTAGAGAGATTTGTCTGTTGATGAAATCAAGGCTGAGCTTTCACATTTCATAGGAATTGGTCCGAAAACGGTAACATTTTTCGTCATTGAATCTTTTAGTTTATGTTTAGAGCATTGTGAACTAGGAATTTGAGGGTATTTTTGTTTGTTTTGTTTTGTGATTTGTGAAGCAACAGATTTGTTACAGGATGCGTTTGTAGATATGTAGATTCTTAATGGAGCAAATTGAATTGATAAGTTTATTTAGTTCCCCACCAAATTAAGCAAACCCTAGCTAGTAAAATTACATTTGATTTGATAAAAATCTTGTAAGAGCTTCGATTCACATGCATGTTTTATACTGTATTCTGCAAACTTCTCAAATAAAATGTACATATGAATTTGGTGATTGATCCATTATCCAATGTGTGCATCTAGGATTTCTGAGTGAAGAGTGTAGTGCATCATAATTACAAATATATGTCCAGTACATCATAATCAGAAACAAATATATGTATTTTTTTTCTTCGAGGTCCTTTAGATTGGGGTGTCAAGCTAGGTCTAGTTCCAGCGGGTTTAACCCGAGTATTGTTTCATTATGTTTCTTGATCTAGTTTTCTCTTTACGTTTACTTGTCTAGTTATTTTGCAAGCTCTAATCGATTATGGATTTGCATAGTTTTGATTTGTCTCTTCTAAGAAATTGACTTTTTTAGGTGCCTTGATATATTTGACTAGTTTTTAATATATCACACAATCAGTGTACATTTTCGAATTGTTGGAGGAGTTATGCAGTACTCAGATACTCAATGTGTATCCAATCACAAATGTATGTACATACTTGTTTGGTTGTTATTTTGTTACTGTTTGGTCGTAGCTCATGTTACTGTTTTGTTTATGTTTGGTTGCTATTTTGTTACTGTTTGGTTGTAGCTCATGTTATTGTTTTGTTTATGTTTGATCGTTGTTTTGGTCATATTTGGCCGCTGTTTTGTAACTGTTTGATTATGGATTTGTAACTGTTTGGTCGCTGTTTTGTAACGGTTTGGTCGCTGTTTTGTAACAGTTTGGTTGCTGGTTTGTAACGTTTTGGTCGTTGTTTTGTTACTGTTTACTCACAGTATGTGTTTATTTCTAGCTACTACTTCTTACATTAATTAACAGTTGCAATATATGTGATTAACAGTTCTCGCGGTCTTGTTTATTTGTTGCTGTGTTGCTGCCTTGGTCTTGAACTATGGTGAAACCCAATGTAAGTATGTTGAGGGATACTATTTTTATGTAGTTGTTGTTGTCTTGAAGACTTGAACTATGGTGAAACCCGGTGTATTAACTTGTTTCTTTTATTACTCTTATATCAGTTGAAGAAATGCAAAATGAACAAAGATATCACTCAAGGGATAAATGATGTAGCTCTGAGTATCGATGTTTCTTCAATTGGGACTACTCCATCAGTCCCAATGATTGAAGCTCGGGCTACTAGATCTTCTGTGAGTTCACTTATCGAATCTAGAAAACGTAGTTTGGTATGGTGTCATTTTACTGAATATGAGCATATAAAGTATATTAAGCAAAAGGGAAAACCTGATATGGAAGTTATTCAAAGAAGAGCTAACTGTAATTACTGTCCTAAGGGTTCTAAAGGGGATTATGCTGTTGAAAGTGGAAAAAATGGGACTGGGGGGATGAATAGACACATAAAAGGTGGGTGCAAGTATATGAATAGGAAAGATGAAGTTGATAAATTTCAGAAAATTTTGGTTGGGGATAAAACTAAGGGTAACCAAATGCGAGCTCATAGTTTTAATCCCAAAGAAGTGATGCAAGTTTGTGTTGAAATGATTGTAGTTGATGAACTACCATTTAGTTTTGTTGAGAAGTTGAGGTTTAGGAAGTTCTGTAATGTTGGCATACCAGACTTTGATGTTCCTTGTAGAAAAACACTTGTGAAGAAATTTCTAAACCTTTATGACAGCAAGAGGGTAGAGCTTGGTAGAAATTTGCTTAAGCATAGAATCTGTCTAACCACAGACACTTGGACGAGTGTTCAAAAAATAAATTATATGGTGCTCCCCGCACACTTCAATTCATAGATAAGAAATGAGAGATGCAAAAGAGGATTATAAATTTCTGCCCTATTCATAACCATAGTGGGAATCCAATTGGATATCTTATTGAAGAGTGCATGATTAAGTGGGGTATAACTAAAGTTCTTACCATAACAGTAGATAATGCAGCAGCCAACAAGTGTGCTATTGAGTATGTTTGGGCCAGATTGAACAGGGTTAAGCATTCCCAAGCTTTATTAGAGGGAAAACATATGCATGTTAGGTGTACTGCCTATATCTGTAACCTGATTGTGAGATCTGGGTTGAAGAAGTTAAACAAGGCTGTGTTAGGAATTCGGAATGCTGTTAAGTTTGTTAGGTCCTCTGCTCATAGGTTAGATGTTTTCAAAAACAACATTTCAAAAGAGAATATTCCATGTAAAGGGCTGGTAGTGATGGATGTCCCTACAAGGTGGAATTCCACATACATGATGCTGGAAGCAGCCCTAAAGTTTAAGGCTGCTTTCAGAAGAATGGGAGAGGATGAAGAGTGTTTTATCGCATACTTCAAAGAGCCGAAAGAGGAATATGATGAGGATGATGTCCATATTCCTTGTTCGCCAAATGAGAGAGGGAAATGTGGACCACCAAGTGATGATGATTGGCAGAATGCAGAGGAATTTGTGGTGTTCTTAAAAGTATTTTACGAGGTTACACTGAGGGTTAGTGCATCCACACATCCTACTATACACACCACTTACCATGATGTGATGAGTATTGAAGCCGAGATTGAGAGATTGATTGTGGATCCTCCTATCATTCAAGACTTAACTGTTACGGAGAAGATGATGAGTGAGATGGCAGTAGAGATGTTGAAGAAGTTTAACAAGTACTTTGGAAGTACTATAGATATGAATCCATTCATTAGTCTTGGTTTGGTTCTAGATCCAAGATTCAAGTTTATTCATTTGACTCATCAGCTCAAAATTCAAGGTTATGAAGATGAGGTGGTTACGAGTAAAACCAAAGTAGTTAGAGAGTTCTTCATGACCATGTATAAGGAGTATGTTCAGCCAGGTGACAACAAACAAGCAAGTGAGAGGGAATCTGTGCAAAACACAACTAGCAAAATGGTAGATTATGGTTTTAGGTCTAAACTAATTGGTAACTGGAAAGATTTGGTCTCTTCAGTTAATGATTCAACCCCTGCCCATGAAGTAGATAAGTACCTTGAAGACGATCTTGAGCCGGTGGTGGAGAGTGGTGAGAAGTATCTCATTTTAGCTTGGTGGAGGCTTAATGCGTCCAAATATCCAGTGGTGGCAAAAATTGCTAGGGATGTGCTAGCTATACAAGTGAGCACAGTTGCATCTGAGAGTGCTTTTAGCACCAGTGTGAGGGTCATAGACAACTTTCGGAGCTCATTGACTCCTAGGTCTGTAGAAGGTTTGATTCGTCTGCAAAGTTGGTTAAGGAGCAGTGATATGATGCCGTTGGATGATATTCCAAGCATTAAAGACACCGAGTTATATGAAACTTGTGAAAAAGGTAAATATTAGTTACATTTTCGGTTGTATTTAGTTTGTGTACGCTTTTTAGAATTGAATCTTTATTGATTTGCTATTTAATTTTTGCTTTTTGGTGGATTTGATATTTTCAGAGCACATAATTGATCTAGAAGATACTATACAATCTGTTCCTAAAACCGTGAATTTATGTGAAGATGATTCGGATGAATATTCCGAAGGTGATGATGATGTTGGAGAAGATTCTGAGGAGGAATCAAGTTGAATTGTGTTTTATTTAGGACTGTAATTTTTACGTGTTTGCTGTATTCTTAGTTGATGTTGTAATTTGCAAGTAATTTTTATTTGAGACTGTAGTTTGCAAGTGCTTTAGACTGATCATTAATTTCTATTTGGACACTAATTTTTATGTTATTGTTTGTTATTGTTTTTAGATTGTAAATTGTATTTTGTGATAGTTTGTGTTATGATATATAGGTTTTAAATGTATGTGTATAACAAAATATGTTAGTGTAGTAGGGTGTTTTAAAAATGTGTCAAATTTGGACTAATTTTAGTCTAGATCTTGAAAAT
Source organism: Geum urbanum (assembly GCA_946800695.1). Lineage (NCBI taxonomy): Eukaryota > Viridiplantae > Streptophyta > Magnoliopsida > Rosales > Rosaceae > Geum > Geum urbanum. Next base: position 2,863,997 of record OX327013.1, read on the forward strand.
TTGAAAAAAGTCGAAATGCTTGAAAAAATGTAAAATAGGCCCGAACCGAACCGAACCGAACAGGTAGTTTGGTTTCTACTTGTAAAAATGTCCAAATCGGCCCGAACCGAACCGAAATTTTTTTTCGGATCGGTTTCAGTTCAGACCCAAAACCGGCCAGCACCGAACCGGCCCCAGCCCTACATTATTTTTTTATAAAGTTTGTCTAGAGGTTCCGGCTGCCCTAATATATAATATGCGAAAGAATTCAATACCATCTCGGTGGCGGAATCAAGATTGAATTGTTATCTTGGGCTAATTGTAATTCGACAATATTCTGTGCAGCGCACGAATTTTTTTGTAAGGTTTTTGTCACTTCACCATGACGGTTGAATTTTAACATAATAAACTAAAAAATAATAATAGAATCTTACAAACACAACAGACCAAAGTTCTAAACTTTAAACTTAAACGAACTAGAATGAGCAAATATCAAAAACATGATAAAAAAAAATCAAAGATAAATGCTTTAGACAAGCATTGAATCTTTAATTTTGCGAAAAACTCGTGTATTTTGATGAGGGAGAAAAAATAAATGGTGGATTAAGAAAAATAAGTGTTACGAAGACAAGACAAAAAAATGACAAAGTGAATTATTGAATAATTTTTTTTTGTTTTTTTAGGTATTTTTTTGTTTCTAAAAACTTAGGCCGGCTCCGCTAGTGTACCAGCCCAATAATGCATGTTTGTGCTTCATTGGTGTTGCAGTGTGGACAAAACTCTAAACAAAGCAAGAACAAAGACTTTGCATTTTTGCAGGCATGATTTGCTGCATGTGATGTCTGCCCGCGGCTTTTGCTTTCGAAAAACTTTTCTGCCTAATTAGCAATTAATGACAACTCACTGAACTCAGTATTGCTAATTAACCATTATTACCTCACTGCCAAAAAACATAGAAGAAAAATGAAATTAAGTATGACTTTCAGTATGAGTTTCTACTTTCTACTGGTTCTAGTACTACAAATATAGAGGTGCCTATCCATTCATTCTATCCATCTTTCTGAGTTTGAGTTTGAGTTTGAGTTTGAGTTTGAGTTTGAGTTTCTCTCTCTAAACTGAGGAGAGGGAGAGTTCGGTTCGTGGGCAAGGCTAAATACAGAACTCCTTGTTCCAACCATGAGCTATCCATACTACTCTCCTCCACCACCTTCACCGCCTCTCCCGTGTGCTCCACCACCACCCTCTCCACCGCCTCCATGCAACCCTGTAATCGCATCACCACCTCCACCTCCTCCACCTCACCGCCATGGCCATCATCATCCAAAATCACCCCCGAAACACTACAATGTGCAACCACCTCCCCCTCCACCTCCATCACCATCACCCCCACCTCCCCGTCACCATGACTATCCCAAGCCGCCACCTCCTTCACCATCTCCTCCTCCACCTCCTCATCACCACGACTATCCTAAGCCACCATCTTCCTCCCCTCCACCGCCACCACATCATCATCATCATCATCATCACCACCCTAAACCTTCACCACCTACTGCTTCACCACCACATCACCATGATTACCCTAAACCTCCACCTGTTGCTTCACCGCCACACCACCATGACTACCCTAAACCTCAACCACCTTCATCACCACCACACCACGACTATCCTAAGCCAACACCACCTACAGCTTCGCCGCCACACCACCATGATTATCCTAAGCCTAAACCGCCTACAGCTTCACCGCCACAACACCATGACTACCCTAAGCCTACACCACCTACTGCTTCTCCGCCACAGCACCATGACTACCCTAAGCCTACACCCCCTACTGCGTCACCACCACATCACCATGACTACCCTAAGCCTACACCACCTGCAGCTTCACCGCCGCACCACCATGACTATCCTAAACCTCAGCCGCCTACTGCGTCACCACCACAACACCATGACTACCCTAAGCCTACACCACCTACTGCTTCTCCGCCACAGCACCATGACTACCCTAAGCCTACACCCCCTACTGCTTCACCACCACATCACCATGACTACCCTAAGCCTACACCACCTACAGATTCACCGCCGCACCACCATGACTACCCTAATCCCCAACCACCTACTGCTTCACCACCAAATCATCATGATTACCCAAAACCACTACCTCCTGCGTCTCCACCAACAGTGGTATCACCACCACATTACCCTCCCAAATCATCACCACCAAAGCCTAGTAAAGGCGCACCACCACCGAACTCATACCCACCAAAGCCTAGTAAGGGAGCGCCACCACCAAAATCATACCCACCAAAGCCAAGTAAGGGAGCACCACCACCGAAATCATACCCACCAAAGCCGAGTAAGGGTGCGCCACCACCGAAATCATACCCACCAAAGCCGAGTAAGGGAGCGCCACCACCGAAATCATACCCACCAAAGCCGAGTAAGGGTGCGCCACCACCGAAATCATACCCACCAAAGCCCAGTAAGGGTGCTCCACCACCAGGGTACAGTGGACACTTCCCTCCACCTACTACATACTACGGCACTCCCCCTCCGCCTGTCGGAGGAATCCCACCATCCTCCAATGTTGTGGCTCCACCTCCCGGAAAAAATCACACCACAGTGATTGCCGTGTGCGTCTCACTAGGTAGTGTATTCATCCTCGCATTCTTACTAGTCGGTCTCTTTTGCTTCGCAAAGAAGAAGAAGAAGAGAGTCATGGTTCCTGCTGCTGTCCCTTGCGAACCCGAACAAGAAGAAGGTTACGGAGGTGGCGTGGCAGGTGCTGCTGCCGCAGCAGGAGGAACAGGTTACGGTGGTGGCGAAACAGGAGCAGCTGCCGCTGGAGGAGCTGGTTACGGAGGAGAAGGAGGAGGAGGCCCACCACCTCATCAGCCAGAGATAGCCAGGGGTGGTGGCGCTGGGTATGGTCATCATCCAAGTTATTAGTCGATCGATGCATGGGGTTTTCTTAGACGTGTGTTCGTGTTCGTTGCATGCATTAGTTCATTGAGTTGGTAATAAAGTTTGGTCGACGTTAAGGTTTCATGTCTTGATCTATTCTTTGGATTGTATTTATTCATGTTGTAATTCTGTGTGGTTCAAAGAGAGATGGTGCCCGGGAAATGGCCAGCTAATAAGGGAGGTTGTACACATGTTACTCTATACTGTATATGAATCAAAGACCAAACAGTCCAAACTTGTGCATTATATATCTACAGTGCTGTCACTTGTTTATTATATATAATACGTATCCAGTACTACTACATTTGGTGACTGCATGTTCTCTGTGTTGAAAATGTAACACTACGTACAGTTGTACACTCTCTCATTTGTTTACGTATATATGCTTCCAATCCGCGATTAACTATAATGATCGATGTACCCAAATTGCTAGATTCACGTCATATATCAGGCAGTACGGTAGTGACTAGCTGACTGGCCTATTCATTTTGGATGCCTTCAAAATTGGACGATACCTTAAACCGGCCTCATTTTGCAGCTATCAAAATTTGTATTGTAATCGAAATATAAAATGTGATACTAAAATTAAATGTTAATTAAGAATCATGCACGAACCTAGACATTGTACTCGACACCTTCTTAGTTCGCGAATCACTCACTCAATCTTCTAAAGTCACTGAAATATATAAAACTTCTTAAGGGCATAATGTTATGCATCATCAAAATGAAAAGCTGGGTACACATGCATCATGTATATTTTGTTAATTTGCATCCGATATATATTGCATATTATTCTATTTGATTAGCATATATGAATACGATCGTAAGACTATATAAGAAGTTTCTTAATGGAAGTTTCATGTTGTCTGTAGTTATGGATATATATATATAAAGACAGGCCTTAAGAACAAAGTGGTAATTAGGCGCGGCTAATTGCGATTAATTACCTAAATCAAAATAGTAAATAATACTTATAAGTTCTGTAACATCTTACAGCTAGCATGCTTGACTAGATATTTGCAAATCTATATGATAGACTGATAGAGGATTAGGTAGATGTAATGATGCATGCATGTTATATTTAAAATGAAGCAGCCGATGGAACCTAGCTAGCTATTGATCTCTTTGTATAATGGATTTGTCAACATGTACGCTCTGGACCGGTGAATTTCCAGATCGATGCATGGTTTTTCTTCTCTAGTTGTAGGGGACATGTAATTAACTATTTAATTATGCATGTTTCTTAAACAAATTGAAACAGTGTAATGGATAATGATGGACTCTTGGTCACACCAAGAAGACGAAAAGAGAGATGAGTAACATGGATTAACAGCTGGAGAGCTGGACAACAGGCTATATTAGGGGACTCAAAACTTCATACAAAAGAGTACTAGCGGAAGTGTGAAACAGAGAAGGCCCGAGATACAACCGACACCAAAATATATGGGCCGCTCTGCCCCAAAATAGGCAGAAAATCTGAAAATCACATGCTGCATCAGTTCATCCTACTTTATTCATATTCATGTAGAGTTGGACAAAATCGTTTTATAAGTGAGAACTGCACTGCAACGATTTGAAAAAGTAAAATGAGAACTGTAATGATCCGAAAAAATAAAACGAGAACTACAACGAATAATGTGGGTGTAAGTTCTTCGACGAACTGCACTGCTACCGAATTAAAGGAGTGACTGCAGGTTGAGCAATCAAACCTCCCTAATATATCGCACCACGCCATACTTAATTTTTTATATATATAAAATGTAATTTGTCATTATGTTTTTGTTTTATTGGTATATTTAGTAGAGATCTACCTTTATCTAATTTTTATTTTAACCATTTAAAAGTGAAAATAGGACAAACTTGACCCAAAATTCTAATAGTATATAAATATCGGAACTATTAAACTCTCTAGTCACTTTTTTCTTCACAATTCTAGAGTTTAGAAAATAAATATAAAAGACGCTCTACTCATCACTTCTTCATTTTCACACGACTTGATTATATAATATTTAAATTGTTGATATTCTTAGACATTGATTATGTAATGTTCAAAATTTTAAATTTACTTGTTATTTTGAAATTACTAAATATGGGTTAAATACCGAAATTATATCGCTCCGGACCAATAATGTGGTGCACTGAAATGTGGGTGCATCGAATAAGTAAAGCGGTTGTGGTTTACATTTTTAGCAAACAATAAGTATAGTGATCGTGTGAAGTAGTTACGATTTGAGTTTCAAACCACACCGATTTAATCCGCGCTCACCCCTATATTCATGAACAACACTGAAACAAGCTTGAAATATAACCATTAGGCCGAAAGGAAAATTGGCTCAAGATATATAATACTACATCTTTATAATCCATATATTGCAAAAAAAATAATGGCAATAAGGCATTTAGATGTTTATGTCCGTCCTCAATCATAATATTTCTTTTTGAAAAAGCTAAGTGATACTCTCTCTTTGTGAGAGATTAGATGACAACATTATTGTATGATGAGATTCGAATATATAACTTTAATAATCACAGTATAAATACGTCTATTGCTGGACTACAATTTACTATATAACAAACGTCGGTCTCCGGTTCTTACTGTTCATACTGTTCATTCTTTGGGGAATTGTTCACAGCGTGCCAAGCGTGTGGCTTTGCTGTTTTCTCCACTTTTTGGTTCCTTGCCAGTTAGTCCCGCACCCGATCATCCCCTCCCGCTTCTCCTCCAACCCCTCATCAACCCAGCCCAAGTCATCCCCTCCCGCTTCTCCTCCAACCCCTCATCAACCCAGCACAAGTCCCCGATCCGCTTCTCCAAGACCCGATCCCCAAAACGACGCCGCTTCATCCTTATCGTTCTCTTCCTCCTCAACCGCCGCTGCCGCCGTGGACATCACCACCAAGGCGCTGTACGACAAGATCGAATTCTCCGACCTCGACGGCGGGCCGTGGAAGCAAGGGTGGCGCGTAGCTTACAAAGGCGACGGGTGGGACTCCGAGAAGCTCAAAATCATTGTGGTGCCGCATTCGCATAACGATCCGGGTTGGAAGTTCACTGTAGACGAGTACTGCGATCGACAGTCTAGACATATACTTGACACCATTGTTGATACACTCTCAAAGGTTAGGGTTTACAGAGATTCCATAATGCACTAACTTCATTTCATTAATTGATTGTTTTGTATTTTTGTATTTTTTTGTGTTTTGTATGATTTGATTAATGGTGGATTTGTTTGGTGTGTGACTCATCGTATTTTCTCCACCTACTCTCTTCCCTCTCCGTTCTAGATCCAAAATTGGGCCAGTTTGCTTTTGAGAGAGAACCGCACGCGATTTTTTGAGAGGGCTGAATTTGAGAGAGAGCCGCACTCCCTTTCTTCTCCGTTGTGAGTCCATGTCTGGGCCAGATTGATTTTAAGAGGGAACTGTTTATCCCTTTCTTCTCTGTTCCGACTTTGAGAGGGAACTGCACACAGATCTATCCGTTCAACAAACAGTCTATCCCTTTCTTCTCCGTTCCGACTTTGAGAGGAAACTGCACACAGATCTGGGCCGGAGATCGACTCTGAGTTTTTCGGTTTGTCGCTAGATTTTTTCCCTTCTTTTTTTCAGGTTTCTTTTTCTCCTCACCGACAAAAAAAGAGATAGAATATGTTATAAACAAATCTAACACATACTACAGCTCTGTCTGGCATGTATGGAATGGTTCATATGAGTAGGTGGTTAAGATCCATTAAAGTCTTCCATTTTGTATTCAATTTCAGAATCTGCTAACGCCTGTGTTGCCGGCGTTTGATCGAGTCATATTTGTTGCTTTCCCTTTGAACCGATAAGCCACAAGTCTGTATATATATATAGGACAGGAACTCGATTGTGTATGTATGGCTTTTTAGAAACTTTGTTTTCTGTTTGTTTGCTGAATCAATTGTGGGGATTTTGTAGATCGAGTCTATCATCCAAATCTTAGGACTTTGGTAGTTTCTGGGAATCACAATCTCATTTTTTTCCTTTCCAAGCAAATCTGGTTCAATCATGTTGTTTTTATTCATATTGATAGAATTTGATGTAAGCTCTGATTATGGTTTAATTGGATTATTTTGGATTCAATTATAATTTACTATCTGAGTTCTTTTGGTGTTCATATTGGTACTTCGCAATTCATTATTATCTTTTTGATTTGTTTGTTTTATTCGCTTAATGTGTTTATGCTACAATGAAAATGGTGAAAACATTTGTGTGGATGGAAATTTGCATCGTTTATATATGACAGATAATGCTCTATACATATCGATGTGAGTGGAAGTTTGGAAGTTTGAATTACCTATGCACAGTATATATAGTGCTATAACATTCAAGTTTTTCAAGGTTTAAATGTGTATATATACATGCTCTGTGAATATTGATGTGAATGTATAATTGTATATACATAACTAGCATTGCTTGCGAACCTGGTCATGGCCCAAACCTTGAAAAATTACAATTTTCATTGTTGTAGATATACAGATAATGCTCCATGCATGTTGTAAGGATATTCACATTTTATTAGTCTGCTGTTTTTATTTGATATGGAGAAATTTTGATGAAGATGATTGTGGGTGTCTGTGCTACAATGTGAAAACAATAGGCTGTTTTTTGACCCTCTTTTTTATAAACGTTATTTTATTTAGTTTTGATACTGTTAACTTTTTCAATGATGTTTTATTAAATCTTGCTATATATATAAACATATTTTGTGGAAATTGTGTGAGCCTTGAATATATTATAAATAAGGATTCTTTATGGAGATATTTAAAAATATTTTATAGGTATGGGGCGGAGGAAGAAGTCAGTGGCACCCTTAGAGTCTGTTCCAGGAAGCTCGCAAGACAAGAGGTCTCTAACCAAAAGACGGTGTTTTTTTCAAGCTGCTTCTAGAGAATCATCAGGATGTCATGACATGGATACAACACCACACAACAGTGACAACGATGTAGATATGCACCAGCTTATCTCAGGTAGTATACATTATAAATTGTTGTCTTTTATTTTCAATGGACCTAATAATAATAGTTAAAATAATGTTGGTATGATATTACTGAGTCGTTTTAATTGTTTTAATTATATGATGCCTAAAATTTCTATTATTTTGTAGTTTTGGAATTCAAAACTTTGTCTTCGTTTGATATTCGGCAAGTTATTTATGGTGGTATACACATATAGTAGCATTATATATTCATGATGTAACATACAATTGAACATTCTATTTTTGCGAAATAAACCAAACTTAACCAAAGGTAGAGAGTGCCTTTAGAGTTTTGAGATATCCGAATAAAATGTATACCTTCAAAGTTTAGAGTATGTTTAGAGTTTAGAGTCAATTTGATAGCATTTGGCTAAAACGATATTGTTGAATTGTTAGTAATTCACAATAATAGGCTGCTTTCTTACGATCTTTCTTCCTAACATTGTTATGTTATTCTGTTTATGTATTGTTGGGTGTTGACCAACACTTCATTAATTCTTCCTGTATATATATAAACATATCATGTGGAGATTGTGTGAGCCTTTAAAATATATTATATATAAATAGTTCTGATGGACATATTTGAATATGTTTTATAGGTATGTGCTCCAAAAAAGAGTCGGTCGAACTATTAGGGCATGTTGCAACAACCTCTCGCGACAAAAGGTCTCGAAGCAAAAGACAACGCTTTTTCAGTGCTACTTCTGGACAATCTTTAGGATGCCATGAGGTGAAGACAACACCACACAATAGTAACAATGATGAAGATCTGCATCAACTTATCTCAGGTGCGATACATCATGGATAGTCATCTCCTATTTTGAATGTAGCTAATATTAATGCCTAAAATAATGTTGATGTGGTATTTTTTTTTCTTTGTTTTAATTATTAGATGGCCAATATTAGCATTATTTTGTGGTTTTAGAAATTAAAACTTTGTTTTGCTATGATTTTTAGCGAGTTATTTATGGTGCTATACACATATAATAGCTTATTAAATAGTAGAAATTATTGTGCCATTATTTAGGTCAATCTTATAGTATTTCGGTAAAATGATATTGTTGAATTGTCGATTCTTTATAGGAGATAGACTTCTTATTTTGTGCTTGAGAAAAAAAAATGTGAATTGATTTGTCTTGAAATGTGATGGAATTTGATTTGGTTGGGTTGACTCTATTTTGTTTAGGCAAATGAGTTTAGGCAACTATGTGGTTCTCAATCAAGTAATTGTGTCGATTAGAAATAAGATTTGTAACTTCAGTTTTAAAAGTTGAATTTGGGTTTAGGGTTTGTCATTGTTATGTAGCAGTCTATTGATGTTTTGAATTTGTTTTGGATGCTGAAATTGGTATTCTAGATATGGTACGAAAAAGAGATTATAGTTGTGTCAACAGCGGGATGGGGTTAGATCAGGCAAAACCTTCTTTCAATAAAAGACAATGCTTATTTGAAGCTGCTTCTCAAGAATGTCCACCGTCCCATGATTTAGAGACAGGATCACTGGACAACACCGATCATGAAGATGCTGATGAAGTTATACCAGGTATTGTAGGTGTGCCGGTTTATTACATGGCCTATTTTTTGCGGAATCTATTTGAATCAAACTGACAATGTTGCTTTTGCCTCATAGGAAATGTAATCATGGATTCCAGTGACGTAGTAGAACCATCAATTGTAGCTGGGAGTGATGAAGATGTTGATGATGAAAATGAAAATGAAAATGTGTTAGGTAGTTATGCACATGTATAAATGCTTTACATATTACAATGGTTATGCAATAGTTTGTGTATAAGTAACGGTGCATTTTTGTCTTATAGGAAATGTGATTATGGATTCATCTATTTTTGGTCAATCATCCTACCAAAGAAAGCGCCAAGGTAAATGATGTTATTCATAATGTTTGCTTGATTAATGGAAATCTATCATTTTCTAAATATCTTTTTTAATGATCTGTCGCTTAGGTGTGGTCACTACGTACAATGACTCGGGCGATGATGACAACATGTGTAGTCAATGTAATGCTTTCTTTTGGTCAGATGAGGCATTGAAAAAAAAGGATAGAGGACAATTGGTTTACACCGCATGTTGTGCAAAAGGAGAGGTACGACTTTCATATTCTTTGCCGACACCTGAATTTTTAGAACAATTATTGAATCCAAATAATGGTCATCAAAGTAAAACATTTCGTGAAAATATTCGAGTTTACAATTCTATGTTTGCTTTTACTTCCATGGGTGCAAAAATTGATCACAATATCAACAATACCCCTGGTCCTTATGTGTTTAAAATATCTGGACAAGTACATCATAGAATGGGATCTGTGCTGCCTTCTGAAAGTGAATATCCTAGATATGCCCAATTATATGTGTATGATACGGGTAATGAAGTTTTAAATCGTATTAATGCGATCGATCCAAATAACGCCAATAAAAAACTTGATCCCATTATTGTTGAAAAATTGGCCAATATGCTTGATGAGGTAAATGAACTAGCGAAGAAATTTCGATCCGTTCGAGATGAATTTGAGAATGAATCATTGCCTAATCTTACTATGAATATCCTGGATCGTCAAGCAATTGATAGTAAACAATATGAAATGCCATCTGCTTCTGAAATTGGTGGTTTGATCGTTGGTGACATTGGAGAGTTTGATTCTAATAGAGATATTATTATTCGATCAAGATCTGGAAATTTTAAACGAATCTCAAAGATACATCCAAAATTGATGGCCTTACGATATCCCCTGCTTTTTCCATATGGAGAGAATGGGTTTGAAATAAATACACCACTGCGAGTTGTTGGATGGAAACAGAAAAAGAAAAAAATAAAGTTGACAATGGTAAAATTTGTTTGTTATCAAGTGCATGATAGAAAAGACGATTCAAGCACTTTATTAAAAGGAGGAAGATTGTTTCAGCAATATTTGGTTGATGCATATGCAACTGTGGAAGAAAATCGGTTAGATTATATTAGAAATAATCAGCCAAATATGAGGTGTGAACAATTTAATCAATTAACTACCCTTTCTTCAAATGGAGTCACAAAATGTTCAGATGTTGGAAAAACAATTATTCTTCCAGGTAGTCACACAGGAAGCCCCAGGGATATGCTCAATAATTATCAAGATGCCATGGCAATATGTAGATGCTACGGAAATCCAGATTTGTTTATAACTTTCACTTGCAATGTTAAATGGCCAGAAATTGTTAGATATTTTCAGAAAAAACCTGGATATCGAGCAGAAGATCGACCAGATATAATTTCTCGAATTTTTAAGATAAAAGTGGATGACATGATTGCTTATGTAAAAACTGGGGGGCCTTTTGGACCTGTCGATGCACACGTTTGTACAATTGAATTTCAAAAAAGAGGCCTGCCTCATGCTCATATCTTATTTTGGTTGAAAAGACCGTATAAATGTTATTCATCGACAAACATTGATTCAATTATTTCAGCAGAACTACCAGATAAAAATGTTCAACCAGATCTTTTTGAAATGGTTAGACAATTTATGATCCATGGTCCTTGCGGACAATTGAATCCCAAATCTCCGTGTATGCGAGACAGATCATGTACAAAATCTTTTCCCAAGCCATTCAAATCTGGTACTATGTTTCACGCAATCAAAGCTCCTGAATATAGAAGACGCGATGATGATTCAAAGTTTGTGGTCAAAAATGACATTCATATTGGCAATAATTTTGTCGTTCCATACAATCCAATTTTGTTGTTGAGATATAATGCTCACATAAATGTTGAATCGTGCTCTCAGTCAATGTTGATAAAATATTTATTCAAGTATATTAATAAAGGTCCTGATAGAGCTCGAGTGGCGATTGCTGACAATGTAAATGATGAAATCAAAAATTATTTGAATTGCCGATATTTAACTCCGCATGAATCTGTTTGGCGCTTATTTGAATTTTCAATTCATAACAGATTCCCTGCAGTACAGTATCTAAAAATTCATTTACCTGGTCAGCAAAGTGTATGTTTCAATGAAGGTCAGTCTCTTGGTCAAGTTGTAGATAATCCAAATAATGGTCATACAATGCTGACTGCTTGGTTTGATGCAAATACTATTGATAAAAAAGCATGTAAATTGACATATGCAAAATTTCCATCTAAATATGTTTGGGATACAAAAACAAAAGCATGGATTCGAAGGAAATTTTTGGGCTCTATTGGTAGAATCGCGCATGTGCCGCCACTCGCGGGCGAATTATATTACTTACGAATGTTGTTGAATATACAAAAAGGATGTCGCGATTTTACTTCTATTAGGACAGTTCATGGAATTATGTACCCAAATTTTCAAGAAGCATGTCAGGCTTTGGGTTTATTAGATGACGATAAAGAATGGATGGAGGCAATGGTTAAATCATCATTTACAGGAACCTCTTATCAAATTAGACAATTATTTGTTACCATTATTCTTTTTTGTAATGTTTCTGACCCACGATCTTTGTTTGATGCACATTGGAAAAACATGTCTGATGATGTTGTATACAAAATGCAAAAGGAATTTAGCATGACCAATCTTACTCTGTCTGATAATGATTTGAAGAACAATGTTTTGCACGAACTCGAAAATTTATTGAGCATGTCTGGAAGTTCATTAAAAAATCACAATTTGCCGATGCCAAGATTGCGACAATTGCAAGAGTTTAACAACAAATTGATAAGAGAGGAGTTGGATTTTGATTGTGAAGTGCTCAAATATACACATTCATAGTTGGTGGCAAAATTAAATTCATGTCAAAAAATGATATATGATCAGGTGATTGAAGTTGTGGAATCAAAAAATCATAAATCATTTTTTGTTTATGGTTGTGGAGGAACTGGAAAAACTTTTTTGTGGAATACAATTATTTCTAAACTAAGATCAGAAGGAAAGATTGTTTTAGCCGTTGCTTCTTCAGGTATTGCTTCTTTATTATTGCCAAAAGGTAGAACAGCTCATTCGCGTTTTATGATAAAACCGAATATGGAAAAAGTGTTGGCCTGCTCGATCAATAAAAAGACCAATCTTGCCTATTTAATTGAGAAAGCAGAATTAATCATTTGGGATGAAGCTCCTATGTGCAATAAATGTTGTATTGAATCTTTAGATAAGAACTTACGTGATATTATGTCAAAAAATTCTGATGATCCAAAAAAAGATATACCATTTGGAGGCAAATCAATTTTGTTTGGTGGAGATTTCAGACAAACTTTACCGGTTATACAAGGAGGAACCAAAGAACAGATCATTGAATCTACGTTAAATAATTCATATTTATGACCTTCCTTAACAGTATTTCATTTAACAGAAAACATGCGATTGACATCAGCTAATTTAACTATTGCTGAAATAAATGAAATCAAAGATTTTGCGGAATGGATATTACAAATAGGAGAGGGTCAATTACCGTCACATTTTGTCACCAATGATCCTGATGCATCTTGGATTAAGATTCCCGATGATTTGCTCACAGATTCAACTATTTCTCTAATAGAATCGATATTTACAGCTACTTATCCAAGTTTTAATGATAAATACAGTGATACCAATTATTTGAGAGAGCGTGCTATTGTGACACCTAAAAATTTAATTGCTGACGAGATTAATAGATATGCAATTGATTTATTTCCAGGTGATAAAAGAACATATTTTAGCTCTGATTCTATTTCATTCAACTCAGGATCTTATGATAGTAACAATCTTTTATACCCTGTAGAATTTTTAAATAAACTTGAATTCAGTGGCATACCGACACATGAACTTATTTTGAAGATCGGAATGCCAATTATGTTATTAAGAAATTTGAATCAAATAAGAGGCCTATGCAATGGAACGCGCTTAATTGTAACGAAAATGTTCGAAAAATTGATTGAGGCAAAAATATTGACGGGAACTCATGTTGGAGAAAAGGTTTATATTCCTAGGATTGTTATGATTGCAAATGAAACAAAATGGCCGTTTACTTTTAAGAGACGTCAATTTCCTCTCAGAGCGTGCTATGCAATGACAATTAATAAAAGCCAAGGTCAATCATTAAATCAAGTCGGCATATTTTTAACTGAGCCTGTTTTTAGCCATGGACAATTATATGTTGCACTATCAAGAGTCACATCAAAAAATGGTCTTAAGATTATTATAAACAATGGTAATGACATACCCTATAATTATACAAAGAATATAGTTTACAAAGATGTTTTACAAAATATATAATAGGAATTTAAAATACTTTGCATATATCTTTTTCTATACATAGCATCATTTTTTAAATCTATTTTTGCTATATATACATACAATGTATTTGACACTTTGTATATATGACTAATTTATAAGAAAATAAATTTGGCCATATCTAGGGATAGTTTGATACACACTTTTCATATTTAGATATTACAAAGCTTAAGACATATTCAGAGCTTTATTTTCACTATTTAGTCCACATTCTTCTCTGTCAGATCAACCACTACATTTGAATATATGGAAGAAAAAAATCGCCACGTTTTGGTTCTTATCCTTTTCAAAATACTCAGTTCATTCCAAATAACTCATTTCACAGTCCGGTTCAATCATGCACTCACACCTTCAGTTCGTTCTGAACCAAGCCATCCTAGATCAATCTGTTCTGTTTCCAATCAAATCAATTGTAATGATTCATCTAGATTTCGCAACTTGCGCTGCACCAAATTCCTTATTAAAAGATCCTGAAAAGCCTTGATCAACTGATCGTGGAGGCACTGTTCGCCCAATTCAAGGATGGATGATGTTACCTCCGATCATGTCACCTATGGTTTAGATAGAGGTGATGTGGCTGTGTATAAAAGGTAAGTTGCAAGAAAAAGAGTCGTTTCTAATGTGCAATCAAGGACAGAAAAGATGTTCCCAGTGAATGTCTCATATTTTTACCTTTTTCCCTGTTCATGGAGTAGATGTATGTGAATGTTACTGATATGAAACTTCAAGCATATCTATTGTTGTGATGGGTTAAATGAGTTAATTTCTGAGGTCAATATGTTGAATATTGATGCCCTTGGTTTGATAACATGAGATTGTTATGGTGATGCTCACCTAGAAGTGAATATACTTAGTTATTTGTCATTGATTTGCTTTTCATTTGATTTCAGGAGCTATTTTGTATAAGGAGGATTAAATTGCATAGGTTAGTTCGATTTGATCTTGCACGGAGAACTGTATCGCAGGTGATTTGATTTTATGTGGCTGTCTATGTTCTTATGTGTACTGTTTATGAATGAAATTGATGTTGTTTAAAGCTTAGTCAGTATTGACTATTGAATAGATTTTATGTGCCATGAAATGAAGTACCAGAGATTTTGGGGTCTAACAGCTTTTTTGTGGGTATACAATTTCTCAGAAAAGTAACATTAATTTTTAAGCTTCTCTTTCTTTTATGTCAAAATTGAATTCAAGAATTCGGAAAATCTAATAAAAAAGAAGAATAAATCAATCAACTGGGGCTTGATCTTCTTTGGCAACTTGAGTGAAGAGTAGACCTTTGTTTTCCTGAAGTTTGTTGTTCAAAACATACATAAATATTACTTTGCATTATTTATAGAAGAAGGATGATTAAGTTCTCTAAGAAGGGTCTTCTTTTGCTGGTTTGGGTGATTTTTCAATCCTAGCCAAATATGATGCCCAAGCATGACTGTAATTGGAGATGGTGTAGACATGTAGTTATGATGTTTAGTTGGTTAGTTACGTACATTGTTCTGCACTTTGGATACTTCCTTCTATCATTATGGTTGTCTTCATAATCTCACATACTCATTCTTTTTCTTGCTGTGTTTCACTAAGATCCATTCCTGCTTATTTACATTTTTTTTGATATAGATCTCAGTTTTGTTTCTTAATTTGACAAAAATCCTAATATTGTTCCTGTATCGTGGACTATTTTTGTATGTGTTCATTATTTTTCATGTTGGTATTTTTTATGATTTTTCTCTTATTCCTGGCAAGTGAGAAATTAAACATGTTTAATATGGTTATATAATCTGTATGAATGGATGCTAACCTTTTGGCCTTATCGTCTACAAGATTTCTATGGATGCATTGAGGCTGTGAAGCCACCACAGCAAGTTCCAGTGAGGAACTCAAAGAAGAAAGAATTCAGGACTAATATTGTGTTCATGTTCATAGGGTACTTTATTTATAATCTTATTAGCACTAATTATGTATACTACATTGTTAAAATTGAATTTACTTATAGCATATACATTGGATGTACAGGAGAGAGGAACTGAGAATCTCACTATGGGGAGATGCTGCAAAATCATTTCCACTCCAAAATGTCATTGACTATCTTGCACCAGTTCTTGCAATCTTCACTTGAATGCGAATCACCAAGTATAAAGGTATTGTGCCTAAGTTGATGCTTATGGTTTTGCTTTATTAATATTTTGCTATTTTAAAGTGTCATGGATATTTAGATGCTTTATTTATGAATTTTGTTGTGCCGCATCATAAGATGATATTGTTTGGCCATGTATGATGTATATACAATTAACCATCAACTGTTTATGCTTTCAATTGATATTTCATGTTGATGCAGAAAACATAGGTGCATCCAACATAATTCATACATGCCTTATCCTCAATCCCCAAATGGAAATGACAGAACAGTATCAATCTGAGTAAGTTTGAGGATTTTAATCAGTTATTCAGATTGTGCAATAAAATAAATCATTTTTAGAATTTATATTCGGCCATATTCCCCTCATGTTAAAAATTTTGTCATGTCAAGTTCTCTAGAGCAGGAGACATAGTGAGAATTTCTGGTCCATACTCCAACATGATGTTGTTGGGGGAAATCAACGAAACAGACAAAAGAATTTTGGCTGAATTAAAGATGTTAAATCCAGCTATGCACACGGTATGTAACAATGTTGGTTATGTACCGAAAATTAGTAAAATGGCATAAGCTCTAGGTCTTTAACTACAAACAATTTTTCACATCATCTTGGTTCAACCGCGCCTCTGGCGCGGGCCTTCACCTAGTTCACCAAATATATCATCATTATATACTAGTCATACGCCCTGTAGCAATGCAGAGACATTCGTAACTACTAATTACTTGTTACTGGAAAACTGATTAAGCTCACTACTACAAGGTCATACAAGCTCAGTGCTTTACAAAACATAAAAACTAAATCATTTTACCCTGTTTCCTTTTTGAAAGTAAGATTTCTCCTGAGGGCTGTGATATTCACACTCCCTATTTGACAAATGACACTCCCACTCAATTGCTTAATTATTTTTCAATTTAATCGGTTGTTTAGATTCCTTCTCTCTACCCCTGAATTGCAGCTTCTCTCTCTCTTCTAAATCCATCCAACAGTCGCATTTGGGGATCGATTCTGCAAAACTTTGCAGCTCTATCTCTCTCTTCCTCTTTGCTCTTAACAAAATTTTACAAAAGCAATCAAATCTCTTATAGCTGCTTTGTACCCACAACAATTCCACAACCCAGGAAATCATTCATCATCGAATAAAAGAATCCTGAAAATCAGAGTAGACAAGTCCTCCTTGCAGGAGTGGGTCTCTGACTTGGCCGAGCGGGTCTTCGAGTTCGTTCTCTCTGTCTCTCTGAGCTCATGAAACCACGTCGTCCGCGCCGCCTCCGACGTCGTCCGCGCCGCCGCCGACGTCGTGTACCACTCGGCGATGGTGAAGCTGACGAAGATGTCGCTGACGAATTTCTCTTCGGAGTGGCCGGAACTCGAGAATCGCAACAACAAGTCCTGCGACTCCACTGCCTTCATTTCGTTGAGCTCGCGTTTCTTTATCTGACTCCAAATTAAAGAATTTCTCTCTGATTCAATGAAATGCAATAGTTAAAGTTCTTCTCGACTTCAACTTCAACTTCAACTTCGACTTCGACTTCGACTTCGGACTCCGTCAAAGAAGACATCAGTGTTATTTTCAGAAGAAAGTGTGAGAGACGATAGAACAAGATACCAGGGGTAATATAGAAAGTGCAAGAACTACACTAAATTAAAAAATAATTAAAAATTGAGTGGGAGTGTTGGAATCCTTAATTTATTTTTAGAATTTTATTTGAAATTATTTATTTAAGATTTTAATTTTCTCCGATAATTAATGTTTTATTTTAAAGTTCTAATATTGTATATTTATATAATCTTATTTTATATTGTTTTAAATAATATTTTAAACTTTGTAAAATATAATTGTACATGATAAATAATAATTATACTAATTTAAAAAATTAAATTAAATTTTGAGTGACATATGCATTATTCACAAATCGGTTATAATTTCGTTTCACATGTGTCGGTGATGTGTCAGATATAAAGATATGTGTTGGATTGAATAACAATCGTTGGATCGATTTCAACGGACTGATTGATATTTTAAAAAATAATTATTTTTTATTTACCGTTATATGAAAAATAGGTATTGGATTGAATAACAATCGTTGGATTGATTTCAAGATATATCATTTACCTTTAGATCAGAATCAGTAATGAAAAAAAAATTAACTGAAATTTGCATCTGGCCGTTGATTTCAATTTGAAATCAATAAGGGCGGTCAAATTTGATATCTGTTGGAGGGTTATCAGGCAGCAACGGGAGAAATGGAGAGCCGTGGGCGGGTCCCAAGCCTGCTAGGCTGTCGGTCACTCTCCTCTTCCTCTCGCGCGTCGTGTCACTTCGTCCCCATCTTCCACTTTCAGCGCGAGTTCGCGCCACTCATAAGCTCCAGCGCGTCGCAAACCCGATATATCTCTCTCCTCCATCTCTCCACTGCCCCGGAAGCCCCACCACCTCTCTCCCTCTATTTTTAGGACGCGATATAAAGGAAGTTCTATTTTAGATCTTCCTTTAGGACCCCAAACTAGATGTCATAGGTTTTAGGTCGTCAATTTCAACCATTGGAGAGCATGAATTACAGACAAAGCTATATATATAGGGTATAGGACTCTCCATTGGAGATGCCCTGAGGAGTCTGAATATCACAGCCCTTCTTCTAATTGTTCAAGTAAGGCGCCACTACCAGAAAAAACACTTTAGCTGAAAAAAAAAAATTCGTCGACTATAGTGTCGTCGACTAAAGGTCGTCGGTCATACTTTAGCCGACGACAATAGTAGCAGTCGTCAATATAAGTGTGAACTTTAGCCGACGACAAATTTAGTCGTCGGCATAAAGTTTGGACTTTAACCGATGACTTTGTACACTTTTGCTGAAAAAATGTCGTCGGCCAAAACTTTCTCGCTGGTCAAAATGGTTGACCCGAACTAGACTTTAATCGACGGCTGGTAAAGAATTTCGTCGGCTAAAGTTTTTGCTCATCGTCGGCTTACGCTTGAAACTCGTCGGCTAAAGTATGAAACTCGTCGGCTTAGGTCTGCATTTTCGCCGATGACTTTGACTATTGTCGTTGGCTAAGGTTGCTGATTTCTAAAGAAAAAAACTGTAGATTCTGGTTTCTATTCCCAGAACCTACCAATTCCACAATTTTATTTCCACAATAGCCAACAACACATAAAATGAAAACAACACACATATTCACCTAAACTAAGGGTTATCCAAATCTATATTCCAGAAAACATATGAGGTAATACCATCATCTTGCGGATCCTCCTACTGATGTGGAGCATTGAAATGGAGCTGGATTGATGGCAACAGAGGTGGGACCGGTAGTCCAGAAGCCTGAAATTGTTCACACCACGCCTGATACTAGGAAGACATCTGAGCCTGTTGGGCGGCCACGTAAGCACGGGTCAGAGCCTCATGCGCTAATCTTGCCTACTCCAGCTGAGCCTGTTAGGCGGCCATGATAACACCAGTCTCAACCTCCTGCGCTAATCTTGTCTACTCTATCGCTTCCATCTATCTCTGATGCTCCATCGTTTGCCTATGCAGTTGCTTCTGTAGCTGAGCAGCCTTGGAATATGCCGACTTGTGTGAGAAACTGGGAGTGTTCTTCAAGATCTCATCGCCCTGCTGTTCTAGACCCCTACAGTAGTAATTGTTCCTTGCCAGTTTCAGTTTCAACCATATTCTTCCAACTTATAAAAATACACAGAACTTCATCTTTGTGAGTCATAGGGTAAACCTAAGCTCTTCTTGAATAGTCATCAATAAAAGTTACATACTAGTGCTTGCACTCTTTGAAGCAATTTTTGTTGGGCCCCAAATATTGGAATGTATATAATCAAGAACTCCTCGGGTTTGATGTATAGCAGTACCAAAACCCATTCTTGTTTGCTTTCCCAATACACAATGCTTACAAAAATCAAGCTTACCAGAATTAACTCCCTTCAATAATACAAGCCCTTGCATAGCTTTTTCACCGACGTGCCCAAGTCTCATGTGCCACAGCCTTGTATTATCGATATTACCAGCCACACAAGCAATTGCAACCGTGCCTACCACTCTTTTTGCTTCAAGAAAGTACAATTTTTGGATGCAGGGTGCTTTCATCACAACCATAGAACCTTTGGTGACTTTCATCATACTGTTTTCCAAGTGAGCATGATAATCATTTTCTTCTAAAGTGCCAGTCGAAATCAGATTTTTGGTGAGATTAGGAACATACCAGACATTGGTTAGAATTCTAATTACACCATCATGGAACTTTAATTTGATAGTTCCAACTCCCTTCTTCTCTAAATTATAATCATCACATGTCTCGACATCTCCACTTACACTAGTATCCAGTATAGAAAACTAATCCCTTCTTGGAGTCATATGCTCAGTACAAGCACAATCCAAAATTCACTTTTCCATGTCATTTATAGGTGACACACAGAGCACATAATCAACTTCCTTCTTAGCATGTACTACATTGATAGTAGAACTTGAGGCTCTACTTTGGAGCTTTGAACACTCCTTCCAATGACCCTTATTATGACAAAAAGCATATTCATCTCTTTCTAAGCTTTTTTGTTCCTGAGAAAAACTCCTTGAACCAGAGGGAACTTTGTTCTTGCTTCTGTATCTTCTTCTTTCACCGGATCTACCTCTTACATGTAGAGCTTCTAAGCTGGAAAAGCTATCATATTTATCCTTATGCCGGACCTCATAATTCATTAATGCATTAGACACTTCATCAAATTTAATAGTGTCTTTACCATATAGCAAAGTAGTAGCAAAATGGTCATATGCATCGGGTAATGAATTTAACAATAGTAAGGCTTTATCTTCATCCTTAATGTCTTCATCCAAATTCAACAAATCAGTGATTAACTTATTGAAAGCATCAACATGTTAAATCATTTTTGTACCTTTAAACTGAAATCAGTACAACTTCTTCTTCGAGTGTAGATGATTCTCTATGCTCTTCGTCATATACTTGTCTTCCAATTTCTTTCATAACACCTTTCCCGACGTCTCTCGTATCACAAAATACTTGTGTGCTTTAGCAAGACACAAACAAATCAATGAATAAGCAACCCGATTCAGTCTCTTCCATTCTTCTTTGTCCATATCTTCAGGCATATTTTCTAGAGTCATATCCAAGTCTTGTTGAGCCAAGACATCTCTAATTTCGCATGGCCACATACCAAAATTATTGGTTCCATCAAATTTCTTCACTTCAAACTTTGCATTTTGCACCGTTTTCTTGCAAATTGAGCATCACCTCCATTGAATGGATTGAGCTCGACTTCTTGATTTTCTTCCATTTTCTCCAATCGGATCAAAGCCGAAGCTCTGATACGAGTTGTGTGCCTAATTGACACCAAAAGAACAACCCAACAACCAACACTAACAAAGAATGCACTGAAAAGACCCAAAACTAGACTTACTAGTAATCTAGTAAAAATTTGATATAATTTCCTCTAAGAAGTGGACTACCAGAAACCTGCAAGAAAATTACAATTTGAATTTCCCATAAACAATACTGTGGATCACCGAAGTCTATCCGGATTTCTCAATAAAGTGCGGAAAGTAAATTAATTAAAATGCTGGAACAATAATACAAGAACTAAAAACTCATAATCCAGCAATACTAACAATTCACAACCAACACTAAAACATATTTACAATACTAGTGTTCAGAGTGACTCCTAGGAGTAGAATGAAACATATGAAAATACTCCGCTAGTGGACTGAAACCTACATAAATGTATGATAATTCGGTGGACTCAAAGCCTCTAGGAATCAAAATCTACCTCAAGAGAAGCACTACAATCTGAGAACGGAAAACCAAAAGGCCCAGGGAAAGGAAGATAAAAACCTAAAAACGTTAGCGTGAGTGAACAAAAACTCACTATCAGTGTAAAATATTAAAATATTCTATTTGTGCCTTTCCGCTGATTTTCGAGAAATATAGCGAGTTGAAAAACAGTAAACTGAAAACAATGAAGGTGCTCACCCATGTCACCTAACCTGAGTCAGATAGCTGTAACAAAAATAAATGTGACCGGATCGTCCCAATGCCACCTAACCTGAGTCGATCTGGGTCAGACGAGACCATCTAACCTCCCCTGACTAAACTATCCAGTGATCAGCCAAATAACTAAAGCATTGATACAATAAAATAAACCATCACAATAAACCTCCAAATTTAAAAGCTCTAAAATAAAATTGTAGAGCATGATGTATAAAATAAGAACTCGCTACGACAGTAAAAATAAAGATCTACTTACAGTACAATGCCGGGATATTCATAAAGCCGAAACCATCTAATCGGTTCAATAAACATCCGACACGGCCTACTAACTCGAAATCCGGAAACCACGATTATATCTGATCGTCGATATTCATAATGAATAGCTAGGCTCGTAATCTAACGAGCAATAATGTCGAGAATCTCGCATTCTCGAATAACATATTTTCCCACTAAATACGACCTTATTCAAATTCCGAATTCAATTTCTTGCATTCCTTCGTTGTAAATCAATTTTAGAGTCGCAACATAAATCTCAAACATCGAGTGACTCGAATTTAAATCGATAGACGGATCGTCCGTTAATATTAACGTAAAAATAATTAATTATTATCCGATTAAACACATGTCTGAATTAATCAAGTCCAAATACATTCAAGAACCCACCATTGCATTTGACACGAAATTACGAGCGGAACGAATAAATTTTGCCGAAATTTCCAACCTCATTGAAGTTCCACCGCGCATGGCGGCGCGTGGGGCCACACACCACCGTTGGCGGCCCCGAAATCCCACCGGTTCCAAATCGACCAACCTACACATCAAAACGTTCATCTCAACAAGCCCAACAACATTGTAGTATAAGTCAAAACCAAAATTAAATCAGAAAATAACAAAATCAACCGATGAAGTATCGAACCCTTGCCGGAGTTCTCTTCCTCCGTTCGTCGTCGTCCGGCCACAACATGGTTCGAGACCTATCCCAATAGATTCATGGTCGTTTGGACTTCAGAATCCCTATGGGCACGACCTCTATCGCCGTAGTGTGCACCACCACCGTCGTCGTCGAAATCAACCCGGAATCCACCACCTTATCGGCCTTGATTCGTCCTCCACCGGCCACTAATGTCGGAGATATTGCCACCAAACAACATAGGAGATGGAACCCAACATTTTGCCACTAGTCCCACGGCCGGAAGTGGCTGGCCAGAGGCTCACCGCTGGTGAGAACCTCACGGCGAGAAACGGGTCAAGAAAGAGAGGGTCAACGCGGGTCAACCCGGTTGCCAAAAATAGAAATGTCAGACTTTCCCAAAATGGAAACCTCTATATATAGTTGCGATTTTACGGTAATGCCTTTTCCGATATTTTCATAAAATTTCCGCTGATCATAACTTCCTTGTCGCAACTCCGATTTCAACACTTGACGTAGCCACGAATTTGTTTCGACAAACTCTACGACTTTATCCATAGAAATTTCTCAAAAAATATAGTTGATAAAATCTCGACGAAATGCTAGCGAAAGTTACTGACGGTAAAGACTAATTACCATCGACGATTAGCATAATTAATTAACGATTAACCGCATAAGTTCTGATTATCGCGTGATATTGTTCCGAGTTATAACAATCTACCCTCCATACAATAATTTCGTCCTCAAAATTTACACATACGTATAACAAACGAATTCCCATACTTACTGCTCCAGTCAGCACCCTCTAACTCATAAGAATATCCACAATTGTTAGCTTGATCCATAACTCTGTTACTAAGCTAACATTTCGTCATCAAGTCTCGTCCAATAAATCTGACGGCATAATAACTATTTCAAATAAATCTGACACAAGGAGCGACATAATCCAAATTCGATAACGTAATGCTTAAAAGCTTCTGGTCTCCATGCTAAAACTAATGACTAATTTTAATAACATACTCAGACACAATTGGCCAGACTTACCCAAAAATGCACAAACCAGGGTCCCACAAAGATAATTACATGGGTAGTGGTGCAGTTACAACACAAAAGTGGCACCTAAATCACCATCAGAACCATGCATCGGAAACTAGCTGAGATGTCCAATCACAGACACTCACCCATAAGGTGGATACTAAAACCACCAAAATCACAAACAGGGAACCCAACAAATCAGTTAAAAATCACAACAAATATGGATACTTGGCCGATCCGTAAAATGAACTTCCAACCTTATACAGTTTTTGAAATTTCTTACAGAAAATTTGGTATAATCTCCTCTAAAACTTAAGGAATCCAAAAACCTGAATAACAAAAAATATTTCAATAATCTCATCTCAAGATATAAATTGTGGGTTCGACATCCTGTCCGAATTTCGTATAAATTAACATAGCTATAACATGAATATAAATCACTAATATTTATCTGATTTCATAAATCATATTGATCGCCAAACCATATATATCCACCATTTATAACTCCCAAGAACATACTACCTCAACAAACATCTACAATACCATAAAGATGCTTAAAAGAATATATCCATAATAAGCCTCAAATAAATCCAAATCTATAGGCGAGAACGAGCGAGTCAAACTGACATCGCAATTTACTACGAATTTGGAAATATAAACTCGATATTCCATCTAAAGTTCCTGAATAGTCGTCACTGTTAAATCAATAATATTCAATATTTCCACAGCCTGGACAAACAAAATCAAATATCTTCATGGCTGGTGACAATGAAAATCTATTATCAATATTGTAAGAGAATGGTCTATTACCGATTTTTATATATTTGTAAACCACAATAAACATGTGATTAATACTACATTGTAGAGTTCATAGAAATCCCATCATTGGCAAACATCTGCTTAAAAGCTCTCTTTTGATCTCATCTGCCACATCTGGTACTGTAAACCACTATTTTATTCAGTAACAGTAACCGGAAACCCTCCCGAACATTTTCAAACAAGTTGCAAGGGATTTCTGAATTTTATTTCAATGATTGATACAGTGCTAAGATCTTTAGTTTTTGGAGGTGAAACCTCAGTAATTTTGAAGGTAAACTTTGGTACTGTACAATTTTCTTCTGAAGGAGCCTAATCAACTTGCACCAGCTTTCATTCCTGCAACAAAGACAAGATGCCCAAAGTCAACTACAACACTGATGGTAACTAAAGCAATGCTGAATGCACACAAAAGTGTGAATAAGACTGATCAGGAAAAAAGTGAAGCTGCAAAATAACCAATGCTCAAAGTAGCTTGAACACATACAATGTAGCACCCAATATTTAGAGACCCACACATTTTTACTACACCAATGATACCATGTCCAAAAAGATTTTTATATCAAGCAACACCGAAACAAATCCTCAAAATCCGTGGCAGCAACGCAAGGTATCATCACGACACTGCTAAAATGGCATCACCTCTACTTCAAAAATTGATTTCAGGCAAGTGCTCCGTGTGTTAATCTACTTAATAATAACTTAATAAATGTAGGAACTCACATAATGCTATCATAGTTAAAAAAACATATTTGCACCTACCAATACAAGAAGTTTTAGATGGATATATCAGATGAACTAGGAAAAGACCCTTGCATGCTGAACACATTGTCAATCCTATTAGAGGTTCAGTAAAAAAAATTATAAAGAATCATACAAGACACGAATGTCACTTTCAAACGATAACATTAGTGCCAACACTTGAAGGGAGGGGCAATAGACTGGTCATGAGAAGTAGAGTACCTCTAATCAACAAAGCTCCAAAGAAGGCAATGGGCAGCAAATCTCTATAAATAACAATTGGTCTATCTATCTTGATTTGCGATCGAATCGCCTTGAGCAGCAGCAATCATCCCATGATTTTTCTCAGTAGCAAAAGGATCAATAAGAATATTGAGAAGTCAAGCACAAATCTAGGACTCATAACACGTTCAATAATCTGCTGAAACGTGTAAGTTCAACCAGTAGATAGCTGCTGATAAAGCCTGTTGTCCATTTAAAGTTATTCACCACTATCAGAAGAGTGACCAACACCCAAGTACTCACACTGGGGTTTCATGCTGCAGTACTTTCTACAGTATATGTTTCTTGTAACAAATAATAAGCAAGCGTATAAAACATAAAACTCTCACCAGTCAGTTTCACTGGAATTGCTGTTTCCATGAGCTATTTCCTCCTTCTCAAACTCTTCTAGTATAGCATGTTGATGTTCATTTATTTCACTTCAATAAAAAGAACAAAGAAACAGAATGAGAAAAGCTATTGTCACAAATGTAGCATCACTAGCAATATAATTATCAGACAACAAGATTGTTGATGAGGTAAGCTTTATGTAACTAAAGTAGAAGGACAAGAGAAAACATAAATGCAGCTTACGTGGGAAACTTGACCCGGAAGCGAATATATTGGTCTCCATGGTGAACTAGAAACCCATGCTTAGGCAGTCCTGCAACAAGATTCAAGGTAAGCAAATTTTTCACAGCAAGGTCTAAATCTAAAGCAAAGCAAAGGGAACATGTTAGTAACCTTTGCCTCTTAGTACCATGTGTTGTCCAGGTTGAACCCCCTTGGGTATCTGAGAGGTCCAAATTACAAAGAAAATCAGTACATTGTAGTATCACAAAAGATAATGGACAATGAGAAATTAGGAGCGGAACAAGAATAGAAAGAGAAAAATAAGACTGCTTGACCTCTATAATTAGATTTCAGAAAGGAAAAAAAAAATGGATGAGCAAGTTCTTACTTTTACTTCTGTCTTCCCAGATAAAGTTGGCACCTCAACCTTACCACCAAGAATAGCCTGAATAGTTCATTGTCAGCATCAGAAATAAAATCCAAGGCTCGAGAAAGTATACTAGTTAGTTATACTACAATATGAACATTTCCCTCGATCTACAGGAGAAAAGGGGTACTTGCATTTGGCATTTTTACCCAGACTAGTAAGAAACATACAAGACCACTAGATATTTTAGATGCTGGCATGGAAATTCGCAGATGTAAAGTAGCCCCTCAAAGTAACAAGTTTTGACTTTCTAGAGCTCAAAAGGTTCTTCTAAAATAAAAAATTAAATAAAAAAACAAAAACAAAAAAACTATGTATCATCAGTCACAAGTCACAACTCACACCATACTAACTTATTACACCGGTAAAGAGGCCAAAAATAGGTGTCTCAATATCCAAATCTGTTTGTCTGAATGCCACAAGAAATCACGATACAGAAGCTATTCCTAAAAAATAATTACAGAATTGTAGTGTAATCATTTTTAGTTATATACTCGATCATCAAAAATGATGCAAGATATCGATGAATAACATGAGTTAATTCAGAACTCCTAAAACTCTACAAATTCCGCGGATAATAAACATGTGACAATCCTACTGACAATTAATGGTGATAGCTTCTACTTTTAATGTGCAAATAAGTTATTTATATTAACATGCCGAAAGAATGAGACTTAAAACTGGTATTCCCTAATAACAGCACAGGCAGTTAAATTATACTTTTCAGATCAAAAACAAAGAAAAAGATTATAAAATATTTATAATAATGGCAATGATAAGAAGGGACAAAAGAAAAAAAATTCAAACATAAGATGTGAATCATATGATATTATACTACATTACAACCACCATAAGTGCTGAAAGGTATATGTCCTATGGACACCAAGGTAATACATAAACATGCAAGTAGCCAATCTCACTTGAGTAAAGGTGATATTAGAGTCCACATAAACATCTGTGCCGTCTCTAGCGAAAATTGGATCTTCAGCAACCTACATCACCAAAAAGCAAGAGAATTGAGAAGGCATAACATTAAAAATTAGTCTTAAAGTTTGTTTATAAATAGCATGTGTATCAATCATACATGTCTTCTAGCTTGGATGACATGCTAGACCTGCTTAAGATGCAATTTTAATTGTCCTCTTAACTTGGGTGGGGTAAATGGACAACAGATACTAAGTTGATAAAAACATTCAGATCTTTTAAAGCATGCCATAAAGCACATGTTAATGGCAATTGTCTAGAAACTAAAAAGCAATGTACAACAAAGTAAACTGAGTGGCTTTCACTCTATTAGGACTTCATCCATGAACTACTTGATAAAATTTTATAACAGTAGACAATAATCATTATGAAACCTCACAATTGCATAGAAACTTAAAGTGATAAATAACAGTGGGAAACAAAAGAGTAAGATTGTGCCTTTAGCTTAATGTATAAGCAGCCTGATTGACTTCCTCGTGGCCCACTATTCCCAGCCTCTGGTACTCGGATTGTATCCCCAGAATCCACACCTAGTCAAAATAGAAGGGACAGAAACAAGACAGTGTCAAGTCAGATATAAACTTTTGGTTTTACATAATATCTGGAAATTAAAGCTGCATCCCTTCACGCAGAAGCTTCTTGTAATAACACGAGTTCACCATCTTTTAATCCTATGGGACACTAAGTTCCACATGCACTTCACTCGGAATGTTTGTCTAGAGTTATACTGCTTTTCCCTTTTATTGTTATAAAAAAATATTTTAAAAATAAAAAATAAAAAAACAAATCCATGAGACACATGCAGACATTGGCCGATTCTGTAACTGTGAGGCAAAATAGAAGGAAAGAGCAGGGCTAATCTTATGAGCTCTTAACATAACCTCGTGATAATCTGAGCATGTATTCCTGGTCTTCTAACACACGCTATAATGTTTTGTACTCAAATGATTGTTATTAGTGACTGAACATCATCATGCTACCTCCTTTCATCAGAATGGATAATCATTACCAACCTGCTGGGATAGTTACTCTAACCACTCTTTCACCTTCAACTATCCCTAATCCGCCGCATGACATACAATATTCCTGCATCAGATATAAATTAAATGCCCATTTCATAATCTGCAGGAACAAACAAGATCTAGACTTATTTACTGGAGTTACCCCTTATACCTTAATTATTTTTCCTGACCCCTTACATGTACTGCATGTTGATGTGAATGGAGGAATTGTAACCTGGCAGGAGATTTCAACAATATAAGACATACTATGGAGATATAATGAGTTGTGAAACTTCTAGACAAAAGGAAAAAGAAATCAAATCTTCACAGCCAAACAAATAAATATTATTGGCATGGATCTTCAAAACTTACTCTCCCAATACCTCTGCAAGTAGGACACACTTTTGACTTGGCCTCTGGTGGATAACCACGTGCATCTGCATCATAACATAAGAAACTAGATAAGTTATCCAAACAGCCAATAAATAATCAAATGGAGAATGTGAAGTTAAACAAGAACAATGTTGGGTTCGAAGTTCCCCAAAAGAAAATCTTGTATTCTTGTTTGACTTCATTGGTTCATATAGTTAAAAATAAAATTAGAAAATAAAATATTTTACACGTAGTTATTTGTATTCCATTCAATATAAATTTATTTCTGTTGTCATCTGAGCCAAATTGTTGGCCATAACATGTGTTCTATAGTCACTCGTTCCTAACACGTGGTTCTTTTGCAACCTAAAGTGATGAGGCAAAAAAGTCCCAAGTTGATTAAGTACGAACGAAGATGGATTTCTTTTGTTTTTTTGTTGAAGGGACAGATGGAATTTTAAATCTACCAAGTATGCGTCTTTGGATCTTAATCAGCACAATCTTAATGTTTTACATAGGTGTTTCTAGAAACGAAGACAAACAAACATTAAGATCTTGAGTCTCGGACTCCAGACTATGACCAAACTCAAACTCAAACCCAAACAGCCAAACCAAAACCAGACACAAAGCTCTGAGTCTCTGGCCACAAACTTCTTGACACCAGCAAGTGGACTCAGGCTGCAAAAGCAGAAGTCGGATGACAGCCTCTATACAAGCCAGGTATATATCTGACCTTGTATATCCAAATACCACGTCTAAAAGCAAGGAGCAAAACTTTTCAGGTGGCTGAAATAGCGTTCACACTTAAAATCAAATGTCTATGCATGATTCTTATTATCTACAGAATCAAATGTCTAAGCATAAAAAAATTAAGTAGCAGAGACTTTAGACAATAATTCAACTCTTTTGTGATGACGCTAGAAAAAACTGCAAGTGTACAAATGAATCAATAATCAAGAAACCCATAAAAAAAAGTTACTCACCGCAGGAATCGCATGAAACATGTGCAGTGACAGAAAGATTCTTTGTGCATCCTCGAGCAGCTTCAGAAAATGAAAGTGAGAGTTCCACCTGTGAGATACATAAAAAACAATAAGCACATAAGCTCGAAAACACAAAAAGACAGCCACACAAGTGCAACAATAGTGAAGCAACTATACCTGAATATCAGATGGAACTTGATTAAAATCATGCTCAAAGATCTGCAGTATAGATAACAGTCAGAGCAATTAAGATTAGAGATTCCAACTAATTACAGTTACATGGTACATGAAGAGGTAATATAGAACACAAAAAATACCTCTGAGAATATTTTATGGAATGAACTAGAGAAATGAGGCTTAAAACCATGTCCAAACTCCTCGGCACCAGAAGAACCATGTGTTTGAGAATTATATCTAAAACCTTCTGCATCATTGGCAGTATACCCACTTGATTTCTTCTTCTTTGAACACAAAGTATAAGGAAATAATGAGTCGAGATGATATAAGCGGTAAACTCTTGATTGCAGAGGAACCATAAAAAGTTAAATGATGATGCTCAGTATGAACACCAGTTTGCTTCACTTTCTTCCAAATACCAACATAACATAGGTTTTAGATAGTGTGAGCAATCAAAATGTATATTTGATGTGCACTAACGACACTGAACAACAGTTATACAACAAAATACAATTACCACACTAATGCATATGTGTAATATTTGAGAATTATTACCATGTTATATTCTGCTCTCTTTTCGGAATCTTGCAATATCTGGAATCAACAAAAGAAAACAAAGCACGGAACTTTTACACACCAACTTTAAGAAACTTCTCAAAACTATTCCGTAATTATGAGATAAGGACACATAAAAGAGACAGCTATGAAAGATTGTTTGAAGTTGGTAAACTTTCCCCAGTCACAAGTCAAACCTCATAAGCTTCTCTTATCTCTTGAAATTTTCTCTTATTGGAAGGGTTGTCCCTGTGTATATCAGGATGATACTTCTTGGCCAGCTGCATGAACAGCCAGTGTCAATAACTGGAATGAGTGATACTGTTATAGTAGTTCCTATAGTTATGAAACAAGGCACTTGCATTTACTCAAACATAAAGGCTGGCATTGTTTGAACAATGTATAATGGTGAAAGTGAAACAATAAATTGGTAGGCAAATTAATACATAACGTGATCATTATCACAAATTCCAACCCTTTAACTAGATTGGATTAGATAAAAACAATCAAGGATGAACAAGTCTAAAACAACATAATTCATGTATACTAGTGAAAGAACTAGGATGACATTTGTCATACAAAATGCTCCGACAATACATCAGTAAATCTAACACAGCTTATATGTCATTTTTTTGTCAGCATTTATCAGAGTAAAAAATCTCCTCCAATGAACACCTAAAGCACTTCCTCTTACACACAAGCAAATGCAGTTCTAAAATCTCAATATCATTTCCACATTGTGTAAAAACCTCAAATTTCATCAAACCAAAAACTTGATGGAACTCATAATTCACATACTCACCGTGCGAAAAGCCTTTTTAATTTCATCTTTGCTCGCTGTTTTAGAAACTCCAAGAGTTTCATAGTAGTCTGGCGTAGGTGTGCAGCAAAAACCTGCAAACATCATTTTTAGCACAGACACACAAACAAAACTTAAAAAACAAAAAACTCAGTTCATCACTATCAGAGGGAAACAGCTGGAAAACCTGAGGCATGAAAATAACGATTCCCAAATGAGGTTGCGAAACCACCTCCATAATCAGAAGAGCTCAAACCTAATTTCAAGCACAGATTGCGGAATCAAATTAAGAAACCATTATTTAGACCACAGAGCAATATTAGAGAAAGTATAAAAGCGCAGCACACCAAGTGTTCGATACAATGCTTCGCTCAGTGAAGCGAGTCTTCGCGGCGAAGAGCCTTTATAAATCGGCGATTCTAAGGCGAACGACGACGTTAATAACCTATGACACTGCGTTTAAGCACATCCGACGATGAGAAAATGAAAGCAAAATCAAACGGAGATGAAAGAGTTGAACTGTTAATAGTGTTGAAGCTTGAGATTCTTACCAGAGGAGCTAGCGAGCTCAATCTTATGCGCATTTTTTATCGATGAAATGGAAATCTACAGCTTCGGATTTTCGCTCTGAAAATAATTTAGAGACGAAGCCGGCCAGAAAAATGAAGTACATAATCGGAAACACACGGCGGCCCAGTCAGTCCACTTTAGTGCCGCTTACGAGAAGTAATACGACGCCGTGTCGGTCCTTACACTTTTGTCTTTTATGTCTTCTTCACTCTCACAGTCTCAAAGAGTCATGGCGCGAGTCACAGTTATGACCCGGCGGGTCCCACTGGCCGGAGCTTGCGATTCGCAGATGCTTCTATTAAACCAATAGGTGTTTTCTATTCCAACTTCTCCTATATACTTTTCAAACAAAAGAACTTCTATTAAGATTTATTTCTGTTTATTTTTTGACAGAAACATGAGCTATAAGCACATTATCTACAACTCCAAAAGAGAAAGGAAGAAAAAAGAAAAGACCAACACCAGCTGCTTTATGTTAATGTTCAGTAGGTAAAAGACCATTTGGCTTAATTTTGCCCAACTCATTGTTTGATACAGGGGAACCTGCGTACAAACTAAAACCCACAAGAAAAATCTCAAGGCCCAGCATTTCTAGTACATCTCTTCCAGAAGGGTGCATAATTAAATCTTATAAAAATGGTCTGCTTCATCCTATAAGGTTACTTCAGAGATGACAGTGCTCGTGCAACATTGCGAGATATCCGATCATGTATTGGATCCTGTATGGAAGAAGCCGTGATTGTGTCACTATGATTTGTTCACTGTATAATAATAATCCTATTTTTCAGTTCTTTTTCTCATATAATAGAATATGAGAAAAAAGAACTGTTGAATATAATAGAATATCAATCAAGAAAGAGAAAGCCTTACCTCTGTTGAAGGCACCTTGAATTTTGATCTTGTAATTGTCTCATATAAGAAAATGTATCTGTCATTATAAGGCATTGTCAGAGCAATTCTACTGGTGAATCCAATAATATCAAAACTTGCAACTTTTATGGTTTTTATGTAAACAAAACCGCACATTAGAGGGGCCACAGAGAAAGGGCGGAGAAGTTTCGATTAATTATTTACTTTTACTGCAGCCGATAAGTTTCGATCTTATATTGCGCTAAATGGGAATTAACCAACTATAAAACAAGGTTAATTAGTATGCCCTTAAAGTTGAAATAGAGTTATCCTAAACACTACCAGAAACATGATGACAGATGCCTGACATGCAAAACATCCTCGAGCTCACATATTCTGCAGATGGAAAGGATAAATGACATAGCATGCATCTTTCCCTCAGTAATCAGTATATCCAATACTATGGTTTTCATTCTGATGCGAAAACCATTCAAGTTTGGCTTTCCATCAAAGATTAGATGATCATGTACAGCTGCTAACAAGTTAATAGGAATTTCCTATCAAATAAGGAAGAATTTTGAACATATGACATGCAATCCCTGCATTCAAGTTAGCATGTATTCTGCATATACTTTGATGGTGAAAGAATATAATATGCATGGCTTGCTTGCTGCTTAGCTACAAGGCCACATGACCGGTAAATATCAACATCGGAATTACAATTGCACTCTCATCAGATCAAAGTTCCATCAGCAAAAATGAATAGGATCATCTAAATTCAACCTCAGATAAAGTAACGTAAAGGAAAGTATCGTATCGTATCGTTTAATTAATCACAAGGCGGAATAGACTAGAGACATACCTCCAAGAAAGTTCACGCACCAGTTCTTCAGGGGCATCAGGGAGGACCTAAAGTTTGTTTTATCATCAGAGTGAGATTTAACTTTTGCCAATGCCCAAACACAAATAGAGCATAGAATTGGACATAATGTCAATTACCTCATCTTCATAAGGATTGCAATGTTCTTTGAACCACAACCTCAAAAATTCCTAAAATTAAAATTATAACGTCAGCAATAGGCTAGTATAATGTAATTTTTTATATGTCTCCACGTGTAATGACACACTGTACATGATAATAAGAGATACAGGCCTACCTTATCAACATTGTCAGGTTCAAGACCATTCTGGATACGTTCCTCATAAGTATCTGCAATCCAATATCTACTTGAATCAGGTGTATGCACCTAGAATGGAAGAAAACAAAAAACAAAAATTAGCTTCCATGCCATTACTTTTTCACTTGCAAATATATCGTGAGTGGGAAAAAATTATGGACATCAAACAGAAGACAGTGTTAAACCTCATCAATCAAAAGTATAGAACCATCAAATCCCTTTCCAAATTCATACTTCGTGTCTACCAATATCAGCCCATGCTCCAAAGCTACACGCTGCAATATGAAATGGTAACGTTGGTTACTTCAGCCGAGTTTAATTTAGTTCCTTACGATATTTGCTCACATGTGTGTTTGATTAACTTGGCTATACTATTATTCAGATTAAGTTAGCTTTGTCCAACTTTAAAAGAAGCAGTGCATTTGATACCAATGCATGTAATTTAAAGATTCAATATTGAATCATATGATACTTACTTATGAAGAAAGATAAACACAGAAAAAAAAAACTTTAGAAACTAATAAAAGATAAGTAATTATGCTTCTTCTTCCGATTTAATTTGATTCCATGTTTTTCGCTAAATAGCAAGTCCACATGATCCCTTTGAGAAATAACAACATTATTAGAGGCTCACAAGATAAGAGGATATTACCTGTCCGTACTCAAATAAGCTCAATGCTTTTCTGCTTACTTCATCGTACTCAGCTTGAGTCATCAACCCACATTCAATTATCTGCAAAAAAAGTGTTTCACAGAAGTCAATAACCTAAATGTATGGAGAAAAGAAACACGCCAAACACGTCATAAATTTTCCTCATTATGGCTAAGCATCTGGAGTCAAAAGCTTGTCAGCATTTAACAAGTTTCTCTCTGATGCTTTCCTTTCCCCATTAAAGTGGCAAAGGATATCAAAGACACCAACCTCATCAGGAGTAACAGGAACATCATGATCTGCAGCCTTAGTTGTTGGTGTGAGTATGTTTGCAGGAAGCTTTTGGCTTTTTACGAGGCCTGTAACATAAATAGACCATCAAGCAAGAGAATAAAAAAACATAAATAGTAACAAATTATTTGAATAGAAGGCGCACCATCTGGGAGTACATTTCCACAGTAATTTCGAACGCCGTTTTTGTAGACCGTCCATAACGATGTATCAGTACTTCCCGTCACATAACCTCTGACTACAAAGAAGCAACAACATTACAAGACTTGTGAGCCTCATCTTCCAATTAGCCAAAGCCTCAGACAAGGACATCATGAACTATGCAAAATGTGTATACATTAACTATTGAACAATATCTACTGACGTTGGGAATAAGCTTACTATGAGATTTTTGTGGCTATCTTAAAGATGCACTATGATATAAAATCACTTCAGGATTTTGAAAATAAAAATATCTTTAAATTATCCCTAGAACAATCTATATACAGCTGTTTCTATCAACACTCTCATTTGTATTATATCTACTTCTCATCTGTATTCATTTACATGAGAATTCAAATAGTGAAGGAAATGATTATAACTTTGAAACAGCAATTCTATAGATAAGAAATCAAATAGTGAAGGTAATGATCAAATAACTTTTGAAACAGCAATTCTATAGATATGCCTCCCAACACTAAACTTCAAAACTAACACAAAGTAGGAAATTAGTTTCCTCTTCACATAAATTTGGAACAGTATTCATATACCCGAAAGGTAAGCACACATGGGAGACTGTAAAAAAAAATTCTGATAACTTGAAAACTACCTATAAATTCAACTGGAATGTCTATCAGAATGTATTCATATTCTAACCATTGTTTTTACCAATTTAAACAACACTTTGAATAGGAAACGTTTGTAACACAAAAGTATAGTTTTTACAATAAGTTAGCATCTTTTTATCAAAGGTTTATCACAAACATGCTTATGATGAAAATATCTTACCTACAAACTCCACAGGAAAAACAGAACATTTCTTTGCAATTGTTACATTTTCGTCGGGAGCCAAAACAACTGCATTTGCAGTGATGTGTCGAGTTTTGTCGAACCACCATAAACTTGTCTCATTGAGGACCTGAAAAACATAGCACCAAAGAAATTTTGATACCTTTACTAATAATCTATAAGCAACAGAGTCAGTAAATTAAATAATATAACAAACTAAACCCAATACAGAGAACTCATTCATTTCCTTTGGGACGAAAACTTAGAACTGACCTGGCCTTTAAAGGGAATGGATGCGAGAATTCTATCAAATGCACTCTGCCGATCCGTCGTGACCATAACTAGATAATCCCCACTGTCATAAACATCCCTAACCTGTATAACACAGAAAATTAGAAATCTTTCTCTAATCAAAGAAAATTACAAACCCACAAATTGATCAACATAGCAAAAGCACCATTCTCTAGATACAAAAAAAGACACTTTACAACTTTTAGCCAAGAGATAATGAAAACTCAAGTTGTTTACTGAAACTGCACATGTTTAGTAAGACCAATTCACGAAAGGGCATAAAAACTAAAACTTCAATATGATCTACAAAAACGAAACAAAATATTACTACAACCAAAGTAAGTTACTTACTAAGCACATTGTCAACAGATTAGATTAACATGAAAATGAACCCAAAAAAATGAAAGGTTTTCTCTTATACCTTGCCTCTAGTTTTGGATTTGAGGGCAGGAACAGTGAGGTGGAGATTGGTTTCAGAAAGACAATTAGACAAAGAGCCACCAATGGCGTCAAGCACCTCATCTTTGCGAGCACCGTTGAGCAGAGCATCCAACGGCGGAGGTTTTGGGGCCGCCATAGCCGAGACAGAGAGAGTTGGGAAGCTTTTGGAATTGGGTTTTGGGTTTTTGAAGTTAGAGAATGAGGAACTGGGATTTGGAAGCTTCGGGATGAAGAGGGTTCTGGGAGGGTTTAAGGAGGTTTGAGTGTACTGGGCCATTGAGATTTTGGGAGTCTTAAGGTGGCTGATTGGTGATTGGTCAAATAGGCGTATGGGTGATCAGTGGGCCATCCACCGTTTGATCGGAGACTCTTTCCGACGATGATGGATTGGCCGGTGGATGGTCGGCGTTCTTTGAGAGGTGTCTGAAAAAGCTTCAAACTTTTTGTTAGGTTGCTGGTTTTCTCATTTGGTTATCGTCCATTTCTATTTGCTTAGTGATTTGGGCTTTCTATCGTTAGCGTTGTAGATTGTAATGGGCCAGTCGCCTGCTTTTTCTATTCTTTTTCTCTTTTTCCTCTTGAGTATTTTTTTTAGAAGATTCTTCTGAGTGCGCGAATTGATACATCACATTAATCGCGTTATTTTTTCGTTACTGTGTCTCATTAACTTTAAAGCAAATAGAATAGTTCATGATATACTATTTGCTAATTTCTGTAGCTGAATCTGCATATGACAGGTAATGTGAGGTATTGCGGAAGGATTGTCGTCTTCTCGGTGTACGTCGAGACAGAGGAGGAGGAAGGCGAAGGCCGGGAGTCGGGGAGGTCGAACGAAAATCTTGCTAGGAATCGAATAGAACCTGACGGAATCTGGCGAGTATTTAGTTTGACTTCAGGGGTGTTTTAGACTAAAAGTGACTTATTAGTTAAGTTCTATAATTTAGGTGACTTTTGGTTATGTTTTGGGCTATAGGTTGCTGTTGGATCAACTTCGATTCATGTACACATTTTTTTCCACTTGAAACGACACCAGGCCGGCCCATTAGCCCACCTCGTACGTATGACGAACGACGTGTTAAGTTGTCAACTAAAAAATAATGTAGCTCAATCTAGTTGCCAATCCCAATCCCCATCTTTAAACGACATGTCACATCACATGCGTCAAAAGCTTCCCTGACACTGCTTTCCCAAAAAGTAAAACCCCTTCCAGTCAGTCCACTTGTCGTCAAAGTCAAGCTTCCACCACACTCCATTCCCCCTAGTCTTCACCGCACCTGATCCCACCCTCCCCTTAGACGACGTGACGTTGGCGCAAAAGACTAAAACCCCAAAACCTTACCGGACCCAAATTTTAACTCTTCCCAAAAATCTGTAATCGGCGATTTCTAGGGTTTCTGTGAATTTCGATCAAACCTCACTGGGAGATTCGCCGCCGCTGGTCGTCTCCGAATCGGTCCGATCTTCGACTCTGAGATGTGAGAGACATCGGGTGAGTCTCCCCTCAAAGCTTCGTGCTTTTTGTTTTTGTTTTATATATTTGTTAAAAGCTGCATGCTTTGTTTGGTTTTCGTGTTTAGGTTTGGATTTTCTGTGCTGAGATTTGGAAACCTGAGGAGTTTGTTTTGGTTTTAGTAAATTTTTGTTTTTGGTGTAATGTAGTTGGTTTAGGTTGGTGGATCAAAGTTTTAGGGTTGTTTGGTTAATGAGTGTAGAATGTTAGATAACAAAACAGGTTTGCTGTGAATAAAAAGGAGTGTGTTTTGTTAGTTACACTGGATTTTGTTTATACTGTCCTATTTTATTTTGAGGGAGTTAAACAAAGGATTTTGTTTATACAGTCCTAAGAATAGTTACACTTAGGTCCAAATGAGTTTGGACCAACTTTGTCCAAATACACTAGTATGTTATTTCAAAATTTAGACCACTCATCTTATAGACTATTGGTTAATGATCAACTCTACAAAAAATGAATCAAAATGAAGATTATTTAGGTATCCGATCTTATCAAATCAATGAACGATTATGGTGAATTTTAACATTACAATAATAACCATCCATTTTTTTTGCAAGATTAGATGAGCAAACGATCTTCGATTTGATTGAAATTTCATATGCATAATCCATAAGATGTAAATTATATATTAAGTGGTTTCGATTATCGAATCACAAATCAAAAGGTATATAAAAAGGAGGAGTTTCGACGAGGTTGGTCCAAACTCATTTGGACCCAATTATTTTCCATTAAATACAATACTTAGGTCCAAATGATAGGGGAGTAATACCCAGAAGTGTGGATTGAGAGCTCAATGTACTGACTATCTTGTTGTGGATGAAAGTAGTGATAGTCTGAATCGATGAGGAAGAAGAGGAAAGGAGGTGTTGTAGAACCATACTCAGACCCACCAGAAGCTTTGACATCAAAGTCGTGCAATTCACGATCGTTGCCGTTGGAGGAGCATTCGAGGTTAAGGAAGCGTTGTAAAGAAGATGATGCGGGGAAAGAATCTGTGGGGTCTTTTAAGAGTAGACTTGTGGGGATTGCCACTGCGCCGCCGTGTGGGACTTCTTCGCTAGTCGCACCGGGAAGAGGTATTAAAAGGAAGATAGGATGTATAGATGTTGCTACGCAAATGGGTAGGAAGAATAAGATTGAGGAAGATTATACTAAGGGTGAGACAATTGGGCATGGAAAGTTTGGTTCGGTTTGGTTGTATCAGTCCCGGAGTAGTGGGGTGGAGTTTGCATGCAAGACCCTAAAAAAAGGGGAAGAGACAGTTCATAGGGAGGTGGAGATCATGCAGCATTTGTCTGGTCATCCAGGGGTTGTGACATTACAGGCTGTATATGAGGAGTCGGAATGTTTCCATCTTGTGATGGAATTGTGCTCAGGAGGGCGATTGATTGATCAGATGCTTCAGGAGAGTCAATATTCAGAGCAGCGTGCGGCTAATATATTCAAGGAAGTGATGCTAGTTATCAAGTATTGTCATGATATGGGGGTTGTGCACAGAGACATAAAGCCTGAGAATATTCTTCTCACAAAAGCAGGAAAGATAAAGCTTGCAGATTTTGGGCTGGCCATGAGAATATCATATGGTAAATCCCACTCTCTCTTTTTTTTTCTCTATTCTTCATTTGTTTCTCAATTCCATACTTAGACCACATAAGTTTGAAGGGAAGTGTCTACAGCCAATTTTCGATCAGATGTATCTTTGTAGAGTATAAGACGATGTTGTATGGATGTGACCTATGAGGATAGATCAAATGTCATAAGCATAATACCTCCATTTTAGAGGAAGAAACCAGTCGCAAATCTTGCTATTTGAGTGGTAGCTTCCAGTTTTGTTTTAGGCTTTTAGCACATAACCTATATCATATAATCCGTCCTGAATTGCTCTCTGTATTATTGGGATTGTCCGTATATCATATATCTGGCTATAGTTTAGCTTCCGTTCATAGTCTTGACTCCTGAGCATCAATTTTTAAGATTTTCCTTGACTGTGTGGACATATATCTGTGTAGTCTGACTTAAAAATTGTGTCAGCTCTTGAACGTTGTGGGCCCACAGAAATATAAGTATTGGAAATACACAAGTAAATATCATAAATTTGTCATTTATTTGCCCTTTGGCTGGGTGTGGATCCTGATAGAGTTATATATACTAGGCAGATATAGTTCCTGATTTCATTCCATGATTTCTGGGTAGATATAACTCCTTTTCGGTCCCACAGAAATATAAGTGTCGGAAATACATAAGTAAATATCTTAAATTTGTCATTTATTTGCCCTTTGGCTGGGTGTCTGGATCCTGATAGAGTAAGTTGTGTCAGTGTTTAAGACCCCGTTAATTAAATGTTTATGTGTGAATAACTGTCTACAGGTTATTGGTGCTTCCCAGATCACAATTAATTGATCTTCTGCACTCACATTTGTCGGGTGTCCTAATATTTTCCTTCTCTTATGAAGCATATATACTAGGCAGATATAGTTCCTGTTTTCATTCCATGATTTCTGGGTAGATAAAACTCCTTTTCGTGTGGTTTTTTTGTAAGTGATCT
The DNA here is from genome assembly GCA_946800695.1 of Geum urbanum. Taxonomy (NCBI): domain Eukaryota; kingdom Viridiplantae; phylum Streptophyta; class Magnoliopsida; order Rosales; family Rosaceae; genus Geum; species Geum urbanum. The sequence continues at coordinate 2,905,257 of OX327013.1, forward strand.
TAGTCTTATATACAGTTTAATGATTAGTGAAAACTTTCTTTATGCTTACTGCAGGTCAAAATTTGACTGGTTTGGCTGGAAGTCCGGCTTATGTTGCACCGGAAGTCTTAGTGGGGAAATATTCGGAGAAGGTGGATATCTGGAGTGCTGGTGTCCTTTTATACGCACTCTTGGTTGGTGTTCTTCCATTTCAAGGAGACTCCATAGAAGCGGTTTTTGAGTCAGTCAAGACTGAAAAGCTTGATTTCCATACAGGGATATGGGAATCAGTTTCCAAACCTGCACGGGATCTACTGGGTAGAATGCTGACAAGGGATGTTTCAGTACGGATAACAGCAGATGAAGTACTGAGTATGTCTTTCGTTCTGTGTAAAGTCCATTTCATTGTTGATCCCGAGTCAAGTGTAGTTCTACCTTTCTTTTTTGGCATTACATATGTAGTTCTAAACAAACCATTGACATCTTTTTCCGCTTTACAGGGCATCCATGGATATTGTTTTATACTGAGCGAACATTGAAGGCACTATCCATTAAATCCAGATCTAAGAACCAAGCAGGAGCACCTTCCCATCAACTTGCCATTGCACCCAAACCAAAGGCAGTTCTGAACAAGACGGAAAATGGTTCTCTCAATGAAACGCTAAGTGAGCCTTCGTCTTCTGGTAGTTGCAAGTCTCAAGAACAAGATGATTGTGGTTTAGTGGATGCACTTGCCACTGCCGTTTCACACGTGAGAATTTCTGAGCCAAAAAGAACCAGGCTGTGTAGTCCCACAGGTCCAATTGAGCAGCAATGTTCATCTAACATGAAAGCTAACAACCTGTGTAGAGCATTCTGATCCTGCTGACAAACTGACACATAATCAGTATCATGAGCTCCACTGCTCTTAAGCTGGGGTCTAAAATGACATACCTCAGCCATGATCTTCGGTGGAGAAAGATATCGAATTACATTCAACAGGAGGAAGATGGTCGTTTGGGTTTAATATTGGTAATGCCTGTGAATTCTCACTTCTACTCCCGTCTTTCATTCTAATATTTGCTTATCTCAATCAAATAATGGTTCTAACCTGACGAGTGACGACTAAGAATCCATGTACAGATTGTGTAAATAGAATGATGCAGTTTATAACAGTATGCTTATATGCTTTCTCAAACGCATGTATCATAGGTGAATATAGTTGGTAGTCATCAGGTATTACAGTAGTGTGAGTTTTTTTGAGGCAAATGGTATTATATCCCTTTCCCATCTTGCACATTGCAAATTCTTTAATACCTAGTTACTGCCATATTGCCAATCAATTAGCTGAAGTCTACTGTATTTTGCTTTAGTTCGGATTACTGTTTGATTTTAACGTTGGATGTTGGGAGGAAGACTGTAGACCATTATGGTGTGAACCCTTCAAACTTGTGCTCTCTGACATGACTAGGACCCTTTATCTGTAAAGGTCTATAACAAGCTAGTTCATCCTTCTGTCTAAGGTGATTTCTGTATGGTTATTTGAGGAACTGCTTTCGTGCTTTGTGTATTTTAGGTGATTTAGACCATGCTAACTTTGGAGATGAGGAGGCTCCTTGGCTTTATCCTGTTTTTTTTTTCTGAAAAACATGTAACCCCGTCTTAAATCTTAATGTGTTGTGTTGTATTTGAAGGTTGTAGGGATTTAAATCTGATTGCTAAAATGTATCCTCTCTCGTATAGTGATGAGTTAAACCCTCGAAGTATGATGAGCTCTAGGCAGTCTTACCCTAGATCCTCAGGTTCAGGGTTTTGGTGCCTTAACAAGGAAAAGAGTTGCTCCCCGAAAATTGTACAAAACCAAATTCAAAACCAAAATCGAATCTGAAACCCCACAACTAGGAACAAAACAATTCCAGTGCAAGAGAACGATAGCTGCAGTCTCATCTGCTAAAATCAGTTCTTAGATAGAAACAGCATCGTAATGGAATTCTTCCCTATGGTGGCCAGAGTTAGCCAGAAACGGCCAGTATGCTAATCACAGGATTGCAGATCAATCCGGTAATGCGGAAGATGAATCTGCGGACCCTAAAACAAGGACTAGAATGCTGTAACATCTCTTTCACCTAATTAAAATATAAAAGAATGCAAGCAAAGTAAAGGTAACAGCAAGAGTAAGATTTCATATCTTGCAGACAAAATCAAGGAAGCATCACAATGAAATTACGTTTTTTGTACATACTGATTTACTCGTATCTGAAACAAAACAAATTTGTAGCCTGATAGTTGGTACAACTCAGTAAGTTGAGGCGCTCTTACAACAATATTTCCGGACCACTATTGTCAATATTTCAACAAAAAGCTAGTCTTATAAAAGAGGTGTGCGGAGGCTTTACAATGGAACCAGTAATTGTACATTCCAAGATTATCTTCCTTCATCGAAACTCAAAAGGATGTTTCGAAGGCATGAGGAAGTTCTGAGATCATCCTCCATCATCTGAATATCTTAGAAAAAAAGTACACCACAAAAAAACAAATAAGCGCAAAACACACCACATGGACAAGATGGTTAGAACCGTTCTGGATGGTGCTCTTGTTTAATCTCCTGACGTTGTTCTTCAACCATGCTTGAGCTTTTGCAACTGTCATGTCCTGTAAAAGATAAGGGTTACACAAAATTGCACCATCTACACATAAAAAATAAGTAGTATATCCATCATTCTTAAAACAGAATATAGATCCAATCCATCCATCAGTTGTTATGAATTGAACAAGTAACAATATTAGGAGATTGAAGGTTTACCAGCTGAGTGAGCATATCATTCTGAGTTTTGGCCTCAAATTCAATCTGTTGGGCTACCTGCACCAGTAAACATCAAGGAATAAGAGATCAGTCTGCATAAAGTGATGTTGAAGCCAAATACACATGGACGAAAGAAAAGAAAATCATTTTTAAACTGAAGTAACCAACCCACCTAATTACAAGCAAAAAAGGAGAAAAAGAAGCAGGAACAGAGTACATACATTTCTCAAACCTCTCACTTGGGATCGAAGACCAGTGATCTCCTCATCGACATCGCCGTGAATTGGATCAATCCTCAATTGGATTTCATCTTGGTTACTCCTTCTGTGAGTCATCTTTCAATTTTATCCCTGGAAGTTCAAAATTGCTTCACCACCTGTAGTACCCAGCAACAACCATAAGGAACTCAATAAAATTGCTTCCTTCTTAACCCCTAATAATAAAGCAAAAGTGACCAACAGAAACTTGAACCATCTACTAATTCAAGGACAATGAACAACACTACGAAAGCCACCCCAATCCCAAAGAAGAGTTCAATTTTTTTCTTATCTCAGTATGCTTTCACCAAAAAAGCCACGAAAACTCATTGTACAACTTCCTATGAATTAATCTCCTCAAATCAATTCCTTAAGAGACATGCTTTTTTCAGCTTACTACAAATCGAAAACGAGCTATCAAACTTATCAATGGCAACCAAATAAAACAGCGCGACCAATAATTCACAAAGCAATGAACTTTCTACTAACTGCTTCCTTCTTAATCCCTAATAAAAAGCAAAAGTGACCAACAGAAACTTGAGCCATCTACTAATTCAAGGACAATGAACAACACTATGAAAGCCACCCCAATCCCACAGATGAGTTCAACTTTTTGCTTATCTCAGTAAGCTTTCATCAAAGAAGCCAAGAAAACACATTATACAACCTAGTCCGAATTTATTCTCTGCTACTTAATTCCCAAAGGAACATGCTTTTTTCAGTTCAGCAAAAATTGAAAAGATGCTATTAAACCTATCAATGCCAACCAAATATAACAACGCCAACAATATATAATTCATAAACTGAAGCGTAATTACAGGGTTTTCATCAATCTAATTATAAGCTTGATCTCTGTATGAATCTTCGAGCATATACATATAAACACATCTGCACCAGATCCTGAACCCGTCTTTGAAACCCTAATTAAAACTTAAACCAAAGGACTCCCTAAATTTAACAACAACATACACAATCCTAATTCAATAACATCATCTCAATTTTCTCTACGCAAATCGAACACAGAGCTTATGATGCTTTCAAATTATAAAAATTACTCTCATTTTTAATAAAGAAAACGCTTTCACTACAGAAACCAAGCAAAAATCGAATCTGGAATTCTGATAATTGACAGTTTCGGAAAGATTGAAATAGAGGCTCTGATCGAGCGTACCTTCGCCGGCGATCACAATAGGGGGGTCTCGGATCGACGTTAACGGCGTGCCGGAGACGATGCTGACAACGGTGACGTGATTCTAGGGTCATTCAAGTTGAGAATTACAAGAAAGAAGAAGAAAGGGCAGAGGAAATGAACACACACATTTAAGTAGATAGATCAAATTTCAAATTCTATCCTCGGGTTTTTATTTATTTTCAACATGGTCCTTTACTTTTCCGTCTGTTCCACACGGCTATATTTTATCACATTTTAAAGAGAAATTTTTCTCCCTTTTTCTTTATTTCCTCTTAAAAAGAAACATAGAGATTTGATTTCTTTCGTACTCTCAAATCTCTATTAATTAAAGAAACAGTGCTTACGGTAGTTAAAATAAGGTAGAACTTTAAAAAATTTAAATTTTTTTTTTTAATATCTTTAAATTAATATAAAATAATTAACAAATGATAAAATAGTAAAAATATTGAAAAAAAATTAACAAAACAATTACATTACTTTAGTTATATTCTCTCATTTTTTCCACTCATCCGGGTGTGAATTTCTACTAGTTTCAACTATAAGATATAAGATCAAAGTACAAAGCTTTAGTAAGTACACATAGAGAAATACCAAGTATACACAGAGAAATACTAAATTTTGTAAAACAATAGAGTGATCAAATCATGAGACTCTCGAGAACAATTATAAGTTGTATATTGCATATAAAAGTTGAAAATAAACTATGAACGTTCAAGAATCAAGATGCCTAGTGTTTCACATTATCAACACCCATCACATTAGCCAACTAGTCTTCAATTCAGCAAGACCCAAAGCTTTGCATAGTTTGGGTCATAGTTGCTATTTTTTCACAAATAGAGCACCACGCGGAGTCAAACCTTTTCACGCTGATGTCATCCAATGCATCATTCGCCGTCCACTTAAACCACGCACCCATTACACACCGTCGATTCCAACTAACCCACCACGTATACCACCGTACGCACACCCTATTTATACCCCACGCTCATTACACGTTCGTTCAAACCAGGAAGAATCTCCCACAAGTCCACGACAACATCAACGACAACAAACTCGTCGAATGGGAAGCGAGGCGGTGAGGAAGCCCAGGTTTCTGTGCCTCCATGGATTCCGTACGAGTGGGTTGATCTTAAAGACGCAGCTGAATAAGTGGCCGGAGTCGGTGCTCCGGAATTTCGACATGGACTTTCTCGATGGGCCTTTTCCGGCCCAAGGCAAATCCGAAGTCGACGGCATTTTCGACCCTCCGTATTGCGAGTGGTTCCAATTCAACAAGGTCAGAACAGAACAGAACAAAACTAAGCTCCGCATGTTTCTTATGTTTTTGTCGTTTTCTAATTTTCATTTATTTATTTTTTGGTTTTAACAGGAGTTTTCAGAGTACACAAACTTTGACGAGTGTCTTGAATTCATCGAGGACTACATGGTTAAGAATGGACCGTTTGATGGGCTACTTGGTTTTTCTCAGGTATTTTCATGTTTCTGGGTTCCTGAGAATTTGCAACTCATACTTATTTGGTCAGTTTTTATGGAGTGTTTGATAGGGACCTTCCTGGTGAGTAAGTCTAGAACATGCAAGTTTTGCTGTCTAAATCTTGAGCCGTGGAGTCTCTGAAATTTAAAATGTGTTTAGAGAACAAAATTGACTAGTTGCTAATGAATAATGCAGGGGGCAATACTGTCGGCGGCACTGCCGGGTCTACAAGCCAAGGTGAGTTTTAAGTTTTAACATTGACCAAAACCAAAAGTAGTGTACTTTGGTATTGAGAAGTTTTAGTTACTTGAGATTGAAAAGTTGAGGATGTGATAATAGACTGGTAGTCTAATAGGTTTGGTACTCTGGTATATTCACAGATACATGTTGATTTGTTCTTAATCTGCTTGTAGTGTTTGGCATTGACTAAAGTGCCTAAAATCAAATTCTTGATAATTATTGGGGGGGCGAAGTTCAGGTCACCAAAGGTGGCTGAAAATGCCTACTCGTCTCAGATCCAAATTCCATCCCTTCATTTTTTAGGTAATTTATATTTCCTCTGTTTGGTCAATTTCAAGTTTTACAGCTCTGTATGCTAACTAAATAGCGCTTATAAATCCATTTACATTATCCAGGTTGTAAATAATTTACTCTCTCGACAACTTTTAGACTGTTCAGAAAAATAAATTGGATGCTCATAAGTAATCAGTTACAGTTGGCACACTTAGGAAGCCAACTTCACTTTTTTTCAACGACAGAGGCTTTTAGCGCAGTCAATGTTTACTGGTTATTGAGAGAATTCTGTGTAAATTTTGCAGGAGAGATGGACTTCTTGAAGCCATATGGACTCGAATTGTTGAAAAACTGCGTAGAGCCTACGGTGATTCATCATCCCAAAGGCCACACCATACCAAGACTTGATGAAAAGGGTTTAGAGACTATTATGAGCTTCATTGAGACGATTCAGAACAAGTTGGACGACAAGGAGGAGATAAACAGTATTAAGGAAGCTTAGGAAATTGCATCTTATTAGAACAACATTCTGACCATGCCAGTCATTTAGATTATGGTCGAGAGGTGTATTCAGTATTATCTTGCAGTCGTTTTAAGCCATATGCGCTTTTGATTTATGTTGTTCAACCTAACTTCAGTATTATGAGCTTCATTGAGACGATTCGAACAAGTTGGACGACAAGGAGGAGATAAACAGTATTAAGGAAGCTTAGGAAATTGCATCTTATTAGAACAACATTCTGACCATGCCAGTCATTTAGATTATGGTCGAGAGGTGTATTCAGTATTATCTTGCAGTCGTTTTAAGCCATATGCGCTTTTGATTTATGTTGTTCAACCTAACTTCAGTATTATGAGCTTCATTGAGACGATTCCACTGTTCTAAAAAACGGCCGCCTAGGCCGCCTAGGCACCGACTAATCGGAAAAAACCATCTTATCGCCTAATTTTGGTCCTAGGCGGGGTAGTTAGGCGGGAACCGACTAATCGACAATTAGGCGGGCGACTAACGACTAATCGGTAAAAAAGCACCGCCTAGGCGTTTTTTTTTTTAAATTAAGAGGTACAACGCAAAGGAATGAATTTTAAATAGAAAATCCAATCCAATTTCTTTCCCGAAACATCATCTCTCTCCCTCTGCAAACGCCGCGACTTGGACGCCGCTCGCCGATCACCGCCGTCGCCGCCACTTGCCGTCCACCGCCGTCATCCTTGTTTTTTATATGTTGATAATTTAATATGGTTAAATGTGGGCAGGAGCATAGTGTCTATGGCCATCACACAAACAAAACTTGATTCCGTGAAGCTTTATGTTTGAATGGTTTCCATGGTTGCAAGTTTATAATGTAAGTTTCATTGTCATAAACTCATAATGTACTGTGATTTATGAATTATCAGCTTCGAAATAGATAATTTCATATTCTTGGGATTCTTGTTTATGCACATCTATTTCAAAAAATTGAGATGGATGGTTAATTGAATTTCTTTATAAACTTAGTTTAGAATTTTTATGATATTTCTTTATAATTTTTACTTTATGTTTCAAATTACAATATACCATATAAATATATAATTAATTAAATATATATAACAAATGATCCGCCTAATTACCGCTTAATTATCGATTAAACTCCGCCTAAACGCCTAGGCGCTAGGCAGTAGCTCCACCGCCTAATTCCGCCTAGCGCCTTTTAGAACCTTGGACGATTCAGAACAAGTTGGACGACAAGGAGGAGATAAACAGTATTAAGGAAGCTTAGGAAATTGCATCTTATTAGAACAACATTCTGACCATGCCAGTCATTTAGATTATGGTCGAGAGGTGTATTCAGTATTATCTTGCAGTCGTTTTAAGCCATATGCGCTTTTGATTTATGTTGTTCAACCTAACTTGGGAAGAAAAAATCAATATGTACCAAGAAAGTTCCACAGAAAAAGAAATAACAGAACATGTACGTATTTCTTGGAATGGTTAACTCAAGGTTTATGGGAATTTTTTGATATATTAAAAAATTCTAAATTATGGTACATATACACAAGTACTTACATTTTTAAAAGGAATACACAAGTACTTACATTCTTAATTTTGATATATCCGACTTAATTACAGAATATACATCTTTTAACTCTACAAGGGGTGTGACTCACTCCAACACTCCTCCTTAAGTTGGAGCATACAAGTCTTGAATGCTCAACTTGCCAAGTGAGTCATTGAACGTCTTGGATGAAACTGCCTTAGTGAGGATGTCAGCCAATTGCTCTTCTGATCGAATAAATGGGAATGAGATGATCCGAGCATCCAACTTCTCTTTAATAAAATGTCTATCACTCTCTACATGCTTTGTCCGATCATGTTGAATAGGATTATGTGCAATCTTAACTGCAACAGTATTGTCACAATAAAGGGGTATTAGATGTTCCTGCATAAAGTCTAAATCTCCCAACAAATACTTAAGCCATAGCAACTCACAGACTCCTTGAGCCATTCCTCTATATTCAGCTTCTACACTAGACCGGGCCACAACATTTTGCTTCTTGCTCCTCCAAGTAATCAAATTTCCACCAACGAATGTAAAATAGCCAGAAGTAGAACGTCTGTCAGTGATGTTACCTGCCCAATCTGCATCGGAGTAGCCACAAGTTCCCAAATCTTTATTCTTTTGAAACACAAGACCTTTTCCAGGAGCAGACTTCAAGTACCTTAGGATTCTCACCTCCACATTCATATGATTTTCGCTAGGATTATGCATATACTGACTTATCACATTAACAACATAAGCAAGATCGGGCCTAGTATGGGACAAGTAAATCAACCTTCCAACTAATCTCTGGTACCTGGATTTGTCTGTGGGAACCTGATCAGGATATTATGCAGTCCAATGATTCTGTTCAATAGGTGTATCAACTGGTTTACAATCAAGCATACCAGTTTCAGTTAACAAATCTAGAACATACTTTCTTTGACTCAACATAATGCATACTTTCTTTGACTCAACATAATGCAGTCCTTGTTTCTAACCACTTCAATACCTAGGAAGTACTTCAAATTTCCAAGGTCCTTTATTTCAAATTCAGACGACAACTAAACTTTTAACCTCTTGATCTCATCTAGATCATCACATGTTACCACCATATCATCCACGTAAATAATCAATGTTGTCAGCTTTCCTTATTGGTGTTTGAAGAACAGGGTGTGATCTAAATTGCTTTGTTTGTACCCAATCTTCCTCCTGAAAGTTGTAAATCTACCAAACCAGGCTCTTAGCGATTGTTTCAATCCATACAAGGATTATTTAATCTACACGCCACCTTTTCACCTGTAGAAGTTCCATATCCTAAAGGAAGATCCATGTAAGTTTCCTCATTCAAGTATCCATGGAGAAAAACATTCTTCACATCAAACTGCTGCAATGGTCAGTCCAGATTAACTACCAGGGACATGAGAACTCGAATTGTATTGATCTTTGCTACTGGTGAAAATGTTTCATCATAATCCACTCCATACTTTTGAGTGTATCCTTTTGCCACCAATCTTGCCTTATATCTATGAACTGATCCATCTGCATTATGTTTCACAGCATAAACTCATATGGACCCAACAGTCTTCTTACTAGGTAGTAGTGGTACCACGTTCCATGTATCATTCTTGTTGAGAGCATCCATCTCAACCTTCATTGCCTTAGCCAACTTCTTCTCCTTGATTGCATCCTGCACTTTACTAGGAAGAGATACAACAGATAATTGATTCACAAAAGCTACATAAGGTTTGGATAGTCTATAGGTTGACACATAATTAGCCACAGGATACTTGGCTTTAGTTGACATGAGAGGTTCGTATTTTTTGGAGGGTTGACACGAGTTGACCTAGCTGGTAATACTCTTTCAAGAATACTAGAACTAGGCAAAGGAATACATGCCTTAGGTGATAACAGGTCAGGAGAGATCGTTGATGGAGAGGGAGAGACTGTTCTTGCATGTACATCTTCTAGAACTGGTTACTGATCACTAATTTTTTCTCCTCATTTCCACGTGTCATCGTTGACATGCGGAACACTTTCTATATGGAGATTTTTGACGGGTCGAAGGATACCCTCGACCGGTCAAAGATCAGGTTTTGTCTGTTCCGGGTAATCGGGCTCGACCGGTCAAAAATTGCCTCGACCGATCGAAAGCAAGCCCTTGTCTGAGCCGGAGAGTTTTTGACGGGTCGAGAACAATCCTCGACCGGTCAAAATGTCGTGGGTGTCTGGTCCGAAGAATTTTTGACCGTTCAAAAAATTGCCTTGACCGGTCGAATATTCCGTTCGGCAGGGGTACTCTCTTCTGGAATGTCTTCTTCTTGTGCCCCAAATCTGGTCTTCATAAAATCCATTCTTCTCCTCCTTACGAGGAGTGGCTGATGGAGAGAAATAACACAAGTCTTCACTAAAGATGACATCCATGGTGACGTAGAATCTTTGAGACGGGGGATGATAACACTTGTACCCTTTCTGGTGAGTACCATAGCCAACAAATACACACTTAAGGGCACGGGCCTCTAACTTGGTCCTCTGATTCTGATGAAGATGAACATATGCCACACAACCAAAGACACTGGTAGGAAGCTTGTTCAGAGATGGAATGACGACCGTTTGAGACAACACCTCAAACGAGATCTGATTGTGAAGAGTGACAGATGGTAGGCAGTTAATGAGGTGAGAGACACATAATACAGCTTCGCCCCATAGATATTTGGGCATGTTGGCACTAAGCAAGAGAGCTTGACCTATCTCCAACAGATGACGATTCTGTTTCTTTCAGAAACTTCATTTTGTTCAGGTGTCTGAGGACAAGTAGTCTGATGGATGATCCCATATTGTCGAAAATAGTCTTGGAAAGAGTGGTTGACAAATTCTCCGCCATTGTCAGATCAAAATATCTTCACACAAGCATCATACTGATTCCGGATAAGATTATGGAAAGCAGTGAAGACAGAAAACACAACATCCTTCATCTTGAGTAACACAACCCATGTCAATCTTGTAAAGTCGTCAATAAATAAAACAAAGTATCTCATTCCTGACAATGTTGTATTCTTGGAAGGTCCCCATACATCAAAGTGAATTAATTCAAATGATGTTGAACTAAAAGACATGCTAGAGGAATAACTAGATTTATGACTCTTAGCAAAACCACAAGTTTCACAACAGACAATGGACTCCTTTATTCCTACAAACAAAGACGACATAGATTTTTTCATAACTCCAAACGATGGATGACCTAATCGACGATGCCAAAGCCAAATTTCCTTTACTCGATCAGAACTCGAAGTTAGGGAAACCGTTGGTGATGTCATTCTTGTTTCCCCGTTGTACATGCAATCCAAGTAAAACAGTCTCCCCCTTAGATCTCTCTTGCCTATTATCGCTTGAGATGACATCCTGAAAGATGGCATACATTGGAAAAAAAGGTTATAGAGCATTTATTTTGTGAGTTCAATTCAGAGACCGATAATAGGTGATGAGATAGAGAAGACACATAGAGAACATTATGTAACATGATGGTGGGAGTAACTTAAATTGACTCTATACCTAAAACAGGAAAATACACACCATTTGCATTGGATACTTCAGATATGGGAGATGAAGACAAACTCAAAAACAAGGTTTTATCAAAGGTCATATAATCAGACGCACCAGAATCAATTATCCATGTATTACTACCAGTAAAGTCAGAAATTTTGAATGTAATACCAATTTTACCTCTTCTCTCATGAGCATAAATACCTGTTGTCAGATCTTGGCCCCTTATTCCACAGAGGTCAGGTGCTTGGACCAGTTGTACTGCCGCCTTGCTACTACGATTCTTGTCATAGGTGGGACCTTGGATTGGTTTATGAGGACACGAGATTTTGTAGTGGCCAAATTCTTTGCAGTAGAAACACTGCACCTTGCTCAGATCTGGGCTACGAGCAGGTTGAATTCGTAGCTGAGTATTTTGATTGTACTGCTAGACTTGACACATCATTATGGAGTTCCTTGCGTTGATTTGACTCTTCTTTACGGATATAGGCATAGGCTTGTTCAAGAGTCGGTGGTGTGGCTTGTCTCAGCAGTTCTCATTTGGCAGTAGTGAATCTCGAATCCAACCCTTTCAGAAAGATATGGACTTGCATTTTTTCGGTGGTCCTATTGTGTGTAACAGTATCAATGTCACATACCATAGGATTCAGATCTCGTTCATCTAGTTCTTGCCAAATAGCTTTTAGATTTGCGTAGTATTCTGCTAAAGGTTGGCTGTTCTGAGTAGTGGTAAAGGCTAGACATGTCAACTCATGTACCCGAGTGAAATCATTCTCATCATAATAGATGGTTGCTACAGCATCCCAGATAGCTTTTGGAGATGAGTAGCTAGAGAATAATATCATCACAGGTCTCGTCATGGATTTCATGAGAGTCATCATTGTATTGGAATTCATAGTATCTCATAACGCTTGTTCTTTACCAATGTCTGTAGGTCTTGGTAGAGTTCCGGCCACATATGGTCACTTCCCAACACCGCCAAGATGCATTTTCATCAATCGTCTCCACAACTGATAGTTGCTGCCATCCATTTGTACTCCACATCCTATGTGCCCAGTTTGAAGGGTCATCATCTGGTCACAAGAGATCTCATGTTGCTCAAAGATTGCAAGATCTATTGCAAAAAATAAGTCAAGGTTAGAAGATCAAATTCAAAATTCAAGGCAGGAATTTTCAGACGTCAAATTTCGACCGGTCGAAGGTATTTTTCGACAGGTCGAATAGGGATCAGAATTCAGGTCAGACAGCGGAAATCAGGTTATGTCAGATTTTCAGGATCGACTTAGGCTCTGATACCAAGTAAAGGTTTATGAGAATTTTCTGATATATTGATCAATCCCAAATTGGGGTACATATACACAAGTACTTACATTCCTAAAAGGAAACTAAATCAAACATCGAATCCTATTTAATTACAGAATATACATCTTCTAACTATACAAAGAGTGCAACTCAATTCAACCGGTAAAGAGTTAAAAAGATGAACAACATCATTTGAAGGGAGTGTAAACAAGGACATCATGAGTTTGAGTAAGCTGATTATTGGCATGAACACAGTTACCCAACAATACTAATATCACAAGAAAGTGGTCAATTTGGTAAGAATTCGAAATGTAGAACCTCCTACTTAGTTCCAAATTCCAATCCATCATTGGTATCCTCACCTCTTTAATCTTTCAACCTCTTCTTTCATTGCAAAGGTTGTATATTAGCACCAATTTATGAAGAGAACGACGTTTTCATTGATTAATTAGGTAGAAATATGTACTTGTTCCAATGAATAAAATATCGGATATCGAGAATATATCGACGTTCCAAAATTTGGATATAGCGACGAAAATATCGATAAAATATCGATTCAGTAAAAATTCTGACGGAAATTACGGAAACTAATAAAAATACATGGAAATTTGTAATGAAACTTTTGGAGGTTGTTATATGATCAATTATCTACCTTGTGTGAAAAGAAAATGTTGATCAAACATTAAGACATATGAATTTGCTATATTACTATATGAATTAGTACGTGTTAAGTGCTGATAATTATTAAAATATTATTTAACAGTTCTATATTTATTTTTTGATGGCTAAAACTTAATAGGAGACTAGGTCATAACGTCTTTTGTACAATATGTTACACATCACACATCACAAGATCAAACATATAAATACTTCAAAACTACGTAGAGGACCTATAAGGTTCGAAATTCACACTATTTTCTTCATCTCCCTGTCACAAAATCATACATATAAATATTTCAAAACCACGTAGAGGACCTATGAGGTTCGAAATTCACACTATTTTCTCCATCTCCCTGTGCATAATCATGTGTGTATTGTGAACAATAATCAATAAATGATTGTTCTCTGTATTGGACATGCCACGTGAAAGATGGATCAGACATTGAGCATGTGAAGATTGAACATTTATCAAACTAAATGTTAAATGTGAAAAGTTTATGAAAATTTCAGAAATTTAGGAAAATATCGGAAAATATCGGGAATATGGGGAATATATCGGAAATATCGATAAAAATTAGAAAATTTCGAGAGATTTACGGATATATTTGAGGATTTTTCAAGTAACTCTAAAAAATCGAAATATCGACAAAATTTCGCAGATATTATCGATTTTACATACCTTCACTTGTTCCATGCCCCGCTAATCGGCTTCCAAAACTAAGCTAGTTTCGAAGTAGGCAATTGTATAGCTTCACACTTGCGTCGACTGTCTTATGATAACGTGTATAGTTTTGAAGCCAAATAAAAGAGTTGAGGTTCATAATTGTCACACAAGCATGAGATACAATATTGGATTTTGATGAATGAGCCCAAAATTCGTGCACCTTCTTGAACCATCAGCAATGCCAAAGACTCGAACCTTTTCCAATGCCCTCATCTTTACTCAAAGCTCAATAATGAAATGTCTCTTCTCCTCTGCCCAGTCATTCTCACTCATTTCTAACTCTCACCACACTCCCTCTGTAAGCCTCTCTCTCTCTCTCTCTCTCAACTCTTCACTGCTCTCATACTTTTCACCACTTCTGAATATAATCCCAACTAAAAGTTTCAGGCTTTTCCGTGACCCATAATTCGTCGGAGCCCTGCAATTGGCAACTTGAGTTTTTCTTTGAATCCCAGAATTGTAGAGAGAGTACGGGCATTACACAGCATGCTAAACCCTGAAGCTATTTCGTATTTGACGCAGCGTCAAGCTGCTGAGATTGATGAGGTTCTCATGGGTCCTCTCGGCTTCAGCGTCGATCAGTTAATGGTTAATTGTCTCTCTCATTTTTTCAAAGATGGGTTTTTTAAATAGAGGATTCTTGATTTTGGGTTTGTTTCTGTTTTGGGTTTTGTTCAAGGTGTAGGAATTGGCTGGTTTGAGTGTGGCTACTTCAATAGCAGAGGTAAGGACATGAACACGTTTTTTTTTATATTGAAGTGTTTCTCATTCTCTTAGTAATGAATGTGTTTGAGTGGTTATAGCATTCTGTTCTGTATTTTACGAGTTTTATTTATATCTGTTTATTTCAATCTGTGTGGCAGGTTTATAAACCGAGCGAGTATAATCGTGTCCTTGTGATTTGTGGCCCTGGAAACAATGGCGGTGATGGTCTAGTGGCGGCTTGTCACCTGCATCATTTTGGGTATAAACCATTTGTTTGTTATCCAAAGCGTACCGCTAAGCCTCTTTATACTGTTCTGGTCACTCAAGTAAGGAATAGAACTCAAAAACTTGAAAATTCTTGAAAGCTGTGGGGATGGTTTATTTTTCTTGGAGGCTTATGTATGTAAGATGTTCATTGTAGCTGGAATCACTGTCAGTCTCTTTCATCTCTGTGGAGGATCTGCCTTCGGACTTGTCTGAGGAATACGACATTGTTGTAGATGCGATGTTTGGTTTTTCATTCCATGGTAATTGGGCATTCTCTTTGTTTCCTGTAAATATTTTCAATTTCCCATTTATATAGTCGAAGGACAGTGATACAACCTCTCTTGTTAAACTTGATTTGTTATCCATATGTATAAAAAAAATGTCAACATGAAAGTAAAAACTTCAGATTCTTGGTTCCCAACAGGGCTAGGAGTTCAGAACAAACCTTTTAGCTAGTCAAACTATTTTGATTATGGTCTATTAGCCTTATTTGTGCACCTCTAATGGTATTGCTAGTACTTGTTTATGTGTTATTCAACGTGCTGTCATATCAGTTTCCTTTTGGGATCATTGATTCGAATAAATCTTTGGTACATCTGATGCATTGATGTTGACCTTACAACTCCCCTTTTCAAAGATGTCTACGTTTGTTACTGAAATGCCTCCTGTGTGGTGAATGTCAATTGGGTTTTGTTAGTCATTCGAGATTTTGTAATCGCTCTACTCCTATAAAATCCACGGGATTAAGTTTGACTTGCTCATTTTTGTTTGATAACCCAGTCAATTGACAAAGATTCAACTCAAAATTGAATTTTAGATCTCTTCTCATTTAATTTATGCAGACCCTGGCACCTAAAACTGGATAAATCATATCCGCATTAGAGATGCTTCTCTCTTCATTTTTATATAGATAATTTAATTGCTACAATAACTTCGGTTATTTCAGGTGCCCCGCGGCCTCCTTTTGATGGTCTGATTCAAAAGCTAATATGCATCAATAGTTTTGATCAAGCACGCACAAAATCCTCTGTAATTGTCTCCATTGATATTCCATCTGGGTGGCAGGTTGAAGGTGGTGGTCCGGATGGCATTAAGCCTGACATGTTGGTACGTTCTTGAGGAAATACTCGATAGGGTCTTGAGAAGACATAAATATGTACTTTAAAACTTCATTTAAAAATTTTCATGGATATCAACACGTTTATATACATATGTAATGAGTCATCTCGTTGATGGAAATTCGGTACTTTCTAGGTCTCTCTGACAGCTCCAAAGTTGTGCGCAAAGAAATTCTTTGTTCCACACCATTTTCTGGGTGGTAGATTTGTCCCACCATCTATTGCTGATATATAAGCTTGGTCTTCCCCCATATCCAGGTACTTCTATGTTTGTCCGAATTGGAAAGTCTCCGCAGGTTGATATATCTGCTCTAAGAGAAAACTACATATCGCCTGAGTTTCTGGAGGAACAGGTGGATGCTGACCCCTTTGATCAGGTACAGGTTCAATTTCAGTGATGTGGCTGGTTTGACCAAATTCAGTTGCAAATGCTGTCCATATATATCAAGTAACCCTTGATATGTTTTAGTTCTGCAAATGGTTTGACGACGTAGTGGCTGCGGGCTTGAGGGAACCAAATGCTATGGCCTTATCAACTGCTTGCAAGGATGGAAAACCGTAATTTCTGTCTCCCTAATAGCTCTGTCTTTTGTTGGCTTTAGGCTATGTTTGGGAGACTCTTCATATATGTTATACATCCACATCTAGATTTTCCTTGGATTTCCTCTGCAATTTCATGTTCATCCTTTTTGGATCTTAATCTGATAAAAACCAAAAGATAGAGATACTTAATTTCTTTTTATTGTGGGAACCTAATGACAGTGTATATTAATTTGTTTGACGTCATATGTTTCTTCCACAGGTCATCACGAATGGTATTGTTAAAGGGATTTGATAAGAACGGTTTTGTCTGGTCAGTAGCAGTCTTTTTTTGTTCCAGCAGTGAACATATATCATATAGTATGAATGGTTAGGTACTTCTAATTTAATTTATGCAGGTATACCAATTATGAAAGTCGAAAGGGACAGGAATTGGTTGAAATGCATCGCTTTTTTCTATTGGGATGGTCTTAATAGGCAGGTAAACCGTATTGTTCTCTTTGGGACTTGTTTGTTTACAATGTTTGGCTTGTAGCTATGTGGGCATAGGTTACACATACTGATATCAGAAAACTGGATGATGGATTTGTGTATATCATCCCTTGGCAAAGTAGAATATGACCTTCTAAAAGAACTAACCACTGCACCTCTGAAACCAGTTGATAAAAAAATATGAGCCATATCCTTCTTTGCCCACAGATATATATTTCTATTATTTGAACGTGGGGCCTTGATCTCATGGTTGTAGTACTCTGTTACTCAATGTGTCATAGAATTTTTGCTGTGTGCACATCCTTAATATCATGGTACTAGAAGTTGGGTCATTACAAAATTCAGTACAGGAATATTCTTTGCCTGGAAATTCATATGCCTCTGGTTATGTGTCTTACTTAGAGGCTGAGAGTCAGTTGTAATGCACAAACCATTGAAATGCAAATCTATGGCTTCCTAATGCTTAGAAGACTTGCGAAATTCAAAGAATTGTTAGTCAGAGACTCAAATTACAATGGGTGATAACAAAGGGATGTTTGCATAGCTTAGATCAGAAGTGAATTTTTCGTTGGCATTTGTATTCAAATTGCATGCATATATAAAAACTCATGAATGATATGAAGTCATAGTCATGCTGCCTACGCTAACGTAAACTACCCCCAACTTGTGTTCTTTTTGCTGGTAATATATTAGGTTCTCTTCTTTTTCATCTGCCGTATAAGAGGAAATGAAAACTATGCTTTTCTGTATTCACAAGAATCCACAAAACATGTGGTATGAGTAAACAGTTTTCCTTGAGCTACCAATTACTGTTCAGGAAGATTATATTTAGCATCAACACAACAGAGCTGTATGTGTGAAAATCTTGCATGATGAACATCATATATCAAATCTCTACTATAATAAAGCCAATTGTGTGTTTGGTGTTATCAGCCATATCAAATTTTGAACTTCCAAAATTACCCTTAATGATAAAAGAAAAAAGAAGGTAAAAAGAAAACCCGAAATATAAAAAATAACTGCTATAAATATGTTTCTACTCTTCCAGACTCCCATTTCTGTCGCTCCACACACATCGAGTGTGAGTCTTTGCAAGTTTCTTTTGAGTGATCATGAATTTAAAAAGTTAACGATTTCTAGGTGAGAGTGGAAGGATCTGTGCAGAAAGTTTCTGAGGAGGAATCTAACCAGTACTTCCATAGCCGTCCTCGAGGAAGTCAGATTGGAGCAGCAGTTAGTAAGCAGGTTTGTTTCTCTTGATATTTTGTTTTTTTTTAATGAAACACAGGCACTTGGATACACATTTCTCTCTTGATTGTTACATGAACTGGAAGGCATGTAAGTTTTCACTAGAATCACCGAAAACTATAATATGATTTACACTGTTGTTACTGATTGATCAATGAATAACCTCTTTTTCCTAGACGCGGTTATTCATAAGGTTCATTTGCTTTCTTGCTTTTGGAAAATCTGGTGCAACTGCAATGTCAAAGATATGATAGCTATTTCTTTGTGATTCCAATGTATCAAGGAAATGCATATATAAACATAAAACAAAAGTTATATTGTCAATGGTAAAACAAAAGTTATCACTGTGAGCTGTGTGGGGTTAGATGTGATGCTTGATACTGATAATTAAATTCATTAACTTGCTACTGTGTTCTGTTATAATTCCTTTTCAAAATTTACTGATATTGATAATTCTCAATAAGTAATATGTATCTTCTTCCTTCAGAGCTCTATCATTCCTGGAAGGCATGTTCGTTATGACCAATACAAAGAACTAGAAGAAAAGTTCTCCGATGGGTAAGCAGTTACTATATCTAATGGCTTTATGACAAATTACGGTGTAATTGTTCTTGGCGCAATCCCTATTTTATTGACATAATTGATTTCTTTATTTACCTCCTTCATTTAAGACTGCCCTTGCCATAAACTGGAATCTGTAATAATTTCTAGTTTTTTTGTTTCTATCTGCAGAAATTTGATTCCTAAACCTAGGAAATGGGGGAGGATTCAGACTTAAGCCACAGATGTTTGAATTTTGGCAAGGTCAAAAATCTCGCTTGCATGACAGGTGGTTCCTGTCCCATTTATAATGTGCGGTTCTTGATCCTTTCTTTTGCTAAGTATCTAAGATGTGGCCCATAGTGGAAGAATCAAGCAAATTTGATCCTGTGATTTGAAAATGAAACTTCCATCAAGAAGTTATTAGGCCACTGGCTTGGATATGACCTTTAACTGGGGTCTGGGGTGATGAGTTGGAATTGGATCCAGAACTAACTGATGTATTAAGTCTACTTTAACAGTCCTTTTCTTATATTGTTAATTTGTTTTCGAATAAGTTCTGTAGCTGTGTATCTCATCATCAATCATATACAACGAGTTGTTTATCGGTTATATGGCTCACTTATTTATTAGTTAAAAATATAAGACTTAGTTGGCCAATTTTAAGAATCGTTTAAACAGTTGGAACAAGTTTACTGCTGAATCTTAATGTATATTATGTTTTGACGACACAGGCTGCGATATTCTTCTCAGGTTGGCTCCTTGATGATTACTTTCAGCAGCTTCATTTTGAAGTTCATCTTTCAGGTTATTATGTATTATCAGTCCCACTTACTGGTCTTATTTTAACTTTTAATATTTCTCTTTCTTTTACTCGAAATGCTTGACAGATAAATATATGGATATGTATATTTCTGATGGATTCTGAAATTACAGTACTAATCCATGACTACCCATCCAATGACATAAAGCTCTTGGCATGAAATTATTGGGTTCTTAGAGCATATTGCAGATGGAGCATATCTCCATATTGTTAGTATGCGACATTACCAAAGTGAAATATGTGAGAAGCTAACTACAAAGGCTAGGTGGCATAGATGCCATGACAAGTTAATGGAATCTTTTATAGGTTCATTTTTAGAAATGCCAATTTTTTTATAGTTGAAGTTGTTGTATCTCAAATTAGTTAGTGGCATAACTGTCACTCTTGCATTTTTTACTTGTAAAGAAACTGCTCAAATCCACTGTATCTTCTGGAATAGTTCTCTCTTCTGTTGGAGTTGACCTATTGTTCAATGAATCAGCCATTCATTGATTAACTACTCAGCTTAAGGCATGTTCTCGTAATTCTCCTCTTTAGAGTCAATACCTTGTTGTGACCCCTTGTATTTGTACATTCTTCTTTATTTAGATATTGCATGAGCTAATTTTCCCATCTGCAATGCTGAATGATTTCAAGTGATATGGATTACAATATATGTCAGCGTATCCTTAGTTGGCTGAGTTAGAAGATGAAATTGTTTATAAACACATAATACACTGTTACTTCAATTGGTGTTCAATACTGATTTCTATTTAATAACTCTAGTATTACTCATTTCTTTGTATCCTTTTTGGTCACAAAGGATGGTCAAGAAGGTGTAGATGTGGGCACCCTTTCTGCGGGTTTGACTGCGTCTGTACTTGGGAAGTCAAAATGTGGCGGTTCATTTCATGCAAATTATGAATTGCTTTTGCTGGTGGATTAAAAAGTTTTGCTGATGCATTTCAATTTCATAATCTACTAACAAGTATCTGTCTTTTAGGTCAACAGAAGTAATGTACTCTACTCTCATTATCATGTAGTCTATATCTTTCTGACTGCATCTAGTGCACAATAAAAAGAAAGCAGAATTGCTTTGCTCTTCATAATATTTAAGGTCATTCTTGATTCTCAACTTTTGGAAGTTTTATGCATGCTTCTTCGCATTGAATTTATATAACTAAACTTACATATATTGATCATGGTTCCATTAAAGCTAGAGAGTCATTTTACAGACTTTTGTGAGTACACCAGTCTGAAATGGTAGACAATTGATTATTTGAAATTGGCTATTAGTCTGTGTTTAAATAGTAGAGAAGAGAGAAAGAACCAATTTGATTCTTAGTTTTATTCCAATATGTCCAATATGAAACTGTATTGCTTAGATTTGTGGATAGTATCATAGTAGTAGGATCATGGTTGATGACCAAAATGGACCTCCACCATGAAAACCAATACTGGAATTTCTCTTCTCAAGGATCGTTTGACCAGGTGAAACTGAAAGCTGACACTACTTTATCATTGAAAGGCCAATTCAATGCAGAGTGACCACACCACTCACTTTCTCTTAATAGTTATGAAAATTTTGTTTCATATTTTGTTTTTCTTGTTATTGCCCTCCCATATTGAATGTTGAACATCACCCATTTCAGATTTCAGATAGGTCCCAAAGAACCAGATGCAAGTAAACTGTAAATGTTATAGAACTGGCATGATTATAAGTTGCCATCCCTCCCTCTCTCTTTCATATCATGAATCTGAAAAGTTTTGGGCATATTTTAATCTCATTATTCTACAAATGGGGGTAGCTATTTGATCATAACCATTAGCTGAAAGCATTTCCAAATTCCAAATCCAGATGGTATATGTCTGGATGGATACCCCTGAGAGTTGTCACTGTTTAAAGACAGACAGAGCAGCCATTTTGGCTGACCCCATTAGGTTGCCATTTTCGTAGTTCTCAAGAGCTTTTAGATAATCAAAAACATATTCTCTTGTTTTCAATGTTTATTTTCGTCGGTTTTTCTTTTTATTTTGGAAAGAGGAGTTCGAATATAGAACTTTTCGAAGAAATTAACGGTGATTTAGTCTTGCACAGTGAATTCATAATGCAGAACATGGGTTCTGTCTTCTTGTAGATATAGGAAGCATACTAGTATAAACTGTAGATGATTAACGTTTGGAAAGATTTGCCGAATTTAGATGGATGGTGCTGAATAGCCTAACTCATGCATCATGATTATGGACGGTGGGTGTGTACCATTCTTATGCTTTCACAGGAGTTGAAACTTTTCCTTGCCTTCCTGAATGTACAAAAAAACATCCCAAGTGGGGTTCAGTCTAATCTTATCGCCATTGCAAAATTATCTTGTCCTTCGACAAACACTTTTAACTAAAAATATTGAAGAGCAAGGAGGAGGGGGGAGGACCCCCACAATCGATAACATGAGACTCTCCAAGTAGCACTTGTGAGCCAACGTGATTGGCCCTTCTTACTTTCCTATGTATTATTGGTTATGACTATTTTGCATCCAAATTAAGGAAATCTAGATGGTTAATTGTAGACCTCAAACAATTTAGTTTCCAAAATCAATTGGTATGTGATTGGTTTATTGGGTTGTTTTAGTCTCCACAGTGAAGCTAACATCCTTTTTTTCCTCCGCTGGAACAGTGAAGCTGAGGACAAACTGATCCCAGACAACACGCATCCTCAACCAATTTTGGAGTCCGCAAACCAAACTATGGTAGTATGGTACATTGGTACCCATAAAAGCTTTAGGATCCACAATAGGTTTGTGTCAAACTATGGTCTTACACTTCTTATCCGACAGCTTTTCCTGGCCTACTATTCAATTGATCTTTCAATTTTTACAAATGGTCATGCTAGTAGCGTTTGGCGCCATAAAAATAAAAGACATGTCGGCCCATAGTTGTTTATGGGCCGTATCGGTCTCATGATGAGTTCGGATCATTCCAAAACTCATAAAGTGCTTCAATCAGACTAAATTTATACGGATCTCTGATCAAACCGAAGTTATCATAGTTATTCCGTGCCTACGTTAAGCGGTGAGTTTGCGATCTTTACTAAGAAACTGAAAAGAGCATTTCAATTAGGAGAAGAAAAAAAATTCATTTTGTGAAGGGTCTGAAATTGAATCTCTCATAGTGCGAGGTCAAAAAGGTAACAATACTTTGAGCATTAAAGAACGTATCCCTAAAATGATTGAATCTTAGACAATCATTGATGTAAGTCATTAAGTATTTAAGTGTGTGGTTAGCAAACACTAAATAAATGGCATGTGCTAACCAAATGGGGGGTTGTGTTGTGCTTCATCCAGGACCATTTAATTTGGTGAAGTATTGATCAAACTAAAATCGATGGGGGATGTGATATGAGCAGTAGTTGAGATAGCTCCTTCACAACACAAAGGGCTTCCTACTTGTGTGCAGTCCACATCGAATTTCTTTTTACCCTCTTTTTCAATTTCCTCTCAACTTGTTTTTCTCTGGGGACAAGGTTGGTTGCTGAGAAAGAAAAATTGAAAGCAATCTGAGAATGAATGATACAATCAAAAAAGCAAAGGCTATCATTCTCTTTCATTCTTTGCCATAGAGATCAATCCCCCCCCATTCCCACCACCATATGCAGTTTGGATAAGCCAATGTGAGCAAGTACTGAAGAAAATCTTACGTGTTCCTTTTATCGTATCTAGTGAACCAATGCGCATATTCCCTATATAACAATCTTCCTCCCTCCCAAATTACTGTTCCTCGCAAAGTTACTGTACATTTCACTGTTGCAGGGCATTTTTGTAATCTCTCAACTCTGTAATCTCTCAGTCTCTCTCTCTCTCTCTCTCTCTCTCTCTCTCTCTCTCTCTGCACCTTCCCAGCTCTCATACCGTCATACTCTCTAATCATTAACCGATCCAAAAGGCTGAGAAGAGCGAGAGCGAGTGATTGGAGTAGTAGTAACGGTAGCGGCGGAGGTAAGCTTTGGGAAATGCCTTGCTCGGCGATTAGTGGCGGCGGTAGCGACGGTAATGGTTCTCTGCGTAATAATTTCAAGCTCAACGAGTCCATGTTCTTAGCCTCGCTCATGCCGAAGAAGGAGATTGGCGCCGATCGGTTCATCGAGGCTCATCCTAACTACGACGGTCGCGACGTCGTCATCGCTATCTTCGGTACTAACTTTGAGCTTCCTCCACTGTGTTTATTTGATCTGCAAATTAGTTGATGAAGTTGTTTTTGGATTGAGAGATTTTGATGTGTTTACTGTGAATCAGATTCTGGTGTGGATCCTGGTGCTGCTGGATTACAGGTTACATCCGACGGGAAGCCGAAAATCGTAGATGTTATTGACTGGTGAGTGTGTATATACATATATGTTGTCTAGATTCCTTCTTTTTACTTTTATTTTTGTTCTGGGTTCTGGTTCGATTCAGCTCAACCAATCTCAATTGCAGATGATGAAGATCAGGATGAGTTCCATTACCCAAAATGAGTGTGACTTCAGAGCCACTACTTTCTTCAGCAGAAGATGAGGATGGGAATAAGCCACCCAATAAAGGTAGTTATTGTCCACCTTTATTGTATTATCATCAGGTTAATATCATCAGCTCAACATTAATATTACTGTATTTGTGTTAAGATCTTTGATTATATCAACAACCCAGTTCCAAGATTCTTAGATTGTTTTTTCTTTATGTTACTCTCTGTGATTCAATTGTGATCTAAATAATGGTTTTGATTATTGGATTTATATTGAGTTTCAGGTCGGTAGCTCATAATCTTTAATATGTAATAAACTGGGTATGTTCAACACTGATTGATTCTTCAGTTTTGATATTGGGTAGTTTTTTTGTTGGAAAAATAATGGGTAGTTCTTCGCATCTATCTGATTGATATATCTTCATTGCTTTTAGTTCTACAATATAGGTTATTAATGATTTCAATACGATATGGAGGTGTGTGGTTTAGTGTTTCGTGAATGCAACCCACTGCACCCAGTTATAGAGTCTTCAATTATGAAGGTTTGTTCTTTCTCGATTCTTTTCCTTTGGTTATTCTGATTAAATGAACCTCAATTGCAACTATAGTCTCACTCTCCCTCAGCTATCAGTAGGATTTTGGCTGCAACCCAAAATTGATCTGATTGAATTGTGTTTACCATTTTTATTATGTATTTGACAATGTGCTTCCGCATGTTTTGCTAACTTGGTACTTTCAATCTTGAAAAGTTTCAGTCTTGATCCAGTTGGCAGTGGCTGAAGGTGGGTTTTGCTCTGCTACAACCTCAATCATCGATGTGGATTCCAACACTAATTAGCTCTACTCCAAGGCCATCAACCCCACTCTTTCTCCTTCTCATGGTCAAGGTCAGTGGGCATTTCTGGATTAGTTGTTCTTTAAGGAATGAATATATGTTTGGTTTTTGATGCTCAATCAATCTATTTGATGTTTTTCCCTGCATTCATTTTCATAAGCCTTAGTTCATTTTCACTTGATATTGTCACATTGAGTTATTGACAGTTGCCTTAGTGAACAGTGATATGACTGCCATCTAATCCATAGAGTGAGTTATTTTACAGCAGTTGGTGTAAATTATGGAGTTATTGTCATAATTATTTTTTCCCGATTGAGATTTTTTCTGCTTGCTTGCGTTAAATTCACATTTATCACTTGCATGTTATTTTTTCTTCAATAATTGTAGGTCTATAACCTTACAGCATATGTACATATGTGCAGGTGCACCCGGGTGGTGATGCCATCCTCTCACATGCTGGGGGTTATTCAACTGCTGGGTTTTATGGGTAAGGAGTTTATATTGTGATGATTTTTTTTCCTTGCTATTACACTTTTCACAACCTTCACCTGATGCTTTGAGTTTGCGCCAATAAAATTTGGTGACAATGTCTCATGAGCTGGTCTTTGCTAACTGAATTGAAACCCAAAAGTTTTGTTTATTAGCTTTGATATGAATAACTTGAGTAGCTTTGTTTGTTTGTTGTGAGTTTTAGATTATGTGAGAATGCGTGGGTTGGTATAACAAGGAGTTGGATTCGTTTGCCCAGGGCTTTCTCTTACTCATGTTCACCATCATACTCTCTTCAACTTGAGTTGTAAACATTACTGTACCCAATCTTACAACTTTACCGGGTTACTCCGGTAGTCCGGTGACCTTCCTTTCACACTAGAATCCGGGTGAGTTTTGTTTCTCATGAGGTGCACACAACCTGTTTGATAAAATGTATGACATGCATCTTATATTGTGTTTATTTTATGCTTATGGTGAATTTTTTCTCTTATGCAGTTCCTGTGTATAGATATATTGGTGTGGGTGACAATAAAGAGGTGCAACTCTTTTACGTTTTCTTGTGTGAATGTAGTCTGACCGAAGATCCTCTACTGTTGTGGTTCAATGGATGCCAAGGTATGTATCAATTTATGTTCTTTGAAAGCTTTGCTGTTTCAATTTATGTATCAATTTATGTTCTTTGAAAGTTTTGCTGTTTTAATGGGTTTGTACTATGGTTGATGTTATGTTACTCTTATGATTTGATATTTGCATGAGTTTAGATTTTGATTTTCAGTTCATACACAATATATATTGTTTTAGTGATTACATAACCGCGTCTCGCGCGCGGGCTTTCAACCTAGTACATAACTTACTTCTATCCCAAGTTATCTGTCTTCGAATAGTCCACCATTACTTTAGAAATAGGAACCATTTTCCGAGCCAAGGAATTAAACTTTTTCAGTTTCTAAAATTTCAACCCCAAAAAAATCACAATATGTAGGTTCTAGTCGATTCATAATGTCGGTCCACCATTGCTTCATGCTCTCTAATCGCCTAACCCAATGGAAAACAAGGTTGTCTCGTATAGGCCGATTGACCTTCGACATGACGACACGTGGTGAATCGCCGCCTAAATGTCTGGGCACTAGGCTCTTTTAAAACATTGGTATCTAGCTCTTAACAAGGGCGATTTGAAAAAGAAAGAACGAAAAAAGGACTTGCCACTGAAGATGCCCTAAGCATTTCATAATTTGTAAGGATCAAATCACTTCGTTTTGAAAACAAACCCAAGATCATTTTAGTTTTACACTTGAGAGACATAGGCCAAAAATATCAGGAGAAGACCACGCAGCAGGTTCAGAATAGTTCATTTTTTGGTTTTGGAGGTTGAG
This sequence comes from Geum urbanum, assembly GCA_946800695.1. Taxonomy (NCBI): domain Eukaryota; kingdom Viridiplantae; phylum Streptophyta; class Magnoliopsida; order Rosales; family Rosaceae; genus Geum; species Geum urbanum. Next base: position 2,932,604 of record OX327013.1, read on the forward strand.
ATGCAAAGTCAGATTCCCACTTTGATGATAAGTCATGTAAGCTAAGATGGAAATACCAACAAAAAAGGGTGATGGAGTTTTCTTCTCTCTTCTAATAATGAGATAGAGATAAGAGATACGAGCCACGGTGTGTCTCTTGACCTGGCGACTTTATAACGCAATCACGGGGGTGTGACAAGTCACCAGAACAAAAGGTCCTACTCCTAACTACAACAGGTCAGATCACAATCAAATAATTCAATTCCGAAAATCAAAATACTGCACAGTAAAACCGTATGACAAAACAAGTTAAATTGATTGGCACTCCCTAGTTTAAAGAAGGAGAACAAAAATTAGCCAGTGGTAGAAAATGGAGCTTTTACTTTGGGGTCAATCGGAGTTCCATGGTGGAGAAGGAAAGGGAGTGTCATCCTGGAAGGTGTGGTACTCGTATAAAACACTTTCCATACATCAATAATGGAAATCTCACTGTCAATTGATCACTCCACACAGAAGCAACAACACATAAATAAAAATAATTAAAATGGTCCATGCATATTTTGGCATTTATTACCCATCTCACATTGGCATTTGCTAACAATTTCAACAATAATAAATTCAACAGTCAGGTGCTACAACAACACATGTGAAAGAAACACACACTCGAAAAATAGAACAAGAGAGAGAGACAGGGAGAGAAGAGCGAGAAATGTATCAGTCTCATGAGGCATTTTAGATCTCATCCCAGCTACAGCTTAAAAACTAAAAACTACCAATTGAATCAAAATAAACAGCCTAAGCTCTCTTCCTTATACTTTCTTACCGGCAGCTACTCAGGCGAGGGATGACTTTGAATCAGCTCAACCACAGCTGAACAGTATGGTTCGGTGGAGGTTGGATCAATTATCAGCTTGAAAAATCTCCCTCCCTTTCACCTCTGGCAGCCTTTCTTTATGATCAAATGAATATGGAACAAAAACAAACATGAAATTTAGAAGTCTACCAATACAAACATTGGATGGTGGTAATCCAATACCTCGCAGGGACATTAGTCCTTGGCATCAGCACATCGTCCTCCAAAGAAACTGGAAGAACCAAAGAAGAATGTGGTCTACAGTGGCCATGTAATTGTCATTGCGACTGTGGCATCTGACTGCCGCTGCAGGATCCCAGCTCAAGACCAGAAGTTGTTAACTCATCTTTTTCAAGCGGTGATGCAGGAACCACCTAGCAGGTTATATAAAAGTCACCCAAGAGATACCTCCCCCCAGTAAAAAGTGTATTTGTTCCGATGCCGCCACAAGAAGAGTTGAAACAACATCTAATCAACTTCTAACTGCAAAAGTCTACAGGATATCAACACACTTCGGAATATCATCCCTTCGCCCCTCAAGGGACCGGTACATGTATAGTATATCAACATATTGACCATTTGTTTCCTCCACTCCATCACTCTTCATCACTTCAACAACTAGGCGGGGTAGTGCTCGAGCAACCTCTCGACAACCTTGAGGAGTTAAAAGGCAAGATGACATCCAAAGGAACCTCATATTGTAATAGTGATGCAGACCAGAGAGTAATGCTGAATCCCCAAAAGGGCTGTCGCGGATTTCAAGCTTCTGCAAATTAGAGCATCCCTCGAGCAAATATTTTAGGCTCATGTCACTGTCGCCAGCAAAGGCAACTGAGAGAGTTCGAACCAATTTTCCATACTGCCCTATATATCTGAAAGCTTGGTCACTCAATAAACCAGACACGGCTAGGCGGGTGAGCTTCTTACAATTCATAACTATTGCTCCAAAACCTTCATCCATAGACTGACCGGTAACATGGTCAGGCCGGAGACGCCCCATTATACAGAGACGGAAAACCACCAGATCCTGGCAGTTCTTTGACATGGCTACCACAGCAGCATTGGTCATACTTTGACAGAAGTATAAAATAGACTGCAGTTTCCTGCAACCCTCAGAAATGGCTTGGAGACCAACCTCAGACACAGGACCCTCGCCATCTTCACTAGCATTAACAGGGAAAACCCGGAGTTCACGTAGATCCTTGCAAGTTGCAGCCACCTCCTTAAGCCCTTCATCACATACTGAATCAAGTACCTGCATTTATACACCAAACAATAAGCTTCCAACGACTACGCTTATTTCTAGTGTTGTCAAGCATTGACATTTAGAAAACCTACCCAGAAAGTCTGGAGCTTGTGGCAACGGCGTATAACCGGTATGAGTTGTTCTGCAGTAATATTTGCATAGCTGAAATTCAGATTGGTCAGGTTACCACATATAGGGTAAATCGCAGGGAGGTGATCGACCAGTATCTCCCTGAACCCAGATAGACAAACTAGTGATTTGCAAGCAGTAAAAGCCGACACATAATCCAGCTCCTGATCCCCCTGAGGATTGATCTCAGAATTATTAAACGGCCCGGTCCCTAAATGCGTGAGCTGGGGAGCACGAATCATCAGCCGGTACAGCTGCCCAATCGAAACAGCACGATTCAACCTCAGTTTCTTCAACGACGGCGACCTCATCACCAGCTTCTCCAACGCCTCGAAATTTATGTTGCAGTCTACGCATTCAAACATCAAAGACTCCAGACATGTCTGGCTCTCGGGGAAACAACATATCCAATCCACATCATCATCTATAACCTCAGATTCAATCAGTTCAAGCACTCTAAGCTGTCTGCATAAACATCACACACATTTCACCAAACCCTAAAATCAGCTCAAACACTCTAAATTACTCGTAACAGATCTAAAGAAAACACTAATCAGATCCAACTGAAGAAACAACAAGTAAAGAAGAGCAAAGTGGTCAGATTACCTGCACTTACTAGCGACCACGGCGAGGCCGCTGGTGCCGAATCCGTCGCAGCAGAACAACACGAGCTCCTTGAACTCAGGGAAAGACTCGGCGAGGAGAGCGAGATCGTCGTCGGTGACGGACATGCGTTTCAGGTAGACTTTCTCGAGCCAAGGATAGGCCTTAGCCATGGCGACGACCCAGGGGGCGAAGTGGGCCCCCCAGTGGAGAGGCATGAGGTTGAAATCGGCGAACCGGGGCTTCCCCTTGACGGAAACGGAGCGGATTCGGGTGAACCGGGTGGTGGCCCGGTCGGGTGAGACGGAGTAGCAGTTGCCGATGAAGAGCTCGGATCGGGTGAGGGCCTCGGCGCGGTACCATGACTTGCAGACCAATGAGGCGGCGTTCCGGTCTTTCCGGGAAGTCAAGAAGCAGAGCACGTTTTCGAGGACGTTCTCCAGGACTTGGTCAGGGTAAGGGATGACGTAGTTGCTGTCGTCATCGTCGTTGTTGCAGTTGCGCGCTTTGTTGGAGTTGTGGCCGAGGAGATCGGGCGGCGGAGATCTGTCGTCGTCTTCAGACATTTGGGACGATGAGGAAGGGTCCTCGCCCATCTGAATCTAGTGATTATGAGCTGGTGGGGAGTTTGGGGTTATGGTTATATCAAACCATAAGAGAAAAAGAAACAAAACCCAGAATCAAAAAATCGAATCTTTTTTTGCTCTCTGCCGTTGGGTTTGGATTTCTTTTTCTAATTCAGATCACGTTATGGGTTAGACGAGAGAGAGAGAGAGAGAGAGAGTATGGTCAGAGGTGGGTGTGATATTGCAGGGCAAGATGTGGGTTGGGATTAGTTTAATTGGCTCTCAACAGAGAGAGAGAGACAGACAGACAGAGACAGAGAGACAGAGAGTGTGAACTGTGAAGAGTAGTAGGCTCCTCTCTTCTCTTCTCTTCTCTTCTCATCACAACTGGTGTCTCTCTGAGCATTGGGATTCTTCATGCCGCCTTCCCCTCTCTCTCTCTCTCTCACTGCCAATATCTAATGGCTCTCCACACTCTAGCTTCCTCCATTATTTGGGTTTTTTAGGCTTTACAAAACCTTGTCCTTTTCCGTTTTTTTTCTTTTCCCTTTCTTCTTCGGGGTTTAGTTTACTGTTTCTGACTTACCTTGGTTTCTTCTGGTTTTCCCTTTTTACCATTTTCCGTCTAGTCTACTTTTGGCCTATGACCAGTCTCTGTTTTTATGGGCCATCCAGTCAGCCTCATCATGTACACATACTGGACACTGTATACCGTACACTGCATACTGGCATGTATTGGATTTACGTTCTCACGTGGGTGTAAAGAAAATTACATAAAAATATACTACGTTATTAGGGATCCCTACTATTAGAACATTAGAACACTTATTCATCAACACTTACATCAAGAGCGATCTGTCCAAGACACTCATTTCCAATAAAACTAGAATGTAACAAATGCAACCCAATCGAGTAGACTCTATTGGCTTCAATTTCTAGGTTACTGGGAAATGTAACCCAATCTCAAATGCAACGGTACAATTTTGCTACCAACATGAAGACGGATCGAATCGACAATCTTTAACATTGTGTCTCAAACCATCAAAATCATGTTGTTTCTACCAGAATTCGGTATGAACTAAGGTAGAAGAACTAAGGATATTGGAGGAATCACTTCTGAGCGTTCGGGTGCTGGTCCTCGAATGCTCCACTATTCTGTAAAACGAACAATAAGCGTTAAGGGGTTGAGATGGGATTAGTCCGCCTTCAACGCTCTGATGCTTAAGTCAGTACGGGGTATGACAGAAAATGTATGGGAATAATGGGTCAGATGTCGGATACATTTGTCTTGGAGTGTGCATTCCTTTTTCGTGCAAGAGGGGGCACTCTAGTCCTGTAGCAACCAGTTCCGTACACAGGCTCGGATGACACGCACAACGCTCCGCAAGGCCAGGTGCTTGCATCGTATGCCTCGCGTGTGGTTTCACTGTTTTACCCTTGAGTTGTTTTCTTTGTTAATTTACTTTTAAATATTTTGGTGTTTAATAAGACATGATTTTCTAAGTTTAGCACATGTGGTACTAACACACGTGCATAAAAATTTACCGTCTCGTTGGTAACTTGAAAACATCGATATCAAGCCATTTGGTTAATGGGAGTAACGTCATAAGAATGACTCTACGACCACACCAATATACTAACATCGTTACCCAACGGAGTAGGCATAAATAAATTAAATTTAAGTAAAACTCTAACACAAAGCAAAAAAAACTAGACCTGAAAAAAGACTACCCAAGTACCCAGCAATCACAAAAGCTATTCGGTCGGAGTGAAAGATGTTCAACAAAGAGTACTACCCATCATTAGTCCACCCCTCCATCTTAATTTCCGCAGCCATTCCACCATAACCAAACCAAACCAGATGCGGATCGAGCACCATCACGGCTTCTATAACCACCATTGTTCTTCTCTAGGTACTAACTTCACGCTTCGATGAGACGGAAGGACACAAAACGAACTCTCTTGCAAAGGGGATGATGACTCGCTTGATTTTCTTGAATATTTGATGAGAAGTGTTTAACTTCTTGTCAAGTTCCCACGGATCAACTTCTTCTTCATTTTTAATTTTTTTCTATTCCCACATACGAGAATTGAAGACCCATTGATTTTTCATTTTTCGATTACTGACTACACCCTCTTGGAGACCTTTGTATGCTTCGCATTGTACTAGACCCTCCAATCCCAACTTTGCTGTGCTCTTAATTTACAATGTTCGTCGAAATTGGAACCTGTTATTATGATATCATATGAGGGGAAGGTAACAAAAAGAAAATTTTCTAGAATCAACGATTTGGAGTATGGCTTACTTCAAATGATGTGCAACATCACCACCAAACTATGAAAATATAAGGTCTAGTATCGTTTTACAAAATTATTTTTGAAAAATTCTTTTGTAAAATAAAAATGGTAAATTAAATTTCGTATTTTCAAGATTCAAAAATATGTCTGGTAAGTTAAATTACAGAATTGCATTTTCAGTATGAAAAATGTAAAACACGTTTGACATATTTATACAAGGTCTACAAAACACAAATTTTTTGAAGGAGAAAATAGATACGCAATCAATGTAGACTGAAAATGTATTTTATTCATTGATAGATGATCTTAAATATATGGATTACAATCAATTACAATCATTATCCCTATAAATTAAGAATTGAGAGAATATGTACTTCTACTATAATTAGGACAAGACACACACCGAGAGACCATAAATATTTCTCCTGGAGCACTCCTCATTGTGTCGCAATCTTAATGTATGATGCATAATTGTTGTCTTACTAAAACCTTTGTCAAGCAAACAAAAATTTCATGGATAAAACAAAAGTTTGGTCTAAGAAAAAAGAGTACAACTCATCAACTACAAAAACGACCACATGTGATGTAGACTCCTCTTGATGTCTACAAAATGAACTCCTCCTGATCAAAACTCAATCTCAGAGTTCAGATAATGTTAACATTCTAATGCGTCTCACATGCTTCACAAATATAGATTTTTATAGAGACGTGATAAACAAGTCTGCAGCATTATTCACTGAACCAAACTGGTTCACATGGATATTCAGTAACCGATGTTATCGCTGTTTGAAAAAAAAATACTTTGGTGAAATATGTTTAATATGTTTGTTCGATGCAAGCAGCATTATTTTCAAATATGCAAGTTGGTGTTGTCATAATATATGATAATCCACTAAACCCTCGAATGTCGTGTATAACTGACTTAAGTCAGACACACTCCTTAACCGCTTCATGTAAAGCTATAACTTTAAAATGATTTGAGGAAATAGCAACACGGGTTTGCTATGTTGATCTCCAATAAATCACCATGTTCCCAATGGTGAATACATAACCTGTTTGGGAACGTCCTTTATGTTGGGCAGAGAGATACCCAGTATTAGCAAAATAACCAAGACATCACATACTAAATTGAGGTACAATTCTTGCAGCCGGAGCTACCTTCAACGGGTCGAAGGTTTCACTCGATGGGTCGAGTGATATGCTCTAATCAATCCAGAGTCTTCCATTTGAAGGGTCGAGAGTATCACTCGACAGGTCGAAAATCTCAGAATCTAAAAGTTGCGTTTCAACCATTCATTTTCTCGGAATTTCAAGTTTTTCTCTGGTTTCTTTGTATGGAAAAAACAAGCTCAAGTCAATGGATTTCTTCAAGTACCTGAAGTTATGTTTTACTTCATTCCAATGACTTTGCATATGTGCAAAAAAAAGAAGGTAATGTCTGGATGTGTGCATCAAACTATATATAACCAAGCTCCAACCGCACTAAGATATGGAATCTTTGCTCTTAAAGTTCCTCTTCATCATCTTTTCAAATGAAATGGATCATTTTGGGTTCCAAACTGCACACAATCATTTGTGTGCTAACAAAGTGTACTTTTCCCATTGCCAGATTTAGACATAAGCAGACTGGTGAATAAAAATTTCACCAACTCGATGTTCCATCTTTAAACCAAGAAAAAATTGAGTCATACCAAGGTCTATCATCTCAAACAACTTGTTCATTTAATGAACACTCATGAGCATAACTTATCATTCTTGTATCCCTTCCCAATCAAGTAGTCACTTAAAATAGTGAACGTCTCAATTTGAACACGTGAACGTTTCGTGGTTTAAGTTATTTGAAAAATATGTTTCAGGTATCACGTTGATACGATTTTTAAAGTCAAAGTATGACATTGATACTTTTAAAAATTCAGGTATCAAATTGATAGAATTAGCTAAATTCAAGTACCACAGAAAAAAAATTCTTTCAAAAATTCATGTCAATATTTTCACTAAAATAAAAATGGACGGATGTTAACCGCTAAAAGACGGAGGAGGCAACCACTAAACAACCCATGTGGAGAAAGCACTGTAGCCACTGTTGCAACGAGTGAAACAATTACAACAACAGACTACTGTAGTAATCTCATTTAGGGAAAAGTCCACTTATGAAGGAAAACTATGAGATTGCTCAGATTTAAGTTTAAAATCAAAAAGTAAACATACCTAATTAGATTATAAAGCCTCCATCAAATTTCTAGAAGCATGACATATTTGGCGTTCTAAAAATCCTCAAAAGTTTCCGATCAAGTACAAAAGCATCATAGAATTTCTTTTTCAAAATATTATTAAGGATTTTACTACTTTAGAATTACACAAACACTTTAACAAAAGTGTATCGCAGAAACTTCATTTAAATAAGATATTCCAGGCCCAAAGCTACTGCTTTCAACTGGGACTAGAAGAAACCAAAGAAGAATTAACCACGTTCATGCCTTAGATCCATGAAAAACTAAAAATTATAATCAAATTGAAAATTGCAAGACAGCTAGCTTTTGCTAGTAAGTGCTTATTTGCCATGTTTTGTCTGGGAATTAAGCCAATAATGCTGGTAGCCACCCCAACACCTTTGGCTGGCTTGCACAATTTTCCCCAAATTTCAAAAGGGGGTTTGCAGTGATCTACTTGGAAAGACATTTTTGCTTTGGGGTTGCACTTTTGGCAATAGGCTTTTTAGATATGCATGAGTTGGCTACGCTAGACTTCTTAGAATAGGAGAAGGACATTGATATTTGGTGCAATTGTGCGTGCTTTCAAGTTCCAGAAATGAAGAAGCAAGAAACATAAGTTTGGTGCTTTGTGGTTTTGGAGGGATTCTTCTTGCGTCTATTTTCTACTTGACAATAATGTATTTGTTAAATTGTAAACGTGACTAAGCTGGAGCCGGAGCTAGCTTAATAGCTACTCAAGCCTCCAAAACGGATAAATCTTAGACCTAAGAAACTTTTGAAATAATACGCTAAATTCTCTAAAATTAGAAAATGCACACAAAACTACAAAAATAGTGCAATTAGTAACTTGAACCGAAAAAATGGGAAGTTCTCAAATGAACCCGGTTCACCTTGAAGACAAATTTGAATTTACCGAGTGAGGAATGGGGCCTGGGGGTGCCTTGATGTTTCTGTTTGGGCCCCCGAAGTCCAATAACAGCTGCTAAATTTTGGGCCTCGGTCTCCAAAGGTTGCCCAATAAAATATTGACCGTCGTGGACTGTGAAGAACGCTCCACCCCATTTCTGGTTCGTCTTCTTCGTCCCATTTGTCCATCGAATCTATGCTTCTTGGAGACTCCGTCTGAATCAAGCCGTTTCGAATTCGCAAAGTAAAATAAAGACGAAGAGCAGCAATGAGTGACAAAAATCCTGCCGGCGAAGCAAAGCTTCCTACACACTCTCAAGACTACGCTCCTTACCCTAAGATCGATCTAAACGACGACGCTCCGCCTCCTCACCAGTCCGAAACCTGGTCTTCCGTCTCCATCGCCACCGATCCGCCGCCGCCGCCAACGAAATCCGAATCGCACTCCGTCGTCCCGCCCGTCGCGACTACCGAAGCACCGCCACCGGTCGCCGGAGACGCCGCCACCACTATGCCGGTGGAGTCCAATCCTTACGTCCACAGTCCTGCGCCGCCTCCCGCTTCGTCCGTCAAGAGTGAGTCTAACTTTTATTGTTGAGTCTAGTCAATTAGTCATGTGTGTTAGGGTTTTGATTGAATGTTAGGGTTTGGAGTTTAGAAATGAAAACTGATGCGAGTGATGTTATGTTTTGTGATGATGTAGATACGGTGGACTCGGTGAAAGATGTGCTTGGAAAATGGGGGAAGAAGGCTGTGGAGACAACCAAGAAGGGTCAGGATCTTGCCGGCAACATGTGGCAACACTGTAAGCGTTCAATTTCAGAACAATTTGTGGTGATTTCTAGTGATTCCAGTGTTCATATGTATTGGGGATCATTTTGTCCACCTATTATATATATAAGTAGGTTAGGATTGCATATTTGCATTATAGTTTTTATATTAAGGCTTCTAGTGTATGTTTTTCGTTTTTTTTTTCTGGGTGGTTTCATGCATGGAAACAAGTATGTGGTCGGGTCTATAATGCATTTTTTAGTGATGTAATATGGTATGACCAAGCTTTTCTCCTTCTTTTTTTTGGGAAAGGGTACTTTTCTCCTCTTTTGTTATTGCCAAGTTCTGTCATTTTGTTGCATACTGTCAAGTTAAGGCTTTGACCTTATTTCCCCATAACAGAGACCGACCTGGATGTATATGCTTCTTGGTGCTTTTTCTCTACTTAGTATTTTGCCAATACATGAGTAGTCACAACCCTTGTAATCTTCTCTAGTATTTTGGTAATGGGATATTGAACCAATATTAGTATAAACATGTATGGGATTTTGTTGGATGTGGATCTTAAAGTTATGGCTTTTCCCTCTAGGGTACTTTTCGTGGACTTAACAGGTCTCATGACCATGCTTTTACTTAGTGACTGATCTTAGGCTGATATTAGAAACCATGTTGATTTCTGGGACTAAGACCATTGCTGAATCTTACATATGGTTTATCTTGCCTTATAAATAATTCATGTATTTGTCGTTGAACTAGTGAAAACAGGACCCAGTTTTGCTGATGCTGCTGTGGGAAGAATTGCTCAAAGCGCAAAAGTTATTGCTGAAGGTGGTTACGAGAAGATCTTTCAGAAGAACTTTGAGACTGTCCCGGAGGAGCAACTTTTGAAGACATTTGCTTGCTACCTGTCCACATCTGCTGGCCCAGTTATGGGAGTTCTCTATCTGTCAACAGCAAAGCTTGCATTTTGCAGTGACGATCCTCTGTCTTACAAAACTGGCGACCAGACTGCATGGAGCTATTACAAGGTATAGGGGTTTGTTTGTGCTTGCTTATTTGTATTTAATTGTTTTCGACCTTTTTCTGAGTGACAACTTAGGAGTCATTTGATGCTTTTAATGCTGGTTGTAAAACAAACCATATATAGGAAGCAACTTTTAGCAATAATTAAGCAAGAAAGAGAATAAATTAAGATTGGGATAAAGTTGGAAAGTTGAAGATGAAGTTTTAGCCTTCTGGGAGTATAGACAAAGGGGAAACCTTATAAACTGAAGTTTTTGAATAATAGTGTTGGAGGTATATTTCAGACTCAAAAGTATTCTAAAAAGTGATTGCAATTTTACTATTGGATAAGTGAGATCTCTTTGATTATATTGGTGCTGAGCTCATTCTCACTTCAGTCGACATGAGCTACCTGAGCTCATTCTCACCAATATGAGCTCATTGTCTTTGTTTTTATTGTCAATTGCAATCACTTTTTAGAATACGTTTGAGAATGTGCTCAGCACCAATCACTTTTGAGAATGATCTCAGCACCAGCTCAGCACCAATAATTGCATGTTGTATTATCCAATTTGGTGCTGAGCTCATTCTCACTTCAGTCGAAATCAGCAACCTGCCTATTGTCATTTTGTAGTTTTTTAATATGCTTCGACAATCCTCCTCAGCTTCAAAGAAATATTCCTGAAGTGTAAAAGTAGAAGAAATAAACGAATGACATTGCAGTTAGTCAGTAGGCAAAAATGGTTATACCAAGATTTTATGATAATGCTGTTTTGTTGGAGAGATTGTGTTGAGATTGCCAGCTATTTTGTTGGCATAAATTTTTTCCAATTCTTTGCACTGTTGTTTATTCCATCAAACATCTTTTATGAAAATGATGTCTTATCTTTATATCTTTATGAAGCAAAGATCAAGAATAGAGTAGAATGTTTTTTGAAGCTTGTTATATACCCATTCTATTCCAGTTCTGTATGTTATATGTTAAAAGGTCCTGTTCATTTGTTATCTGGATAGCCTTACAAGATTGCTCTCATGCAGGTGGTTATCCCATTACATCAGCTGAAGGCAGTCAATCCATCAACAAGCAAAGGGAAAGCTGCAGAAAAATACATACAGGTCATCTCTGTTGACAACCATGAGTTCTGGTTTATGAGCTTTGTAAACTATGATAGTGCTGTCAAACATCTGCAAGAAGCGTTGAATCCACATCCCCAGCCCCACAGCTTGTAAGGTTAAGTACATCTTGCTTCGCAGAAAAGGCAGTAGATGAATACATGAGCTATAATGTGTATGCTGTATGTCGTATTGATTAGTGTCATTGCTCCATGATATATTTGGAATCAGAACCCACTCATCAGGATTTTACATCACTGTTACATATTTGGGAGGAGGAATGTTTTCTCAATTCATTCTGCTGTAAATGATATTTGTGATTGTGTATATGTGCACTGATGGGTTTCTCATAGTTGAGCAGGTTCTCAGATTATTCATATTAGAACTAGTGCTTGCTTTACTTGCTCAATTTTTCTTCCGATTAAGTAAGAGCTGATTAGTAACTTCCTATCTAACATGCAGACATTATTCTTTAATCTGATTTAAACAGGGTAGTGAAAGACGTGAAAATTTGGATTATAAATATGAGCTTGAGAACTATCCAAGTCTTGATCAAAAAAGTAAAAGTATTGGTTCCGAACCTATCTGAACTTTATTAATATATCACTCAATAGAAACTGTCTTCAATTACATAATTCAAAGGTAAATACATTACATTACTCTGAACAAGAAATTTAAAATATATTGCAAAGAAATTTAAAAAATATTTCGTATGATGCCTACAAAAGGATTCACAAGAGCTGATCTACCACTCCTATTAATTGCCCCTTGTATCAAACTTGGCTGCTTTACCTTGACCATTATGATTCTCAGCAACCCAAAATCTCCATATATATTTCTGTTAATATTGTTAGGAAAGTCTTGAGTTGGCCCGAAAGTTCTTTATTTTCTGGGCGTCCTTGAATCCAATGTCTTAAAATGATTTTTGTTGTTGTTTGGGTTACTAGCACGAAAGATAGGTCTGCACTTAGAGCCACTTCATTTGCAAAAGCCAAGCGATGGAGCAATACGTCCACATGTCCATTATACGGATTATATCGCATTAATCTTTCGGTTCTATCTCTACTATTAAAGGACGACTCCTAATGTCTTCTTTAATAGACAGTGCTAGTGTTCATGAAATACACACTTCCAGACATCGTATCGATATTCAAAGAGTTAGTGAACCGCAAAGTGATTCCTTCAGCCAAACGTGCAAGTGTTTGAGCTACATCACCATTGAGTCCCACCTTCAAGAGGCCAAAGTAGGCATTGGTTATGTAAAGTTTGCATGTGGCGAGGTTAAACTTGAGGCCGAGTGGTCTGCCACATATAGGCTCGTTGTCTTTGTTGGTAGAACCATCACACCATCTTGGTCGGGATGGAGACGTTGTCACAAATTCTACTCATCTGTATTGCCCCCCAACCCACTTGGAAATCCAGCCATCTGCAACGCCTGTATATATGGCTCTTATACAGTCGAAAGCAAGACTTTCGGGGCCGATTACTGGAACATAAAGTTCATGGTGCTCGAAACTCCCAAGAAGACGCGTTTCTGCTAATAAGAAAGTTGATTCCAGTGCTACCAAAAAGACAAGTGAAAAAATAAAAAAAATTCTTCGCACACTCATGGCTTAAGGTAATCGATTGTGAGAGAATGAATTTGCTAGTTGGTTTGTGTATGGAAGATGCAGCAAGACTCTGTAATTAGGAAAATTAAAGATTATTATGAGTTAATACATGTCATGCATCATCTTATAAATTACTCCTCAAAGTTGTAAAATACATATTGTTCTTGTAATTTTAGTTCAATAGTAGTAATTACTCAATCAAAAATATTTTATAATTTTTAAGACAAAATTATAAATTGAGATAATCATTTTACAACTTTGAGAACCAATTTATAAGTTGATGCATGTCATGTGTTAAAACATACTATAATTTTCCTGGTATTTATATTTATAGGGTCCCAAGGCTTGTATATTTTGGAAACCAATTCAATGGAGACAAGAAATCATGCCTGCAAATGGATTGGATTACACTGCTCACGGAGTGTAAACTAATCCGATTGGGACAAGAAATCATACCAGTAAATGGATTGGATTATGCCGACTGTCTGTTCTACTGTTCTTTCCGAATTCTAGTCGAATTGGGACTTCTAACTCAGTTGGGTTGCGCTCACCATTTAGCTTCCTGTGGTAAACAAAAACGAATTAGCATAATTAATCCTCGAGAAAGTTCCCAATATTTCTACTGGGAAAATGGTCTTGGTTTACAATCCCTCGATCCCAGTAAGTATATCTGCGATTAATCTGATAGCTTGAGAATGAAGAATTCATTACACGTAAAATATCTGCGATTAATCAGGATCCAAATCCGCATATTGTGTTTTTTGATGCATGGTACCGAATCAATGGCTTGTTGCACTGGGAAAACATTCCCCTACCTTTTCTATGGACAGATCTCAGAGAACATTCTTGATACAGTAGTACATCATCAGATCATCTTGTAGCTACATCATATCTCATTGACTCAAACTTGGCAATGAGAAAGAAAAGTATCAATATTACAAGAGACTTTCATCCAAAAGTATCAATACATGGATCGGAGATATGAACAAAATGTAGGCATAAACCATATACACACATCGCAAAAATAAGTGCTAATTTCACTGTCCTACGAATTCAAGGGTTCACGTTGCGGATTCGGATCATCTCCTAACTACGAGGTTCCTCACGTAGCAGGCCTGGATAGCCAGTGCAGAGCGTGACTTGTTCAACTCTTCAAAATGTGGACTTTCTTCCACTCCGTACGTAGTTGCCTAGTAGTACGTATTTCATAATAATATTATGATGCTTTAATCAATCAAATAATGGTTGCTTAGTATTCACCTTCATTAATTCTGCGTATTTTTCCTTGAGGGCAGGAAAATTTACTATTCTATAATCTTCCTTGATGTTGTATGAGGTAAATATAATACATGGTCGTTTCTTAATATATAATGATATACAAGTAGCTAGGTAAGCACGACATGGTTTTTTCCAATGCTTAATGTGCTACTTGCCTGAAACTGATCATCATGTTTAGTCGAGTACTAAGTGTTCTGAAACAGTAGCTCTACGGAAAGTTTTTGCTGACCAGGATGTTCTTACAGAAAACGTTGAACGCACGAAGCTCCTCTGCATCTTTACCATCAGCAATGTCGACATCAGTTCCTCCATGGAAATACGATCTGTTTCTGAATTTTAGGGGAGAGGATACTCGCAAGGGTTTCGTATCACATTTCATGCACGAGTTGCAGTCCAATTGGAAAGCCATTAAAACTTTCAAGGACGACTTAGAGCTTAAGAGAGGAAGGAGTATTTCTCTAGAGCTGCTGAGAGCAATGAAAGAATCACAGTTAGCGATAGTGGTTCTGTCCCCAAACTATGCATCATCCACATATATGGTGCTTGGCTGATCGAACTTAGAGAGATTCTGCATTGCATGGAAGCCAGGAACACAATTCTGCCTGTGTTTTATGGTGTCGATCCGTGTGATGTGAGAAAACAACGAGGTACTTTCGCCAAAGCTTTCGCAATGCATGAAGATAACTGCGATATGCATATATATATAACTTCCTCAATTTCAAAATTTCCACCCTTATCTTCGCCTTAAAATGTGAGTCACATATTTATTTGTGTGACTTTTATTATGTTAATTATCCTTATTATTTAGTTATTTTGTTATATTTGTTTTTAATTAATTAATTTAATTTAATTTTAGGTAGCTTGGAGTTGAATAAAGAAAAGGAGATTAAGTATTGCAAAATAGACTATTGTATAAAGAGAGCAGAGGAGCATGTACGTTGGATGAGTTGATTGATTAGCACATGGTGTATGAGCAGCACGTGAGTTGCCGCGGGGGCGGGGGTGGTGGGAAAGAAAAGAGTGTTCACTTCGAGCAATCTGCAATTCTGCAATAGTTCTTTCTTCTCCATTATTTTGATTTCTTCTTTATGTACTCTTTGATGTTTTTATCTGAGACTATGTGTAACTAAATTCCTTAATAGTTAGGGGCTGATCGAATCCCTATAAATTCTTCGATTTTGAACCCTAATTGAGTTGTATAATCTTTAGATAAGAATTTCTTCACTGTTTATTCATTGATAATTCTATTTCGTGTTTCTTTGGGTCGACACTTTGATGCATGTTTTAGGGTTTATTATCTTGAATGTGTATATGACCGACATATCGTTGCATATTCTATGAGAGATAGCGAGTTCTTTGTAGATACTTATGTAAAATGATTCTTTAGTAATCTAAGGCTACCGACATTGACTTTAGATTCTTTGTGTTACTCAAACATTCTTAGATCTTCATGATTTCAGTTGATTAGGTCTAGATACAGACATTTCCTAGATCAATTAATTAAGAATATAGTTAAGTTGATAACGACATTTCGCTTAACATGACAAGTAAGAGAACGTAATACGGTTAATAACCTAACAACATTGGCTTAATTATGAGTGCATTCATTTATAGTTATTGAGATAGTATTGGGGTGATTGAAGCATATCTAGTGGTGAATAGAAATTCTTAGCTATCGTTCCTTTCATATTTACATCCATATTCACTTTTTGATATTCTGTTTTCAGCAGTACTTTTGTTTTGTTTATTTATTTTTACCTATCAAACCAATTCCAAATTTTCTCAAATTTTGTGTGGTTGTCCGACACTGTGTCTAGTATGTGTATATTTAATTTAGTGATTTTTGATTGAGTCTATATTAGCTAATTAATTAGGTTTCTATCTTTGGGTCGAGTCTGTCAGATTTCTGGTTTATGCGTCGGTTTGTGTTTTAAGTACTTAGTTTCATCAATCATCTGTGGGTAATAACCACTATTTTCCATTCTACTATATTGACATATTTTTATAAGGAATATAGTATCTTTGTTAGGTGCTTTTGTGCCTATTAAATTTTGGCCCCGGTGTCAGGGATTGTTTAATTCTAAGTGTTAGTCGTGGCTTTTGTTTTTAGTTTAGTTTTATTTTTATTTTGAGTCTTAGATTCTTTATTGTATGTAGGAGCATTATGTATGTGTACTCGTCACTCTACCAGTTCTCAACCACTGTTACTTAATCCAGAGATTGAGAGATTAGCAAGACAAAACTGGAAGCAACAGAGACAACAGTTCAACACAAGTAACATTGGTGGTGAGGATTCTGAGCCCGAGCTACATTCTGATACAGCATAGGTGTTTGAGGAATAGGAAGAACAATATATTCCAACGCCACCTCCATCACCACCACCAATGGCCAACAACCAGAAACTGAGAGAGTCCTTTGTGCCGGGCACAGGGGTTGCAGCTTCACAAGTTGTGCTACTAGAGAATTTGGGGGCTTACTCAATTCCCTCATCTCTTATTTCAAATATGCAACACTTCAGAGGCATTCCATCTGAAGACCCTCAAGATCATCTCAATGAGTTTGCAATATTGTGCAGAATACAAAAGTCAACGACTGTGGATGAAGATAGTGTCAAACTTATCATATTTTTTTTTCTCTAAAAGAGCAAGCAAATACATGGTACAAATCATTGCCTTCTTAGTCGATTGAAACTTAGGATAAGATGGGTGCTACATTCATGAAGGAATTCTACTCTGCCTCTCGCACCAAGAACTTGAAGAAGCAGATCAGTACATTCAGGTAGAAAGAGGGAGATGAATTGCATGAAGCTTGTAATCAGTTCAAGAGTTTACTTCGAAAGTGCCCTCATCACAAGTATGATCTCAACACCCATATGGAGTACTTCTATGAATGACTTGATTCATTCAACAAATCAAAACTTGATTCTCCTTATGGAGGAAATTTGAAGAACATGACTAGAACTGAGGCCAAGGAAATTGTGGAAAACCAAGCTGAAAATTAAAGGCAATTTCAGTCTAGAGATAGATCCATAAGAGCAAGTATAACATCTCTAAATGCAGTCACAATTGATGGAGCCATGGAAAAGAGGTTGAGTTATATTGAGAATGATATAGCTTTGATTGCCAGTATCTTGAATGTCAATAAGAAGACAACAGTTACTGCAGCTCAAGTAGTTTGTACTCTTTGTTCAACTACGGATCATCTAGCAGAAGATTGTCCTAAGTTTAGAGTAGATGAGAAAGAAGAGGATGTGAATTTTGTTCAAAGGCAACCCAACACTTATGGAGGAAATAAAGATCATCCACTTCTCAGCTATAGGAGAAACAATGTGCTCAACCCTCCAACTAATCCACCCAGATTTCAGCCAAAATAACTTAGAGGGGATGAGCAACAATATGGTCAGAGGCAAACACCACATCAGCAATATCAAACTCCACCACCTCAATCATTAGCAGGCTGTGATGTTAACTTTGGAAGCAATGATACAACACATGATGTTTGACAACAAGAAATACTAAGAGGATAATAATGCCTTTCGCCATGAGTTAAAGGCAACAACTCAGCAACATGGGAAGTCTATTGAATTCTTTGAGCATCAGATGAGCCATATGCAACAATTGTTGTCCCAACAGAACATTGTATAACTTCCTAGCAAGACAAAGCCTAATCCAAGGAATAAGCGTGAGGTCAATGCTATGCAATTGAAGAGTGAGAAGGTTTTAGGGCTAGCTCCAAAGCCTAAAAAGAGGACAAAAATGTGGAAGGAGCCAGTAATTGAGAAAAAAGTGTTCGCCAAGTCGTCAGAAAATTCTCCAGGAACCCCAATTCGACCCGTCGAAAATGTATCTTGAGCCAACGTTCAGACCACTTCAAAAATTGAGCGGGTACATTCTAAACCTTCTTCTACTACTGACATTCCAGTTCATTTTTCCTAGCAGGTTAAAAAAAGAAGATAAGGAGGACAAGGCCAATGATATCTTGAACATCTTCCAGAAGGTCCAAATAAACATTCCTCTACTTGAAGCACTCAAGCAAATATCACAATATGCAAAGCTTCTCAAAGAACTTTGTACAACCAAGAGGAAGTATAGGCCAACTGAGATGATAGCTTTAAGTGAGAAAGTGTCTGCTATGCTACAAAGAAAGCTACCTCCAAAGATGGAAGATTTCGAGCATTTCACTGTTCTATGCATTGTTGGTGATAATAGATTTTCTGGTACTTTATTAAATTTAGGTGCTTCAATTAATTTGATGCCCTATTCTGTTTACAACAAATTGAACCTAGAAAAAAAATTGCAGCATACATTGGTAACTATTAAATTGGATGACAGATCTAGTTGCTACCCCTTAGGTGTTGTTGATGATGTTTTAGTGCAGGTTAGTGACTTGATCTTCCCAGCTGACTTCTTCATTTTGGAGATGGAAAGAGAGCCAATTCAATGCCCTCTGAGTTACCATTGATTCTAGGTCGTCAATTCTTGAGAACCGCCCACAAAAAAATTAATTACTACGAGGGAACTCTCACATGAGAGTTGATGAGAGAAAAATTCACTTCAACATTTTTGAAGCGATGAAGCATCTAGGTAATTATATTGATCATTTTGGTTCTTCTATTGATGTGTTTGATAGTTTCATGCAATAATACATCCAATACTTAATTGAGGAAGATGCTTCAATGAAAGCTATAGAAGTTGGTGGTAAAGGTGTTCCAGTGGCACCTGTTCGACGGATCAAGAGAAAATCTCGACACATCGAAACTGACCGGATCAGAGAAGAGTTGGACGAACTAGAGGCTAAGCTAGAATACAAATCTTTAAGTGTGGGGTTTGAGAATGATGAGTTTTTAAGGATCGATTCCTTTTAGGATTTAGCTATGGAGGATGAATTTTATGAAGAGATTGCTGAACTTGAATCCCGACCATTTGTACCAACAGGTTAAGGCTCAAAACCAATTCCTTTACCAGTTTCTGGTGATGTTCTTCGCCCTTCCATTAAGGTACCTCCTGTGCTTGAACTGAAGCCATTACTTGAGCATTTGAAGTATTCATTTTTGGAATCCAGTGACACTTTACCATTCATTATTTCTTCAAAGCTAACCAAATTACAAGAAGAGAAATTGCTAACTATTCTCAGGGAACACAAAGAAGCAATTGGATGGACCACAACAGATATCAAGGGCATATGCCCTACTCTTTACACTCATAGGATATGTCGTGAGGATGGAGCTAATCCCATAAGGGAAGCTCAACGTAGGCTTAACCCTCCAATGATGGATGTTGTGAAGAACTAAGTAATCACGCTTCGGGATGAATGTATCATATATGCTATCTCTGATAGTAAATGAGTTAGTGCTATGCAGGTTGTTCAAAAATGTTCTGGCATCAAAGTTGTAAAGAATGATGAGAATGTGATGGTGCCACAAAGAACCCAAACCGAATGGAGAGTTTGCATTGTTTACTGCAAACTAAATGCAACCACGTGTAAGGATCACTTTCTCTTACCTTTTATTGATCACACGTTGGAGCGTCTTGCAGGTCATGTTTTCTATTTCTTCTTGGATGGTTATTCAGGTTACAACTAGATTTCCATCTATCGAGATGTTCAATAGAAGATCACCTTCACCTGTCTATTTGGCACTTTTGCCTATAGACGGATGCCCTTTGGCTTGTGCAACGCACCAACAATGCTTCATAGATGCATGATGAGCATATTTTCAGATATGGTTGAGAAAATTATTGAGGTATTTATGGATGATTTTTCAGTTTTTAGTGATTCTTTTGACCTATGTCTGCATCATTTATCCATGGTTTTGAAACATTGTGTTGAGACTAACTTTATTTTGAATTGAAAAAAGTTTTACTTTATGGTAGAACAAGGCATAGTTTTGGGACATGTGGTATTTTCTAGGGTATTGAGGTTGATAAAGCTAAGGTTGATATTGTGCGTACTTTGCCCTCTCTTTCAACTGTGAAAGAGGTGAGATCTTTTCTTGGTCATGCAGGATTTTATCGCAGGTTTATCAATGATTTTTTCAAGATAGCCAGACCATTGTGTGCACTTCTTTAGAAAGATGTAGCTTTCAAATTCATGGATGAGTGCTTGAAGACTTTTAACAAGCTCAAAGAGCTTTTGACAACCGCACGTATCATACAAGCACCTGATTGGAACTTACCTTTTGAATTGATGTGTGATGCTTTTGATTATGCGGTTGGTGCTATTTTGGGTCAACATTTTGTTAAGCTACCCCATGTCATTTGTTATACTTCCAAGACTTTAAATAATGCATAGTTAAATTATTCAACTATAGAGAAGGAACTCTTAGCTGTGATCTTTGCTTTGAAAAAGTTTAGGTCTTACTTGCTAGGAACTAAAATGATTATTTTCTCTGACCATGCTGCTTTGAGATACTTGATGACTAAACAAGATGCAAAGCCCATGTTGATTAGATGGATGCTGCTACTTCAGGAATTTGATATTGAGATCAAAGATAAGAAAGGCACAGAGAATATGGTGGCAGATCACCTGAGCATGATCAATCATGGATCCAATGCAAAGGAGGATTCTTTAACTTTGTGTGACAACTTTTTGGATGAGCAAATTTTTGCTCTTAGTGCTTCTGAGCCTTGGTATGGAGATATTGATAACTATTTTGTGTCAGAAAGAATACCAAGTGACTACCGTAGAGCTCAGAAGGACAAGTTGATGAAGACAGCTAAGCACTATGTGTGGGATGAGCCTTATCTATGGAAACATTGTCCAGATTTGTTGATAAGAAGGTGCATGCGTTCCTAAAACTGAATTTCAATCTATACTATCTTTTTAATAAAATTATATGTTCATATCCATCAAAAGATTAAAGTGCTTGAGTACATGTAATGAATGATAGAGGTTGAGTTATAATTGAAACTTTTAATAAGCATGAAGGAAAGTACTTTAGTTACATGGGTACTACATGCTTACCTATACGAGTGTAGAAAGTGGTGCCACATTCTATGTGATTTGGGCTAGTCTCTAGAACACTTGTGAAAAGGATACAGATGCAAGGCCAATCCACGCGTTGACTTTGAGAACACTTAAAAGAAGTAGAAAACTAGTGTGTGAAATGTGTTCGGTTAGATCACAATAAGATCACAAGTTCAAAGCAAAGCTATTTAGCCATCTTGATTTAATTTTGATGTGTTTTCGCTAAGCTAAGGTTCAAATCTACAAGACACCTTAGTTTATGTGCTACGTTTTTCAAGAAAATTTTCTCAAGGATTTTTTCAAAAATGTTTTCAAAATATTTTTTTTAAATATTTTTATATTTTGAAAATGGTGAGAATAATTTTCGACAATATAAAATAAAGAGAGCAAGATGTTTGTTTGTTGAAAATCAACAGATCGATATGTCCAATGGAAAATCAAATGGATACAACTCTTAGTGAAGAGGCATGTGCATTAGAAGATAACCAGAAGATGCAATCTTTAGAGGTGAAAAGGCATAATTACTTCTATAAATAGGAGTGATTATTTGCATATTAACATAACCAAAAACCTCATTTCTCTTCCTCTCTTTTAATTTCTCTCAGGTTCTCCATCATTATCTAGTTTTAAAGAAAATCTAGAAACTATATACTGTAGATTTAGTTTCGAGTAACCTTGAGCCTATTGAAAAAATTTTGATCGAGTGTTAGCTAGGTTGATTTTCGTTAGTGTAATCCGAAGATCAACAATAGCAAGTTGGTAGGCTTCATTGTACCTAAATGCTTATTTGATTATTCCCTCTTACACACTAAGTAGTGTGTCAAATAAAGTTTAAAGGAAAGAATAAACTTTTATGTGTCTTTGAATTGTTTTTCCTTCTCTTGCCACCGAAGATATTAATATATCACTTAATTTGGTTATTGTCCATCTACCTACTATTATCATTTTGACCAGTCTATTAAGTTCTGACGTTAAAATTGTTGATTATTCTCTTATTTTTGAGGTGTTGTCGTCACTTTATTGACTCCGCCAAATTAAATAAATTGTTCTCTCTCATATATTTTCAAAAATCTATATTATAGTCCCTCCAAATTAATTTATCAATTTTCTCTACAAATCAGATCTCTCTCTATAAAATTATTACGATTGAGCTACCTTGTATTGTTTTCCAATAGGCTCACAACATAAAAATGATGCATCACACTCTACAATTTCTTTCTTTTTTGGTTACACACTCTGCAATTTCTTTGTCATTGTAAAAATTAACAGATAATCAATTTCTTAGCGTATGAGCGTAACAGAGTGACCAAAGAGTAGACAGCGGTAGATCAAGATAGTTACAGAATTTTTTGAAAAATGATATATAGATGGAGAATTTGAAAAACAAAGGGTATTACAATTTACAAAAATCAAACTGTATTTGGGATTTTCTCTCTAATTTTAATTTTGTTTGTTTTGAAACTATTATCAGCCCAACAAATTCTGAAGAGTACAGAAACCAAGGCAGTGATTAGGATGGATCATGAATGCAGTTTCAGTCCTTCTGAGGAGATACAAACAAAAATTACAGCTATATAACTAAGGAAGAGGTACTAAAAAAATTTAAATTGAAATAGCAAGAAGAAATAGTAGTAAAACCAATGCAGTGGGTAATCTTCTTCTGTGGGTCATGTGACACATAATGCAGTCCGATCCATCTCTCAGTTCCTTAATTTCTTTCAGTTTTTTCTGGTCGATGGAGTCCATCTCTCAGTTCCTTAATTTCATTCAGTTTTTCAATTTGATAAGTCCACAAAGAGACCCAGAATGCATGCGTTATGCATATAAAGGAGGAGGTTGAGTCAAAATAAATGTGAGGGAGATAGAGAGAGATAGAGAGCAGTAAAGATAAAGTCTTTAGTAAGCGGTGAGATCATGGACGAAAATAAGGATAAGATGACAAATGTGGATCAATATGTACAAAACCCCATATCCCCAGAAACCACATTTCAATTAATAAAAACCAAAACAAACCAGAAAAAGAACGATTGAGCAGCGGTTTCATTTCAGCTCTCTAACTTTGCTTTGCTTTGTTGCTTTGCATGCCAGTTATATACACGTTTTGATTGGACTCCTGGGACTTCCTCTGTAACTCGATCAATCTCTTTGGTTTGATCGATCGACCATAATCATCAAGGTCTTGATTAATTGAGTTTAATTAGCTAGAACCCATTTTGTTCCTTGGGTTTCTTAGGGCAATCAAATCAATCAGAATGCAATTATAGAGCAAGTCACGCTAAGTTTGAAGGAAATGAACTGAAATGATGATAAACCCTAGCTAAACTGCTAGAAATTATTAATTTTCACAGAGATTACAATGGCTTAATTTCTCAGTACCTCACTCACTCTCTCTTAGCTAGTACGTTCTTGCTAATTAGTTTACCTTTGCCTTAATTAGTGACTGGGAGCCAGATAATCTTAGCAAGCTAATTATAATTAACTACAAGAAAAACAGTGCACCATCGTTTTCTGAGCTAATTAGACTTAGCTTGATTGATATTCGACGATGGTGATGTTAATATTATTCAGAGGGTTTGTAATTAATTAGGGCTTCCTAGTTCCTACCAATAGTATGCTTGTTGTTGTGCATCCAAACCTTGAGCACCTGTCGCTTCACCCCAGTCTGAGCACAGAACTCCTCCACCGCCGCTTCGTCGTGCTTCTGAATCCGCCACCCTACCTTCTCCGCAAACTCCAACATCTTCTCCTTCTGCTCCGCCGTGAACTTGGTCCTGAATCTCTTCTTGCTCAACATCCCGCTTCCGCCACCGCTCGAACTCGGGTTTGATACGTAGTCCTCCCCACCCTCCTCCCTGCTGTGGGACCCGCCCGACCCAGCTTCCACCGCAGCAGAGGTCAGGGCGAGAGGCCGCTGCTGTCCCGGGTGGGTCAGGTGGAGGTAACCCGACGGCGGCGGAGGAGGGTAAGCTGCAGGGTGGCGATAGAAAGCCGATACAGCTGGGTGCTGGTTGACGTTGTTCTTGTGGACCACGCTGTCTGCGGCGGGCTCTTTGCGGTGGAAGTTGCGGTGGCAGCCGCACGCGGCGCATTTCAGGGCGTCGATGGTGCCCTCCTCCCCAGCAGCTAGGAACTCGCCGCAGCCGTCGAGGGCGTGGCCGCCGATGTTCACAGCGTGGTTCTTCAGACATTCCCTGTACCTGATGGTGGTGGAAGACCCCCTCTTCCTGGCTCCGCTGCTTCCTTCTCCTCCTCCGGCGGGACCCATTTTGGCCCTGCTGGAAGCAGCAGCGTCGACAAAGCCTGGCTGCTGCTGCTGATGCGTCGGCGGCTGCCATGACGCCGGGCTCATCTCCATTTCCTCGCCGTGCTGGACGTCGTTAAAATCCATGCTCTAGCCAGCTAGAGCTAGAGCTCTCCGAGCTTACCTTACCCTGCAAACTGAAACTGATCGATGATGATGATGATGATGATCAGCTAAGCACAAATTTCACCACCGGAGTCTGTATACATATAAATACGACCCAATATTTTGTTTGTATTATTACATCTAACTACAAGTGTTACGTAATAATTAATTTATATTGATCTTTTTATTTATTTTTCCATCAACTTTTTAACGAAAGAAAAGAACAAAATTAAATACAAAGGGGTTTTCAGTTTTAAGCTCACAGAAGAAGATAAGAAGAGCAACAGAGTGTGGTCATCAATTCCCTCTATATGCACACAAACACCTGTCTTAGTCTTTCTCTTTCTCTTTAATAACTGTGGTTAATTTTCCAAACCTTTTTACTAGTTAATTTACTGGTTTCTTGATCAATTCAATTTTCTGAAGAATTTTTTCTTGTCATTTTTCTCTGTGGATTTTTGTAATCGAATTTGCGAAGAATATATGGTTTTTTTGGGTTTCCCATTTTTGCTGAGACAGTCTTGTGTTTTGTTATAATTTTTGTGTGGGTGAAAAGTAAAGATGTGGGAATCACTTTCCCATTAGTCAGTAATAATAAGCATGAAAATGGTTTGATCGACCCCCTAGCCTACACATAATAAGCATGAAAATGGAAAAAGTAGAAATGGCAGAGAAAAGGAGTGATGCCCACTAGGGCAAGTATTCTCCAAAACAGTGACGTCCTACTGATGTTTGGAAACAGGGATCAACAGAGAGGTGAGATTATTAGACCTGTTTCCCTGTAGCCAACCCACTAGTTCTGTTCAATAGTGCACCACCAGAGAAAAAGGAAATTCGATCAGAGGTAAGTAGAGTTAAGGTTCTAAAAAACGCTAGGCGACCTTAGACGGTGAGCATACCTTCGAGCGCCTAGGCGGTTAGACGTGGATTAATCGGAATTAGACGTTTTCTAGGCGACTTAAAGACGGTATTAATTCAATACATATATATGTGAAATAATATTTATTTAAAACACTTATATAATAAAATTAACAATAAATATAGTTTAAATTATCATAATCTCCATACAAAAATATATAATATAGAGTAATAATCTCAAATCTCAAATTATTTGAGTTTTAAATTATTATTATTTTCACGCCCAGCATCGCCTAGGCTCGCCCAGGAACGCCTGAGAGCGTCTAGCCCGCTCAGGAGCACCTGAGAGCGCCTAGCCCGCCCAGAGAGCTTATTCCCTCATTTAGCTTCGCCTAGCGCCTAGGCATCGCCTAGGCGGTCGCCTAGGTCGCCTTTTAGAACAGTGAGTAGAGTAGAGGTGCTCTAGGAGTTCAAATTGGTCGAAATAACTCAAAATTAAGGGACAATTGATAAGTGACCTTTTCTTTTCTTGCATGTAAAATTTTGTGTATATTTTGTGTTTTCGAGTGTAACGTATATTTCGGTTAGTTGATTACGTGATTACACTACGTCACTACTGGAGGAGAAATTCGAGGCGACGAAGAAAGGTGGTCGTCTCGTCTGGATTTCTCGTCGCCTCAATTTGTTGTGACCAAATCTTCGTCGCCTCGATTTGTCGCTTGAGATTGATCCCTTCACCATTGGGGCGACAAAGAACCAAATATTCGTCGCCTCGATGATTTCACGCGACGTAAACAAATTTACGTCGCTTCAATTTTTCGCTCACTGAAGCGACGTAGATTGCTCAATCTACGTCGCTTCATTTTATTTATTTATTTATTTTTTTTTTCGCTCAATAAAGCGACGTAGATTGATCAATCTACGTCGTTTCATTGTATTTAATTTTTATATTTCTTTCTTTTTGAATAAATTAAGCGACGTAGATTGATCAATCTACGTCGCTTCATTGTATTTAATATTTTTTTTTTCTTTTTGAATAAATGAGGCGACGTAGATTGATCAATCTACGTCGCCTCAATGTATTTAATTTTGATTTTTTTCTTTTTGAATAAATGAGGCGACGTAGATTTCTCAATCTACGTCGCTTCATTGTATTTAATATTTTTTTTTCTTTTTGAATAAATGAGGCGACGTAGATTGATCAATCTACGTCGCCTCAATGTATTTAATTTTGATTTTTTTTTTCTTTTTGAATAAATGAGGCGACGTAGATTGCTCAATCTACGTCGCTTAATTGTATTTAATATTTTTTTTTCTTTTTGAATAAATGAGGCGACGTAGATTGATAAATATACGTCGCCTCAATGTTTTTAATTTTTATTTTTTTTCTTTATTTACACAATTAGGCGACGTAGATTGAGCAATCTACGTCACCTCATTTATTCAAAAAGAAAAAAAAAAAATTAAATATTATTGTACCAAGTCACGACCTATCGCAATTTACAAACACAAAAACCCATTCAACCACAAAAACGCATTCAACCACAAATCAAGTTATATAGAAAAAATTGGCACAAATCAAAACGTTAACAGTTTATACAAAGCCTAGATACTATTGTTCGATTCGCATATTAGACTCATGCTGGGGGACGGCAATGCAGCTCGATTACGAGCCAGGAGGTGGTGGAGGAGCTTGAGGTTGTTGACTCCCAGCCTGGAATGATCGCATTAGGGCCTCCATTTGTTGCATCCTTTCCGCGAGCGCATTGTAATCCTCTATGGCCTTCTGCGCCACCTCGCTCGATCTGCGCGCCTCCTCTTTGGCTTGAGCGACCTCCCTTTGCAGGGCTTAGGTTTCCTGTACTCGGGCCCCTCCTCTCGGTTTGGGGTCGCGTGTGAGAGCGCGCCCCACCCCTGTAACGTCGAACAAGAACAAATATTAGTAATGGAATAGTAAACAAAAATAAAGCAAAACGTAAATCGAGATAAACGACGGTGGTTTAGGAGATTTATTACCTCTTATAGAGGTCCCGGGCCTTGAACCCACCTCTTCCTCTATGATATTTATTTGTGTATCAAGAGGAAGAGGATGGGCTTGGGAAACCGCATCGCCGTCTGTGTCACCCACAACACTATCATGTTGTGACAAGACTTCATTGAGTCTTCGCTTCACTGCCGCCTGCTCAATTAAAATATATTTAATAAATAATAGTACAATATGGCATTATCAAAATAATTGAAATAACGTAACGTGAACCTATTTGAGCTTACCACTTTCTCAGCCGCATTCTTGTCCGGCTGGTATACGTTAATCCACGTCTGGACGGCGGGCGCTCTATGACCCTCCTTCTCCAACACCTCGCTTCTGTACGAGAGGGCGAGGGATCCCGAATGGTGGTTGAGCTGCTGCTCCTTGTTCTTGTTTCGGTTTCCTCGATTCCGTTCGCACAATCGCTGCCACACACACACAAAAATCATTTTAAAATAAGAATAGATAAACATGCATATTTTTAGAATGTTGGCTACCAAAACTGTGCGAATAGTTTATGAAGCTCACCAAGTAAGCAGGGTCTTCGAAGTGGGCTTTTAACCACGCCCATTGGTCTTCCCTCCCGAGAAACTCGGCCGGAGTCTCCTGGCTGACGTGGAGATAATGTTGATGGCAATCGTACTTCCATTCCTTGTAGATTGTTTGCGCCGTCGCATCAATGAAGTTCCACATCTCCACATCAGTCGTCGGGATGTCGTAGTTCGTCTAGCACAAGACATTTAAATTCCGTTATGTAAAAGTTATATTTACATTTACTACAAGTAGGTAAGTAAGCTAAGGCCAATAAGTATACCTCAATATTTGTATTGACGATATCGCGATGCAAATTGCTAAGTCCCAAAAAGCTAGGTGCAAGCATTGGAACTTTTCCGCGGATGATGCTACCGATGTCTCTGCACATCAGACTCCTCATTTCCCTCGTCGCAGGCCCTCGATGCCTCGTAGAGTAAGCGACTTGTAGTCGCCTATTGTTGTTCATCCGGACGAGGTACTCCGTCTTCGTCCCGACAACGACTCCGCGCTGTTGCGTCGTCGGATCTTCGGTTGCCATGTCCACCATGTCGGGGAGTTTGGTCTTCTTGCACCGGATGCTGAGGGCGGGAGGGTGCTGTGACGCCGTAGTGGCGTCGCTGTCATCCACTTGAGGAATCGTATCCTCAAGGTTTGGGGCGGGCGTTAAAACCCCGTCTGCTGGGGTCGCAGATTGTCCCGTGGGGCAACCCGACCCGGAAGTCCCCTCTCTGCTGAATGCTCGCCACGCCGCCTCCGTAGCCTCCGCAACTGCCGCCGCGGCCGCTTCACGACGCTGGATCGTCGCTTTCTTCCTCTGGTATCCAGTATTTCCGGGAGCCATTCTGTTAAAACTAAACTGTTATGGACAGGGAGTTGAAGCGCCTAATTTGTTATATGATTTGGTTCCAGGAATGTAGCTTATCGCATTCGCACAAAGCATCATCACAAAACACAAAACACAAAACACAAAACACAAAACACATATAGCTTATCGCATTCGCACAAAGCATCATCACATTCGCATTCCACAATGAAATATGATTTCAACCAACCTATACGTAGCAGTCTATCTTAATTATATAATCTATGCTTTAACTATGTTGAAGATATAATCTATGATCACAATAAGAATCTCGTAGCACCTAATTAGGGGTCACCATTTGGCATAATAGCCTCGTAGGAGGCCCGAGGTCCATTGAACTTAAGTCTGACCCGGCCCAAATTTAAGCCCAAAAAAGTTTGATCTAATGGGCATAATGATCTAAAGTTTGATCTAATGGGTCCAGAATAAAAAAGAAAACTAATGGGCATAATGATCTAAACTTTAGATCTAATGGGTCCAGAATAAAAAAGAAAACTAATGGGTCCAGAATAATGGGCATAAAAAGTTTGATCTAATGGGCATAATGATCTAAACTTTAGATCTAATGGGTCCAGAATAAAAAAGAAAACTATAGATCTAATGAACACAAGAATAAAAAAGTTTGATTTAAGGTCCAAACTCTTTAGGCATAATGGGAGTGACTAAAGTGGAATGACACCTTTGAAGTTCCATGAAAGAAAGGTGTGTTGGAAACCAATGATGTGGAAAACTATATGATTGTAAGACCGAAAACCTAGTAATAAAATTCAAGATGGGTGAGCGTAGGGGTTGGCAATAGGCATGATTTGACCAGGTTTGAGCACTATTTTACTAAATTTCGGGCCAAGACTAGGCCGGACCGGGCTTTTCCATGAAGTTTAAGCCCTTGAGCATCCCATGGATCGGGCCTTGGCGGGATTTTCGGACTGGACCGGACTTAGGCCTTAAGGTCAGGCCAAGTATAATACTAAATAGAATAACATTTGTTAGGAATTCCTAACTTAGTGCTAACAAATGGGGTTAATTAGTTAATATATAATTACTATGACTATGACTATAATGCATAATTCTATGTATAACAAATGGGTATATATATATAACATATTTATTTATGGGCTTCGGGGTGAGTCGCACCTTGACAAGGTTTGACGAACCAGATTATGGGATCTCGGCCCAAACCCTGTCTTATGCCCATTAGATCAAACTTTTTTGGGCTTAAATTTGGGCCGGGTCAGACTTAAGTTCAATGGACCTCGGGCCTCCTACGAGGCTATTATGCCAAATGGTGACCCCTAATTAGGTGCTAGAGCATGAGCACAAGAATAAAAAAGAAAACTATCACACATCCAACCTCATAGTTATGGGCAACATTGGCTGCAACTGTGTTGGGAGCCAAATATTATCCATATAAATTATTTTAAAACTTAGAACATTACATTAAAAAGAGTCATTTTAGTTATTAGATTATCGTGCATCTGACACGTTATACAGTATTTTGAAAACTTGCATTCAAAAGAATTTGAATGAAATTTATCTAAATTACTCCTATTCATATACCTTCTTATTTGTGTATATTATAATCGAGTTCACTTAAGGATCATGTACACTAAATTTTAATCAAATTGGGCGATCGATGTTTATTAAATGTTGATAACAAATAGAGAGTTATTATTTTAATTTTAAGTTATGTCAACGGCGTACTAGAGTCATGTTCTGGTGATCAGTGAATTCTGTGGTCAGTTGTGGTCAACTGCTTTTAGATCTGCATCCAACAATAGATAACCAAAAAACAGTTGGATGACAGTTTAATATCATCCGTTGGATGCAGGTCTAACGGTAATTGACCACAACTAACCACCAAAATATGACTGTAGTGAAGTCCTCATTTGGTGGTTAGTGAATTTTGTGGTCAGTTGTGGTCAACTGCCGTTAGATCTGCATCTAACGATAAGTAACCAAAAACAGTTGGATGACAATTTAATATCATCTATTGGATGTAGATTTAACGGTAAATTAAATATCATCTGTTGGATTCAAATACCTTTCTATTTAAGTATTTTTTTTTAAATGGGATTGTCAAATGATCTCCATTTCGATTTTTTTTAACGAAATAATTTTAACCAATCATTAATAAGAATGGTTCTTCGGTGTAATCTTTTTACGTCACAACTTACTAAATGCTTTTTTTTACGAAAACATGCAATATTGCATTAGATTATTAGTCAAGTACACAGAAAAATACTTACCCTAACCCTCCCTAACTTAATGAGAGACAAATCTAGACTAAGCAATAGTGTACTATTGATACATAGTAACTCATAGAAAATTGAAATCCCAAAACTAGGCTCAGGAATACGAAACCCGGATAAAATCCGCTAGAAAAAATCAAAAAAAACTAGACTATCTTATCTAGAAGAATTAGATGAGAAACTAAACTCGGATCTATGCTCACTAGAACTTGACCTGCAACCTCTTTTGCCCAGGATCATCATCCTCACGCCTCAGGATCACAATAAGAAAATAATTGCTGGAAGAATTCTGACGCCATAACATCAAGTAGTCTCGATCAATTTCATTGCACTCCTAATACACATGTCCAACATTAATTGAGATATCTCTCAACAACCCAGCAAAACCTCACCTGACATTAGTCACAACTGCTCTCTTTGTAGGCATTGACACGATTCCTGTCTGACGCACCCATGTAGGGGTGGGAAAACCCGGCCCAAAACCCGGAAACCGACTCGAACCCGGCCCGAAAATTTGAATGGGCCGGTTTACAAAAGTGACGTCATCGGTCCGGGCTCAAAGCCCGGCCCGGCCCGGCCCGTGAAATTCGGTCCCAAACTCGGTCCCTAATGTGCAGAACCCGGCCCGGACCGGTAAAACCCGGTCCAACTCATATATTCTATCCTACCCCTAAATAACCCTAAAACCTAATCTCTCTCCTGCCTCTCCTTCGTTTCTGCCTCTCCTGCCTCTCCTTCCACAAAACCAAGTTCCGGGTTTTCCTTCGTTTCGTTCTTTTCCTAAACCCGAAGTTGAGATCCAGGCCCAACTCCGGCGCCGGGAGAGTCCTCTACTCGAAGCCCGTCCGCTTCAAGCAGCCCTCCACTTCATTCCCGGCCAGCTTCTCCACGTTCTTCTCCTTCTCCGTCAGCAATCTCAACCCTTCCTCCATCGGCGGCGGCCTCGCCTTCATCATCTCCCCTGACGACGAGTTCGTCGGCGACGCCGGTGCCTTCCTGGGCCTGCAGACCGTTGAAGGGCCCGGGTCGGGTTCCTTCGTGGCGGTGGAGTTCGACACGCTTATGGACGTGGAATTTAAGGACATTAACAGCAACCACGTGGGCCTGGATCTCAACTCCATGGTCTCTAGTTTCGAAACCCGGCCCGAGCCCGGCCCGAAACCCCATGGTTAAAACCCGACCCGGACCGATATAATCGGGCCTTGGAATGGGCCCAAAATTTCTGAACCCGACTCCTTCCGGGCTTTTTCCGGTCCCAGCCAAAACCCGGCCCGGCCCGGCCCAATCCCACCCCTACACCCATGTAACACCAACGAGGCTCAAGGCCGTCGGACGAGATGAGATCTTGAAGGGATGGGAAAGCTTGGTGGCTAGGTTTAGTGTAGAGAGAAAATTACTTACTAAATGTTCTTAGTTGTTCTAGTTTCAATTTATATTATGTTTTAATCAGATTGAATTACAAATTAAGGAAGTGATTCATCGGCTATTGGTAATTTCGAATTACAGAACTGATTGGTGATTCCAAATAATTAAGCTAAATTGAAGGTACGTACTACGTAGAAATAGTAGAATGGCGGTGAGGTTGGTGGTTTGAACAACTGGGAGCAGAAGTGCGGTAAGCAAGGGATGAAAGGAGCAAGGACAATATATACTGATTTAACGTGACAGAGAATGAAGTGTCGGCATTTCTGGGAGCTGCCTACTTGCCCTCCATTCTCAGACATTGTTTGTATATATGTCACGTCCTTTCTGCTAGCTAGCTTCTCAACATTATAGACTCTTTTTTTGTTTGTAGTAAATTAAATGTCAATTCTTTAAGAGCCAAGTTCGAAGGAGTTAGATCCAAGGTCTGTCGGTAGACACCACTCAGAATCCCAGATGCCAAAAGTATGAACATCACGAACAAGCTCATAAACTGACCTACAAAACCGGTCTAAAACAAGACATAAGAAGGCCCTCCTATCAAACCTAACCTCGGCCTTAACCACCAAAACTTGTGTTTAAAAATATAAACATAAAGATTTGTGTAAACTCTCACTCGCTTGGTTAGGAGTTGGGACAAAAACGTAACATTACTCTTGAGGGCTTTCTTGTCCGTTCAGGACATGACTCGCATTGTGTTCAACCCAAATATATATAGGCCAGCTGGATGTCAAAGCCCATTCCCTTGAGAGCAATCTGGTTCACTTTTTTTTTGTTCTTTTGTTTTGTTTTTTTGTTATTGAAAATATACGACGATCCAGCTGTCAAAGCCCATTCCCTTGAGAGCAATCTGGTTTACTTTTGTTTTTCTTTTTCGTTATTGAAAATATATGACGATACATGCGTATGATAAGATTTGAATATGTAAATTTAAAGATCACGGTAAGAATCTTTATAATTGGACTACATTCACCAACTAGTTTTCTTTGTTTGAAATGAGTATAAGAGAGGAAAAATTTATGGCTCCTAATTCAAGGGCATAACTAAAAAGTAGTCCGACCATGCTTAGAGCATATGCACTCATTGCTTGAGTAACTTATCCAAAGAGTAAGAGACAATCAAATTCAAAAATAGCAAGAGAAAATCAATTTTTGAATGGAGCAATACACAAAGTGGAAGAGCAGTTACTACTCATCATGTTGTAAAATGTTAATAAATTATTTCTCGGATAGATTTTCAACCAATAACACTGTGACACGTGTCATTATCGACTAAATAAATATACAAGATTTTCAACTAATAAAAATGTGACACATGTTATATCCACGTGTCCTTATCGGAAAAATAATTGGTCTAGATTTTCGGTAAGATTTTTGACTAATGACGATGCGACACATGTCATTTCTAGATAGCGTTATTGACAAAATAATTGGACCAGATTTTTGATAAGATTTTGTACAGATGAGTCACGAGGCACCTCAAGAATATTTGACTCGGTTCAACTCCACTAGGGCGATATGTAGAATCCATTTACCCAAGTCAGAGTTTGTGGATATGGAGGTTGATGGTCTGACCTTCAAGTCCAGAGAACATTTTGAAGGAGTGGTGTTTAGCAACTTGTTTGAACTCGAAACCAGGATTGATCGAAATGATAACATATTGAAGGAAGAAGCGCAAAGACGTACCGCTTCTAAGGATACATACTTTAAAAATCAGGTTGTTAATGCGGTTGATACCTGAAACCTTTTGGAGGGTGAAGACCTAGTGGAGGTGGATTTGGTCGAGTTGGTCGTCAAACAACCTCGGGTGTGCAAAGCTTGTGAAAAAGTTGACCCAAAACAAATTAAACCAACACCAAACAAAAGCACGAGTACAACAAAGACTAATACATGCACATACACTTTCAATATAACCAAGGCCGATTTGATCTTTGATCAACTCTTGGCCGACAATATGATTAAGCTTCCCTTCGGCCTTGTACTCCCCAAGGCCGAAGATGCAAAATGGAAATATTATTATAAGTCTCATAACTTTTGGAAGCATGCAACTAATAATTGTGTTGTTTTTCGTGATATGATATAGGATCTTATTGACACCAGCATGCTCAAGTTCCAGAACCGAAGTCTGCAATGAAGGTGGACGTAAATCCTTTCCCTGAAACCCAGGTCAACATGGTGCATGTGAGATTATAAGAGGAAAAGGACCTGCAGAAGGGTAGCAAGAGTGAGTCGGCCAAACCTAAGGCAACCAAGATCATTATTGGAAGTATCAATCTGGAGTCGCCCATAGTGACGGTTACGTGCCCGCATTGTCAAGGTGAAGTGTTTCTTGAAGATACTTTGAAGCTCAAGCAGCCAGAAAATATGAAAGAAAAGTCATAGTTGGCCAAGTTGGTCAAGCCAGTCGACCAAGGTATATCAAAGCACAATGGGACATGTCCGGAGGCTGGAAAAAGGGTTGCACACATATTTCAAACAACAAATCGAGGTTCTTCAAAGAAAAACATGGCCTATAAATAGGACAAAAGGGTTTGGAGGCCATTCAATGCAGCCAACCGAAGGAAAATCATAAGTCTTTATGATCGCCGAGATGGAAGGAGGAATGAGTCTCGCTCGGCAAACTAGGCCGAGCGAGAGCCAG
The DNA here is from genome assembly GCA_946800695.1 of Geum urbanum. Taxonomy (NCBI): domain Eukaryota; kingdom Viridiplantae; phylum Streptophyta; class Magnoliopsida; order Rosales; family Rosaceae; genus Geum; species Geum urbanum. The sequence goes on from OX327013.1 coordinate 2,968,134, forward strand.
GATATGACAAGAAAGACTACTTAGGTGGTAACTATAGATTGGGGTCATGTAAAAGGTAGTCATCTCGTAGCCCAAATTTCTCAATGAAGCTAGGTTCTCTCAGCCCAAGAAATATTGCCGAGGGGATTTTCCACTAGCTTGACAACTATACCCCAAAGCTATGACGAGATGGCCTATAAGAAGGAGAGTTAACTTTGATAGGCCATTTTATAGTGAGGAATATCACAGTCAACAAAAGTTAAGGGCAGATGGCTATCAGCAAGAAAAGGTTGTAGCCAAGACTCTTATGACTGCCACGGCAACCTTATTCGACCAAGAACTTACAAGCCACTAAACGTCTATGATAATAGGTGATATGATCAAAACCATCATGATCAGTCAGTAGATGTTTTGACCAAGTCACAAAAATGAAGACTTCAAAGGGAAATTCAGAGTGCAAAGAAAGCAAAGCTCGACCGACCTTCTGATGTCAAACCCTCGGGTCACTCAAGGTATGATGGCTCAAATACAAGTTATAGAATGACTAGGACATCCAAAGATACATCACTTAACGGTCAGGCTGGGTTTAAAGGCCAGGAGATCAAGGCTATGGAAGTAGACACAAGTATATTAGGAATTTTGAAGGACAAATTCAGAGAGTCGACTCCTCCTCCCTTAATCATCATTGATAGAAAACGTGAATCTCCATTTACAAAGGAAGGTTTGGTTACCATGAGAGACTACCACCTGTTGCATTTAACCATAGTGTTATATGGTTTAACAAATGATCAAATATTCCAATTGGAGGAAATACGCGCTGGGCATAATGTGCCATACGACTTGATGTTACCTAGCGTGACCAAAGGGACGAGAGCTATGTATCAGAGATATCGTGAGCCATATTACCCGAACAACTTTGAAAACCTTCTGATATTAAAGGACGACCTGGAATTTTTAAGAAAGTACTTTAAGGAGCATCTGGTTGAGGTTGCTTTTAGTTTGACGATAGAGGAGCAAAGATTGGCCAACAAGTTCGAACGAGAAATGAAGAACTTGAATGGCAGATGTAGTGCACTCAATAAACCCCCACTTCAGAAAACTAATAAGGATAATGTCCTTGTCGAAGCACACAGAGACTTGACACCACCATTCTCAGCAAAGGGGCTCGATAGGCTTAAGAAATATCACCATACTCACTCAGCCTTGGCTATCTATAGACCAACAGATAAGGACACCGATGTCTTAAAGTTGATCGAGGACCATCCCTCCAAAGCCTCAATTTTTTTGGACTTAGATGCTAGTCCGGGACTAAAGGTGTTACATCAAGATGCATATGAATGTGTCAAGCTTTAAACTAACACGGATGACCTCCCGCTATCTTTTAAAGATCTGAGGTTTTTAAGGTAGTATCATAAAGTCGTCTCTGCCACCGAAACTTATGGGTTAACTCGACTTGAAAAGGGTTTGGTAGCTCGATTTGATGATTTGGCTCATAACGAAAGAAGATGTGAAGAGAAGCCATTTGTCGAGTCCTCAGAAGATGATCAGTTTGGTGAGGATGAAAACGATGATAACGGCCCTAACGGCTGAAATCACCAGATAAATGAAGTAGTCAATGAGAACCTCAATCAAGATGGCCGAGGAAACCAACAAGACGACGGTGGGGAAGATGATGACGACCATGGTGGCCATCAAGATTATGCCCCAAGATTTGTTAACGACACATACCTCGATAAAGAGGTGGATTATGGTGATGGTGATCAGAATGATGACCAATTTGACGAGGAATACCAGGATAATTATCTAGAACACAACCAAGATGATGATACTAGCATGTCCAATTTCACTTCGGCCGAGCAACATCATCCGAGACAAGCCAGCGATACATCAGTTCGTGCCTCAGCTAATGACGATCTCATGATCAACATGATCAGTATCTGCCTGATTAGTCGGAGTCTTATGGGTCAAGTTGCAAGTGACAAGAGAACCGCGAGAGTTTATGTAAGCAAACCCAATGAGTATATGACTAGGTCACGCAGTCCTCTATACATCAGTGCCATGTTGGGCAGCTGCGAGGTCTCACCATTGTTAGTTGATGACGGTTTGGCTATTAACATCCTTTCTCTTTTAGTCTTGGCTCAACTTTACAAGACCACTCAAGACTTTGTCCCTTCTAATTTAGATCTATTCGACCATACTAGAAAAGACTCTTAACCGAATGGTGTCCTTCCTATCGAAACTAGTGTTAGAAGATTTCATACAACAACCTACTACTTCGTGGTGGATACTCCTCACAAGGCTCTCCTTGGTCGTGATTAGGTTCATCAGAACACGTGCATCCCCTCCTCATTACACCAACTCTTGGTCATATGAAAAGGAAACGAGATCGAGGTTATTAGTTCCATTGTTCCAAGGACCCAAGAAGATACAACCGTCAACATGACGTATATCTTCCCATCTATCCCAACCAGGGAAAAAGAGCATGATGGACGATGACGTTCTAAAAGAGAGCATTTCTCAGGTTCAAGTCATAGAGGCGGCCAAAGCTTGTTTTGACAACCCAACTACGGCTATGACGAAACATATCAAGCCACTGTACATCACGGCTCATGGAAGGATATCCGATTTCGAAGGACTTGGTAGATGGAGGAGTAGTTGTCAATGTTATACCCTTGTCGGTAGTAGAGAAATTGAAGAAATTTGACCAAGACATATTGTCATCTGACTTGGCAATCAGTGACTTTTCGGGTGAAAAGAAGCAGATTCGTGGAATCCTACTGATTGAAGTCACAGTTAAAAATAAAAGAATGATGACTTATTTTTTTGTGATCAATTCGAAACCATGCCACAATGCCATTTTGGGCCAAGCTTGGATCCACCAGAGTATGTGCATCCCATCAGTATTGCATCAACTTATTATAATTTTGAATGGTGATACAGTCGAAGTGGTAGAGGTTGATGCTGCACCCTTGAAAGTATTAACCAACGCGGTTGACGCGCAATATTATTATGATAATTTTGGGTGTTCTCAGCTACAACGTGATAATGATACCAGTTGGGTCACAGGGGTCACACTGAGAAAGGGTTTGGCCTTCGGAGCCAAGGTTGTCCGCGAGGACTTAGAGCGACCATTGTTAGTGGACTTTTTTGAACCAATCATCATCCATGGATAACAACCAAGAGATCGATGAGCGAGAGGCCGCAGTCAAATCGACTTCGAAGAGATTGCTAGCCTATTAGGCCGAAAACTCAGTTGCGAGTGATTCGGCCATGAATTTGTTAGATTATATTACAGAAGGAAAGCAAGATGATGAACTAGAATTCGTTTACATCGGCTTACTCTGGCCGAGTTGGAGAAAGATTTGTTTGAAGCAATTGACCCAATGGAAGAATTAAATTTGGGAACAACCGACGAACCATGAATGATCAAGATTAGCAACCTCTTATCCCCAATGTTGAAGAAGGAACTAATAGCTTTGCTGATAGAGTTTAAGGATTACTTTTCTTGGAGTTATCATGAGATGCCAAGCTTGGATAGGAATGTAGTCGAGCATAGATTAAATTTAGATCCAGCTTGTACGCTTTATAGGCAACCACCTCGACGGTCTAACGTTGCGGACTTACCATAAATTAAAGAAGAAATAGAACGATTGTTGAAGGCTGGTTTCATTCGAACGGCCTAATATGTTGAGTGGTTATCTAACATTGTGCCGGTCAGAAAGAAAAATAGAAAGTTGCGCACATGTGTTGACTTGAGAAACCTGAATTTGGCAACTCTAAAGGATGAATACTATATGCCGTGGCAGACCAACTTGTCGATGGAGCAGCTAGACATAAAATCCTTTCCTTCATGGATGGACATGCTTGTTATAACCAAATATTTATAGCCGAGGAAGATGTTCATAAAATGGTTTTTTGTTGTCCCAGGTCAATTGGGATATTCGAATGGTTGGTCATGCCTATTGGCCTCAAGAATGCTGGGGCAACATACTAACATGCCATGAACATGATTTTTCATGAACTCATCGGCCGAATTATGGAAGTGTACATTGACGACGTGGTTGTCAAATATGCCAAAAGACAAAATCACATAGCTGACATTTGACAAACATTTGAAAGAATGAGGGCTCACAGGCTCAAGATAAATCCATTGAAGTGTGACTTTGGTGTATCGACTGGGAAGTTCTTGCGTTTTGTGGTCTGAGGCCAAAACAAGAGCTATTAGAGAAGCACCTCCACCAACCAACAAGAAAGAGTTCCAATCTTTTCTAGGAAAAGTTAATTGTCTAAGACGGTTCATCTCGAACTCTGCTAGGAAAATTCAACCATTTTCATCACTTCTTCAACTGAAAAGCAAAGATGACTTTGTGTGGAACGATGAGCATCAGAAAGCTTTTGACGAGCTCAAAAGATATTTGTCCAATCCTCCCGTGTTAGTACCCCTTGTACGCAGTCGACCTTTGAAATTATACATTTTGGCCTCGGACAATTCTATTGGACGTTTACTTGCACAAGACAATGAGAAAGGTAAAGAGTGTTTTGTCCATTATTTGAGTCGAGTTTTGACTGAATTGGAGATTCTCCATTTGTCCATTGAGAAATTGTGCATGACTCTATTTTTTTCGGCAACTAAGCTTCAACACTACATGGTACAGTCCGTTATCCAAGTTATATCAATGACATATTTTATTAAATACATGCATACTCGGCTAATCATTCGAGGCCGTATAGAAAAATGGACAATGGCGTTATCAGAGTTTACATTCCAATATATGCCACAAAAGACGGTCAAGGGACAAGCTTTGGCCGACTTTCTTGCCCACTACTCGTCTATAGATATTGAAAGGGCTGAAGATTTCGATATTTGTGCGATTTATGTGGCCTTGATGGTTAATAACCATTGGACGGTGTTTTTTTACGGATGAAGCACTGAATTCACTGCGGGCGCTGTGGTCTTCATAGAAAACCTGAGTGTCAAAAATTTCAGTTTGCCTTTCAGTTGGATTTTCAATGTACAAATAACCAAGACGAGTATGAATCGCTTATCATTGGACTCGAGATCCTCCAAGAGATGTAGTGTTGGTTTATGGTGACTCCTAACTAGTTATCAACCAAATGAATGAAGAGTATAAATGCACAACCTGGGCATCGTCGACATACCATGTAATGGTCAACCAATTAATAGATATATTTGATCAAATATCTTTCGCTCATCTGCCCAGATCGACCAACTCTGAAGCTAATGAGATGGCCCTAGTGGCGTCATGGATTCATATTCCGAACCATGAATATAGCAGGGTAGTTAAAATTGAGGGACAGGTCCTCACCGCTTTAGAGAACAGAGGAGTGTCCTACAGTGTCTTCTCTATTGACTTTGAGCATAATGATTGGCAATATCCGATTGTCAAATTTCTCAATAACCCAGTAGGACAACATGACTGAAATATTCGATATTTTACAAGGAACTTCATCATATACAAAGAAGCAGTATACCGCAAGGGATTGGACGACCTAGTACTCTTTTGTATAGGGGGCATGCGTGATGTTCATGAGCGAATATGTGGGGTTCATTGGCCGGAGTCAAAATGAGATGGTTGATAAGACGACATGATTTTTACTGGCCTATAATTTTGAAAGATTACATTGAGTTCGCCAAAAGTTGCAAGAAATGTCAAATTCATGACCCAGTGCCAAGAATGTCGGCCGACATCCTACATCCAATCGTTAAACCTTAGCCATTTTGAGGAGGCAATGGACATCATTGGAACCATCAGACTACCGCCCTCAAAGCAACATATATGGATCCTAGTTGCAACAGATTACTTCAAAAAGTGGGTCAAAGAAAAGGCATACGTTACAATTACAAGTGCAATAGTGATCTAGTTCATAAAGGATTACATCATACACAGATTTGGCATTCCAGAAACTATAAGGCTGACTAAGGCTCAGTCTTCATAGCTGAAGCCATGCATGATATGACCGAGAAGTTGGGCATAAAATTGATACATTCTACATCATACTATGCTTAAGAAAACGGTCAAGATGAAGTAAGTAACAAATGGATCATCAATATTCTCAAGAGGATGGTGAAACACAACCCAAGAGATTGGCACAATTTGTTATCTGAAACACTTTAGGACTTCAGAACATCAAAACGAACAACCACCGGAACAATTGCTTTGACGTACGGTCATGATGCCATATTTCCAGTTGAAGTAAAACTTCTAGCTCTGCGAGTCGCGACTCAATATAGAATGGGAGCCGGTGAATACTCCCAAGCAATGATACAAGAGTTAGAAGAACTCGACCAAGAGAGAATGAATGCGTACAATTGCATGAAGGCTCAAAAGAAGATGGTGGCTCGGGCATATAATAAACGAGTCAAATTCAAGTCGTTCGTCCAAGGTGAACTGGTGTGGAAGGCGGTTTTGCTTATAGGGACTAAAGATAGAAGATTCGGGAAATGGTCACCAAGATGGGAAGGTCCATATATCAATCATAAGATTTTAGGCAATGGTGCGTATCAATTGAAGGATCAAGATGGTGAACTACATAACATGCCTATAAACGGCCAATTCCTTAAGAAGTATTACCCAACCACGTGGGAATGAGGGAGCAAAGGTCTTTTGACTAACGTGGTTGGTCAGTTTGTAATGGGTCAACTTGTATCAATGGTCGAATGACAAGTTTGTAAATTCGGCCGATCAATTGTGTATCAGTATAAAAGTGATAGTTTTGTTTATTACTCCTCTATGCATCATTTAACATAACTTTGAACGTACTCCTAAACTCCGTGCCGACCGATTTTCATTACTCGGCCAACTTTTGTACTTGGGTAACTCATTTTGCTCGATTAGACTCATTTTTTTACTTGGATGACTCGTTTAGCACAACTGATTCTAACTTTTTTCTTGGTTGAAACTCAGCCGACTCTACTTGCTTGGTTGGAACTCGACCGACTCTACTTGCTAAGTTGGCACTCAACCCACTCTCTATTTACTCGGTTGACACTTGACCGACTCTACTTGCTTGGGTGAAACTCGAACGACTCTACTTGCTTGATTGATACTCGACTGACTGAACCAGATGGTTAAGTGTAATATTAGTTAACCGTATGGTCGAGGACCCAACCCTACAGCTAAGTGTGAGATCTTAACCACATAGTCAAGTGCGACTCAACCATACAGTCAAGTGTGAGATTACTTAACCACACGGTCGAGTGTGACAAAACCATACGGTCAAGTGTGGGAGTATTTAATCACACGGTTGGGTGTGATTCAACCCTACAGACGGAAATCAGGTCAAGTACTAGACCATATGGTCGAGTATGGAAGTTGTTACACGACCATATGGTCGATTATAAATTTGACTATTCGACAGTGTCAACGTAACTATGCGATCAAATGCAACACAACTGTGCATAAAAATAACCAAGATTATAAATTTGACTCGACCGTATGATCAAGAGTCAAGTTTACAACACAGCCATGCAGTCAAAATGCAAAGTTGGTTAATTTAGTATATGGTGGATGGAGAACCATTATGATGATCAATTTATGTTGGTTAAGAGACACCGATGAATTTCGACCAAGTAGAAGACAATCATTCACATGCATATGAAATAAGCCACATAATTACATCCATAAGGTTCAGCTTTCAAGCCGGTTACAAAATATGTGACAAAATAGGGCCTACCAACATAAAATACGGCTTTCACAACGCAGATAACCCAATCTTAAACCCGAGGGAGAAGCGACCCTGTGAATTCCTTCAAGGCATCCAAACTTTTTATACCTTGGTTAATTCTCATGTGCTTCATGGTCATTGATTGCTTGTAATCTTTGGTAGCTTTCAACTTCAACTTGAGATCTTTATCTTGGTGCTTGATGGAAAATTCCTTCACGGCTAAGGTTGCTTTGTCAACCTCTTGTTTGGCTTCAACCAGTACTTTCTCCAAGTCACTAACCTTCCGTTGAGTGTCAACCAAAGTTTGGTTGATATCCTCCCATTCAGTTTTAACCTTCTTATGAATGTCTTTGGCTAACTTGCTCGTCTTGATATAACTTTTAGCCTGGAGCATGGTTGGTAGTACAAATTGGACGGTGCCTAAATGCATTTCCATTGAAATGAAATCGGTGACAGAGAATTTGTTGGCATCAATCAATATCTCCACAACTTTCTTGAAGTCAAAAAAGCACTCTTCATCAACACAGTTTGAGTCTATGAGTGAAAATCGCCTGACTGTTGCCCACTCGGTTGTAAGGTCGATAGCGTCAAAGCCATGGTTAAGTGAGAAGTCGACGTCGTGATCCAAAAGTCTAAGGAAATCCTCGGTTGATCCCAAAAGAAGGTTACTTCTTCAAGATACCTGCGTTCAAAGAAGAAAAAAGTTGTTTAGAATTATGCAGTCAAATCAATGTTATCGGTCAAGATCAAATGTGCAACGATCAAATGTGCAACACAATTTACCATTAAGTCAGACGATGACACAATATGTGATTCAGCCTTCACACTTCGAATTTCTAAGGAAGTAGATGGTAAAGGAATTGTGACACGAGCGGATGGTGGTTGAAGGAAACTTTGGTCGGTGGTAACCATGTGCAAGTAAGCCAGTATATCAAGATGCATGAAATAAGTCATTTGGTGTGCAAGTGATGGTTAAGAAGGAAGAAATATGATCGTTGGAATGACTCACGTCATTGTTGTCATAGGTATCACAAGGTTGATTGTTGTTTGGAGGATCCAACTCAAGAGACACCCGTTTATGAAGTTCAGATTTAATAAGCATGAGATCATCAAAGTCAATTGTAACCATCTAAAAAATACGTCAGTCAAATCAATGTAAGTGACGCATTCAAATAAAATAGTCTTCAACCAAAAAAGAAAGCAAGCATACTCACCTTTGTGTTGACCGCCACAAAGGTAGAATCATCCAATATTGTGGAAGGTGATCTATTAGCATGCTCGTCATCCTATAATGGTAAATGTAGCGAGAGATGCAAAAATTACTCACTAATTATATGATTCAATGACTATCGATTGGTTTCTAACCGAAGACATACCTCACTCGAATTGGATGAGATGAGTGGTTCACTACCGGCCAATTCATCGTTCTCGTTTGAGGTGAAAGTCATAACTTTGTGGGTTTGATCGACCTCAGAGTTGCACAGGTGCAAAATAACTTCACCCATTAAAGTGTCGCACATGGTCAAGTTGTCAATTGTATGCTTTAACTCGGTTGATATGTTAACTACTTGTTGTGCACTCCGTGGTAGTGTAGTTGATCATTGCTTCAGAGCACCACCCATAAAATGATAATCCAGTAGGAAAAAATGTGCAAGATTGGTTGTCTAGGTACATCAATCAATAAAACACAAGAGAAGACTTGGCAAACCTGAAAGAGAAGATCTGTTGTTAATACATGGTTGCTTGGGCGTGGGTCTTTTGCGCTTACTACTTTTCCTTATTATCGACAGTGGAATACTGTACAAGGTAATAGAGGTTGTCTCAGGCATGTCACACGCGAAAAACTTCTTGGTGTAAGAAGTTCACCAAGTGTCAAAGTACTTGGTTGTACCATAGTATGGTGGACGAGGCTTCATTTGAGTATGATTAAAATAGGTACCCAATCGTGCATGATTGACTACGGATATCTACTTTTCCTTATTCTCCACTTTTCTTCTTTTTATTGAAAAAGAAAGAAAAACAATCTTCAGTGGAGTGATCCTTCAAGCCCATGTGTGAAAGTTGTCGACCGATGACCATGGTTGCAGATAAATCAACCGTCGGTCGAAGGTCGTTGAAGTAGCTTTGAAGCCATATCTGAAACATCCATAGTGGACCCATGACATCTAGAGACATGTCGCTGGTGACTATGAGGCACAACATCTGATACAAATGGGCTAACAGAAAGACTCCAAGGTTCAGACCATAAGATGTGGCTAAAGAATTAGCAATATTGGTGAACTTATACACACACTTAGTAGACTTGACACAAAACATATACTTGCATAACCAATAGAAGAGGAAAGCAGCATGCTCATGTTCCTTCAACCCCACCCTCCAAACCGTCGATTCGTCGGCCCCAAATGTCGCATATAAAGTGTTATAGTTAAGGATATTTCGACAATGAGCTTGAGTTTTTAAGTCGTCCATTGTCTCGTCTTCTTCTTTATTCGACTTCAATTTATTGTAGAACTCATCGGGTAGTTTGATATCAGCATTGATTTCACCTACCTTAGGTTCGAAGCCGAAGATAGGGCCATGTTAAGAAGTGTGGGACTCATCATCCCACAAGGGAGATTCAACGCGTTGGTGGCCGATGACCAAAAACACAGTGCGACCGCGATGAGAGAGTGGTCCATGGTTATCTCGTGCTCGGTCATCTTTATGAGATCATAAATGCCAAGCTTCTTCCATTTATCACCAAAGTATGACTCTATGTGCGGAACCCATTTCTTCCATTCGGGAGTTAGGCTTGGCCATCCCTTTTGAGGACGTGGTTGTGTGCTCCAATTTGACCATTGAGATTCGTAGCACATCTTCAATTCATCAACCATGGCGTACTCCAACACTTGGGCGACAGAAGGAGGCATGCCTTGAAGGTAGTGAGAGCCAAGAAAGGAGGTAGCCTTGTCTGTCCTGCTATCTTTCATATCGCATATCACCAAGTCCCAACAAAGCCCCTTGGGGTCATTTAGTGCTTGCTCTAATTTGACCGCAAAGGCTTGTGACTCCTTGTCAAGTATCTTCTCCAACCTCACATCAACAGCGGACGTGGCTTCCTCTGTTAGTGTCAAAGCTTGACTAACCTGTCGCCACGATAGAACATGTTACTAACAAAACAATATTAAGAAGTCACTTCATGGTGACTGGTTACGTTTTGACAAGCATGTAAGAGAGAAAATTTGGGGGAAGCCAAACAAGCGATGCCAAACACGTTGTCCATGTCTTATTTTCGATTAAGCGAAACAAGCTAGCATTACTGGTAGCCGATTCACAGAGTTTTGGCATCATGAGGCTGTGAAAATATGAGTGACTATTATACTGGCACAATGCACAAAATTCAACAAGGCAAATATTCATCAATAGCTACCAATACTTCACCTAGATCGCGTAGGAAGGCACTTATCTATAATACCTCAGCAAATGTAAGGCCTGCAAGCATAATGCGACCCAAGTGTATTTGAAAAGGTCTCAAAAGAAAATCAGAGAAGGATGCTTACTGTTTGAAGTCCCTTTGAAGTGGAGCTGATGAAATTACTTGTTTCAATATATGGATGAAGCAGAGCAAATAGTTTGATTGGTTTCTAATTCCATCTTTTCAAAGCATCGATTTAGGCTTATAATTGAGAATGGTTGTTCAAAACAGATGATAAAATAATGAAAATATCAAATTCCAAAATGTACAATCTGATGGAGAGCTACAATGTGATTTCTTAGATCATCTATTGATAAAGCCCTGTCAAAGAAGTAGCTACTAACCATATTTCGTTGCCCATAGTCACCGTTGAAATAGGGGAGGAAGGATAAGGCTCTTCTACGGTTTGAAATAGGAATCGGGATAATCTTTGCGTGGTGACTTCGTTAACATCAATCTGAATATTATAAGTGAATCAACAGAGGGATGCTGAAATGCGATTAAAACATATGGACTTGAAAGCTCAATTGAGTGCCTTACCTCAAGTGTGTCTTCAGGTATGTTTGTGAAGTGATAACAACAAGGGAGAAGAGTGAATAAAAGAACTTCCATTCACATTTTCGTGAAGGAGATGAAAATTAGTTTATGCTCGATGAAGAAGACTAGCGTCAAAGAGTGGGAAGATATGAATTTCTTAATTAAGGTGGGAATGGAATTGAGCGGCGATGGCTGCAGAAAAGTGAAACGAAGAGAAGGGTAGAGAATAAATGAAGAAGAGAGGAGAAAGTCATGTGTACAAGGGAAATGATTTTTAAACAATACGAAAAGAGAGGAAGAAATAGTGGAATAAAGAGAAAGGCAAGAAATGAGCAAAAAGGAAAAATAGAAATTGGCACGCAATTCAATGTGTGGGAAAATTTTGTTTTAAAGAAAATATAGAAATTGGCTCTTGGTGTCTATGATCTTGACCGAGTCAGTTTGTAAGGTGACGGAAGTAAGTGACGGGATATATTGGTTTTAGTCTCATAACCATTCGGCTTGTGAGCCGAAGCTCATGAGACTGGGGGGGGGGGGGTTACAATGTTTGTGCCTAAATTTACGGATGCATGTATATTGTCAACCGATGAAGTAATAGCTGAAGTGGTCGTCGCCGATAAGTATTTGACAGCTAACAGTCTAAGTCGGCCGACATGTTCTGCTGACACTACTAGAAAAAGTATTTTAGACATCGCACCTTTAACATCGGTTGGAAAAACCCCTGATGTAAAAAAGTTTTTAGACATCAGATTTTTAAAAACCGATGTCATTTGTATAATTTACATCGTTTTTAAGTCAGACTGATGTTAGGTATCCCATTATTGGTTTTTGAAAACGCGAAAAAAACCTAAGTGTCTAGGGTTATGTTGGAGGGAAAAAAAATTTTCATTCCCTCACTTAGTTTTTTTCGACCTCTCTCTCTCACAGACCTCTCTCTCTCTCTCACTAAGGTGAACTCACTTCCTCTCTCACTTCCTCTCACCTAAATCTCCTCCTCCGCTCTCCTCCTCTGCTCTCCTCCTCCGCTCTTCACCTAAATTTTCATTCCCTCACTTTGTGTGATCTCGTTTAATTCCGGTTTCTCGAATCGCAGACGAGAAGTTAGCGGCAGCAGCGGCGAATTGTCCGCCGAGAAAGAGGAAGAATGTTTTGGATTCGGCGGTGAGTAATAGTAAGTAGCTCAGTGATTGATTTTGAAATTTTGGATTTTATTGAGTTTTGAATTGAGATTTTTGGAGTTTTGAATTGGAGTTAGGTTAAGGAAGTTGGTGACAGTGTCGAGGTTACAGTGATTGGTGAAGACGAAGAGGACTGGTTCCTTCCTCCGCCTAAAGAGGTTTCAAATATCCTTGGGATTATAAGCATTGAAGTTAAGGAATATTCCTTGTTGCTGCTTTCATAATCCAGGTTAGATATCTTAGACCTCTATCATGGTTTTCAGTTTGTGTATGATGTGGATGGTTTTTAGTGTGTGTATGATATGTGATTGAATGGAATGTTGTTAATCGGTTATGGCGGTGATCTCGTCCCTTAGCTTAATCTCGATTTGATTGATTTTCTGGTTGGATGAATTAAATTTGTAACGGAGATCGGTTATTCGTTTTTGATGCTGTGATTTGTTAGGGTTTGGAGTCGGCTGGCTCGATGGTGGTAGCTGATGAACTGTTGTGTAGATCGGTTATTGGTTAATGGAGATTGGAGTATTCTTTCATTGATTTCTTGATTTCTTTGCAAATCCATCTAGAATCGGCCTGGATTGTGATGCTTCCTTGGTGTTTTCTATTTGTGTGTTATAGGATTTGGCTGGAGAAAGCTGTTTCCATACATAATATAAGCGGGAGTTTGGGTTATTGGATTTGCTGGACAAGATCACTTTCGTTTTCATTTCGGTTACCAAAAAAGTATTTGTGAGGTTTGAATTTGGTTGGTTAAGACAATCAGTTATTGTTGCCTTGTTGGTATTTGTGTTAGGATGAAGCTGCTTCAGATGGCTTTTGGGGTGATTCCGTCATCCAGGCTTTTCTTGGTTTCGTCATTCAGTGTTCAACTCATTCTTCCCACTTTTCATTTTTGATTGCATAATTGGATTTTGTTGGGGAATCAAGTCTTTATGTTGGTTTGTTTTAGGGTGTCCCTGGCTTGTTAATGATTGTTAGGGAGCAGCTGTGGTGGTGGATTGATGTCATTAAATTGATTTTCTGATCGGTTTTTTCTTCAATTATGCCCCTTCTTACTCAGAATCTTTTGCATCATGGCTACTTAATACATTTTATGGGTGTAATTTTTGAAATCTGCTGGTATTTTGGCTAGGTACAAGTGCTCAAAAGAATCTTTAAAAATTGGATTTTGGCTGTATCAGTTTGCTGGCTACCTCTACTCAACATTTCTTTTCATCTATGTTTTATCCAAGTTTTATCAGAATGCTTTTGGGCTTATAACCTTTTTTTTTGGTATGCATCAGGGTTTGGCTACCTACCAGGTCTTAGTGTGCTTTGCCTTCTTTGATTTCAGGATTTGGTCCTTCAACTTTGTTTCTGTTTACAATTTTTTTCTTCCCTTTCCTCTTCTTACCTTTGTAATGAAATCTAGTGATATTATAACTACAGATGCGGCTGAGACAGTTCTAGAGCGAGGGTCATACAAAGTGGATTTACAATGCGGTGAATTTGTTCCTAATCTATTTAGATTTAACATGCTTCTATTTGTTGGCTGGATTCTGGTCTTGTTTTATTTGAATTTATGTGCCATGTTTTTGGGTGCTGTGATTTGTACATGGGATTTGGCTTGCTCATGGTGTCTGCTGGATCACCCAATCAGTTTTTGGTTATTCTTCCATTAATTTCATATTTTCTTTGCAAGCCTGCCTGGTTTGTTTTGGATTGTGATAAGTTAGTTGCTGGCTATTGATGTGTTATAGGTATGCTGGTGATGGCTGCATTCATATATAATGACCGAGACTCGGGGTTCAACGGTTTCCTCAACTTCCTCCTGTCAGAAATATATTTATGCATTTTACATGCTGCCTCATACAAATATATTTATGCATTTTACATGCTGCCTCATACAGCTGAGTCATGGGTGGGTTTTGTTGGTGTTGGTAGGAAAATGTTGCTGGCATGGTGATCCTTGCATGGAGATGTTCTCTGTTTTGTGATTTCAGTGTTCTTTATTAAACAAGATCGGTTCTTGGTTAACATAGAGTCGACTATGTTTTAATCAATATCTCTATTTCCTCATGAGCCTGTTGGCGAAGATCGTGATGCATCCATGTTTTCTTAATGTCTTGTAGGATTGGCTGGAGAAGGCTGTTACTGTACATACAATAAACAGGAGTTCATTTGATTTGGAAAACATTTTCATTTTCTTATACTAGTTTATCCTTTTCTTGTCTGTTTTCAAAATTTATTTACCAAACTTGTTGGCCGGTCTTATAAGCAGCTTGTAATATGGTGTTGTTCAGGAGGGACTTGGGAGTCTCTAGCTGCTGTATGGGTAACGCAGGTGTTTTTGGAAGGTGTATATGGTTTGAGAACAGAACTTTTTCTTGATAACTCCCTATTTTATTTAACTTGTATGTGATTTGATACATCTTTAGAGTTTGGGCTCATATTTCATTTTATTGATGTGTTATATCAGGGTTGGGTTTGAGGCAAGCAGCTTTAACGTGTTCTATTTTGTCGGATCCCTGGTGTGTGGAATTTGTCTTCTAAACCACTGCATTTTTGTTGATGAACATGTGATTCTTGATTTTGTTTGGTTGCCATCTTCTTTCTATGACTAATGTTTATTTGTTGGTTTCTTGCACATTTGTCGTGTAATTTATTAGAGCAAGATTGCGCAAGGGGGTGATGACTTATGTTTCCAGGCCATTTTCAGGATTTTACTACTGTCCGTCTCATCTTGCTCTGTTCATTGGTAGTTTGCAGTGGTATTGAGTTGTCTGTGCTTTCACCTTATTGGTCTGTATAGTTCCTTGCATGATACTACTGTATAAGAAGTTTTGTTGGTTTATTTGGAATTGTGGGCAAGTGAAACGTTTTGGTAGTAGAGAGGACTGATGTATTGGTTTGTGTCCAACCTTTTCTCACATCCCCTTCCCCTGCTTTGTGCTCATTTTTGAAGCTTCTGCTCCTAAACCTTAATTCTGTTGAAGATGAGTTTCAGTGTTGTTTGGGGGAGAGTCGATGTGTGTGTTCATCCATAACCAGCAGATGTGAGTCAACAGCTCGTTTGGTTTTAGTGCTGAACTTGTGCCCCCTTTATATCTGTTGATCTGTTTCTGTTGCCTCATGATGTAATCTCTGTTAGGCTCATGCTCTATTTTACACGTGTAGGGTGTGGTGGCAAGAGTTTGTTCGCTTCTGCTTTCTTGTTTCCTGGTTTTGGATGGTGGCGCGTCGGAGTAGATATATAGCTAGGGAACTTCTATCGGATTGCTAGCATGGTTATATGTCCCAATATTTTGATGATGGATAGGATAGTAATCCATCTTTTGAAACAACTTGAATTTGGCAGTACTGTAACTTGAATTTGGGGCTGTAAGAGAGAATCATTCTCATTAATTTAAGCCAATTAGAAATCGTTATAACTAATGCATAAGATGAGAACTGGACATCAAAAGCAACCCAAAATCTGATGTCAAATAAAATTTACAACATCTGGTACAAAGCCAAAATCTGATGTATAAGATGAGAGCTGGAAACCAAAAACAACCCAAATTCTGATGTCAAATATAGTTTTTAACATCAGGTACAAACTCAACATCTGATGTCAAAAACGATATTTAACATCAGGTACACAAACAAAATCTGATGTCAAAACATACATCTTACATCGGTTATACATGGAATATCGATGTAAAGGTAATAAATTGTAATGTAGACTTCGATTTCATTGGGTCTTTTACTCTAAATATGAATGTTTGAAAGTACCTACACACACTGGAATAGTGAGATATACATAAGCAACCGATGTCTATTGTAACCTTTGACATCGGTTCCTAACCGATGTCCCATTTTTGCCGATCTTTTACATCACCCACTAAGACATCGGTCTGGTATGATTTTTTACATCGGTTCTGAACCGATGTCTAAAATACTTTTTCTAGTAGTGTGAGTCGACCGATGGAATGTGCTTGGTCAATATTTTCTCTTTATCATGGTCGAGGTCAACCACCAGTCTTCGGTCATGGCCCATGTTCGTTCCCAGATGACTAAGTAGTTGGTATTTGGGCATGACAGTTAACATTTATCAATATGAGTGGGTCAAGTTACTTTTCGGGCTTCGATCGAGAGTGAGTTGGATTTGAGTCCATTGGTAGGAATGCAATGGGTTTGATAAGGAGAGCTTTTAATGCAAAGATTCTGATAACTTAGCCGAGTAAAGCATTAATGGGCGGATCATCATCAAATCAAAGTAACCAAGTTAGAGAAGGAATGTACCAGATGATGGTCGAGGTAAAGAAGGTTTGAATTAACTAGAATCAAGGCATTCAAGTTCTATTGGGATTCATCAGCTGAATGGTCGAGTCAGCCAGCCTAGGGTTTTTGTATAAATTGTATATGCAGAGTTCTTATAACACATTGTAAAGGGTCATGCACCAAATACACAAACTTACATAAAAGTTTTCTAACTTTTATTTCCATAGGTACTTTACCTTGTTCATCATTTATTTTGATAATATAGATTCATCTTCTCACAATTTACATTCTTATTCTTTATATTCTTGCTACTTATTTTATGTTCTTCAATTTTTTGCACTTCGATTCCTTGCACCTAGGAGTTGTTGGTTAACTTAGCATTCTCTACTCATCGATCTCTTTCGGCCAGTCCGGATTTGGTCGATGCGATTTGCTGTTCACACACACATCACCTTATAAAGATTTGACGACCGAGTCTATTTCACCTTCATCTTCACTATGATATGCGAGTATATCAACCCTCATCGGTCACGTGCACTTTTGAGTTCACTCAGAGCTTAGACGTGATCGAGAACCAAGATTAAAGCCTTAGTCAAGTTGTTTCGTGGTCTAAGTGATCACTTAGACCATGGATATTTAGCTATATTCCGTAGTCTAAGCAAGGAGTAAAATATCGGATATTGAGGATATATCGACGTTCTAAAATTTGGATATATCGATGGAAATATCGATGAAATATCGATCCAGTGAAAATTCTGACAGAAATGACGGAAACTAATAAAAATACATGGAAATTTGTAATAAAACTTTTGGAGAAATATCGATAAAAATCGGAAAATTTCGAGAAATTTAGGGATATATTTGAGGATTTTTCAGGTAACTCCAAAAAATCGAAATATCGCCGATAATATCGATTTTATATACATTGAGTCTAAGTGAACACTTAGACCACGCATATGAACATCTCTGTAGTCTAAGTAATTATTTATTTATTTTAATTAAAATTTTAATTTAAAGTAAAATATTAATAATTTAATTAAAATGCTAAATTCTCATTTAAATATTGATAAATTAATTAAAATACTAAGGAGAGCGGAGTCGCCGGAGAGGGGAGTCGCCGGAGGGAGGGGATCATCGGATTTTGGGTCGCCGGAAAGTTGCCGGATTTTTGAGATAGAGTGAGAGTGAGAAAGAGGAGAAGAGGAATTAAAATACTAAGGAGAGCGGAGTCGCCGGAGGGAGGAAGTCGTTGGAGAGGGGAGTCGCCGGAGGGAGGGGATCGCCGAATTTTGGGTCGCCGTAAAATAATAAATTAATTTAAACTCGCTAGAGAGCAGAGTCATCAGCGGGAGGGAGTCGCCGGAGAGGGGAGTCACCGGAGGGAGGAAGTCGCCGGATTTTTGAGAGAGAGTGAGAGAGAGGAGAGGAGGAATTGAGAATGGGATGAGGAAAAAGGATCGTATGAGTCCTTTATATAGACTTTCACTTAGACCGCGGATGTGTTTTTTCCATCGTCAAAGTGCACTTAGAAGACAGAAACACCCATTTCCGTCGTCTAAGTGAAAATTTTGAATTTTTAGAACCGGCGCCCAATTAATTTGGCGGGTGGGAGTTAACCGCCCTAATTTTGGGGAGCGTTTCAAATTTCACTTAGACAACGGAAATAGGCATCTCTGTTGTCCAGGTGAAATTTGAACCGTTCCCCAAAACTTTGGCGATAGAAATTGAACAGCCATCTTTTTCAACCTAGACGACGGAAAAGACCATCTCCGTCATCCAGGTGATCACCTAGACGATGGAGATGATCTTTTTCCGTCGTCCAAGTGGTCACCTAGACAATGGAGATGTCCATCTCCGTGGTCCAGGTGAAATAATCGTAAAATTAATTTTTAAAAATAATTCGCAAGGAAGTTTCCAATCTGTCATTCTAATGAAATAGTCGTAAAATATCGATTAACTTATCGTATATATAAACAATTGAATTTAAGACGACGAATAATCTTACGTCTTTAAACTTGTTAAGTATCTACTAATGTGTTTAATTTAAGTGTTATTAAGTATAGGCTCATTGCATATCGACATTAACGAAATTGAATTTGGAAAAAATAACCCTTGGATACATTCTCCATAAGAAAATATATAAATAGAATAATTTTCAAAAAATAGTAAGTTCGTTAAGGGTTTCATCAGCACAGTTAACCGCAAAACTGAAATTTTTACAAACCGGAAACGTGGATACACGAAAATCCATAAGTCCTATTTTGGAACCGTCGATGCTCATACTCCAAGCATTGTTTACTCTATGGTCTCGACGAAAAGAGTATGCATTGGGACATGGTCTAGATGGTCGTTGTCTTAGATGAAATTACAAAAATTTCACTTAGACGACGCAAAGGCACATTTGTGTCGTCCAAGTAAGCACTTAGACGACGCAAAGACACGTTTGCGTCGTCCAAGTACTCACTTAGACGATGCAAACGTGCCTTTGCGTCGTCTAAGTGAAAAGTCAGGGTTTAGGGTTTAGGGTTAAGGGCCTTAGGGTTTAGGGTTAAGGTACTTAGAAGACAGAGATGTTTTTTTCTGTCGTCCAAGTGGATACACGAACGACGGACCTAGACGCCGTCGTCCAAGTGGCCACTCAGACCACGACATGTTGATCCATTGTCCAAGTGGCCACTTGGACGATGGAAAAAGACATCTTCGTCGTCTAAGAAGCACTTGGACGACGGAAATAATTCCATAGTATAAATGCGTTTTTCTTGTAGTGAACCTTGGAACATATTTTTTAAAGTACATTGCACAAAGCGATAGGACATAAGTCAGACATTCTTTCTGGATTTGGTACCTTCGGAATTAAGCAAACATGTGTGTAGTTGACCTCCCCGAGTAACTTGCCAGTTTCCAAGAAGCTAATTACTCCTTTGCTTACCTCAGGGCCTATAATCTCCCAATATTTTTGAAAGAACAATGGGGGCATGTCGTACGGACCTGGTGATTTAGTAGGATACATCTGGAAGAGAGCTTTTTTCACTTCATCATTTAAATAAGGGCTAGTCAAACTTACATTCATCGAAGCGGTAACCTTCGTGGTAATGAGGTTAACCATTTCCATCATAAATGAATTGAGAGACTCACTGGCAGAGAACATCAAAGAGAAGTAGTCAACTACCACTTTTTCCAAACCCTCCGGTGATGAATGACGCTAACCCTCATCATCAACCATGCAGAGTAACAATCTGATTTTTGGATCACCTGTTTGACACTTTCCTATGAAAGTATTTAGTATTTCCTTCCTCTTCCTTCATATAGGTAATCTTAGAACGTTGCTTCCAATAATTTCCATAAGAACACTATACTCCTGTCTTGTAGCCTTATTGAGAGATAGAGACAGTAACACATTGAGATGACCCCGGATGCTCTCGATCTCGCGATTTCTTTTCCCAAAGGCAGTGTGTTTCCATCTGTTCAGAGCAAACCTCGTATTAGTGATACACTGTGTTGCTTCAAACATTGAGGAGCCTAAACTATCGCGCCCCCAACCCTAGTTGACAATGTCTTCACATTGCATATGCATTGCCTAGAAACTCTTGAATTTAAACCATCTAGGCTGCTGAGGTAAGCGCACCACTGCCTCGCTATGGACTCCTAATACCACCGGGATATGATCTCCATGTATTGGAGGGAGATGAGTAACGATACTGCGAGGAAAAAGATCCTTCCAAGGTCGGGTTGCCACAGCCTTGTCAAGACGACAACTGACTCCTCCTTTGCCCCAGGTCGTAGCAATCCCTGTGTAGCCTAGGTCAACGAGTTCCCTATATGACAAACAATTTCTAAATAATTGCATATGATCCTCACGACGTACTTCTCCTCCACATTTTTCATCGTTGTGGAGAATTTCATTAAAATCTTTGATTACCACCCAAGGAAGGGATGATATATACCTCACTCAGCGACTTCAAAAGATCCCAGATCCTATGCCTCTCAGATGTAGTAGGATGCCCATAGAAGCCAGTGAGGCGCCATTGAGCAAACCCTACTTCTGGATGAACAATCACATCTATGGGATGTTTAGATTTTGAAAGGAACTCGATCTTGACCTCATTATTCCAAAACATAGCCAGACCCCCCCCCCCCCGATTGGCCTGCTTCCCCCTTGCCATTATCACTGAATACGGCTTTGCAGTTCAGAAAACCCAGTGTAACTCACAGTCGGGACATATACTCATAGTATGAGACCTTTGTTTCGCACAAGAAGATGATTAAGAGTTTGTTTTGTCTTATTAGCAACGTAAGAGCCTCTACCAAAGGATCGTTACCAATCCCATGACAATTCCACGCCAAAACCTTCATGACGAGGTCAACGTAATTCTGAGATCGCAAACCCTAGCCCGGCAGCGTTCTCCTTAAAATTCAAAATAGATTTTTTTAATCTTAAGCCATACTCAAGTATCTGCTGACAACTTGTTTTGGCATTCGAGAACCATATAATCTTTTACAAGTAGTAAATCATCATCGATCATAATCTCCTTTGTTCTTCAATAAAATTGAGAACTATATCAAAATAGTTCCCCAGTATTAATTAAATCGGAGCGTGCTTCCAACGCTCATACCCAAATCCAAATTTAAAGTTTCATTGTTTTTGTACTACTAAAATGTATTACTAGTAAAAATAAAAAATTAGTAGAAGAGAAAAGAGGCTCCATACATCGAAAAATAAATCGTCATGAGAATTTGTTTTTAGTTTATTTTCTCATGATTCATGAACCGTCTAGCTAGTGGTCACTGATCTAGATAGTGCATATATGCAAGAAGCCCGACTAGGAGCCACATTTTGGTTAGATAGACAGCACCAAACCGGACTGTGAAGAAAGCCAAGAACCAATCTATTTGCCAGTTTGGCAACAATAATGAAGTTAGCATCCAATGTAGAAGAAGCTACTTTAGTGCAGTGCTAACGAACAAACCAGTTTAACCAGGCCAACTGACAAACCGAATCTAGAAGATGGCAGAAAACTGCATTGCATTGATTTCTTTTGCACGAAGCCGTGAGGTGTGACCGTTGCAGCTGCTTTTATGGACCATCAACCGTTTGGTGAGGCTGAGCAGAAGCATCAGGGAATAATGTCAACCACAAATCGGGCAAAGGCTCTTGCTTGCTAGCTTTGAAGTCTCACCTATGGCAACGACCCAAAGCAGCACGTAGTTGTGTTATCAAGCTCCATAAATTTTTTGTTTCATATTTGTGTTCCTCATCGCTTTAAAACACCACGTTCACAAAACATAGGTTGGTTGGGAAATGAAAATGGGTAAGAATTGCATGATGCTACAAAACAAAAGCCCTTCTTGGTTTCCATTTCCAGAAGAAGAAGGAGACGCATATACAACATAGTATGCTATAGAACATTTGTCTTGGTTAGATCAAGTGATTATAAATTCTACAGACGGCATACAAAATCATAGAAGTACAAGGATCACAATCAAGAATCATACCCACATTAACAGAATGAAGTATTAGATAGAAACTAGAGGTTTCTCGAGTATCTTCCTCCTCATCATCTTCAACACTAATCACCAAATTAGACATGTCCAACTTCATCGACTCACAAAAGCCCTCTTTTGCTATGACGCACGACCCTCGGACTACCCAAAACCCCAACTGACCTCGACTTACTCAGCCTCACCTTCACCGCAACGCCCTTCCGCACCATACCACCACTACTCTTCGCATCGTTTATTTCGTTGACCGACCCAATCGACCTTGACCGTGCCACTCGCTCCCGGCCAATCATTGCCTCGTCCTCACCCTCGTACTCTGTACCCAACACACTCGACACTTTCCTATTCAGCTTCTTCCCCCTCCTACTCCCTCTCGCATCGAAATCATTTCCACTTTCGACTACAAACGAAGAGAGTCGATGCTCTTGAAACAACTGCTGGTCCTTCTCCACGCGCCTCACGCGCCGCTTCAGGCTGTTCCACACCTGCGGCGTCACGTCGAGTCTCTTCTTCACCGCCTTGAGACACTCCACCACCTCGCTCATCGCCGGCCGCTTCTCCGCCGCCGGCCTCACGCACCTTGCCGCCAGCACCGCCAGCTGGCGGATCACGGCGGGGTCGGACGACGGCGGCGGTCCGATCCTCCGGTCGCATATGGCGGCGTAATTGCCGCGCTTTATGATCGGTAGGGCCCAATCTATAACCGACGGCGGGCTGTAGTTCACGTCGATCGCGTTTCTCCCGCTGACGATCTCCAAGAGTAAGATTCCGAAGCTGAACACGTCACTCTTCGCGGTTAGGTCCCCCGGCGCGAGATAGCTGGGGTCAAGATACCCTAACGTCCCCGCCGGTGGCGTACACTTAAACCGAACGTCCTCCACGTGTCCTCTCAGAGCCAATCCGAAGTCCCCTAGCCTCGCTTTCCAATCCGCGTCGAGTAACACGTTGGACGACTTTATGTCCCTGTGGATCACCGGCGGGTTGGAACAGTGCAGCCACTGAACCGCCTTCGCCACGTGTAAGCTTAGCTTCACTCGCCGGGCCCACCCGGGGGGACGTGGCCTGGAATGCAACAGTTCGTGTAGGGTTCCGTTGGGCATGTACTCCACTACGATGAGTTTCCCGTCGTGAGAGTCGGGACAGAAACCGATGAGGTTCACGAGCCTCGGGTGTCGGACTCGTGACAGTATCTCGATCTCGTTCTCCGCCGCGACGCACGTGCTGCACGTGTTGACGCGGCTCCCGACGAAAGACGGCGTCGTTTGTTGTTTCGGGTACTTCATTTTCTTGACGGCGGCGACGAGCTTACCGCCGTCGAGAACGGCCTTGTAGACGCAGCCGTGGCTGCCTTTTCCTAAAAATCTCTCGGCGGAGAAGGCGTCGGTGGCGGTGGCGAGGTCGGTGGAGAAGAACTCTCTGATCTCGATGGGCTTCTTTTCGGGTTTGACCCGACGGCGGGGATTGTTGCGGCGGTCCCAGTTGTAAGTGTCGCAGATGGCGGTGGCGGACTCTGCATTGCAAGAGAAGTAGCCCATTAGAGATACTGATATATTCTCTCACAGTCTCAGAGTCTCAGATAGAAGAGAGTAGAGGTGGGAATAAAGAAGAAGAAGAAGAAGAATGAAAATGAGGAGCGGCAAAGACCACATTAGTGCGAAAGGAGGTTGTGGGCGCTAAAAAAAGAGAAGTCTCTCGCGATCTCGAATTGGTATATTTGATTTACAGCTTTCTTAAAGGAGGAAAAAGATGTGAATAACTTTAATTTTTTTAAAATTTATTTGTAATTATTTTAAATTCGTGTACATGCAAAAGCGTGCAGCTAAGAGTAGAATTTCTTGGGGTTGTTGGTCTTTTAACTGATAAAGAGGATCTTTATCAAGAGAAAACTGGTACAGAGGATGGGTCTTGTGGGCGCCCGAATATATATATATATATGCTTGCGTTTCAAATCATTCGACTCATCAATCAACCTTATTCCTGAGTTTAAGTAGTCTGATGTATGGTGGTCATCGAGTAAATTTTTTTTTTCTCTCTTTTCTCCCGTTTTACAACCCTAGCCGCTAGCCGACTAAGTTTTTTGCTCCGATTAATACTAATTTTTTAGTCGCACGGCCTTGCGCTCACGATCTAGCTCTACACCTTATGTTTCTCCCCCTTTTTTTTCTTTTTATTCTTGCTAATTTGATTTAGGGTTTGTTCAACATGATTCCAAACCCTAGATACTTTCCACCTTTAGCTTTCGATCTCTCGTTAGAAGAGGAAGTGGAGGCCAATGAATTTGATTTTACTGTGATGAGGGTCTTTTCTAGATGTCCTTATTGGAGGAAAAGGAAAAATCCCACAAGTTTTGGATGCTTCAACTGTGGAGTGGTTTCGAAGGTATGAGTGTGATTACCATTCGGCAAGAGACTCTGGACCGATTTATGGCTACATTCAGGGAACAAAGCGCCTTTCGGAGAGCTATAGATCGAGGTCTATAGTTCTTTAAAGATACCGTGATTGTGGTCAAAGCTACTAGGTCTTGTTTAGTCGGTCCTAGCAGCTAAAGCTAGGGTTTGGGCAAAGCTTGAGATCATCGGTGGTGATCTGTATGATGAGCAACCGACAATGAGTTGGTGGGAAACCCTAGGTAATCACATAGGTAAATATGTAGATTATGACAGGCTGCGGTTAGAGGAGGGGGATGAAGTCTGCCTCTTTGTGAAGGTGGATCTGACGAACCCTCTGATCACTCACCCAATGGTTCCACTGGGTAGAAAAGCCTGGTTGGAATGCAAAGTTGAGTATCTGACGCTGAAAAGCTATTGCAAGGAATGTGGTACTTATGATCACTTACAGCACGGTTGTCTCATCCAGTGTGCTAGGTTGGAAGCCGAGCTTGAAGTTGAAGGTCAACAACAAGCAACATAGAGGATGTGGAGGTTGAGGGATGAGTTCTTGGTGATGTCTTGACCGAGAGAAAGAGTAGGCAACCAGCAGGAGGAGGTTGCAGATAAATGGGATAACGACATTGTGAAGTTGTACTAGAATGGAGCTCGTAAGAGGAGGAAAGTGATCTCTAAGAGACTAAGGCCCAGAACGAGCATTCTTTTTAGGCGATAGCTATTTATCAATTGGAATACATTAGGAGTGTTTGGGGATGAGTTTTTGTCCATGGAAAGGGTTGTGCAGAAGGATGATTCGGGGGCTCCAGCAACCATGTAGAGACGACACCTAGCTAACTAAGGAGTGGTACACCTTAAGTTTGATAGCTACTCGTGCTATTCTAGTTTGTTAGGCTATGATTGTTTATGTGTCACATTGTTATCTTAATATAGGCGTACTTTAGAACTTCTTTTTGTCGGCCAGAGTAATCCGGTGGAGTTTTGTATTCCTATCACATTTTTCGAGTGTATATAAAATGATTGCCGTCTCAAAAAAAATCAACCTTATTCTTGAAAATGAATGAAGAATTACTTGCCTCAGCTAGGTTTGAGTGAAAAATTCTGGAATGCACCTTAAGGTTATTCACCTTAGATACTAAAATAAAAGTTAACATGTGTCACTATCTAATTGATTTTTTTATGTCTTATTTCTTCAGTGTTGACTGAGCTTATGATAAGCTCACCACAGGTAAAAATCCCTCGAGTCTCTTCCTCGTTGTTCTCTTGCTTCCTCTGATCCTTCTCCTCCATGGGTGGCGCCAAGCTCGTTGCGACCTCATCTCTGGTGATAGCCCGAAGGCGATGACATTGAAAGGGTGGATTATGGTGCTGTTATAAGCAGAGAGAGCCTCGAGACCACAATGTCACAGATCTTGTTCTCGATGTTGAGGGAGGAGTGGACCATCTTGGCCATTCAGTCGCCGTGCATGGAGGAGAGCATGTCGGTGAGGCAGATGTTGCTAACGCCATGGAGGATGATGACGAGTGCCATGTAGATCTCGGCATACTTGCGCCCCATCTTCTCCGGGGTGACGTCGATGCCGCAGTAGATGGTGACGACGATGCTGAGGGCCTGGTTGACAATGAAAGCTGAAGATTGAAGTCGGCTTCGAGAGCTCTGAGTTGACAAACATTAGTGATTTGAGAGAGAGAGAGAGTGTGTGTTTTTTTTTCGTATATGATTTTATCATAAGTTCAGTTAAACATAATAAAAGTTAAAAAAAAATAAAGGAGAGAGAGAGAGAGAGAGAGAGAGAGAGAGAGAGAGAGTGTGTGTGTGTGTGTGTTTTTTTTTTTCGTATATGATTTTATCATAAGTTCAGTTAAACATGATAAAAGTTAAAAAAAAATAAAGGTTGAGATTGTGCCACGTATTATGTTTGAAAAAAAAATTGGTTGCTTAGACCTGAAGTGCATTCCGGCCTGAATATGCTAAGAGAATGACTTAGATTGTTCTCTGAGTAGTGTTTTGAAAAATTCCTTTCGATTAGGCTCTCAGCCTATGTCCCTAAGCACTAGGTACTTTTTGCCTTATATGTCTAGCACCAAGCAATTTTTAGAATCTTACCCCTTTGACTAGGACCAAAATATTAGATATCTAAATTATGCTCCAAGGAGTAGTATTCTATGAATCTGATTAGTCCTTCATTACATATAAATATATAATAAAAAATATTACATATATGTTGAAGGAGAAAAGTAAACACAATAACTGTAGACTGAAACTGTATTTTTATGCATTGATAGATAACCTTAAATAATAAATACATTCATTACAATCAATTACAATCTGTATTCCTATAAATCAGGGATTGAAAAAAATATCTACTTCTACTCTAATTAAGACAAAACACACATCGAAATATCAGGAATATACTTTCCTTAAACACTCCCCCTTGTGTCGAGCTCCTAATGTATGATGCATAACTTGTCAAGCCCCTAAAAACCTTGTTTGCAAGCCAACAAAAGCCTCATAGGTTAAACAAAAGCTTGGTCGAAGGAAAAAAGAGTACAACTCATCAATTACACAAGTTACTACATATGATGTAGACTCCCCATGATGTCTACCAAAATATGACTCCCCCTGATCAGTAACTCAATCTCGGAGGTCAGATAGTATTCGCATGCCAATGCGTCTCACATGTTTCACATGTAAATTTAGGCAGTGTCTTGGAGAATAAGTCTGCAGCGTTATCCGCCAAACAAATCTTGCTCACATGGATATTCAATAACTGCTGTTGTTGCTAATTGAAGAAGTATTTTGGCGAAATATGTTTAGTGTGATCACCTTTAATGTAACCCAACTTCATCTATTCAATACAAGCTACACTATCATCAAAGATACAAGTTGGTGTTGTCGTAGTAGATGGTAATCCACTGGACCATAGAATATGGTGTATAACTGACCTAAGTCAGACATACTCTTTAACCGCTTCATGCAAAGCTACAATCTCATAATGATTCGAGGAAGTAGCAACAAGAGTTTGCTTTGTAGTTCTCCAAGAAATCGTTGTGTTCCCCATGGTGAATACAAAACCAGTTTGGGAACGTCTTTCATGTGGGTCAGAAAGATATCCAGTATCAGCAAATTCAATCAACACATCACACGGTGTCTCAGAGTAGAGGACTACACTGTAAGATGGTTCAATGCTTGCAACCAAAGCATCATTTGATAGGTCGAAGGTATCATTTGATAGGTCAAATAATCCAGTATGATCCGTTTAGGGACTAACCTTCGACGAATTGAGAGAAGAGCTCGACGGTTCAAAAATCCCAGAATAAGAAAGCTGCGTTTCAACCATTCCTTTTACCAGAATTTCAAGTCTGTCTCTTTCTTCTTTGTAGGGAAAGAATAAGCCCAAGTCAATAGATTCCTGCAAGTACCTGAAGATATTCTTTACTTTATTCCAATGACGTTGTGTTGGCACAGAGCTAAACTTAGCTAATAAGTTCATAGAGAAGGCTATATCTGGACGTGTGCAATGAGCTAAATATAACAAAGCTCCAATCATACTAAGGTATGGTACCTTAACTCCCAAAAGTTCTTCATCATCATCTTTCAAATGAAACTGATCATTTTTGGGTTCCAGACTGTGAACAACTATTGGTGTGCTAAGAGGGTGTGTTGTGTCTATTTTGAAACATCTTTTAGACATAAGCAGACTGATGAATAAGAATTCCACCAATTCAATGTTTCAGCTCTAAACCAAGACAAAATTGAGTCTTACCAAGGTCTTTCATCTCAAACTCGGATTTTAGGTAGCCAACCATCAAAAGACCGATGATGTTCATCTACATAAACCGCTATAATGGAAAATCCTGAACTTGATCGTTTAATGAGCAAACATGGACACAAATCATCGTTCTTGTATCCCTTCCCAATCAAGTAGTCACGTAGATGTGTATACCACATTTGACCGGATTACTTTAATTCATTTATTGAACATCTCAATCTAATCACATAAGCACTTAGTGGTTTAGAGTTACTTGAATTAGGAATAACTATTCCATGCGGTACTCTCATGTATATCTCTGAATCAAGATTACCGTAGAGATATGCTATAGCCATATCCATCAGCTGCATATTCAGTTTTTGGGACCCTATCAAACTGACAAGTTAGCGGAAAGTAATGATGTCCATGATCGGAGAATACATCTCCTCATAATCAATACCAGGGCGTTGAGAAAATTCATGTGTCACAAGTATAGCTCTATACCACAAGATTTCATTCTTCTCATTACGCTTCTGAACAAAGACCCATTTATGTCCAACCGGCTTAACATTCGGTAGGCATAACACTATTGGACCCAAAACCTGTCTTTTACTCAAAGAGTCTAGTACAACTTGTATTGCATCTTTCCATTTTGGTTAATCTGCTCTATGTCAACATTCATCAACAGAGCAGGGTTCTACTTCATAGTCATCAATTCTGACTATTTTGTATTACGACATTAGACGGGTAACTTATCTTTAATTTGAGCTCATTACGTAATGGGTCTAATAATTTTTTGGGTATCAATATTAGCCCTCTTGATTATATGGGCTCCTAAATAAATGGACCACATAATCAATAGAATCCCCAAAAAAGAAATCTCTTCTTTGGGTTTACTAGACAAGAGAGCCCAACTCCATTCTGCAGTGATGAGTTAGGCAAATCCTAAATTATCAGTGTCTTCTCTTGTCTTCTCATCGTGACTTCAGTTTCTCGTTCTTTTTCGTTTGCCTTTTACTTTCTACTGCCACTTCACTTTAATCTTTGCAGTGATTTTTGATTTCACCACAAATCGAAAAAAAAAGATTTCCCTCATAAACCTTGAGGAGGGGACGAAGAGGAAGAGATAGATTTGCTTCTTATTCTTCTGGATTTTGTACTCCAAAGGTTTTTTTTTTTGCTATCACAAATGTTTTCTCAAACCTAAAATAGGATTGGAGTCGAAATTGATTAATTGTGGGTTTATGCTTGCTTTACCTATTAATCAAGGAGCATCTCTTGTTATCTTCTCTGTTGCATGTGTATTTTGCTAACAAGATTCTTTTGATATCTTCACCTTTGTGGGTAAAGGCATTCTTTGAACAATTGAATTGAAATAAAGCATGTATGGTAGGCATTGGTTGATTTGGTGAGGATCGAAAAAGAACCCTGAGCGATCTGCTATGCCGTGTTATCTCTTTTTTTTTTCTAGGTATAGTCAAAGCATAATACAAGCCTAATGGATATGAGTTAGCATGGTAATATATATTCATAATATTATCCTTTGTGTTAAGCATGATGGTGTTTATGCATTTAAACATGGCAATATATAAGGATAATATTATCTATTGGGTTTTCCTTATTGTGAGCAAACAAGATTGTATATTGGTTTGGAAGAGCAATGTATGATGCTAATTTCATCGTATTTCTTTGGTTTCGATACTTCATTAGCTTGGCATGATTTAAGTGTTGCTTGCGTTATTTTTGAGTTTGTGTTTATCCTGGCTTTACTGTTGTGACGACCCGGACAGGAATTGGTATAGTAATCGGTTTAATCTGTGAGTTTTACGAGTAATTAAGGTTTATCATAATTAATCGGATATGAAACTTCGTTCATGACTTAATTTTCGGACATGAATTTGATTTGGGTTTGTTCGTGGGAAATGTAGAGAATTTGATTTCGAGTTCGTTGGAATTTTCTGAGGATTTTTTGGATAATCGAGGAATATAAAATGAATATTTGAAATTATCGCCGAGTTAGTCGTGCTTATCCGTTCGAGTTTGAGTTATCCGAATTGCGGATATAGTTTATTTGCGACGTATAAATAGCCGAATAGTCGTAAAGTTATCGAAAAGTTCGAAAATGGGCTGTTTTGACCGAGTTGACTAGAGTTGGGCCGTGTTGACCGAGTCAACTGTGTTGACTCAGTGAGTCACGACTCGCTTTCGTGGTGGCTGCCGGAATATGACGCGATTGCCGGAAATAAAGGTAAGGAATTGAAACTTGATGTTTGGGCTTTCGTTTGATGTATGAATTGTGATGTTTGGTGGAGGTTTTGGGTTGAAATTGTGGAGGAGACACGGTGGGTTTTCGGGGGTGACGGTCGGCGGTGCTCCGGCCACGGTGGTCGCCGGGGATTAAGGGGGAAAGGTTCGTGGGGCCACGACAAGGCTTTTGGGTGAGGTCTCGTGTGCCGCCGTGCGTCGTGGCCGGAGTTCCGGCGATGGACCGTCGTCGACCGGTTTGAAATCCTTCGGGGTTTCGAGCTGTTTTCCGGCGGATTACAGCGGAATTGGAAGAAGTAGTAGTTGAGTAAAGTATTGGGCTCGAGGAGGACTTGAATTCTGGGCTTTCCTCGCCGAAAAATCTCTCCGGTGACGGCACACCGTCGGCGGCGGCGGCGGTCAACGGTGGAGCTTTGACGAGATGTTGAATTTTTGGATTTTGTCAAGTTTTATGCCATTTTACTCGTAATTGCGCCCCGATCGTCGCCTTGAGATTTTCGAGTTGATTTGGATGCTGGATTTTGTGTCGAGGGTTTATGTGGAGTATTTTGGGATTTTCGGCGATTCTTTTGTTATCCGAGTTATATGTTTCCGGAAATGGTTGGTTTCCGAGGTGTGGTTCAGAGTATTGAATTGTGATTTTGATCTGTGATATTTTGTGATTATTCAGGGGATCGAGATCGTACGTTGGGCGAGGGATCTTCCGGCGGATCTCAGGATTAGCGCATCTGCATGCTGTGCTTATCTGTGAGTGGACATTTATTTACACTGTCGCAGCGAGTTCTTGGTTTCAGTATTTATTTCCAGTACAGTATTGAGATTATTTATTGTTTTGGAGGTATTGTTTTATGTTTTATTGGTGATGATATTTACTTAGCATCGATGCATTGACTACTCGGTTGATCACCGGTAGTCCAGTTCCAGGCTTGAGAGATTCGCCTGATGTGCCCACTAGGCTTGAGAGATTCGCCTGCTAGTCTATCACCGTCGGGCTTGAGAGATTCGCCCGACACCTCCATTTATTTTAAGAACTCGCATTATTTTTATGTTATGTAAATGGTGAAAGGCATATGTTTATTTTCGTCCACTCACTCTATTGATTTTATTTGCCTTTCCCCTGGGCTTTTCGGTTTCCGTGCCTAGTTTGCAGTTCGGATTCTAGTGTCGCACGTCACAGTCGGAGGCTTTGTGTTCGAGTTACCTTTCTTTCTCAGTAGGTTTCTTATTTAGCCTACTGCTGTGCATTTATGTATATATATACTAGAGGTCGCTCTGAATACTTTGATGTTTATATTTTCATATGATTTTTCCGGATTTCTATAAAGTTACAGTTTTGCTTATTATTTTATATTATGTTATGATTTTGAGAAATCCGGATGAGATTGGTGCCCACGGTTTGGCTTTTGGGGCATAGAATGAAGTGTGTTTTCGGGTGCAGGTTAATGGTAATTCAGCGAAATAGTGAAACTCTGCCGAAATTTCTATGGTTTTTGAAAGTTCGTGTTTTCAGAAGGGGTTTGATTCTGGTTTAGGAAACTAAATCGGGGTTGGGTCCTTTCAGCTTGGTATCAGAGCATTAGGTTTTAGGTTCTGTAGACTTCTGTAGTTGTGATACTAAGGGTATTTAAGATTATGCAGCATGTCTGGAGCGATGACCCGACTGGCCAGCGGTTACTCATCAATGCTTCTGGTGTTGTATGTTTTCAAATGTCCGAAGTTTCATGATTACGTTCCTTGTGCTTTGTGACTAATGCTTTTCTCTTATCATTAGGATGCCTCCTAGACTTGGTCTCCGTGTCAATAGGAATGTGGATCCTGATGAGGATCGCCAGACGCATGACTTGCTTATGCGAGTATTGCATTTGGAGGAGAGTTTTGACCCTGTGGTCAAAGCTCGAACTGCTGGAACGACTGTTTTCTCGGGTTCAGCTGATCCAGAGATATGTGAGGCTTGGTTGGTTCAGGTTGAATAAGTTTGTGAGTGTCTACGTTTCACTCCTGAGCAGATGACAGTGGCAGCAGTTGGTTTACTTGAGTCTGATGCTTACTTTTGGTGGGTTAGCACTGATAAAGTTCCGGTTGATACTCCATGGACTTTGTTCAGGGATTTGTTTATGCGGGGGTATTTCAACCAGGCTGCACAGTAGCGGAAGTATGAGGAGTTCACCAACTTGAAACAAGGTAGCATGTCAGTACTTGAGTACCGAGATAGATTTACTCGCTTATCTCGGTTTGCTCGTTACATGGTGGCCTCTGAGGAAGCCAAGTGCCGGAGATTTGAGTTGGGCTTGAACCTGAACATCAAGGGGACATTGACTACGATGCCTCGGAACAATTTTGATGAGTTTGTGAGTGCTGCACTTCGCGGCGAGGACATAGAGAAGGAAAGGCAGATGAGATTCCAGTCTCGACGATTTGAGAAGGGTTGACCGAGTCAAGGACCTTCCAAGAGGCTGAGTTCAGGAACTTTCGGATCGGCATCATCATCTGGCAGTGGACCATATAGACCATCAGGTAGTACGGCTAAGCAGAGATAGAGATGGAGGAGGGATCGGCCACAGAGACTACAATCTAGTGGGAGTTCTAGCGGATCCAGCTATCCTCGACGTACCGGTGACACTTTTGCTGTACCGAGGGAGTATCCATTGTGCAATCTCTGCAATAGGCATCACTTTGGCCTTTGTCAACGAGGCCCTACCATTTGTTATCGTTGTGGCCAGGAGGGTCACTATACGAGGGAATGTTTCCAGTCTAATGGTGTTGGTGGACAGGCATCTCAGAGTTCAGGAGAAGATTGAGGTACTACTTCTGGGGCTCGACTAGTGCAGTCTTCTGGTCAGGGCGGACAACAGAGTCACCATCAGCGTGGACGACCAGCCGGACAGGCCAGGGTTCATTCCATGTCATTGCGTGAGGGTAGAGCTTCACCGGAGGTTGTTATTGGTACGTTGCATGTTTTTGGCTATCCAGTACTTACTTTACTAGATCCAGGTGCTACACATTCATTCATATCATATAGATTGTCATTTTTAGCTACTATGCCTACATCTCCACTTCCGGGGTTGTGGAGAGTGTTGTATCCATCCGGTGAGGTTGTGAGTATCGGCTGGGTGTACAGGGATTGTGAGATATTTATGGGAGATTATGGTTTAGCCGCGGATTTGTTATTGCTGGATATTGTCGATTTTGATGTGTTTTTGGGGATGGAATTCTTAGAGACACATTGGGCTATGTTTAACTGTCACAAGAAGGAGGTAGTGTTTCGACGTCCAGGTTTTCCAGAGATATTGTTTCACGGTGAGAACAATACTTCCCTGCCATGTGTGATTTCAGCGATGAAGGCCGAGCAGATGATGAAGAAGGGTTGTGTTGCATACTTAGCTCATGTTGTGGATACAAAAGCTACTGTACCAGACATTGGTGACATCGAGGTTGTCTCTGAATTTCCAAATGTGTTTCCGGAGGAGTTACCAGGTATTCCTCCAGTTCGAGAAATCGATTTCACCATTGAGCTTTTACTAGGCACTGGACCTATATCTCAAGCACCGTATCGTATGGCGCCATCGGAGTTGAAAGAGTTACAGATTCAACTTGAAGAGTTGCTGGAGAAAGGTTTCATACGACACAGTGTATCGCCGTGGGGTGCTCCGGTACTGCTTGTGAGGAAGAATGATGGTTCCATGCGGTTGTGTATTGATTACCGGAAGCTGAATCAGGTCACCATGAAGAACAAGTATTCGTTACTGTGGATTGATGATTTGTTTGATCAACTCAAGAGAGCTTCAGTCTTTTCGAAGATTGATGTCAGGTTTGGATACCATCAGTTAAGGATCAGAGAGTCAGATGTGCCCAGAACAGCAATCAGATCACGTTATGGGCATTACAAATTCTTGGTCATGCCGTTTGGATTGACCAATGCCCCTGCAGCTTTCATAGATTTGATGAAAAGAGTGTTCAGACGATTTCTGGACAAGTTTGTGATCGTGTTCATCGACGATATTCTGATTTACTCCAAGAGTATGAGCCAGCACAAGAAGCATTTGCGAGCTGTTTTGTGGACTTTGCGAGATAATCAGCTATTTGCAAAGTTCAGCAAGTGTGAGTTTTGGTTGAATAACGCGAAGTTTTTGGGTCATGTGATATCTGCTAAGGGAGTCAGCGTGGATCCTGACAAGATTGAAGCCGTGTTTTTTTAGAGTAGACCTACCACCGTACCAGAGATCAGGAGTTTCTTGGGTTTGGCAGGTTACTATCGGCGCTTTGTGCATAATTTTTCACGGATTGCCGCTCCGCTTACCAGATTGACGAAGAAAGGCGTTAAGTTAGAGTGGTCCGATGCATGTGAGGAGAGTTACTTGCTCTTGAAGGAAAAGTTTACTACTGCACCGGTTTTAACTCTACCTGACGACAGTGGAGAGTTTGTGGTTTACAGCGATGCATCGAAATTGAGTCTTGGTTGTGTTTTGATGCAGCATGGTAGAGTAGTAGCGTACTGTTCCAGGCAGTTGAAACCACATGAAGTCAATTATCCTACGCATGATTTGGAGTTAGCTGCTATTGTTTTAGCCTTGAAGTGTTGGAGACACTACTTGTATGGAGCTCAGTGCAAGATATATACAGATCACAAGAGTCTTACTTATTTGCGCACGTAGCCAAACTTGAACATGAGACAGCGTAGATGGATGGAGTTGATCAATGACTATGATTACACTTTTGAGTATCATCCAGGGAAGGCTAATGTTGTTGCTGATGTACTCAGCCAAAAATTTGGAGCGTCATTGTTTCATGTGTGTGTGACCAGAGTTTCCATGTTAGCAAAGTTATCGGCTACGGGAGCCGAGTTAGAGTGGAATGATGATGGAGCCTTGTTGGCTAGCTTCCAGGTTTGACCGGTATTGGTTGATCAGGTTCAGGATGCTCAGGATGCGGATTCCTATCTGTTGGACAAGAAGACCATCATTCGAAATGGTGTGCCAACAGAGTTTCGGTTGAGTGATGATGGTACATTGCTATTCAGAGGCAGATTATGCGTACCCAGAGACGAGGGTTTAAAGAAGGAGATCTTAGACGAAGCTCATTGTTCTGCTTATGCTATGCATCCCGGTGGTACGAAGATGTTTCGTACACTTAGAGCCTATTACTTGTGGCAAAATATGAAGAGGGAGATTGCAGCATATGTGAGCAGATGCCTCATTTGTCAACAAGTGAAGGCAGAAAGGCAGAAACCTGCGGGAAAGCTACAACCGTTGGAGATTCTGGTTTGGAAGTGGGAGCACATCACCATGGATTTCGTGTATCAGTTACCGCGTACTTCGGCTGGTAACACTGGTCTTTGAGTTATTGTAGACCGTTTGACGAAATCAACTTATTTTCTTGCACTTCCAGGGAAGATTTCAGTATGTAGATTGGCAAAGCTGTATTTGGCTGAGATTGTTCGATTGCATGGTGTGCCTGTATCCATTGTTTCTGACTGAGACAGTCAGTTTACTTCAGAGTTCTGGCAGGCATTGCATCGAGCCTTGGGGACCAGATTGCATTTCAGTACAGCTTTCCATCCTCAGACTGATGGGCAGTCTGAGAGGACTATTCAGACCCTCGAGGATATGTTGCGGTCCTGTGTTTTGGAATTTAGAGGAAATTGGGACCAGCAACTGCATTTGATTGAGTTTGCTTATAATAACAGTTATCAGGCCAGTATCGATATGGCACCGTATGAGGCTCTATACGGGAAGCAGTGTCATACTCCATTGTGTTGGAGTGAGGTAGGCGAGCGATGGCTTATTGGTCTTGATTTAGTGAAGAGTACCACAGAGGATATTCAAATTATCCGAGACATACTGAAGATCGCCCAAGACCGACAGAAAAGCTATGCTGACGTGAGGAGGATGAGTCTTGAGTTCGAGGTGGGCGATTGGGTCTTTTTGAAATTGTCTCCTTAGAGGGGAGTTGTGCGTTTCTGGAAGCGCAACAAGCTTCGACCACGGTATATCGGTCCGTATAAGATCACATAGAGAGTTGGTGCAGTGACTTACAAGTTAGAATTGCCTCCGGAGATGGCGAGGGTGCACGATGTTTTCCATGTCTCGATGCTGCGGAAATACATTCCAGATCCATCACATGTTTTAGCGCCATACCAGCTTCCTATCCACGAAGATTTAACATATGTGGAGGGGCCAGTACAGATTCTCGATCGGCGTGAGTAGGAGTTGAGACACAGAGTCATACCGCTTGTGAAGGTCTTATGGCAGAATCATTCAGTTGAGGAAGCCACCTGGGAGACCGAGCAGCATATGCGGGAGCAGTATCCTCATCTGTTCACTTAGCAGGTATGTAAATTTCGAGGTCCAAATTTTTGTAAGGGGGGTAGATTTGTGACGACCCGGACCGGAATTGGTATAGTATTCGGTTTAATCTGTGAGTTTTACGAGTAATTGAGGTTTATCGTAATTAATCGGATATGCAACTTCGTTCACGACTTAATTTTCGGACACGAATTTCATTTGGGTTTGTTCGTGGGAAATGTAGAAAATTTGATTTCGAATTCGTTGGAGTTAGTCGAGGAATATAAAATGAATATTTGAAATTATCGCCGAGTTAGTCGTGTTTATCCGTTCGAGTTTGAGTTATCCGAATTGCAGATAGAGTTGATTCGCGACGTATAAATAGCCGAATAGTCGTAAAGTTATCGAAAAGTTCGAAAATGGGCTGTTTTGACCGAGTTGACTAGAGTTGGGCCGTGTTGACCGAGTCAACTGTGTTGACTCAATGAGTCACGACTCGCCGTTGTGGTGGCTGCCGGAATACGGCGCGGTTGCCGGAAATAAAGGTAAGGAATTAAAGCTTGATGTTTGGCTTTCGTTTGATGTATGAATTGTGATGTTTGGTGGAGGTTTTGGGTTGAAATTGTGGAGGAGAAACAGTGGGATTTCGGGGGTGACAGACGACGGTGCTCCGGCCACGGTGGTGGCCGGGGATTAGGGGGGAAAGGTTTATGGGGCCACGACGAGGCTTTTGGGTGAGGTCTCGTGTGCCTCCGTGCGTCGTGGTCGGAGTTCCGGTGATGGACTGTCGCCGGCCGGTTTGAAATCCTTGGGGGTTTCGAGCTGTTTTTCGGCGGATTACATCGGAATTGGAAGAAGTAGTAGTTGAGTAAAGTATTGGGCTCGAGGAGGACTTGAATTCTGGGCTTTCCTCGCCGAAAAATCTCTCCGGCGGCGGCGACGGTCAACGGTGGAGCTCCGGCGAGGTGTTGATTTTTTGGATTTTGTCAAGTTTTATGCCGTTTTACTCGTAATCGCGCCCCGATCGTCACCTTGAGGTTTTCAAGTTGATTTGGATGCCGGATTTTGTGTTGACGGTTTATATGGAGTATTTTGAGATTTTCGGCGATTCTTTTGTTATCCGAGTTATATGTTTCCGGAAATGGTTGGTTTCCGAGGTGTGGTTCAGAGTATTGAATTGTGATTTTGATCAATGATATTTTGTGATTATTCAGGGGATCGAGATTGTACGTTGGGCGAGGGATCTTCCGGCGGATCGGGGGATTAGCACATCTACGCGCTGTGCTTATCTGTGAGTAGACATTTATTTACACTGTCGTAGCGAGTTCTTAGTTTCAGTATTTATTTCCAGTACAGTATTGAGATTATTTATTGTTTTGGAGGTATTTTTTTATGTTTTATTGGTGATGGCATTTACTTAGCATCAATGCATTGACTACTCGGCTGATCACCGGGAGTCCAGTTTCAGGCTTGAGAGATTCACCTGATGTGCCCACTAGGCTTGAGAGATTCGCCTAGTCTATCACCGTCGGGTTTGAGAGATTCGCCCGACACCTCCATTTATTTTAAGAACTCGCATTATTTTTATGTTATGTAAATGGGGAAAGACATATGTTTATTTTCGTCCACCTACTCTAATGGTAAGCATGGCCCGAGTGAGAATCAACGTGAAGTGCATGTGAGTGTGATTTTTCAAAGTGAAAAGCAGGTATTATATATACTACTGAAGCTCTTGTTGCTGTGATTTTTTAATGTTCATGTCTGTGTGTTTGTTTGTGTACACGCCTGTGTGCTTCTCTCTTTTAGAGTGTATGCTTTCTGCTGCATATTTTTTTATAGGCATAACAACCCCCATGATTATGCAACTATGAGCCTGAATATATCACATAATGAAATGGAGACATTACCGGCGACTTTTCGCCGGAATTTCGCCGGTAATGTTTCAAAACATTACCGGCGACCTCCTCCGTCGTCGGCAATGTCAAGCCAAGCATTTCCGGCGATTTTCCGGCCGGAATTTCGCCGGCAATGTTTGGCTTGACATTGCCGGCGACGGAGGAGGTCGTCGGTAATGTTTTGAAACATTACCGGCGAAATTCCGGCGACATTACCGGCGACGGAGTAAGTCGTCGGTAATGATGATCATTACCGGCGACTTTCCCGGTCGCCGGCCTTATTTTTCAAAATATCGCCGGTAAT
Organism: Geum urbanum; assembly: GCA_946800695.1. NCBI lineage: Eukaryota > Viridiplantae > Streptophyta > Magnoliopsida > Rosales > Rosaceae > Geum > Geum urbanum. The sequence continues at coordinate 3,007,590 of OX327013.1, forward strand.
GTTGCAAAACGTGGTAGTGGGATACAGGAACAGATAATATCCAATATAATAATACGAGTATCGAGGAAGGGACGGGTACAAACTATGGACTCGGATATGGGTATGGTATAATGATACTCATACCCTACCCTACCCAATGTCATCCCTAATAATACAACTTATGACTAAAGATAGCATAACCGTGACGTTCCAATGTAAAATTCCAATCAACATTGATCTATACCACAATTTTCCTACACCTAAAGCTAACCATTTCTATTTGCTCTTTTTCGAATCATCATAATTAATTCAATAACTCAAAAGTTCAAACAAAATAGAGCCATGAGCCATCAACTCCTGATGTAATTGTGATTCATCCCCTTATCGTTCATTCTTTGCTTTTGTTTGATTCCTAATGCTAACTTATGTACGTTTCAATCCATCCAAAGAGGGTGGAAAATTGGTAATGCTCGATCACATATGGGGCAGGTGGAACAGTGGAACCCCATATGTTGTCCAATGCGTAAGCAAGATAGGTAAGACAAGAAAAAATCGTGATAAATTTCATTTAACTGTATTTGCTTGAAGCCAACTGTTTGGGCCTAAATAAAGAATTTCATTTTGGGCTTGGATGGCCGAGGTCTATGCGAGCGGCCCATTATAATTAATGATGTCTGGCGAAGAGTCAAGTTATGTAGCGTCTGGCGAGCTTCGCTAGAGGAAGACTTTGAGTTCTATTAGAACTATGTCTTATTAGCTGATTTTATGCGGCTTAGATTCTGTCATAACTAGTTTCGTTTTGAATAAAACTTTTGGAAGAGTTATGATGGAATTAGAAGATCTATGAGTGATTACGACACGTATGCTGGTGTTGGATTCAGACTGTGATTACAAGAGCAGAAGAATTTGACATTGAATGAATGACTGTTATTAAGCGAGTATATAAGGAGAGTGAGGATCTTATAAGAAGCCCCCCCCCCCAATCAATCAAACAATCTTGCTATACGCAAACAAACCTAGACGGTTATCTCGTCCTCGAGATTTCTATCTTTCTTGCAACCAGAAAGTCTAAGTGCTTGTCACCTATCGAGTGAGAGTATTACGACTCCAAGGAAGCAATTGCAACCGGAAAGTTGAAGAGTGGCTCACTTGTAAGTTGGGAGCTTGAATACTCAAAGGGAGCGAGTGTTCTCAACACTCTGTTAAGAGATTGCTCTGCTTTGCACGAGAAAGGACGTGTGGAGTATCGATTTCAAGACTTAGCGAGAGATTCACATATCAAAGTCCTAGGTTTCTAGGCAAAAAGGACCTATTCGAGCAGGGTTGGTGCTCTCCCTGTTCTAATCGCTTAATATAGAAGTCAGGCGGCTGTGATCAGTCTATATTCCGTCAATAGATGGTGGCACGCCAGCATACGAAGCACATACAGGATAGACCGGCCCACGCGGTTAAAACATCCGAGATAAAAGAGACTGCTTCGCGAGAATGATCTCTTCCCGAGAGATATTTTTGCATCGAACATTTTGGCACGCCCAGTGGGATAATATCTCTTCGCATCTATAAGCGACAATTGAAGATCCTTATCGAAGGGTCTATCCTCAGTGTCACAAACATCCACAACCGGTTTACCGTGAACACACATCTACGGAGTGTCGTTCACTAAGTAATCAAGCGGTTAAAGTTATTTTCGCTAACAACTTAGATACCATGTCTTTCCAATATTTGAGTGAGGCGGAAATAACAGGGCTTACGCTCGAACAATACCTGGCTTATGCAGCCAGGCGAGATATTCATCACTCTAATCACCATTTGGCACTCGAACAGAAAATCGAGCAACAGGCAGAAATTCTCACCACCCAGGCCCAATTAGTTGATACAGCAACAGTTGGTTTCCAAGCACTACGGGCAGAGTTAAATCAAGATCGTGAGGAGAGAGAGGCCATGGGGGCCCAGGTGACTAGTTTGGTAGAAGGTCAAGACAGACTACGGATAGATATCCTTCGCCAAATGGAAAAAGGATTGGAGGAATACCGCCGATACGCGGCGACTCTATCACAAAGGGTAGACAATGACATAGGATCTCTAACCAAATCCGTATCCGACTTGGCCAAGAAAACTAGGCAAGCAGAGTCTTTTCCTCTTGCCTGGGAGCAACGGTTAAATAAGTTCTTAGATGATTGTAACATACAACTATCTAAGATGCATGAAACTTACGAGACACCGTTTTCTCCGATGAAAGATGACCCCAACGAGTGGCGTTGGCCAAAATTTTACAAACACCAAACCTTCCAGACTTTCTCTGGTGATGACGATGCAAATGCGGCAACACACTTGGCCTATTTTACTCTGTAGTTAGGCCAATTTTCCGAAGATGAAGGACTCAAACTAAGAGTTTTTGGTTCATCGTTATCAGGATCAGCCCTTGTGTGGTATACTGGAATAGAGAAGGGTTCGATCAGTGAGTGGAAGGATATGGAGGCCTTGTTCATAGATCACATTGGAACGGCAAGGCCAGAGACTAGTGTTGGAAAGCTGGCTTCCTTGAGCCAATCGGTGACAGAAAGTCCGGTCACCTTCCTGCACCGTTTTCGGTCAGAGTACAATCTATGTAAGACCCCTCTGAGCAAGGAAGAGGTGGTCGAGATGGCCAAGAATGGTCTGGAGGATACGTTCCACCAGCTGTTCTTAAACAGTAAGTATTACTCTCTGAATGAGTTCATCACGGCTGTGACTAAAGCTCATAGCAACATGCAAGAGAGAGATAACAGAAGAAACGCGTCAAAAAGGACGTACAGTAGTCGAACCTACGATAGGTTGAAGCCAAAAACAGTGGCTTATATTGAAGGTGTAGAAGACCAGGAATCAGACTCTGATGGTGATCATGTGGGTGCTGTTGACTTATCAACAAACAAAGTTATAAAACCTCGCAAGCTCCAGAAGAGTAGAGGTCCAATCAAACTCTCAACAGTGGCTTTCACTAAGCCAGAATTTGAGAAGTACACCTATGACGCCAACATGGCTCATGAAATTTTGGACGAGTTGTATAGTCTGCGTGTCGTCAAGGTAGACTTTGGACCACTTCCCACAGCCGAGCAGTTAAAGGGTAAGAAGTATTGCAAGTTTCATGGAGCATGGAACCACGTTACCAAAGACTGCATTAAGCTTAAAGATCAGATCCAGAAGTGGATCAATGAGGGAAAATTAGAGTTGGAAGGGTCGTCCAAAACAGCTGCACTAGTGGATTCCGAGCTGTTCCCTGCTCCACAGGTGAATATGGTTGAGGTGAGTTGGACATCACCTAATAGACTCCTTGAAGATACTAAGGCTTGGAATCAATCTTCCTATTTAGCCTATTCATTCAGATTGGATATGACAGAAGAATATTTCGATAGGCTAAGGGATATGGGGCTGATCTTCTTTTATCCAGTCTTCAAACTTAGACACCTACGGTATACAGAGCCAGCCCAACACTTTTGCAAGTTCCACAATCACTTTGGTCATCGAACAGCAATGTGTTCGACCTTGAGAGATAAAATCTAGGGTTTGATCAATTGGGAAGTGATTGTAATCAACGACGGGGGCGAGATGGATTTTCACCCAAAATATCTTCATAGAACACCATCTCCTTCAGTTACAACTCATCTTGCTAGTGGCACTTCCTCAGGGGATAGTCAAAATAAACCAACTCAGGCGAGGAAGAAGTCCAGACGAAGAGCTAAGCGAAGTATAGCATTTGTCCGACCCAATCGGGCTCGCATAACATATGACGCGTCTTGGCGAGAGGAGATATTCAACGAGCTATGCCTAGAAGGAATAGCTGTTGTTCCTGACAACTGGGGAACACCTGACCCACATCATGAGGATGTTAAGGGTTTGCCTCATTGTCGATACCACCATAAATGGGGATGTCACACCACAAGTGCTTGTCGAGATCTGAAATTCAAGATCCAGCAGTTGATTGACGAGGGAGTGATAGAAATAGAACAGGAGCCCTTGTCAAACTTGACTACCCCCATGCCCATGGTTGGAATGTTGGAATTAACACGTGACAAATCAAATAAAAGAAAACAGTCCAACGACCAACCAACTACTGGCGAGAATCCATCTTACACACCAAGGAATAAAGGAAAGGAAAAGGTGGATCCCAAAGCAGAATCGCCAGTAGCCCTTTGTGCACATTGTAAACTGAGAAGTGGACTGAAAATCTCTTATGAGGAATTGGCTCAGGCAGCCAAGTCTTTCCCAGAACTATTCTCGAACACAGATCATCAGCCCCCACAAACAAGACAAAGGGATACTCCAGCTCCCAAGCGCTCGCGAGCAACAGACCAATCCAGTTTGGCTAAAACACCTGAGTTTAAAGTTCCAGGTACGCTCTTAAAGCCATATATTCCTCCAGCTTCAAGAAATATAACAAAGGAGGATGTTTGGTATATAAGGGAGAAAGGAAAAACCGTGGAGGTGACTCCGAGCAAGAGGAGAAACCTTCAACGACGCTTTGGTAGGGCCAAGAGAGCATTGGATGCTTATGAGGCTGGCCTCATCAAAGAAGAAGACCTGGAGTTTCCTCCAGAAGTGTTGCAAAGGAGATTGAACACCCTTGCAGCAAACCCATTGGTGGTCTTTGAGAAGAAATCTCGCGAGCCTAAGGTGAGAGCCCAAAGACCAGGGGTTTTCGAACGAAACCCAGAGTTAGGGACTAAAGGTAAAGAGCCTGAATCTACTCAGGAGATTCATCGTGAGACTACAAAACGACAGCCAGTAAGGAGACGCCTCATCTTTGAGGAAGACACGATGAAAGCAATAGGGCTAAAGACACCCCCTAAGGGAACAAGGGGCATGCAGAAACAGGACACTCCAAGCAAGCCTCCAGTCTTGCAATGGAAACCCAGGCCTTTGATTGTGGAGGAGCAAGCGAAGGCCCAAAAATTGATCCCTGCTCCCAAGGAGAAAACTCCACCACCACTACTACCAGCAGCCATTGATCCTATTCCTGAGGATCCAATGCAGCAAGTGGCCCATCTTGAGGTAACTACAATATCTAGCGAGGATGGACACTTGGCTGGAGATGACAACTACGACGACGATGAGCAGTTGGTAGACTACGGTGGGGACGAAGATCTTGAAGCACTTGCCTGTATCGAGGAAGACACTTCCACCATTAACATGGTGTATGTCTTATCTTCTAAATATGCTTTGTCTATGTCAGCACCAAAAGGTGAGTCCAAGAACGTCAATAGTGTGGTATTACTAGATGAAGAACCAGAGCTACCAAATGACTCAACACTGGTTGAAGTACTAGAGATGGATTCATCACACACAAAAAGGCAGATGATGTTCTCCAAGCCTACCATTGACATGGCCATGCACATGCGGCCGTTGTATGTCACAGGACAAGTCCAAGGGATTCAATTGAATAAACTCCTAATGGACTCAGGGGCAGCGGTTAACATCATCACCGTTAAGGCAATGGCCTTAATAGGTTTCCCAAGTCTGCTATCCAAGAGACCTCGCTTAGTGTCAGAAACTTTCAGGGTAGCATAACCAAGACCTTGGGAATTGTTTTCTTGCAGGTACACATAGGGCTGGCCTCAGGCACTTATACATTCTTTGTGGTAGAATGCACATCTCCATATAGTGCCATTTTGGGGTGTGACTGGATACATCGAAGCTACTGTGTACCATCTTCACTTCATCAGCAGATGTTACTCTGGAACATGGAGTCAGGCGAAGCAGAGCTTGTCAATGCTGACCCTCGTCCATATTCTGTTTCTGCTAATGCATTAGAGGCCAAATATTACCACAGTGACCTTAGGCCATTGGGGGTATACTTCAAGCAACTCAAGATAGTTAAAGACCCTACACCATTGAGCTACCATCCAGACGTTCTCCATGATTGGGTCTCTATCAAATATAGAGACCGAGGCTTGTCTTTCTCTACACGAACGCTTTCATAATTTTCTATTAGAGAGCCAAGCCTTTGAGAAGGTTCCAATGGTTGCAGCCTTGGAATACGTGGATGAAGACGTTTTGCAAGACTTTGAGGAGGAGGACGAGATTAAATTAGCTCCAGCAGCTCTAGATGATTTACCTCCTAAAGTCAAGGATCCCATTGAACACATTAATATTGGGACACATGAAGAGCCAATCTCTGTGGCTATTAGTACCTTCTTGGAGCCTGAGGAAAGACTCAAGCTTATTGAATTGCTAAAAGAATATGCAGACTGTTTTGTAGAAAAATATGATGACATGCCTGGTCTGTCACCAAATTTGGTTTGTCATAATTTGCCCATCATCAAAGGGAAGAAGCCTGTAAAACAGGAGATGCGTCGCATGAACACAGAAACAGCAATTCTAGTCAAGGAAGAGGTCAAGAAAATGCTCAAGTCAGGGATTATACGTGTAGCCAAATATAATGAATGGCTTTCCAATATAGTCCCAGTTAAGAAAAAGAATGGAAAAATGCGAGTATGCGTCGACTACAGAGACTTGAACAATGCAACCCCAAAGGATGCATACCCTATGCCAGTAGCTGATTTGTTGGTCGACTCAGTTGCCCGCCATGAAATGTTAACATTCATGGATGGCATTGCTGGTTATCATCAAATTCCAGTGGCTGAAGCAGATAGACATAAAGCTGTGTTTCGGTGCCCAGGCTTTGCCGGTGTTTTTGAGTACGTGGATATGCCATTTGGACTTAAAAATGCAGGGGCAACCTACCAACGAGCTATGAATTTGATCTTTTATGATCTTATTGGTAAGACCATGGAGGTCTATATTGATGATGTGGTAGTTAAAACGAAACACAGAAGTGATCATTTTGAAGACCTAAGGCAAGTGTTTCTCAGAATGAGGCAACATCAACTGAAGATGAACCCAGCCAAATGTGTGTTTGGCGTCCAGGCAGGAGATTTCCTGGGCTTTTTGGTTCATCAACGTGGGATTGAGATACCGGATGACAAGAAACAAGCAGTTCTCAATGCAGTCCCACTAAAGAGTCAGAAAGAGCTACAACGTTTATTGGGAAAAATCAATTTCTTACGATGGTTTATTGCCAATGCTGCTGGGAAAACACAACCATTTTCCACATTGCTCAAGCTTCAAAATCAAAAAGACTTTGTATGGGAGCCTATACATCAAGAGGCCTTTGAAACCATTAAAGCCTACTTAACAAACCCACATGTCTTGGTTCCTCCAAGACCTGGGATTCCTCTTAAGCTGTATATATCAGCTACTGAACTCTCCATTGGAAGTCTATTAGCTCAGGACGACACGGCCGGAGTTGAACGTGCTATTTTCTATCTGAGTCATACCTTGAATGATTGTGAAACGAGATACTCTCCAATGGAAAGGTTATGCCTAGCCTTATACTTTTCAGGGTGTAAGTTGAGGCACTATATGCTTTCCTTCACTATGTGTGTTATTGCACAAACAGATTTAGTGAAGTATATGTTGTCCAGACCGATTCTCCGTGGACGCATTGGAAAGTGGATTCTGACTTTGTCAGAATTTTCTTTACAATATGTCCCTCAGAAGGCGGTAAAAGGCCAAGCAGTGGCTGATTTTTTGGCTCATCATCCCATGGAAGAAGTGGTTGAGGGGCCAGAACTGGATCTCGCTCGTATTGACTTGGCCCCCTGGTGTTTATATTTTGATGGGTCCAGTACGAGTACCATGGCTGGGGCAGGGGTAGCTTTGATCTCCCCACGTGGCCAAACTTATTCTTATCCTTTCAGGTTGGACTTCAAGTGCACAAATAACCAAGCAGAGTACGAAGCTTTAATCATTGGATTAGAACTTCTGTTAGATATGGAGATCAATGATGTGCATGTCTTTGGAGATTCCCAACTGGTGATCAGACAACTCGAGACAAAATACAAGGCAGGTCCAATATTAGAACCTTATGCGAGGAGGGCCTGTGACTTATTAAAGTTGTTTACAGAAGTAGAGTTGAGTCATGTTCCTCGCGAGAAGAACTATGCAGCTAATGAGTTGGCTCAACTAGCAACGGGTATCAGTTTGCAAGATGGAGTACGTGACGAATATTCAAGGTTGAAAGAAGAACCCTTCCATCTTTCATTATACGACAAGAAGATAAAAATGAATGGTACGTTGCTACACTTGATCACATTGACAGGGACTGGAGACAGGAAATCATCTCTTATCTCCAGGATCCTAATAATCCGGTTGACAAGCGGATTCAATTTTTAGCTCCCAATTATGTACTCAAGGATGCTGAGTTATATAGGAGGGGAGAGGAAGGCATACTGTTAAGGTGTGTCTTTGGACGTGACGCCAAGTGGTTAATGAGAGAGGTCCATCTTGGGATTGTAGGGGCACATCAGGCTGGTCCCAAGATGAGATGGTTATTAAGAAGACATGGCTTTTATTGGCCAGGAATGCTCAGAGACTGCATCACGTTCGCCAAAGGTTGTGAAGAATGCCAGAAACATGGTCCAGTCAACCATATGCCCAGAATACCATTACAGCCAATAATCAAGCCTTGGCCAGCTCGAGGATGGGCTTTGGACTTAATTGGAATGATTCATCCTCATTCATCTGAAGGGCACAAGTTTATCATTGTGGCTACTGATTTCTTCACAAAATGGGTCGAAGCTCGACCTCTTAGGGTATCGTCTGCAAAGGCCATCCGCCAGTTCCTATTTGAAGATATTATTTGTAGGTTCGGTATTCCTGAGAGTTTTGTTTCAGACCGTGGGGCTGCATTCATGTCTGGAGAAGTAGATACTCTAATGAAGGATCTTGGGATCCATTTTCTTCACTCTTCTCCATACTATGCCCAATCCAATGGTCAAGCTGAAGCGAGCAATAAAATCATCATTCATATCCTAAAATGGATGCTCGCGAGCAATGCCAGACTGTGGCATGAAGAACTTTTTAATACTTTGTGGGCTTATAGGACTAGTAAGAGGACACCCACAGGTACAACTCCTTATGCATTAATGTTTGGGCACGATGCTGTTCTGCCTCTGGAGATCAATGTTCAGTCTTTACGTGTGATGGAGCAACACAACTTGATCGGTGAAGACTATGTCCAAGCGATGTGGCAGGGGCATGAAGACTTAGATGAGAAACATATCTAAGCTTATGATAGTCTACATGCTGAGAAACAAAAGGTGGCTCGTGCCTATGACCAACGAACAAGGGGCATGAGTTTTGCAGAAGGAGAACTTGTCTGGCGAGTTATTTTGCCTGTTGGCGAGAAAACTGAAGGACGAGGTAAATGGTCAGAGAAATGGGAAGGACCATACATTATCGATCGACTGTTGGGTAAAGGAGCAGTTCGTTTGCGGGATCGAGATGGTACTATCCACGCGAACCCAATCAATGGTCGTTACCTAAAGTAGGGGTCAGCAACGGGCCGGGCTTCAACAGTGGAGAAATGTTTACGGGCCGGGCCGGGCTGGTTTTTTCAATTTATAGTGAGATCCAGGCCCGGCCCATCTAGGCGGGCTTCACGAGCTTTAGTGGGCTTTTACGGGCCGGGCCTCTTGGGCTTTTACGGGCCGGGCTTATTCAAATGACTAAAATCAAAAGTTTAAAAACAATACAAATTCAAATCTAAATACCCCTTTACATCTAAATTGCATCTTCAAATCAAAATTTACAAATTTACAAATCCACAATGCTTCAAATATTGGTTGCAAAAATTCAAAATGCTAAACATTCAAATCCACGAAATATTTAAAATCCAAATACATAATACAATAAATCCAAATCAAGAATGCTTAAAAGTCCATAGTTCAAAGTCCAAAATTACATCTTATAAATCCAAAAATCAAAATTACATCAATAAGAATCAGGAAGATTAGTTGATGAGAAAACTTCAGATGCAACTTCTATCGGAGTCCTCTCTTGAGGAGGATGTGAGACATCAAGAAATATGGCCTACACATTATAGAAAAAATGTTAATAACCTACACATTCAACAAAATTTGAAAACCAAAAAAATTAACAAAATGCATCAATTCATCAACCTACCTCTCCCACATCCTCCAAAGAACATTCATCTTCAGCCTCGTCGGGCCGTGAGATGCTTGCTATACATATGCTTGCTATAATATTCAGATCCCCTTTTCTGGTTCATAAATCATATAATGTCGGTTTTCAAAACATTCAAATGAGCTTCATTATGCACAGTAGCATCACTAAATCGCATTTAGGAAGAAACACAACATAATCCCCTCGAAAATCAAACTTACTCAGATCAAATTTCCTCAATATATCTCCCAAACATAAAACACATGATCAGATTCATCAGAGAAATAAAATAAACAACTGAAGTAGCTGATCAGAGCCCTACGAAAATTCAATCCAGAGATAAGCATTTTCAGCATTCAAACAGATACGACGATGCAGAAAAACAAAGCAACCGATGATTCAAAAAGCTACATACTAATCATATCTCACTTCGAATTAAACAAATACACAACAATAATGGAAGAAACATCACACTGACAGTTCAAAACACAGAGAGAGAGAGAGAGAGTGAGTGAGTGAGTGACCGATGAGTACCTCCCGAAGACTATTGTGGAACTATTATCGATTAACAACAAAGGAAAACCAGTAGCGAGTGTTAAGAGGCTGAAAACGAGTGACCGCGAACCGCCGTCGAAGGTTTACAACGCCGCCGTAACGCCACTGCAAACGAGACCGAGAGGTGAGTCAGATCGAGAGGTGAGTGAGAGAACGAGATCGAGAGGTGAGGCCGTGGGGGTGAAGCCGTGAGGTGAGCTAGTGAGGTTTGAGAGAGGTGAGTGTGAGTCTGTGAGATCGAGGTGAGGTGAGCCGTGAGCGGCGTGATGTTTGAGAGAGGTGAGCGGCGTGATGTTTGAGAGAGGTGAGCGGCGTGAGGAGGTGAGCGGCGTGAGGTGAGCGGCGTGAGAGTGAGAGTGAGAGAGGGCTGAGAGGCAGTGAGATGAGAAAGAGGGAGAGAGGCAGTGAGATGCGAAGAGGGAGAGAAGCCTTAACGGCTGGAATGTATAAGCTTATATACATGATGAGTTGATGACTGTGTGAGAGACTGAGAGTTAGGGTTAGGTTAGAATGTTAGGGTTAATCTAGACCGTTGAATATTTATCAAAAAATAAATCTGAACCGTTAGATCGTATATTAGTTTATTTAATTATATCATTTATATATAATCTATACTCTACATGTTTCTATTTAATTATACACAAAAATAAATTCAAAAAATCATATTTTACGATTATAATTAAATCTATACTTTTTATTTGGATAAATGATGAGGAAGATTATATTATTGAGTTATGTCATATATTATTGGGGACTGACACCTTAGTGCTTAATGAAATATCTTTGTGAAACTTAATCAGTCATGTTTAATTATTTTATAAAATTGACCGTCAGATTGATTGGTTAGAATATTCTTACAATGTCTTTAAACTTTTATAAATTTTGGACTTGATCTAGACCTCGATCTATGCATTTCGCTAAATGTGACTGTAGTACTCTTACAACTGAAACGTAAATTACCCCTCCAGAAAATAATTTTTTGACATCAAATTTTGGACACATATTCTTATGGATTACATATCTATCTCATAGTGTCAAAAAAATTTACATAAAAAAACAATTTACATACTCCCCCCATAGGAAAATAAGGAAAATAAAATGAGTGTATTTTAGTTATTTCACAAATTTTGTTTAACTATATTGATTGACGTCTAAACTTACTTTGATTAGTCTAATTTTTACGTAAGGTATCTTTTATTACAAAGTGAACTATTATATATGGCCTTCTTTATTGTTAAAACATTTTAAATTCTTATATTGTTTGAATTCTCTATATCCACACTAATGTTCTTACATTTATTCCTTAGTTATATGGAATCGATGAAAGATTTTTGTAAAACGTAATCGATCATGTGTCATCATTTTACAAAATTGACTGTCAGATTGGTTGTTCATAATATTCTAAGTAGGCCGTCCCTAATTTTTATAAATTTTGGACCTAAACCCTAAACCCTAAACCCCAAACCCTAAACCCTAAAAAAATTACAATAAAATCCTAGAACCGTAACCCCAACTTACCATAAACTTAAACCCTAACTTATGCTAAACTTTAAATAATGACTTAATAGTAAAATAGATACACAAATTTAATTATATATGGAATTCAAATATTCAATCTATATATATACATGTATATGACTATATGTAATATATTAATATATATACACAAATATAAAATACATATCTATATAGTATTAGTCTATTAGACTACTAGTCACTATATCATATATATATATATGTCAATATGTGTGTAGGTAAACTTTAACTAGGTATAAATTGTATAATGATTAAAATCATTAATTAAATGATTTAATGATATATGTCAATATGTGTGTGGGCTTTGACGGGCCGGGCCTAACGGGTTTTGACGGGCCGGGCCTAACGGGCCTTGACGGGCTTTTGGCGGGCCGGGTCCGCGGGCCGGGCCGGGTTTTAGATCTCTAAATCATGGTCGGCCCACCAACCACCTTGGAGGGCTTTCTGGCGGGCCGGGCCGGGCTTTTAGCCCACGGGCTTGCGGGCCTCCACCGGCCCACGAGGCCCACGGGCCAAATGATGACCCCTAACCTAAAGAAATTCATACAACCTATTTGGGAGTATGATGATCCTCCACCTATAGCTTAATCTAGTTTATTTATGCTCTCGCATAAGTAAACTACAGGGGCAACACATACCGAGGATCATATACATAGCCTATTTATGGGGTTTAATTGCTAAGGCCTTTACTCGAGGCCAACTTTTTGTAATTTTTATGGTTTTTCTTCCAAGTCAAAGTTCATATTAGCCAGTTTTTGTGGCCTAAATTTAGAGCAAACTGTATATGATTTTATCAATACAAAGAACTTTTACACTTCAAATATAAAATTTACATTCAATACTTGGAAGAATACAAAGGCTTTGTGGCCTCAAGCTCTGATACCATATGGAAAAACAAACCTGAATAAACAACAGAGAAACAGAAAATAGTTTGTTTTTCACAAGATCCTCTGCGTTGTTTACCATCCTCTGAGGTAGATGAAGACCAAAACACCAAGTTAAAAAGAGATCGACCTCGGTGAGGATGGAGAGGATCTGAAATGCAGGAGGTGCATTAGAACAAAAGATCTTTGCACCTGCCCTGACGTTTGTTGCCTTCTTCCCAGGGTGACATCCCATCTTTCCCCATCTATTGCAGGATGCATTAAAGAGGCCTAGCACCACCAATGCACATGGACACCGAACGGGTGCACTGGGGAAAGGTGAGGGAGTCATCACCTCGGGATTGTGGCTTGTCCCTTCCTGATTCTTTCAATCTGGAAAGAGCCAAGGCAACGCCTGGGCATAGATATTGCTATCTAGTCCAGGTTTGGGCATGGATATTGTTATCTAAGGAACACAACATGAAAAGATTTATCTGGAGGTTTCTTTGGGTAGGAAGACCAAAACAAATAAGAACTGAGATAATTCATCCTCGCGAAAATGTTGGTTCATAACACAGTGGAAAGGGAAACCTTTTATAGACAGGAATCACACCGGTTTGGTTTCGCGAGAGTAATTACGCTTGAAAATAGAAAATACGTGTCTAAAGAAGAGTGGACCACGAGACGGTTCATCTGCTCGCAAGAAGTGCATGATAAATAAGAAGGTCTTTGGGGCAGGTAAAACGTATTTCAAAAGATTTTGATTGTTTGACGCGATACGGATTCCAAGCTTAAAATTCAATTCCATTTATTGTTGAACAGTCAAAATAGTCAAAGTTATTTACAACTTAAAACGAGGCTGGAAAAGGGGTTTATTAGAAAAGCCCAATATGGTTTGTGGACCCAATTTACACTTTGTTAACGAAACCAATTTCAATATATAAATAACTTAGTGTTTTGTTACAAAAAGATGGGGCCTACATTTGAGGCCCAAATTTTTACAACTCAAGGAGGAAGTTCTTCATTGAAATTTTAGCCATCTCTGAGGCCATCCAGGCTTGGTGGGCTGCCAGGCGAGCATTGTTGGCTTCGGCACGTGCCTCTTGCAGAAGTTGAGCTTGGGTCTCGCCTCCCATCAAAAAGTTTTGCATTTCATCCTGATAACTGGGGATGTCAGTTTGCAATGCCTTTGCTTCAGCTCTTAGAATTGTGAGTTCAGCTTCGAAAGCAGTTATTTTGGCAAGTTTGGCTGCTAAAGTCTCCTCCTTTGTAACTTTTTCCTCCAGAAGCTTCTGGATTCTCTCTGTCTCCTTGTGAGTTTTTTGCTCCAAGGTTTCTGCTGCTTCGTTCTTGCGCTCAGCCTCGAGTGTTAATTGTTGGAAGACTTCGCTTTGGTGCTGGAATTCAGGAGATTTTCTTCTAGAGCGTCCAGGCGAGGGATGTAGTCTGCTGGAGCAGTGGCCTGTAGGGTTTTCACTTGTTCATATACGGCCTGAATATCTTTTAGAGAATCTAAGGGCCCAGAGAGAATTCTTCTAAGCGAGGCTTTGGTGTCAGAAGGAGTGCTTAGTGTATTCAGTTTGCCTACAAGTTCTTGTATCGTGTTGATCGACCCTTGTACACTGAGCAATTGAGGACTGTCTTCTTGTGATGAAGATGGGATAGGATTTTCTTTGATCAGAATTTTGGGATCTTCATCAGTGACACCTGGAGGACTGTCAGGCTGACTCTCAGAAGCCATTACAATTGGCTCGCCTGACATGCTCGCTTGGTTCCTTGGACTGTTGGGAGTTGTCTCGCGAACGTCCAGGTCCACAGGAACATGTTTGGACTACAATGAGAACAATAGGTCGTGTCAGGACCAATTTAAAAATCATTAATCTAGAAGAAAGGGTACGGAGTTCTTACTTGTTGGGGAGACAATGGCAGTGTCTTTTCAATTTCTTGAACTTGTTGCTCTGGCGAGGAGGGATTTGGTTCTTCGCCTTCTGGGTTATTCTCAACCAGATCCAGTGGTTGTTCGACTATGGGCTCTGGCGAGGAAATAATTTGTTGCTCAGGCTCTGGAATGATTAGTTCATTCTGGGTACTGGGACCCTCGCCAGAGGAGGAAGGAATAAAACAGGTCTGCACTTCAATCTGCAGACGCCTAAGCAAAACATCAATACCAACAGGCTTTTTCTTCTCTTCCTCCTCGAGTTCTGCTCTATGGATTCCAGCTAGGAATTGGGCTATGAAGTCCTTGCAACATTCTTTGTCCTTGCCACTCCCTGGAACCTTGAAGTAGGAGATCATCAAATTGGGGGAGTGTAGGGGTGCTGTCTAGATTTGCACATAGCCAGTGTGCAATGATGAAGGCTACAGTTGAACAAGCACTAGACCCTGAGGCTTTGTCGTCCCTTTGATCGAATGAGGCAAGGAAGATTTGAGCAGAAAGGTTTTCTTGTTTATCCCTGCTGGGGACCTTAACCCCCATCCAAGTTCCACTTTCAGGCCCTTGGTTCTTCAATTTAAGCTTCTTACGCCTTGGAGACTGTCAAGGGATTGGGGGTTAGTACCAAAATCAGTGGTAATTGAGTTTTTTCTGGAAGGATAACAGTCTAAGTACTTACAGAGGATCCAGAGCGCTTTGACCTTTTCTTCCTAAAGGACTGTATGGCCATAGTCACATCCGGTTCAGGGTTGTGCTATGCAAAGAAGAAGGAATTGGTCATTTATCATCGAAAGGTTGAGAAGTTGCTAATATATGTGGCAATTTTTTGATAAAAGACATACATGTGGCCACGGGGTAGAGATGGTGCTGGGGTGCGCTTCAGTAAGTGCATCCAAATCCTCTTTATGCGAGAATCTGTGGCTGAATTCATG
Source organism: Geum urbanum (assembly GCA_946800695.1). Lineage (NCBI taxonomy): Eukaryota > Viridiplantae > Streptophyta > Magnoliopsida > Rosales > Rosaceae > Geum > Geum urbanum. Next base: position 3,023,390 of record OX327013.1, read on the forward strand.
GAAGATGGCAGCAAAGTAGAAGTTTGGTCCTTGGTTTCGTTTCTCTTTCCAGAACTGGGAGCACCATGTGAGATACGAGGGGGTGACCGACTTTGATTTTGACAGTGGCTTTGTAATTGTTGGAAGCGTTACCATTGGGAAGCCAAAGTTTTCGTCGCGTGCTTCTGCTGCAACAAGTTTGCTGTTTCCTCGCCAAAGAGTATACTTGTTAACAGAGCAGGCGAGGGGCATAGGAGCATCCTGGCTGAGCCCAAACTGTCTACAGAAGTGGTTTGGGGCATAGAGCTCATACCCGGAGCTTACTGAGTCTGGAATTTGTAAGTCCTGACAAGTGTTGAACCGAATGAACAAGTCCCTCGCGTGAACAAATTGTTCAGGTGAAGGTATGAATCCACTTGCAAGGAGTTCAGGATTGCGACGACTCAGAATTCTTTCAACTGCTGTATAAGGGAAGTCTTTATGCGAGCAGAGGTGCTTGAAGCAGTTGAGGTAGGACCATTGTTTGGCCCTAGGTGTTGCGGAAACCAATTATTGGCCCAGCAGCTTGTGTTCTGCAAAGAGAGGGGCTGCTGAGGAGCGGAAGTATGGGAAGTAGATTTGCAACTAGAGCTCTACCATCCACAGTGGTCCTGGTTGATTCAAGTCGAGCTTCGATAAGGATACTCGCCTGAGGCCATAATAGATGTAGGCGAGGACGGACTCAACTAAGCCTATTTGTTCTGAAGAGGCTTGATGAGTTGTCTGGTGAGAGTCTTGGGGAGCCCAAGTGCTTCCAAAGGCAGGAACTCCAAAAATTGTATAGAGATCAAGCATGGTGATGCCCACATCTCCACATGGGAGACGGAAACAATTTGCTGTGCAGTCCCAAAAGCACATGGCTACAGCAAATGGGGCTCTGTTACCCCCAGCCGGAAGAGAGAAGCATAAATCTATAAGTTGGGCTATTCCGGCTGCCTCCCACCGATTGATGTCTTGCCCACGACGGTGCCGGTACCAAGCGAGGTCGTCTTGGCTTGAATGTGGCCATTTCCCAATAAGACAGTGAGTGTCTTTTTGAGTCCATTCATTTGGGCTGCTTTGGGGTCTGCCTGGAGTATAAGGGATGAACTGCAGATGGGCTTACGGAGTATGTGAAAAGCTCTGGATTCAATGGAGAGTCCAGAAATGGACCAAGCAGACCTGTGTTTTCTACAGGGTCTACAGTGAGAGTGCAGACAGCGTCTGGGTTGTGTCGTTTAGCGACTGCCTTGAGCTGTTTGGAGAATCTCTTGGCGTCAGGAGTTTCATAAAGGCTGGAAATGTCTTTACGAGGAGGCATTTTTCTGTTCTGGAGGAATAAGGATTGACGGTGGTGAGAAAGAAAGGTTTGATCTTTTTGACTGAAAGAGTTAGAAAGTGCAGGGTTCTGAGCAATTGAAAGGGTTTTGTTGAAAGATGAAATTTGTAGATATGGACTGGTGATTTTATAGAGGTGTCAGTCGAGCGTCATACTTTTTCGAAGAGTTGGTTGACGTGGCGTTCGAGTGATGGTGTAGCGTTTCAAAGTCAATGGGCACATTGGTCAAGATATATTCAAGTCTTTTCGCTTGTTCAGAAAGTTTCCAAGTTCAAGACCTGAGGGGCAATGTTTGGGCCTAAATAAAGAATTTCATTTTGGGCTTGGATGGATGAGGTCTATGCGAGCGGCCCATTATAATTAATGATGTCTGGCGAAGAGTCAAGTTATGTAGCGTCTGGCGAGCTTCGCTAGAGGAAGACTTTGAGTTCTATTAGAACTATGTTTTATTAGCTGATTCTATGCGGCTTAGATTCTGTCATAACTAGTTTCGTTTTGAATAAAACTTTTGGAAGAGTTATGATGGAATTAGAAGATCTATGAGTGATTACGACACGTATGCTGGTGTTGGATTCAGACTGTGATTACAAGAGCAGAAGAATTTGACATTGAATGAATGACTGTTATTAAGCGAGTATATAAGGAGAGTGAGGATCTTATAAGAAGCCCCCCTCCCTCCCCCCCCCCCCCCCAAATCAACCAAACAATCTTCCTATACACAAACAAACCTAGACGATTATCTCGTCCTCGAGATTTCTATCTTTCTTGCAACCAGAAAGTCTAAGTGCTTGTCACCTATCGAGTGAGAGTATTACGACTCCAAGGAAGCAATTGCAACCGGAAAGTTGAAGAGCGGCTCACTTGTAAGTTGGGAGCTTGAATACTCAAAGGGAGCGAGTGTTCTCAACACTCTGTTAAGAGATTGCTCTGCTTTGCACGAGAAAGGACGTGTGGAGTATCAATTTCAAGACTTAGCGAGAGATTCACATATCAAAGTCCTAGGTTTCTAGGCAAAAAGGACCTATTCGAGCAGGGTTGGTGCTCTCCCTGTTCTAATCGCTTAATATAGAAGTCAGGCGGCTGTGATCAGTCCATATTCCGTCAAGAGACGGTGGCACGCCAGCATACGAAGCACATACAGGATAGACCGGCCCACGCGGTTAAAACATCCGAGATAAAAGAGACTGCTTCGCGAGAAGAATCTCTTCCCGAGAGATATTTTTGCATCGAACACCAACAAATGTAATAAAGGGTTTTGCGGTGTACATATTCGATCCAGGAGGTGGATCATATGTTTTATGAGGAAGTTTATTGCATTTACAAGAAGTCGTGAATCACCTAATTTTTTAGAAAGTTGAGAGTGAATTCCAACCGTGTATGTAGTTTATGTTCTTGCGACGACTTGTACCGATCAAAGTAGGTCTTGGCTTTTATGTAATTGATGGTCTGTCGTTGCCTTAAATGTCTGATTTAGATTGTCTGGTGGGAGTTGATGACTCGGTTAGTTAGTAGGAATAGAGCTATTACTAGAATACTAGTAGTCACTATAGTGCTGGTATACATAGTTTTTAAGACGAAGCAAAAGGGATACTGCCCTAAACGTATACCATAGATTACTCTTCGATCATTCATGTACGTACTCTTACAATTTCATGGAGTATTTGTGGGAGCTGATTTTCGTTAACGTTGCTAGCTATTTAGCATGGACGATCGACATCTACAATTGTTTGAGGGTTTAAACTTCCTTTACGCAGTTTGTTGATGATGTGAGGCTGCAAAACAAGCTCTTTTGCATTCATTCTATCGTATTCTAACTATATTTATTTTCTAGTCTATCGTTGCATCGCATACTTTCAGTTGTATTCACGTAATTTGCTATTTCGATATAGTTTGTTTGTATTATTATTAGTATATATGTACGTTTGTATAAAACCGAACGTACTGTGGTATCAATTCATTTTCGGAAAACATGAAGTTGATTCGGCAGCAAAATCCGATTCGCTTTAATGACACTCCAAAAATTTTGAGCTGCAAATAATTATCAAACACTTGAGACCAGGTCTGTCAATTTGTAGTGCATTTTTTCTCATATCCCCTTGTTAAGGTGTGTGAGCATAACACTTCCCTAAATTTGTGACATTTCATGACAGTTTAACTCATGATTAACCATCTAATGTTGAAGAAGAAAAGTAAATAGATATGCAATTGTACTTTATTCATTAATAAATAACATTTAAATAAGCATTACAATCTGTTACAATTAATATCCCTATAAATTAAGGATCGAGAAAATATTTATTTCTATGTTAATTAGGAAAAGACACATCCGATATAAGGAATTAATATTATTTCCTTATACACTATATACATATTTATATTTTTTTATGTAAGTAATTGTCAAATTAGTTCTTAAGGAAAGAGAATATCATAAATCATCAAACCACATCTTCCTAAATAATAGCTTACTCCACTAATAATTTTTTGCTTTTAACGCGAGAAACAGGCTCTGGGAGTAAGGGAAAAAAACAGCCATTAATTTTATAAATTAAGGGTTTTCTGGTAATCAACAAATTGAAAAAAACAAAATCAAATTTTACTTATGTTTGAGGAGATTAATTCTCCATAATTTTCGGTGTGTGTCTTGTCCTAGTTAGATACGGATGTTAATTAGAGAGATATAAAGAATCTCTGTTATATTGGGATATTTATTGTAACAGATTGTATCAGCCTGTATTTAAGGCATTCTATCAATGAAAGAGTAACAGTTTTTCCAGTTTTCATATTTTCTCCTGCAACACGTTATCAGCAGCTCTCTGGGTTGATAGCCATCACCACCAAAAAAAAAACCTAACCTTCACAAAAGGCCTCAACCGCTGGCAGCCCTAGTCACCGCCGACCACCACTGTCGGACTCTCTCTCTCAATTGCCGGCAGCCCAAGTTACAAGCAGAAGCTACTCAAATCTTCCTACGTCGTCAAGATTGCTCGACTTCTGAAGAATCGTTTCAAACGAGCTTCAACATCAAATCGATCAACAAGTGTACTGGTCATACCGAGCACAACACCCATTCAGGTAAATTTTTCTAAACCATCAATCTCTAGATCTAGAATCAAACTTAATTACCGCAAAACTCTAGATCTAAGTTGATGATAACTGTAGTTAGTTGTTTTATATTACATGTTTACCATAGTTCCTATGGACATATATCCATAGAGTATAAGTAACGGTCCTGGGGGAGTCACGGTTTAGAAAATAAAATAAAATAAAAGAGAAATTGATTCAATGTGACGGTTAGTCACGATTGCTGGGTGTGGTTTTTGCCACCGTTTAGAATCGATTTTGTGATCATATATCATGGATCACGTTCTTATTCAAAAAAACTTGAAAGTTTTTGTGATTGTAGTTTTCGATCGTTACTAATAAAACATCTCCATGTGTTTTTGTAGATGAATTCGAATAAGCAAGCTAGGCCGGAATTCGACAACCTTGACCTTCAAGGCAAGGAGTACCACAATTGGGTCTCAGATGTGGAAACTACATTCATCGAAAAGAGACTAACCAACACCATCAAACCCTCTGGGCCTGGAACGAACCTCCTATCCCCTACTGAAGAATCAAAAACTTAAGCTCTCATGTTTTTGAGGCGTCATATTCATCCAACTCTCAAGAAGAATTATTTAAACAAAACATATCTCATGATATTATGGGACGATTTAAAGCAGCACTTCAACAATGTGCATGATGCACAGCTTCCTTAGTTGACTGCAAGATGGGAGTGCACTAGACTTGTGGATTTTTCCAAAATCTAAGAGTTTAATCAAGCCATGCTAGATTTGCTATCAGAGTTGAGTTTTTGTAAGGTGGAAAAATCTAAGAATGACATGATTGAGAGGGCGTTACAAACCTTCCCAACATCCATGAGTATTCTTGCCCATCAATACCGGATTGAGTACTAATAGGAGAGGATTACCACCTTCAGTAATCTCATCAATAGCCTTGCGAAAAAATAGAAACATCATGAGATCATCCTTAATAATAACTCAAGACCGGCTAGTACTAAGAAGCTAGAGTTATCATACTAGAGGAAAGACCCACAAAAATAAGAAGGTTGCTCGTTTAGAACCTTATGCTCATGGAAGACATGCTCCATGTAGGGGTAGAGGAGGGCGTGGGCGTGGCCAGGGCCACAGCCGAAATCTGACTTGGCATAGAGATCAGAATGCCAACTCCAACAAGGACCAGTCTGGTTCAGTTTTTGATGGTCAACAGTCCCAACAGTCTGGAAAATATGTTTGTTTCAAATGTGGTTCTAATATGCATATACACAAATAGTGCCATGCTAGTAGAGAAATCCAGAACTTCTATAAGAAGCACAAGTTGTATTTAACTCAAAATCGAATTATGCTAGAGATTTAGAGATAGAGGTTGACACCAATCTCGTTCTTGCAGAAGACAAGGGGAAAGATCTTGCTACCCCAGATTATGATTTAGCCTATGCAAAAGGCGTTGTCTCTATAATTTTTCAAGTTTTGGTTTTATCTTTGGCTCACTTTTTGGTCAAACTTATTAAGACACTTATCTTGTTTTTGATTAAGAACATCTATAATGTATTTTTGTTGGAAGTAATGAATATTTCTCTACTTTTTGGTATATGAAAGTTTTTGAGAATTATTTCATACAATTCTTATGTATGGTTTGATGCTTATAAGTATATGGCAATATGAGATAATGATACGGTAAAAACGTGACACAAAGGAGAGGATGATATTTTGAACTATGGGAGATTTTCGATCCATCGAAGTATTGTACTTCGATCCATCAAAGCTATCCCATGGGTTGTTTTCTGACATTTTTTGATCCATTGAAAAAATGTACTTCGATCCATCGAAGCTTATCCTCGGGTCCTTTGGTTGAAAATTTGGATCCATCGAGACACTCCTTCGATCCATCAAAGGAATGCCTCAGGTCAACTTTTTGACCCATCGAAAGTTGATGTAAAAAATTCGATCTCGTTTCAGGTTCCTTCGATCCATCGAAAGAATTAATTCGACTAATCGAAGACATCATTCTAGACACTATTTGAGACCCATTGAAAAATGGTATCGGAAAATTTTATTTTATTTTGGGTTCTTCGATCCATCGAAGGTTTTCCTTCGACCCATCAAAAATGTAACCAGTAAGTGATGTTCTTAGATGAATTTTTCATATGTATCATTGGTTTATAATGTTGTTTATATATCAGTTTTATTGGAAAAAGACAAAAAAAATCGACTTGGATTTTAGGACCAGATGTGGTTTTACATCGGTTAATGCCATGCCATATCAGCACTCAACAAGGGTCACACCCTTCTCAAATCTTTAAGTGTATACTTAAAGTGTACGTATGACTGGTCTTTGTTACAAAGACTTACTTATTTACATTCATTTTGTAGATGTCTCAAAGAAAAATTGAGTGTCTAGCAGATAGTGGTACTACCCATACCATTCTACGGAATATGCAACTATTTGTGGATCTTTTTTCATATAATTCTTCAGTGACAACCATGATTGGAGCAGCGCCCGTTATTCAGGGGTGTGGTATTGCAGAGTTTCCACTGCCCCATGGTACAAAATTATATATCACTGATGCCTTATACGCGCCAAAGACCAATCGAACCTTGCTAAGTTTTAAGGATATTCGTTCCAACGAATTTCACTTGGAAACCTATTGTGAGAATGAAAAAGAATTTTTTTGTATAACCTCCATTGAATGTGGCCATAAGCATATTCTAGATAAGTTTCCGGCAATTCGTAGTGGTTTATATGAAAGGACCCGACCCCGATTTAGTTTCCTAAACCAGAATCAGACCCCTTCTGAAAACATGAACTTTCAAAAATCATAAAAATTTCGGCAGAGTTACTCTATATCGTATAGTTACCATTAACCTGCAACGGAAAATACACTTCATCCTATGCCACAAAAGCCAAACCGTGGGCACCAATCACATCCGGATTTCTCAAAAACATATCATAACGTAAAGCAATAAATAAAACTGTAGCTTTACAGATTTTCAGGAAAATCATGTGAAAATATAAACATAATAGTATTCAGAGCGACCTCTAGTATATACATATCTATACACAACAGTAGACCAAACTAGAAACCTACTGAGAAGGAAAAGTGGCTCGAATACTAAGCCTTCAACCTTGACGTGCGACACTTGAATCCAAACTGCAAACTGAGCATTGAAAACAAAGAGCTCAGGGAAAGACATATAAACTGTTAGAGTGAGTGGATGAAAATAAATGTCTTTCGCCGAATAATATATATGTTATAAAACATATGCGAGTCTAGATGCATAAAATCAAATGGTACACGAGGGAGACTCTAACTCCTCACGCGTACAGAGCATGCATCGAAAATCCCGCGGGGTCACTCATGGACACATCCACGTTAGTATAGTCTGAATCACGAGATCCCTGATCCTCACGTGATTCTAGCAAGAAATGGCCTCGGGTCAGGGTATCTACTCCCCCCCCCCAGGTAAAGACCTCAGGTCAGGGTAACAGTCCCCCCCCCCCGGTAAACATCCTCGGAGATCAGCCGGGATGCTAAGTGTATCGATACAACTACTACTGAGACTGTACTCTGTGTAAACCAAATCATAAAGGTTTCCATGCAAATGCATAAAGCGTAATGTAAAAGCATACTCGTAATGCATAATTATAAAAGCATATTCATAATTGCATAATCATAAAACACATGATCGTATAATTCATAATCATAACTGTATGCTCATGCTCGTAAACGGTATATAAAAGACTCGCAACCAACAGTGAAAAGAAATGTCCACTCACAGATAAGCACAACGTGAAAATGCGCTAATCCTGTGATCCGGCAGAAGATCCCTCGCCAAGCGTACGATCCCGAACTCCTGAATAATCACAAATACCACATATCAAAATCACAATTCAAAACTCTGAACCACACCTCAGAAACCAACCATTTCCAGAAACATATAACTCGAATATCAACGAATTCGTCGAAAATCCCATAAATACACTACTTATCCCTCGACACAAAATCCACCACCCAAATCAACTCAATAACCTCGAGACTACGATCAGGGCGCGATTACGAGTAAAATGGTATAAAACTTCCCAAAATTCCAAAAAAGTCAACTCGCCGGAGCTCCGCCGTTGACCGCCGCCTCCACCGGCTGCGTGGCGTCAACTGTGGCCAAATCCGATGAAAATTTTCATATCACATCTACTCCTCAAGCCCAACAATTTTTCATATCACATCAAATGAAGATGCTGGTCCCAATTCCCACTAAATTGTAATACACAGGACCGCAACATGTCCTCGAGGGTCTGAATGGTCCTCTCAGACTGCCCATCAGTCTGAGGATGGAAAGCTGTACTGAAATGTAGTCTGGTCCCTAAAGCTCACTACAATGCCTGCCAAAACTCTGAAGTGAACTGACTATCTCGGTCAGAAATAATGGACACAGGCACACCATGCAAACGAACAATCTCAGCCAAATATAGCTTCGCTAACCTGCCCACTGAAATCTCCCTTGGAAGTGCAAGGAAATGAGCTAATTTCGTCAAACGGTCCACAATAACCCAAATACCAGTGTTACCAGCAGAAGTACGCGATAACTAATATACGAAATCTCCATTGATATGCTCCCACTTCCAAACTGGAATCTCTAAAGGCTATAGCTTTCCAGCAGGTTTCTGTCTCTCTGCCTTCACTTGCTGACAAATGAGGCATCTGCTCACATATGCTACAATTTTCGTCTTCATATTCCACCACCAATAGTAGTCTCTAAGTGTGTGAAACATCTTCGTACCGCCTGGATGCATAGCGTAAGTAGAACAATGGGCTTCATCTCAGATCTCGTTCTTCAAGCCCTCGTCTCTGGGTACACAAAGTCTGCCTCTGAACAGCAATGTACCGTCATTACTAAACTGAAACTCTGTTGACACACCATTCTGAATCATGGTCTTCTTGTCCAACAGATAGGAATCCGCATCCTAAGCTTCATGGACCTGATCAACCAATACTGGTCGAACCTGAAAGCTAGCCAACAAGGCTCCATCATCAACCCACTCTAACTCAGCTCCCGTAGCCCGTAACTCTGCTAACATGGAAACTCTAGCCACACGCACATGAAGCTCCAGATTTCCGACTGAGTGCATCAGCAACGAAATTAGCCTTCCCTGGATGATACTCAAAGGTCCAATCATAGTCATTGATCAACTCCATCCATCTGCGCTGTCTCATGTTTAGATCTGGCTGCGTGCGCAAATAAGTGAGACTCTTGTGATCTGTATATATCTTGCACTGAGCTCCATACAAGTAGTGTCTCCAACTCTTTAAGGCTAATACAATGGCAGCTAACTCCAAATCATGCGTAGGATAATTGACTTCATATGGTTTTAATTTCCTGGAACCATAAGCCACCACTCTGCCATGCTGCATCAAAACACAACCAAGACCCAATTTTGATGCATCGCTGTAAACCACAAACTCTCCACTGTCGTTAGGTAGAGTCAAAACCGGTGCAGTAGTCAACTTCTCCTTCAAGAGCAAGTAACTTTCCTCACAAGCATCGGACCACTCGAACTTGACGCCTTTCTTCATCAATTTGGTAAGTGGAGTGGCAATCCGTTAAAAATCCTGAACAAAGCACCGATAGTAACCTGCCAAGCCCAAGAAACTCCTGATCTCTAATACAGTGGTAGGTCTACTCCAATTCAATACGGCTTCAATCTTGTCAGGATCCATGATGACTCCCTCAGCAGATATCACGTGACCCAAAAACTTCACGCTCAACCAGAATTCACACTTGCTGAACTTTTCAAACAACTGATTATCTTATAAAGTCTGCAAAACAGCTCACAAATGTTTCTTGTGCTAGCCCACACTCTTGGAGTAAATCTGGATGTCGTCGATGAATACAATTACAAACTTGTCCAGGAATCGCCTGAACACCCTGTTCATGAAATCCATGAAAGCTGCAGGGGCATTGGTCAACCCAAACGACATAACCAAGAACTCATAATGCCCGTACCGTGATCTGAAAGCTGTTCTGAGCACATCTGACTCTATGATCCTCAACTGATGGTATCCAGACCTGAGATCAATCTTTGAAAAGATTGAAGCTTCATGGAGCTGATCAAACAAATCGTCAATCCGCGGTAATGGATACTTGTTCTTCACCGTAATCTGATTCAGCTTCTAGTAGTCAATACACAACCGCATGGAACCATCATTCTTCCTCACAAACAACACAGGAGCACCCCACGGTGAAACGCTAGGTCGAATGAAACCTTTCTCCAGCAACTCTTAAAGTTGAATCTGTAACTCCTTCAACTCCGATGGTGCCATACGATAAGGTGCTTGAGATATAGATCTAGTGCCTGGTAAAAGCTCAATGGTGAAATCAATCTCTTTGACTGGAGGAACACTAGGTAACTCCTCTGGAAATACATCTGAAAACTCAGAAACAACCTCAATATCACCAATGTCTGGTACAGCAACCTTTGTATCCACAACATGAGCTAAGTATGCCACACAACCCTTCTTCATCATCTGCCCGGCCTTCATCGCTAAAATCACACATGGCAGGGAAGTATTCTTCTCACCGCGAAACAATATCTCTAGGAAACCTGGACGTCGAAAAACCACCTCCTTGTGACAGTCGAACATAGCCCAATGTGTCTCCAAGAAATCCATACCCAAAATCACATCAAAATCGACAATATCCAGCAACAAAAAATCTGCGGCTAAACCATAACCTCCCACAAAGATCTCACAATCTCTATACACCCAACCAATAGTCACAACCTCACCGGATGGATACAACACTCTCCACAACCCTGGAAGTGGAGATGCAGGCATAGTAGCAAAAGATGAAAATCTAAATGATATGAATGAATGTGTAGTACCTAGATCTAGCAAAGTAAGTACTGGATAGCCAAAAACATGCAGCGTACCAATGACAACCTCTGGTGAAGCTCTGCCCTCACATAATGACATAGCATGAACTCTGGCCTGTCCAGCTGGTCGTTCACGCTGATTACGACTCTGTTGTCTGCCCTGTCCAGGAGACTGTACTGGTCAATATCCAGAAGTAGTACCTCGATCACCTCCTGAACTCTGAGCTACTTGACCACCAACACCAGCAGACTGGAGACACTCCCTCGCAAAGTGACCCTCCTGGCCACAACGATAACAAATGGTAATGCCCCACTGACAAGGACCAAAGTGATGCCTATTGCAGAGATTGCACAATGGATACTCCCTCGGTACAGCAAAAGTGCCACCAGTACGTCGAGGATAGTTGGATCCACTGGAACTCCCACCAAACTGTGGTCTCTGTGGCTGATTCCTCCTCCATCTTTGATGCTGCCTAGCTATACTAGTAGGATGTCTATAAGTTCCACTGCCAGATGATGATGCCGATCCGGAAGTGCCTGAACTCAGCCTCTTGGAAGGTCCCTGACTCGGTCCACCCTCCTCGAATCGTCGAGACTGGAATCGCATCTGCTTTTCCCTCTCTATGTCCTCGCCTTAGAGTGCAGCACTCACAAACTCATCAAAGTTATCTCAAGGCATCGTAGTCAATGTTCCCTTGATATTTAGGTTCAAGCCCATCTCAAATCTCCTGCACTTGGCTTCCTCTGAGGCCACCATATCACGAGCAAATCAAGACAAACGAATAAATTTATCCCGATACTCAAGTACTGACATGCTACTCTGTCTCAGGTTGGTGAACTCCTCATACTTCCTCTGCTGAGTAGCTCGGTTGAAATACCTTCGCATAAATAAATCTCTGAACAATGTCTATGGAGTATCAACCGAAACTCTGTCAGTGCTAACCCACCAAAAGTATGCATCCAACTCAAGCAAACCAACTGCTACTACTGTCATCTGCTCAGGAGTGAAACGCAGACGCTCACAAACTCGTTCAACCTGAACCAACAAAGCCTCACATATCTCTGGATCAGCTGAACCCGAGAAAATAGTTGCTGCAGCTGTTTGAGTGTTGACCACAGGGTCAAAACACTCCTCCAAACACAATACTCGCATAAGCAAGTCATGCGTCCGGCGATCCTCATCAGGATCCACATCCATATTGACATAGGAACCACGTCTAAGAGGCATCCTAATGATAAAAGAAAAACATTAATCACAAGGCACAATGAACGTAATCATGAAACTTTTGACATTTGAAAGCATACACAACCCGAAGCATTGATGAGTAACCGCTGGCCAGTCGGGTCATCGCTCCAGACATGCTGTACATTCTCAAATACCCTTAGCATTACAACTACAGAAGTCTACAGAACCTAAAACCTAATGCTCTCATACCAAGCTGAAAGGACCAGACCCCGATTTAGTTTCCTAAACCAGAATCAGACCCCTTCTGAAAACATGAACTTTCAAAAATCATAAAAATTTCGGCAGAGTTACTCTATATCGCGTAGTTATGTACCATTAACTTGCAACGGAAAATACAGTTCATCCTATGCAACAAAATCCAAACCGTGGGCACCAATCCCTTCCGGATTTCTCAAAAACATATCATAACGTAAAGCAATACACAAAACTGTAGCTTTACAAAAATCCGGGAAAATCATGTGAAAATATAAACATAATAGTATTCAGAGCAACCTCTAGTATATACATATATATATATACAATAGTAGGCCAAACTAGAAACCTACTGAGAAGGAAAAGTGGCTCGAATACTAAGCCTCCAACCTTGACGTGCGACACCTGAATCCAAACTGCAAACTGAGCATTGAAAACAAAGAGCCCTGGGAAAGACATATAAACTGTTATAGTGAGTGGACGAAAATAAATGTCTTTTGCCAAATAATATATATATATATATATATATATTATAAAACATATGCGAGTCTAGATGCATAAAATCAAATGGTATACGAGGGAGACTCTACCTCCTCATGCGTACAGAGCATGCATTGAAAATCTCGTAGGGTCACTCATGTACACATCCGCGCTAGTAAAGTCTAAATCACGGGATCCCTGATCCTTACGTGATTCCAGCAAGAAAGGGCATCAGGTCAGGGTATCTACTCCCCTCCCCCCCCCCCCCCCCGATAAAGACCTCAGGTCAAGGTAACAGTCCCCCCCCCCCCCCCCCGGCCTCAGGGATCAGCTGGGATGCTAAGTGTATCGATACAACTACTACTGAGACGTTACTTTGTGTAAACCAAATCATAAAGGTTTCCATGCAAATGCATAAAGTGTAATGTAAAAGCATACTCGTAATACATAAGTATAAAAGCATATTCGTAATTGCATAATCATAAAACACATGCTCGTATAATTCATAATCATAACTGCAGGCTCATGCTCGTAAAATGTATATAAAAAACTCGCAACCAACAGTGAAAAGAAATGTCCACTCACAGACAAGCACAACGCGAAAATGCACTAATTCCATGATCCGTCGGAAGATCCTTTGTCAAGCGTACGATCCCGATCTCTTGAATAATCACAAATACCACTGATCAAAATCACAATTCAAAATCTGAACCACACCTCGGAAACCAACCATTTCCGGAAACATATAACTCGAATATCAACGAAATCGTTTAAAATCCCATAAATACTCTACTTATCCCTCGACACAAAATCCACCACCCAAATCAACTTAATAACCTCAAGACTACGATGAGGGCGTGATTACGAGTAAAATGGTATAAAACTTCCCAAAATTCTAAAAAGTCAACCGCCACGGCGTCAACGGTGGCCAAATCCAGTGAAAATTTCCGTATCACATCTACTCCTCCAGCCCAACAACTTTTCCTTCTACACCAACCTCTAATTCAAAACCCACCGGCTGGAATCAAGCTCGAAAATTCAAACCTCCATTAATTCCGGTGACCTATTTCGGTGAGCTTCAAACGGCCTCCAATTCCAAAATTCTTTCACCCAAAAGCATCTATGGGTTGAGGAGAGTAAAACCCCCAACCCCATCGACCCCAAAAGTGGCCGGAAAAGCTCACCCAATTCCGGCAAAAATTCGAAACTTTATCAAGTTGGTTCTCCCTCAAAACTTAACCAAATCAACTCAAACCAAGTTCAAAACAATAGGAAATCACGAGAGGAAGCTAACCATACCAAGCTTGAGGTCTGAAGTGGCCGAAATCAAAAAGTCGATCGGTGGTCAACGGCGGTGCCAAAATCCTTCGGTCAACGTTGGTCAAACTTGGTCAACGGTCCAATTTTGGTCAACTCGGCCCAAATGTGACTTTTCAACAATTTTACGACTATTTCGATATTTATACTCGCAACTAAAACGATAAACGATCGAAAACGGATCGAATCCAAACGGATAAACATGATTAAATCCAACGGTCGGAAATATTCATAACATATTCATCGGACATCGGAAAAATCCTCGGAAAACTCCTACGAGCTCGAAATATAAACTCTACAACTCTCGTGAAGGAACTTATGTCAAATTCTCGCCTGATAATTTAGTCGCAAACAAGACCGCCAAATTGATTAATTACGACAAACTACGATTATACGAGAATCTCGCGAATTAAGCCTATTAACTACCATTTCCGGTTCGGGTGTCACATTATACTTAACTATAATTTGGATCATTTAATCCAATGTTGTGACTCACACTACTACTTGTGACTCTGATTCATATATATAAGCTTTGGCATTTACGACTAGGACATCTAGGTCGTGACATGATTATCAAAATCTTAAAAAATACTCATGGTCATCCGTTCTTTAGAGCGAAAATACATGTGGGATTACTTATTTCCATCGATTTAGATGGTTAGGGTGAGACTACTCTTCTCAATCCTCGCTCGGTCTCCAAGACAAGTGCAGCACCTTCCCGACAACATATTGCTAAGGCATTGAGCGTTATCCCACCAGATACTTATGTTGCAATCTCTTATACACATCGCTCGTTCTGCAAAGCTTGTTCTTTAGAAAAGTTACAGGCACGTCCTTCATTTGCTGTTGATAATAATGATAATATTTCATTCTTACAAATTATCCAAGGTGATATTTGTGGATCTATCAAACCCGAATGTGGACCATTTAAATATTTCATGATTTTAATAGATATATCAACGCAATGATCACACATTGCTTTGCTATCCACAAGGAATGCTGCATTTTCAAAACTCCTAGCTCAAATTATTAAGCTCTGGACTCACCACCTGGATCACTCAATCAAGTCTATTAGATTGGATAATGCAGGAGAGTTTAAATCAAAATATTTTGATGATTATTGCATGTCTCTTAAGATTAAAGTTGAACATCCCGTTCCTCATGTTCATTCTCAGAACAGTTTAGCAGAGCCTCATATCAAGCGGTTACAGCTTGTGTCTAGAGCTTTGGTAATGCATACAAATTTATCGGTGTCTGCTTAGGGATATGCAGTGTTACACGCAACGATGCTTCTTCGGTTTGGACCCGTAGCCTACCAACCATTCAGTTCATACCAGTTGGTAACTAAATATAAGTCTGATATTTCACATTTACGCATTTTTGGTTGCACGGTTTACGTGCCAATTACTCATCCACAACACACTAAAATAGGTTCTAAAAGAAGATTAGGCCTTTATGTTGGTTATGAATCTCCAACGATAGTCCGCTATCTTGAACCTTCAGCAGGAGATCTCTTTATGACTAGATTTTCATATTGTCACTTTGAAGAGACATATTTCTTGCCGTTAGAGGGAGATAAGAATGTTTCCATTTCAGTGGAACGTCAAGAATTGACGTGGTTTAATCCCACTATGTCTCTTCATGATCCTCACACGTCTCAGGGTGTGACGGAAGTGCGAAGAATACTTGATCATCAGCAAGTAGCAAACTGTATGCCTAACTCATTTGCTGATATCGCTAAAGTGACGAGATCGAATATACCTGCTGCAAATATTTCTGCAAGGTTGGAAATCTCGAAAAAGGAATTCGTTAGTAGCAACACCTATCAAGGAGGCATTCCTCTTGCTTATATGGAAGGTTTTGCGTCGGCCTCGGCTCCCACCAGGAAAAAGGGGAGACCAAGAAAATCTATTGATGAGCCGCTGGTTAAAGGCAGGTCATCAAGGCACAAAAGATCCATTCATCATCAACATAATGAATCAATCACATGAGATTGTCTCTGACTACGGTTATGTCCTTGAACCACAATTGAAAAGTCTGGGGGATGCTCCAGAACATCTTGTGATGTTAGAGAACAAAGTAATCTCGCTTAGAACAAATGATGTGCAGGTTCTTATGGATAGATCTTCCATGTTAGTTGATGTGTTTGCTTATACCGTCGCTCAAGAGATCATTGATGACGATGAAGTGGAACCCCGCTCTGTTGTTGAATGTCAATGTAGAGCAGATTGGCCGAAATGGAAGGAAGCAATCCTGGCTGAACTAGATTCTCTGAATAAAAGGCAAGTTTTCGGTCCGGTTGTGCTATGCCCGCCGAATGTTAAGCCAGTTGGACATAAATGGGTCGTTGTTTGGAAGTGTAATGAGAAGAATGAGG
Source organism: Geum urbanum (assembly GCA_946800695.1). NCBI lineage: Eukaryota > Viridiplantae > Streptophyta > Magnoliopsida > Rosales > Rosaceae > Geum > Geum urbanum. The sequence continues at coordinate 3,040,268 of OX327013.1, forward strand.
TCTTGCGTTATAAAGCTAGGCTTGTAGTGCAGGGTTTCTCTTAGCTCCTTGGAATTGATTATGAGGAGACATATTCTCCTTTTATGGACATCATCACCTTCCGCTACCTGATAAGCTTGGTAGTGTCCGAAAAGCTTAACATGCAGCTTATGGTTGTGGTTACTGCATATCTCTATGGTGATCTTAATTCAGAGATATACATGACAGTTCCAGATGACATTGTTATACCCAATTCAAGTAAACCACGGAATGCTCATGTTATCAAATTGAGACTTTCACTATATGGATTTGAAGCAATCTGGTAGGATGTGGTATACACGTCTTAGTGACTACTTAATTAGAAAGGAATACAAGAATGATGACTTATGCCCTTATGTGTTTACTAAAAGAACAAGTTCAAGTTTTGCTATAGTAGCAGTCTATGTTGATGATATGAACATCATCGGAACTCTTAATGAGATCAATGAGATGGTTAGCTATTTCAAATCTGAGTTTATGATTAAAGACCTAGGTAGGACTCGATTTTGATTCAGATTAGAGTTGGAACATCGAGTTGGTGGAATTCTTATTCACCAGTCTGCTTATGTCTAAAAGATGCTTAGGCTATTTAACATGGACAAAGCACACCCTGTTAGCACACTAATGGTTGTTCGCAGTCTGGACCCCAAGAAAAATCGGTTTCGTTCGCTAGATGACGATGATGAGGTTTTGGGAGCTAAAATTCCATATCTTAGTGTTTATGGAGCTTTGTTGTATTTTGCTCAGTGCACACGTCCAGATATTGCATTCTCAGTGAACTTGTTGGCTAGATTTAGCTCTGCACCTACACTCCATTGACATATGCTTATTCTTCCTTTACAAAGAATACAGAGAGAAACATTGAATTCCCGATAAAGGGAATGTTAAATCATAGTATTCGAGTTCTAGGCATAATAATGCAATGAACTGTGCTGACCCGAACAGGTCCTTCGATCTATCGAAGGTTTTCTTCGATGCATCGAAGGATGCAACCTAGACGGATTAGAGTAACCCATTCGATCCATCAAAGGAGTTGTTCGATCCACCGAAAGATGGACCTGCTGTGAGTGATTTTCATGTTATCCTCTATTCCAAAACACTGGTTGATGTGTTGGTTAGATTTGTTGATGCTGATATTCCCACACAAAGGTAGTTCTCAGACTGGTTATTTTTTCACTATGGGAAACACGGTGATCTCTTGGAGATAAACAAAGCAAACCCTTGTTGCTACTTCCTCGAATTACTCTGAAATTACTGCTTTGCATGAAGCTGTTAGAGAATGTGTCTGGCTTAGGTCAGTCATTGGTCATATTTGAGAATCTAGTGGATTATCATCTACTGTTATAGATCCAACTTGCATCTTTGAGCATAATGCAGCATTCATTGAACATTTGAATTTGGGTTTCATTAAGGATGACAATACTAAACATATATTGTCGAAATTCTTCTTTAATCAGCAACAACAACAGCTGTTGAATATCCAAGTGAACCAAATTGGTTCCGTTGATAATGCTGCAGACTTGTTTACCAAGTCACTTCCTAAATCTACTTTTGTGAAACATGTGAAAAACATTAGTATGCGCAGGTTATCAGAACTCCTAGACTGAGTTTATAGTCAGGGGGAGTTACATTTTTGTAAACATTAGGGGGAGTTTATATCACATGTAGTAGCTTTGGTAATTGATGCGTTGTACTCTTTTTCCCTTAGCCCAAGCTTTTGTTTTACCCATGAGATTTTTGTTTGCTTGACAAGGTTTTTAGTGAGGCAACAAATCATGCATCATTCTATGGTCATCGACACGAGAGGGAGTGTTTAAGGAGATTAATTTTCCATAATTTTCAGTATGTATCTTATTCTAGTTAGATACGGATATTAATTAGAGAGATATAGATAATTCATGTTATATCGGGACATTTATTGTAACAGAGTATATTAGTCTGTATTTAAGGCATTCTATCAATGAAAGAGTAACAATTTTTCCAATTTACATATTTTCTCCTACAACAACTCCTACTTTTCCTCTCCAGTAACCGCCACATACGCTTCTTTAAAATTTTGACAAAAAGTTATTTTTTTTCCTTCCATCTTTTGAGCAACAACTATTTTTTACAATTTATATTAATTAAACACTAACGCTGTCTTATAAAATTGAAATTATACATCGTTGCACACACCATGTGTGTGCATTTTTTGTCTAATTTATATAAAATCAACTAGAAAATGTTTATTCAATATTGTTTTCCTACGGCTACATCTATAAATACGTTATATAACTATTAACTATATTAGAGGGTGGGAGTGTTGAATATCCTATGATTTTGATGCATTGAATATTTAAATGTCTCTAGTATCCACAGATAAGTTGGACTTTCAATTCCAGTTCCAGACTTCCAGTCAAGCAAAGTAGCAAACTAAAGCACTGGATTTTCTATTACAGAACGGAAACAATCGGTACATGTTCCCCATTAGCCCCATGCCACTTCTTTTTCGATTATAATTATGCCATTATCATCAGGGACGGAGCCAAGATTCTCGATTAGGGGGAGCCTAAATGAAAACTTTAAAAAATAGTCTCGATTAGGATAGTTAATTCGATTTTGATCTGTATATTTTGCCAAAACAGTCTCAATGTCTTGTTTTTGGTTTGATAAAGCATCACAATTACTCGCAGCCTGATTATGAGTAATATTTGATCCTCTAAAATGTGATATTAGCGTTTGCTTCTTCTTCCAATTACTGAATCTATGACCAGCACCAACAAAAGTTTCACCACCGACTTGTTCTCCAATAACTGGTTTGAAAAGATAACAACATAAACAAAATACAGCACTTTAATACTGTACTCTAACCAATTAATATGAAAATTCAATAAACCAATCACGAATAAACCTTCTTTTCTTCTTTTTTTCTTCTCTAAATTCCGTGAAAGGAAAAGTATGATGTTTTGGTCGACAAGGGCCTTGTTGTAGATAATATCTTCGAACTTCTTCTTGAATATTAGTATGATAACTTGAAATTGGCTGGCGTTTAGTGGGATCCGATGGATACTTTTCTGTAATATCTTTAGCACGAGACTTTTTCATATTGTTATTATTCTTCTTTTGAATTTTCGTAGGTGGTTCCTCATCTAATGTTGGAATAGAAGAAGAGGATATGTTTTTTGAAGTATCTCTTCATATCTAATAAACTTAATAAAAATAATTGTATTTTAATCTCAGGAACGGTAAAGGTTTTATAAAGAAAAAAATACCATAAAATCCTAAACCTGGTAAGAGATTAAATTCTAATTGACCTAATATTTTGACTTCATTATTGAAATAATATATAATAATGTTCTTACAAAATCGTCAGATTTGAATTAGTCATGCACTCGTACGCCTCATTGAAGTTTAGATATACTTCAAATAAATTATAATATTTATATTATATAATAATAATATACTAATTTTTTTTTCATAAAAATTTAGGGGGGGCTCAGGCCCACCCTGGCCCCCACTTAGCTCCGTGCTTGATTACCATACCGGCAAAGATTCACATTCTACAAAGAAAAAAAAGAAAGGAAAAAAAGAGAGAAAAATTTGGCAAAGCTTCAAACTTCAATGAGTTCAATCTAGTGATCGAGAGTATGTTGCCAATTGATTCAGTCCAATACTTGTGAGCTAGTTATAATCATTTTCTTGACTCTTCAATCAGTGGGATTGCCTCTGATGATGCCCTAATTATTATATTTATGATATTTTCTTTGACTACTCAAAACTTCCAAACGTGCACCTATGATCGATGCTATACTTTGTCAATCAATACTTGCTTTGTTAAGTGGCCTAGAGTGTATTTGATCGATCAATTTAGTTGGTTGCCATAAACTTGTATAGACTTTGACAGATTGAGACAAGCAACATTACAGCAATGGCTATACCCTTCAAGAAACTCAACGTACTAGGCTCCAATGAGGATATAATCGGGACTAATGAGGAAGATCGAGGAATAAATTCATAAGAAATACAAAGAAAAAAGTAAAATTAAAATGGCATCGAAAAAATTGAAAGATAAATCACAGAGTTATCAGTTTTGTCAAGTGGAAACACTCTTTGACAATGTCGATTCATGTTCACCCGTCTGTTATAAATGACGGAGTCGGTTCATGCGGACTACTTTTTTGTTAGAAAAATTCATACCTGATAGGCTAATACAATACCTTAAAACCACCTTAATACTAACTAGAAAACACTAAACCCTGAATTTTAACGAATAAGCAAAACTGCTTGTTTGGCCCAGCCACATATTATACCTAGGGGGCCCTTTCATTGTATGAAGATGACAATACTGGGCCACCATATTTTGGGCCATCTACAAATTTAGTTCATACGAGGATATACAGCCCAAAAAAAATATTGCTAAATGTAGGGTGGGCATGAATTCCACAAATTTCGAACCCGGATCCAATCTGATCCCGTTTGAGACGGGATGGGATGAAAAATGAAATTTTCACTATTCAGTCCTGTCACAACCCGTCCCGTTTTTTAGGGACAGGATCAGGTCTTGATTTTGAAATTCTGATAGACCCGTCTCGTCCCGCATAATATATTTTGTCTATTTTATTATTTGTTTTATTAAGAGTTGACATATTAAATTATCAAAGCAATAGAATTATTCAACAAAAAACTAAAATTACTTTCTAATGATGAAAGTATTATTCTTCTTGAAGTATGAATTAAATGTATCAATTAAACATGAAATAAAATTGCTTGTAGTTTTACTTCTTCTGATTAACAATTAAGTAAAACGGTATTATTTTGTGTAGTTATAGACTTTTAAGTCTTATCAAAGTCTATTTATCTTATATTGAACCCGAAATTTGGTTCGTCTCATCTCATTTAATTTTTTGTTGTTTAATACTCTATTAAATGTTCATTTTAAATTGAACCCGTCTCCTTCGAGTTTCGGGACAATTGGGATGGACTTTTAAAATACCCAATCTCCTCTCGACCCATCCCGTTCAGGATAGGGATAGGAATAGAGATTGACAAAAATGGACCAGACCCGTCCTGTGCCCACCCTTAGCTAAATGGCTCAATGCCTTAATGCTAGTAACATGATTTGTGTTGTTACTTTTTTTCGGGTAAAGTAGCAATCTGTAGTGTTTGTTTGACTTTCAGAGTCTTAGTAGGGCTTAAAAAAAGTTTTTAGTATGAATTTCATGTTGGAGAGACAAAATCAGATTAGAAAATATCAAATATAGATCGAGGTCTTTTGAAATTTATCCTTTTAGTATGAATTTTTCGTGTTAGGTTGGGGCACTAAAATCGACAGTAGACTACACTCTTTGGGGCATCGAGAGAGATGAAAATCATTGATATGCCAGAAAAACCTAACAAACACCTATTGTACTGTGACACATATGCTCATACGGAGTCAAAGTAACAAAAGTAACCATATCCATAATGATATTGACGAAAAAAACACGGTAATCCAAGGATCTAATCCTCAAATTTAAGGCACAAAAGAATAGCCAAGGAATGCTTAACCACTTGGATCCCATGTACAAACCCAAATCTTATCTAATAAGAGTCTGAAACCAAGCCCAACCCACTTTAAAAGAGAGAACCCCATACAATGGTCCAAAAAAGAACCAAACCAAGCCCCACTCCCAGATAGGGAGCACATGTTGAGCCCAAACAATGGTACAATCCATATAGATCGCAACTCACCTGTGTGGTACCCTAGTGTGCCACCCGCCACTAGCCACGAACAAACTTCGTCGACCACCAAGACTGAATCTCCTCAGCAATCCATCCATCAGCCACTCTAGGTGTGCATATCTATTAACCTGCATAGATGGAAGAGACGACCTATGCAGGTTTGATCCGATTGAAAAGCAAAAGAAAAGAACCATCCGTCCCTTGACCATGCCTCTTAACCACAGTTCAGAGCATCTAGCACACCTCCACGACGCAACACCCCCACATCAGGCATGGTATGGGCTTGTGCAAGTTAGGGGTGAAATTCGGGTGGTTTAGTTCGATTTTTGGTAAAAACTAAAATCAAATCGTAATATTTTTTTGGTCCAGTTTGGTTCGGTTCAATTTTTCATATTTTAAAAGAAAAATCGCGACTATTCGGTTCAATTTTTTTTGTTTCTTTTGGATTTTTACATAATGCATAAAAATCAACTTTTTAAAAAACTAAATAAAAAGTTCCCTATAAAACATTATTTTTTGAATCGCCTAATATTTTGATTTGTCTCTATGTGAGCATTTGACAAGGATTGTGCATAAAAAAATCAGGAAGTGAAAGCTTGTCATGAATGAGATTGGTGAAGGGATCTGTTGAAAAAATAGGTGTTATGGCACTATTTTAACTAACTATTTTGTGGCAATTAAACTAAGATATTTACTTGTTTAAATGGTTAAATGGGTGAATGAGAAATTATCACCCAAAGCAAGCTACAGGCTTTCAAATTGCCAATTAAATTGTTTATGATGGCTAATAAACCTTAGTAATGACATGCAATTGAATGACGAACTAAATGGTTTGTACGATTTTGTAATTGCTCATAAACCTTAGTTATGATATACATTTGAAGCCTACTAAATGGATTGTCTGTAATCGATCGTAACTATTAGTGACGGCAAATCAAATAGCTTGTAACTGCCAATTGATGGCAAGTATAATGACCAGAAACGGTTTTGGTATTAACTCAACAATAAGTGGCTTGTTCCCCAATGAAGCCTATATAAAACGATCTTCTTCTTCTCATTTCGACATCCCATCAGAAAGAAAGCATCTCCTCTTCTGATCGCTTTTCTCCCTCTCTCAAATTCGATGATAGACAAAGATATTCTTCAGTTCGACGAGAAGTACTTGTGCTACGGTACAAAAACTCAGAGTTATTTTATCCTGGGAGAACAGTTTCATACAAGCTTGTGGGCGGCATAAAAGTTCTTAAGAAAAACGTGTGGTACACGTGACTCAACTTTGTTCATCGTTTATCGTTCATTAACATCAACCACTTGGGTAACAAATTCAAAGCTTCAGATTTAGTTCTTCCCAATTTATTTTATATTTACAAATTATTTGAATTAGTGATTTTGGATTTTATTTAATATCACATTATTTTCCTACAATCTTAAGAAATTTCATATATCATATTGACTAACGTGGTTGCTTAAACGAAGTTGTTTCTACCAGAATCTGTAGTGGGTTCCACTAGAAGATCAAGAGATATTGGGGTAGGATCGCTCTTGAGTGCTCGGACTAGTGGCGTTTCGCACTCCGCTTAACTGCAAGACAAAAGAATAACGTCAGGAAGTTGAGATGGGATTTGCCTTCCTTCAACCCTCCGACGCTTAAGTCAGACGATGTGGTGACAGTAAGCGCTTAATGAATAGTGAAGAATAGATCGTTACTTTTGTCTTGTCATAAATACCTTCCTTATATATGTAGTTGAGAGTGACCACTCCTTGTGGTCCTCGATGTGGGACTAATGTGAGCATTCCATTTTGGTGTAAATGAGGTCAGTTTGTTCCTTTGGCAGGTCGAACCCCATACCGGCAGACTAACACGCGCAACGTGCTGTGGTCCCGAGCGTGTGTGGTGCACTTCCCGAGTGCGATTTCTCCTTTGTACCCATATATATTTCTTTGAAAATTAATTTTGGGTGCTAAGTATGGTATGTTTTATGGGTTAGCGCATGACGTACTAATAAGTCCATCAAGTCCCCGAGTCAAGGAGATTGACCTTGTTTGGGGAGTTGAAAAACCTAAGATCCATAAAGTGTCTATACTTCACACCGCTATATTAGGGTAGCGTAGCGTACTCCTGAGTCTGTAATTAAGGGTGATCTGTTACAGTCACTATACTTTAGCGGGTGGCAGAGTGCGGTATGTGTAGTCATGCGTGAGAGCAGTGAGCGTTAAGAAAGGAACGTTATTTGCTGGGGTAGCGAGCATTGAGCTTGAAACATCGTGTGTGAGAATAGAGAGTGCTAAGAAATGAACGTTATGTTCTGGGGCAGCGAGTGTTCAAACCATTTGAGACCACTTGATGGGTGACAATAACGCTAGGGCTTTTTCGGGCCCGAGAGGAGTTTAAGTCCCTAGGTAGCCAATGCCGCTAGATCAAGGACCATGTCAGAGGACATTCTGTTCGAGGGGCCAGGGGAGTCCATTTGTGAGAGCGATGGGTGATGGGTGCCAGTCGTCTATGAGTGGGAGCTATCGACTCAAGCGCTCATCTTTTGAGGTGCTTGACTAAGGTGTGTAGCATGTTCGAAAGATACGCTCATCGCCTTAATGAGTCAAGTGATGGGACCTGTGCGTGGCGAGTGGGGAGAGAGCTAACAGAGCGATATTGAAAGTCTGCCTGCTCAGTGGTTATAGTTATGATGGGTGTGGAGGAGGTGTCAAGGGAGATATGTTCATGTGTGACACTTGTAGGTCAGTGCTGGTTTCGAAGGGTCAAAGGTGGGCCAGTAGGCACGTGCATTGATGACAGTATTACTTGGGCTCACGAAGAGATGTTTGCGGTTTGAAATTCAAACGACGTGGAACACGTGTTGAAGATCGACGATGGAGTTAAAGTATTCGTGGATGGTGGAGAAGCACCGAGGATTTTTTCTTCTTAGTATATAAAGGCTTTTACCCTAGCCATTTTCCATTTTGCACTTTAGAGATAATTTCAGAGCCTTTGTAGAATTTTACAGCGCTTAAATGAAGACTTACAACCCTTGATTCATAATTAATTTTCTCCATCTCTATCGCTTAGCAAGGTAAATCCATGAGCTTTTCTTCTCTTATGCTTTTGTGTTCTTCAATCTGTACATATTTCGTGCGTGGATTTTCTAGGTTTTGATCCTGGTTTACTGTAGCATTCTTGTAGAAGTTTCATTCTTTCTTACCCAAGTATTTTGATGTGATTTTGTATGAAGAGCTTACAATAAGCATAGGTGACTGTGTTGATTGATATGCTTGGGTAGGAGGTATTTTAGATATGGCTATAAAGGTTGTTGAAGCACTTTATGTGTTGTTGAGTAAATAGTGATGAACTAGGGTCTGGGAATTCTTCCTTGTTGCTAGAATATGTGTTGTGTTAGGAGAAGATATATGCATAAGCGTGTCTGCTGATGGTTGTGTGGCACTAGCATGTTTTAGTCTTGATGCATATCTTTTGTTTGATAGGCCAAGTGCGCTAGCATCATGCACCCATCACCGCCAGTGAAGATATTGAGCAACGAGTCATACAGAATTGTATATGGTAGGAAGTGGTGGAAGAAATTGCATGTATTATGAGTGAGTTGAGTCAAGAGATAAAGGTCTTGATGATGTCGTATAGTATTAGTCAAACGTCGTCGTCATCAATGTCTAGCACTAAATCAAGTTCGGTGCTAGTGAGTCTAGAATCGTTGAGTGTTTGTTACCTTGCTGATGCTCCAACCCTGTTCTTGACTACAACGCCAGATATGGTATCATAGCGCCGAGGTGGGGTTGGACCGTCAACAGGTGTGGAGGGAGACGTAGCAAGAAGAGAGAGTGTGGCGTCTGCATCCGTAGCAGCAGGTGCATATGAGAGAGCACTACTGCAATACACTGGCAAACCACTGCTAAGACTTTTAGGGGATGGAGAGGTGGTGTAGGAGCCGAAGGCATCCTACAACGTGAAAGAGTGTGAGAGCTTCTATGAAACATACAACATACCCCACTCCATTCATCTCCGGTCTCTAGGGTCTGGAGAATCGTTTACTGATCCGCTAGCAGGCTACATGTGCGTTCATGAGTGGCATTTGCGAAACATAATCCATTTGCCGCTTTACCCATTTTTCCAGTTTGTGCTATTCCATTTTAGCATTTCGTTAGGACGGTGCAGGCCTCTGATAATGAGGGTGCTGATAGCGTTGTAAAATGTTTTTAACTTGTCTCGCTTTGGTTTCCCTACAATGGCGTAAATCACCCATTTTTGCAACACGAGTTACGCCAAGCGAGACTGGGATCATGGGACGATGCCATTGTCGCTGAGGAGAAGGTGGTGGTTTTCAGAGATGCAGTCCACGATGACCATTTGGCATCAGAAGGTGTGCTTGGCAAGAAAGAACTGGGAGTTTGGGACCCGCCCAGCAAGGGATATTGAAGGACTACCTAACATTCCCACCTCTTTTCAACCCTTAGGTTGGGTGAAGCGTGCTCTCACTTGTTTGTTTTGTGGTATTCATTGTGACATGCTAACTCTGTTTGTTGTACTTGTTGTATCTTGTTTATTTTGGTGCAATCAGTTATAGGTTCATTCCGCGCACGACAGAGGAACTATACTTGTCCAAGATCTGTTATTATTAAGATTGTCGTGATGCATGTAGAGATTACTAGGCTCTGAATCATCCTAAGATTGTTGATCAGACGAGAACTTTTCAATGACGTAGTGTCTATTTGTCTTGGTGGTATGTTATGTTTGTTTCTTAGAATGTATTAGGTGGTAGTTTGATTAGTATGTGTTGCTTTTGTTGCCCTGTAGCCAAGAGTGCATCCGTGATTAAAGATCAAAAAATGGTTAAGGAGAAGATTGTTGGGTACTCGAGCCGCCTGATAGAGCAAGCAGCTAATACTACTCACCTGCAGTTGAGCAAGGGCGGGTCTTGGAAATGGGGCTTTAAACAGTATGCCACAGGCCTTCCCATCTCAATGGAGATCAATGATGCTAAGATCATTCAACCGGGGGAGGATGAATGGGAGTGGGTGACACAGAAGCCGCGCTGCCAAAAGGAAAATCCAAGGGAGGCGCCAGTGGGGGATGAGGATGGAGTCCTTGACGCGGACAAGGTGCAGCCTACTGCTGCCCAGATTTTGGTACAGACGGACTAGGCTCGGGAAAAGTGGCAAACCATGAAGGTGGAGAAGAAACGCCCTGTCGACAAGCATCCAGAGTAAATTAAAACCAAGAAAAGCAAGTCTACTGTGTCTACGATTCAGGTGGTGGGTCTGCTCGCCGGTCTTGCGGGAGAGATCGGCACAAGAGATAGCGATCGAGGAAGGGTGGGAATAGTCGAATAGTGGAGAGTCAGATGAGGAGGAGAGGACGCCAGACAATTCCCTCGTCCATGATTCCCCCGCTCGCAAATCACCCGTTCCCACTTCGCTCATCCGTACTCCACATCGGTCTCCACCCCAGGTGTCGCCAGCAAGGAGTGACGAGCCCAAAAAGAACGTTCAGTTGGATGGTGCCTTAGTGTCAGCTCCTACAGTGCCTGAGATGTCTAAGGAGGCATCCAAGAACTTGCTGGAGAGGTACATCAAGTTCTCGCGTAAGGCCATACCTCTGGATGTTGTAGCGAGGCAAACGAAGTCAGCGCTGACCATGGATAGCCCTAACAACCACATTCGGCTAGGTGTGGAGGCAATGCGGTAGGTGCATGATCTCCACCAGACTATGGTTCTAGAAGAGCCAGATAAGGTGACAGAAGAGTTGGCGGTGTTCAAAGAGAAGGCGCGGCAACTAGAAAAATCGCTCAAGCAAAAGGAGGCGGCGTTGCCGACAACTAACACCATGCTGATGAAGTATTCAAATATAGAGGGTGTGGTCCGTGAGAAGGTGAAGTTTCTGTAGACTGGTGTTGATGAAGCTTTACGATCAAAGCGGGATTTTCAAGAGAAATATAACGAGCTTCAGATGGAGCAGGACAAACTTCAAGCGGAAAACGATTGCTCGAAGACCTCTGCGCCCAGGATACTTAACGGGTAAACCAGCTGCTTGCCGAGGTGGACATTTTGAAGGTGAAGGTCGAGTCTCTGAAGACATAAGTGTTGGATGAGGCCGCTCGGCATCAACTGGAGGTGGATGATGTAGAGGAGTTCAAATCCTCCTCCAAGTTTGAGCAAAATCAAGAGGCAGCCATGGAGGCCGCCATTAACTCAACGTTTGTCTTGCTGAAGAATACTCCTTACTTTGATTGGAAGCGGTACAAGGCAGACCAAGAGGAAGGAAAGTTGGTGGGCTTTCAAACTTAAGTGTGTGGCACTTTGTATAGATTTTGTTTGGTGTAAACCAGTATAGCATTTCGTATTTCCCGTTATGTTTCTGTTTTCGTATGTTGATGTAATGTAGAAAGCTTTGCTACTTAGGCAATGAAGCGGTCAGTGCTATGTATAAGTTTTTCTTTATAATTTTTGTGAAGTGTTGCTTCAATTTTCCTCGTTTATCCAAGTGTAGAGCGTGCTTGAATTATAAATTATTAGTGTTATGTTGACTAGATGAGAGTAAGCTTGATGGATGATTGTGTCTGCTAGACATTATTCAAACGTAGCTTACTAGCGTTTGAAGTAAGTGTTGGCAGGACGTTTGTAGGAAACAACACAATATGAGCACAAGCGTGATCATACTTCATTAGAAAAGCGTAGTACACTGAAGAGTACATGGATGAAATAAGAACATTACAACTTATTTAACCAGGGTCTGAGTGGGGCGCGCTAATGGTAGTATTTTTGTAGGTGGGCGGAGTTCTAAGGGTGAGAAAGAATGCTTCCTTCTTTTTTGCTCAGGTAGAACATCTTAGGGCTAACAACGTCTACTATCTTGAATAACCCTTCCCACGATGAGCAGAGACTCTTGACCTTAGTTTGGATGGCCTTCATTACCTAGTCGCTAACTTGTAGTAGGCATACGCGGAATCGCTGATTCTATAGGCGAGCAATCTTTTCCTTGTTGGTGGTGTTGTAGTAGTGGGAAGCATCACGCTTCTCCTCCAGGAGGTCATTGTCCAGGCAAAGTCCATCACCATTGGTGGTTGGATCAAATGCCTCTACCCTTGACTTTGGTATGTGAGCTCAAGTGGGAGTAGCGCCTATGTTCCAAACGTGAGGGGAGATGTATTCATTAGATTTATACGATGTTGTAAACAAATCAACACAAATTAGATTAATTTAGGATTCGATCAAGTTCATTTAATGATTATTGACAAATAGTCAAATAACGGAAACGATCGTAAAATGTAATTCATAAATCTATTTTCGAAGTCACAAGCATTTCAACTGACGTAGAAACTAAATAAATCAACTAGATATTAAATATTTGACATGGAAAGTTGATAAAATACTAAATATTCGTTATACATCTATTAATGTTGTATAACTTAAGTGTTAATTTGTATGTCTATATTCACTCCACATCAATATTAATGAAATTGAATTTGGACAAAACAACAATTAGATATATTCATCTTACCATAATTTGTAAGTAGACAAAATTTTGATCAATATAAAGTTCGTTAAGGGTTTGATCAGCATAGTCAACCATAAAATTGAAAGTTTAACGACATGAAAATGTTCATAAACAAATCTTCGTAACTCCATTTTTTGATCCGTCGACACTCACAGTCTATGAATTGTTTACTCTATGCCCTCGATGAATGAAATTTACAATCTAACATAGTACACATGATCGTGCTATTAGATGTCAAATTGTGAAACTCATCTTAGACGATGAAATTGGCTGACGTTCGTCGTCTATGTGGATCTTAGACTGCAAACTTGCACATATTCGTCGTCTAAAAGTTCAAGGTTTTGGGTTAAGGGTTTAAGAACTAGGGTTTAGGGAAAGCACTTAGACGACAAATATTTCATCAATTGGTCATGTAAATTATTACAACTTAGACGACGAAACAGCTTTCGTCATCTGGGTAAGCACTTAGATGACGAATTCAGCGACAAATTTTATATTCGGCTATGAATTTAATTTGTATTCATTGTCGTGGATATAGTCGAGACGACGAAAGCAGCATTCGTCGTATAGGTCATATTGCTTAGAAGACGAAAATACAAGTCGTTGTCTAACCAATACTACTTAGACAACATAACTTTTTCTTTCGTCAACTCAAGTTTTCTTAGACGATGAATGTAAATTTTGTCGTTTAAATAGTTACTTAGACGACGAATCTGTGTTTCGTCGTCTAAGTGGAATCCAGGCGATGAAATTCTAGTCTTAAACGATGATCCTTGTTTTCTTCGTCTAACAACTATTGAGACGACGAAACTTTAATTTGTCCGTCATCTAATTTATTTATTTTTTGTAATGTATAAGGGGTATTTTTTTTTTAGGATACAAGAGTTCGGTTTGGGTATAAACTTGAATGATGCATATTTGAGTAGTGTAATTTTATACTTTATATGTCTCTCACTAGTGAAGGTGAGACAAAGACGTAAATAAGGATATTAACCGAATCTCGTTAAAACTTGTTGTGTTCTTTAGTTGGTTATATCTTTTTTCATCTCAGTACTAGTACTTGTAGTTACAAATTATATATTAATAAATCAAACATAAAACAAATTTGTAAGATTATATCAACAAATGTATTTGCAAATTTCTATATCGTAGGGCATGGATATTGAGAATTTTTTTTTATAAACCGTACCAGAATTTTTATTTTCTATTTCTGTTTCCAATGCACATTTGAAAAAAAAATTGAAGAAAATAAATGTGATTTGTAAAAGAGAGGTGGCTTACAATTCTCATATAGTGTCATTATATGAAAAGCTAGTGAAAAAGAAAGTAATATTCTACTCACACTAAACCTATCAATCTCAAGTAGATTCTGTACATTGAACCAAATTGTATGATTTGTATCTAAGTTCTATTATGGACCGTGTAAATTCGACTAAAATAGATAAAGAGGAGAAAAAAAAGAGTGCCTTTAGCAAGTAGTCAAGTCAATTGGGTCATTGACTTGAAACCTCATCCAGAAGCTTGTACCTCCTGACCTTATTCCTAAACACCTGCTTTGTAATCCCATGTTTATTGATTCTGCTGTTCATGTTTGATATCTCCTCCGATCTTGTCCTCCTAATCTTCTCGGCTTCCTCCTTCTCCCCATTTGTGATTATCCTCTTTCTTCCCAGAGATGGAGATTTTGGTGATGACAATAAGACCTGATGATGAGGATCAAGTGATTTCTGCTTCTTTATAGGGCCACTTGGTTGAAGCTTGATGCTTCCTCTTAGACCAGAATTGCCACCACCATGTGTGTGATGATCATGGCTGTTGCTGCCTTTCGGTGAATTCTTCTTCAATTTGGTGATCTGGATCTGATCTTTCTTGCATGAAGACGAAGAATTTGAAGAGTTCTGTGACTTTTCTTTTGTTTCTTCCTTCTGGGTCAGACACCAATTGCATATTCTGTAAGTCTCTGCGTGTGGGTAAAGATTGCTACAGTACCTGTAAGATCAGAAGGAAATTGACTTATTTTTTTAATTCAAAAACATAAAGTGATGAAAGTTAGCTACCTATACAGATTAATTGAATGTAACAGTGATTAAGAAGAGGACTACTTGTGTTGAAATCTGAATTGGCAGGCCTTGCATTGGAAAAGCTCGTAGGAGAAGCCTAAATCCCCACACATGCAACATTCGTGGCTACCTTCTGTTGATGTTGCGCTTCCAGATGCTTTGTTTGAAGTCATACTGCTTGCTTCTTCTTCTTGTCCCGTTTCGATCTTCTTCGATGTTCATGCAGAGAGAGAGAGAGAGAGAGAAAAAAAAAACTGTGTTGAATGATGATGATGATGAAGTTTGGTAGGCCGACGGCCACAAAACAAAAGGACACGTTACAGGTTGTTTATACGACTTTTATAGTGTGAAAATGAAACAATAATAATCATTTTTGAGAAATAAAATCATATTTTTTTTCTTGGCAATTGATGGGACTATGATTAATTTATCGTCCTAGAAAATGTGTAGCGTGGCAATCCCAAAATTTTATGAATGATTGAGCGCATAAAATAGAAGGGACATAGAATTTGAATCGGCATATAACAATAAGCTCAAATTGTTTAAGAAAATATATTTCATATCGTGGAGGTGAATATGTTTTGTTCTAATTAGATGAGTGTGTCTTGTCCTTATTGGATTAGAAGTAGATATTTTAATAATCCTTGATTTATCGGGATACTAATTGTAATTGATTATAATATATGCATTTAAAGTCATCTATCAATGAGAAAGATATACTTTCAGTTTACAGTTATTGTGTACATGTTTATCCTTCAACTCGTTCTCAGCACGACACTCTAACTAGCTGAGTTAATAGGCCAAAGTTTGACATCCTTGATGTCAATGAAAACGAATATCATCGTTAGATCTCTGATGTAGAAAACACATTCATTGAAAAGGGATTCACCATCACCATTGACCCACGTACAGATGTAAATGTATTTCAACCAACTGCAACAACTAAAGCTCAAGCCCTCATGTTTTTGAGGCGATATATTCATCCACTACTCAAGAAGCAGAATTTAAGAAAGACAGATCCCAAGAATTTATGGAACGTTCTGAAGTAACGGTTCAACAACATGCATGATGCACACCTTCCTGAGTTGACAGAAAAATGGGAGACAATATGTCTTCTGGATTATCCTAAAGTGGATGCATACAACAAAGCTATGTTAGAGCTTTATTCTGAGCTAAGTGTCTGTAGGGTTGACAAGACTTATCAACACATGATCGAGAAGTTTTTGAACACCTTCCCTTCTTTCATGAGTATATCGGCTCATCAATACCGGATTAAGTAGGAGCAAGGAAGAATCACAACATTCAGTGATCTCATGAATATCCTAGCAAAGAAAAAGAGACATCATGAGATAATTCTCAACAAAAATTCAAGGCCCGTTAGGACCAAGAAAACTCATAAGAATTACAACACTGGTGGGAAGGCACGTAAGGACAAGAAGAACAATTGTTCTAAGCCTTATAGAAATCGTGGTGGGAGAGGGGGACATGGCAGAGGCCGTGGTAGAGGCCATAGTCAAAACTTGACTTGGCACCGCTAGGAGGCCGGCCCAAGAATCAGTGTGGTTTCGGTTCTAGGAATGATGGTAATTCTTCACACTCTGCTCAATCAAGCAAGTATCGATGCTTCAAGTGTGGCTCTACTAAATACATGCACAAGAAATGTCGTGCAAGTAAGGACATCCAATATTTGGAAAGATAGGCTAACTTTGCTAGAGAATCATGAAATGGAAGAAGACTATGATGTCAATCTCATTGTAGTAGATGACAAGAAGGAGAACCTTGAGACTCCGAATTTTAATTAGTCTATATATTAGGCTGTTATTTCTGCTATGTAATCAAGTTTAGTTTTTTTTTTTACTTGTTTAGTCATGTTTTGAGACTTTATTTTAGTTTGTCTTGTTTGAGACTTTTTTTAGTCAATTTGGAATAACACATTTTTTATATAAGTGAGTTGGCAAGTAATAAAAATTTCTCTATTTTCGGTATATGAAAGTGTTGAAAATGTTATTTTACTACATAATGCGTGAATGATTCATAATATACAATATTTCATGGTAATATGACACCAAAATACCAGGAAAAAAAAAGGACGTTTTGATCCCAGGTGTCTCGACCAATCGAGACATACACCCTGGATCATTTTTGGCATGTTTTCGACCAGTAGAAATTTTAGCCATGCATGTTTTTCTTCGACCCATCAAAGAAAATCCTCTGTTCGATTTCGAGGTCTCTCGACCCGTCGAGACTGATACCCTAAATCGTTTTTCAAATATTTTTGACCCGTCAAAATTATGGTTTCATAAATTCTTACCACCCTTCAACCTAATTTTCTGGTGGCATTTCGACCCGTCAAATGTTATTTTACATCACTTTTTTGCTATTTTCATGATCAGCACTCTAATCTAACCTTGCTAAGTTTTAAAAACATTCGCGCCAACGGTTTTTACTTGAAAACATCTTTGAGAATGAAAAATAATTCTTTTGTGTAACCTCCGTAGAATGTGACAGAAAGCACATAATGGAGAAGTTTATGAGCAATTGTAGTGGTTTATATCTAACTACAGTTCAAATCATTGAATCCAGTACAGTCACTTATACTACTATTTGTGACTCTGTCTCATATAAACTTTGGCATTATGATGATCAAGATATTGATAAATTCTCATGGTCATTTGTTCTTCAGAGCAAAAAAGCATGTGGGAATAGCTAAAACCATCATTTTAGATGGCCGGATAGGTATAAAACCACCCTCAAAGATACTATATTATAAATTCAAATATATCAATGTAGCAAATAGAAAATATGGGTCATTTCCAGCATAGGATTGGTAAAACTAAAACTCAAGAACACAAGAAGCCGCGAAAGCCAGAAATCTGGCAGCCTCGACCATTAGACACAAACTAATTTATGAACAGTACTTACACAAAACCAAAAATAAAGAATATTTAAAACAAGATACTAGACTCGGTGGTGGACTATCACACAAAATCTAAGGGTATTCGGAGTTCATTTGGTTGCCAAAATTGTTCGTCCAAACTACAGCTAATATAGAAAAATGTAAATTTCAGAAAAGTAAATTGTTGATGAAATCAAATAGAGATGAATGTTAGGAACTTCTCTCCTCCCTAGATATACTCGATCTACCCCAACCCCACTATAACAGCAATGAATAAATGTTTCCATGCACGAGCTAGGATTATGTCACATATATATTGAACTCTATTACTTGGCATGTTATCCGGATTGATTACATGGCTTAACGTAATCTTAAACTAGGAGACAATGTGCTATGATGGGTCCAAATCTACCTAACCTGAGTCATTAAGATTCGTAGAGTGTTTGATAAATAGCAAGTCTTCCAAAGCTACTATGATGGGTGCGCTTGCATCATCTAGGAATTACTTTGCACAAGTGCTTGTTTTATCTCTATAGAATATGCAATGATATGATGGTTATGTACACATTTAAGACAATAGATCTTATCACATGCATATAAGTTGACCACCAAAGAAAAAAATAATAAAAATCATTGATGATAAAGTAGTGAAGTAAAACTGATTGAATAGTTATTAAAATCACAAAGGGTTCAAAATTGAAACATATCAAGGGTTTCGATCAGCCCCTCACTAAGGAAGTTTAGCTACTTATAGTCAAGATTACAAAATAGAAAAATATGATGGAGAATGAAGAATAAGCCAAAAATCCTAGAATTCTCGGTAGCAAAAATTCGACGGGTCAAACTGGATGACAAAAATTTCTTGGCAACGACGCTTCTTCTCTTCAATGTATTCTCTCTCTGAAATTCAACAACCCTACTTTCTTCAAAAGAAGCTTATATAGGTATGGGATTGGGGCTCTCCTCATCAATCTAGGGTTGACTCATCGCCACAAGAACTTTCCACATCATCAATCCTTAATCCAATAGAATTCCCCTTTTATTGCTCCTTTTTGAGGGGGTCGATCAATAATCCACTATAGGAAAAAGATAGTAGCAATACCGGATTACCCAACACAATAAAGAGAAATCTTAAAGTATCCCTACACTAATAAACATGATGACGAACAACCCCTAGACTAACAAACTAGAGTAGCACAAGTAACTGTCAAATTTTGGGCGCACCACTCCCTAATTAGCTAGGAATCCCCTTTATTGATCCACATTTTGGCGCAAGGCTTCAACATCCATGTCTGTTAGTAACATAAGTGCAGATTTCTTGAGGGACACCTTCTTCATTCTGCCTCCTCGAGGGCCAAGGCTGGATATGTCCATCTTATTATTGGGGTATCGCGCAACACTGGTAGTTCCTTCAGCGCTCTCCAGGCCAGTCACTATTATATTCGGACTAGGGACATGAAATAGAACTGTGGAACTTCCACCCGCACCATCGCCCAATGCGGACAAGATAATAGCGCCTACAGCCATTACAACAACACCTTCAGTAACATTAAAATGAGATGGTGGAACTTCGGTGATGACACATGATGTCAAAGAATCCGGCACAGGTACTTGCAAAACAACCTCATTGTTAGTGGCGGGTCCACCCAAATTAGGGTCTGATGCCACTACAGGGGTAGGGATTGGCCCACTAGTGTGGATAGGCGCCAGAAAACTTCCTAGAATATTTTGCAGGATGCCTTGCTCTAGGCCCACCACCCAATGAGAGCCTGAAGCCGCCACTGGCCTCTTCGGCCCCGTCGACACTTCCACCGCCCACTGTGAATTGCCCGAGTTCGGTGAAGGAGTCATAGTCGAACCTAAATAGCCAATAGTACCATACTCCACAAAATCCTTTCGAACGATCATACTCCATTAAGACATCAATAGAATTTGAACCACCAATGTTGAATGTAGTACTCATCACCAAAGACCTACGGAGATCAAGATCCACCGAGATCTTTATTTCTGATATGTGAGTGACCAAAAGACTATCACGAGTCTGGTAGCCTCCCAGAGCATTCCCAATCTTTTGAGCCATTTGGTTTGGAAAACGTACACCAGCAGCAAAATGACCCGTGACCCATTGGACCTGAACCCAGGCAGTACATTTGGATGCTGAAACTTGAAATAGATCAGCAAGTCCATCAAAGCTCTCCACCACTACTGCTATCTCATGATGGTACCAAGGGCTATGCTTCACAACCCACTTTCAATCAGCCTCTGATTAGAACTTGCAAACAAACCTGTCATCGGCGATCCTATCAACTCGATGTTACCCGAGCCCAAAATGTCACTCCAAAGACCTAACATTCTCATCTTGAAACCTTGGATTTTTTCGGCTCCAAGAGGTTGAGGGAGAATAGACACGCCATAGGATAGTACCAATCTTCCTCCTCATCATCATCCGAGACAGCGAGATCGACCGTGCCTAGCACTGGCACTAGGACTTGCAGGTCCGACTCAGCTTTGGGGAGGGGAGGATCTTCCTCCTCAGGTCGCAAATTTGACATGCAAAAAGGAAGTAGTGATCGAAGCAATGTAGGGAATAAGAATATGAATTTTGATTTGAAATCGGATAAGGGAGGAAAGAGATCGGAACAAAAATTGGAAGTGGGCGGCTAGGGTTTGAGGGAAGGACGAGAGAACTAAGAAGTCGTTTTACAAAAAAAGTCGTTTGGCCAAATTTCCCCAAAAGTAATAGAATTCCCCTTTTATTGCTCCCTTTTTGTACTTTTCTCCAAATGACCTAAATAAACAAAAACATAAAAATATTGAAAACTAAACAAATAAGCCAAGGATTTTTGAAATAATTAAGCACACGAGAGTTGCATATTTATACAACTATCAAAATATCTCACACTTAGCTTTTGCTAGTCCTTCAGCAAACACTAAACTAAGACTCTGCAAAGACTCATCAGTTACATAAACTACAAAACTCTAATTGAAAGGACCCGACTCCGATTTAGTTACCTAAACCGAAATCAAACCCCTTCTAAAACATGACCTTAAAAAAATTTCCAGAGTTTGCTTTGAAGTACGTGAACCATTATTAGAACCTGCAAAGAAACACACTTCGAATATTCCACAAAAGCCAAACCGTGGGGCTCTGTTCCCCATCCGGATTTCTCAACAACATATATATAATAAACCAAAGGTTTACAAGAAATCCAGAAACATTCAGGAGTAACACTAACTACACTAACTTGTGTACCATGTTAGCAAGAGAGTGATGGAAAGAAAAGCAAAAGAAAGGAATGCATTCAAGTCCATCAATGAAATGCATGCATTGCATTGCTTACCATAATCAATCAAAAAATGTAACATGCCGGCAAAGAAGGAAGAAAAGGTTGCTTGCATGTATGAAGAGTAGATATTGATTGGTTAGTTGTCAAGCAAGCAAACAAGAATAAATGAAGAAACAAGGCCGGCAAGGAAGAAAAGAGGAAAGAAGTGATGGATTGATGGGAGTAGGAAGAGATGGTGATTGACAAAAAGAAAAGAAAGGCAAAGAGAAGGAAACAAATTGGCAAGGAAGAGAAGGAAGGAAAAAACCAAAGAAAGAGAGGTTTCTTGCATGCATGTAGGAGTAGGTTGAAGAGTGAAGAAGTGGAGAAAAGCAATCAAGGAAGGAATTCTTATTCACCAGTCTGCTTATGTCCAAAATATGCTCAGGCAATTTAACATGAACAAAACACACCATCTTGGCAGACTAATGATTGTTCGCAGTCTAGAATACAAAAAGCATTTGTTTCATCCTTTATTGTATTTAGGTCGGTGCACACGTCCATATTTTAGTGCAAAGTCATTGGAATGGAGTAAAACAGATATTCAGTTACTTGAAGGGATCCATTGACTTGGGCTTATTCTTTCCGTACAAAGAAGCAAGAGAGAAACTTGAAATTCCAAAAAAAGGAATTGTTGAAACACAGCCTTTTGATTCTAGGACTTTCGACCAGTTGAGTGTTTCTCTCGACTCGTCAAAGGTTAGTCCATGGATCGACCAGAAGATGTCTCTCAACCAGAAGATGTCTCTCGACCCGTCGAGAGAAATCTTCGACCCGTTAAAGGATCTTCCGACTGCAAACACTTAACCATCTTTCAGTGTAGTCCCCTATTCTGAGACACCGAATGATTTGTTGGTAAGATTTGTTGATGTCGGGTATCTCTCTGACCCGCATAGAGGATGTTCCCAAAATGGTTATGTTTTTTCACCATTGGAAATTCAGCGATTCCTTGAAGATCTACAAAGCAAACCCTTATTGTTACTTCCTCGAATCATATTGAGATTATAGCTCTGCATAAAGCTGTTAAAGAGTGTGTCTGGCTTAGGTCAGTAATACACCATATTCGAGGGTCTACTAGATTACCATATAAAATGACAACACCAACTTGAATCTTTGAGGATAATGTAGCTTGCATTGAGCAGATGAAGTTGGCTTACATTAAGGGTGACAACACTAAACATATTTTTCCAAAGTTCTTCTTCAATCAGTAACAGCAGCAGTTCTTGAATATCCATGTGAGTCAGATTGGTTTTGCGGATAATGTTGCGGACTTGTTCACCAAGTTACTACCCAAATTTACATTTGTGAAACATGTGAGACGCATTGGAATGCGAAGATTATCTGAACTTCGAGATTGAGTTACCAATCAATGGGCGTCACATTTTGGTAGACATCAGGGGGCGTCTACATCACATGTAGTATCATTTGTAGTTAATGAGTTGTACTATTTTTCCTTTCGACCAAGTCTTTGTTTTTCCCATGATGTATTTGTTTACTTGGCAAGGTTTTTAGTGAGGCAACAAGTTATACATCATAACATTAGAAGCTCAACACAAGGGGGAGTGTTTAAGGAAAGTATATTCCATATCTTCTAGAGTATGTCTTGGCCTAATTAGATTAGAAGTAGATACTCTAACAATGCTTGATTTATCAGGATACTGAATGTAATTTATTGTAATGTCTGTATTTAAGGTCATCTATCAATGAATAAAGATACAGTTTCAGTCTATAGTTATTGCATCGACAATTATTGTAATACTTATATTTAATGTCATCCATCAATGAATAAAGATATAATTTCAATTTATAGTTATCGAGTTTGAGTGGTTCTGTGGTGGTGGAACATACGACGTGAGACTGTGAGGCTTAGACCTCATCATGCGCGACTGAAGGAAGGCGTTTGTAGTGTCACGGAGGTAGGGATCTTGAACGATGTTGACTCACTATGTTCGGTGGACTACTCGAGGTGGTGGATGGGATTGGTGCAGCGGCTAGTTGGGGTCAAGGCTGGGGTCACATGTGAGGGCGAGTGTGGTTTGGGAGGTCCTAGATGGTGGTGGCTCTGTTGAGGGATGTTGATCTTAGCGACTGGAGTACTTCACTAGCTTTGAAGGATTCTTCGTTAGGTGAGGTTAGCCAGGATGTCCATGACCACACAAGGCTCAAGGACCAATAAGAAGTAGATGTGAGTCAAAAAAAGTTAGGATCTGGTGAGAGGTGGTGGTTTACACAAATGGAAGCGCGACAACCCTTGGGCAAGACTCCCCTACATGACACGTGCGTAGAGTGTCCATAGGACTTCTGTGGGCCTCACAATTATGGTCTTGGGCGGCTGTGAATTGGAGGAGGTTACTTGATCAAGTTTTGGATTATGGGCATTTGAACTCGAGTTGATGGTTATGGAGGGGTTTCTTAAGTGTGTAAGCCCTTTAGTGCTTTCTTGTGGATCCCTTATTTAGGATCTGGGTGATCCATCCACTCAAATCATCGTACTGTGAAATTTTGTTTCAGGTTTCAGCTGCTCTTTGGTGTGGGACCTGGGAGCTTTTGTTAGACATAGAGATGGTTGCCTAGCTATTTAAGGAGTGATGCATAATGAGTTTTGACGATTCTCGTGCTACTCTGATTTGTTATTCTAGGTTTAGAACTTGACCTATTGTTTAGTATAATGATGCCAGATAATTCGGTAGAACTCTATATTAACATTACATTAATAATTAATGTCACTCTTCTAGTGAGAATGGCTCTCCTAGATTTTTTTCACACAGTCACGGTGGCAATTTTGCTTCCTCATCGTGACCTCTATGCGATGTCATTCTTCACTAACGTTGCCTCCATGACGTCCATGTTTGACGTCGGTTCCTTATCTTCTCATCGCAGGTGGGTCTCTACATCGCTTGTTTCTCCCCGAGGAAGTTCGAAGGAAGCGTTCGAGTTGGGTTTGATTTTTTTCAATCGTCCTGCTCGACCAAGAATCAGGTTATCTTCAGGGGATGTGAATGCCCTTATTGGAGTAGAGATGGTTGGAGGTGCGACACAGATGATGTCGTTAACTTGGCGGCATTTTGCTCCTCCAGATGCGAGGGGGTTTTTGACATCAGCATCCACCAGGTGACGGTGCTCTTTGGATGAGGATAACCCTAAGGGTGGTGGTCAGGGCTTTGGGGTGGTGGTCAGGGCTTTGTGGTCGTGGTGAGGTCAGTTGGGGGGATGGTTTTCAAGCGGTGGTGTCTCGGTTCCCTTGGACTGGGTGAGGCAGCGATCCTGCTCCGTGTTGGGCTGGGATTGCTAGGGTTTTGTGGTATCTTTAGGCTTGGGACCTATGTGGATCATTTCCGAAGTCTAGTGGTGGAATAGATTTGGTAACCGTGCTGGTTTTAATGTTATGGCGTATTTGCATCTATTGTGGATTGCGAGACTTAGTAGAGCTGACATTGTTTGGGCCTGAAATAAATATTTTATATTGGGCTTGAGAGGCTGAAGTCTTGGCGAGCGGCCCAAGACGAGCCGAAGTCTTGGCGAGCAGCCCAGTTGAAAGATGTAGCTTATCGAGCGGTCAAGTGGAGAAACAGAGTTCGTTTCCAGATCGACTTAGGACTGGATTCCGGATAGCTGATTCATGCGGCTCAGTGTCTATCATACCTTTTCTATTTTAGATAGGTTTCTTCTAGTAAAGGAGTTGTGATAGCGTTAGAACTATATAAAGATAAGACTCGTGTACTGGTTGGTGTTAGATTTATATTGAGATTCAAAGAGCGAGAGTAGAAGAAGTTCAAGAGAATTGAAAGACGACTACTGAGCATTATATAAAGAGAATAAGAGCATTCTTGAAAGGGTTCCCTATCAAATACAAAAACATTTGCTATATGCAAGTACACCTAGACATCTTGTCAAGAGATTCTATCTTTACAGCCAGACGATCAAAGTGCTTGTCACCGAACGAGTGAGAGTGTTGCGATCAGAGGAAGCAAGTATCACGACTGGAAGATTGAAGAGCTTGTCACCTATCGAGTGAGAGTTTGGATATCCAAAGGGAGTAAACGCGACTGGAAGGTTGAAGGGCTTGTTACATATCGAGTGAGAGTTCGGACATCCAAGGAAGCGGTGTTATCGACACATCGTCAAAGAAGTTGCTCTGCTTTGCACTCGTAAAGGGTAGTGTGAGGTATCGATTTCTGGGGCTCTGCTAGAGACACAAAAACCCAAGTCCTATGTTACTAAGCGAGAAGGACCCATTCAGGCAAGGTTGGTGCTCTTCTTGTCTTAATCACTTATCAAGAAGTCAGGCAGCTTTAAGTTCTATATTCCGTTGAGAGACGGTGGCACGCTAGCATACGAAGCACATACAGGATAAACCGACAACTGCGGTCATAGCTTACCCATCATAGAAGGAAAGAAGCCGGTAAAACAAGAGATGCGTCGAATGAACACAGAAACAGCAATTTTAGTCAAGGAAGAAGTAGAGAAAATTCTCAAGTCAGGGATCATACGAGTAGCCAAATATAATGAGTGGCTATCCAACGTGGTCCCGGTCAAAAAGAAGAACAGAAAAATGCGAGTGTGTGTTGATTATAGAGACTTGAACAATGCAACACCAAAGGATGCATACCCAATGCCAGTAGCGGATTTGTTGGTGGACTCAGTGGCTCGTCATGAGATGTTAACATTCATGGATGGGACGGCTGGTTGCCATCAAATCCCAGTGGCAGAAGCAAATAGACATAAGACCGCGTTTTGGTGCCCAGGATTTGCAAGAGTATTTGAGTGCATGGACATGCCATTTGGACTCAAGAATGCAGGGGCAACCTACCAAAGAGCAATGAACTTAATCTTCCATAATCTTATTGGTAAGACTATGGAAGTCTACATCGATGATGTGGTAGTTAAAACAAAATGCAGGAGTAATCACATTGAAGACTTGCGACATGTGTTTATCTGGATGAGGCAACATCAACTACACATGAATCCAGCTAAATGTGTGTTTGGAGTACAAGTAAGAGATTTCCTAGGATTTCTAGTTCATCAGCGTTGGAGTGAGACATCGGACGACAAAAAACAAGCGATTCGTAGTGCAACCCCACTAAACGGTAAGAAAGAACTACAGCGCTTATTAGGAAAAATAAATTTCTTACGACGGTTCATTGCCAATGCTACTGAGAAAACACAACCATTTTCAACGTTGCTCAAGCTTCAGAATCAGAAAGACTTTGTATGGGCGTCTATCCATCAAGAGGCGCTAGAAACCATCAAAGCATATTTAACAAACCCGCCAGTCTTGATACCTCCAAGGCCAGGGGTTCCTCTCAAGTTGTCCATTTCAGCTACTGACCTTTCTATTAGGAGTTTATTAGCTCAGGATGACACATCAGGCACTGAACGCACTATTTTCTATCTCAGTCGCACCTTGAACGAGTGTGAAACGAGATACTCATCAATGGAAAAACTGTTCCTGGCCTTGTATTTTTCAGGATGCAAGTTGAGGCATTACATGTTATCCTTCACCACATGCGTCATAGCACAAACAGACTTGGTGAAATACATGCTTTCAAGACCAACATCACTATTAGAAACAATAGTGATAATGGAGAACTCCTAGCAATTTCATCAAGCTCCGGTGCGCCTAACCATTGGACCTTGGATACATCCTGCACATTTCCTATATGTGCACACAGAGATTGGTACGACACATATGAAGAGAGGAACACCGGAGAAGTTTTGATGGGAAATAATTCACCAATTAGAATTATGGGAATCAAACCAATAAAGATCAGAATGCACGATGGAATTGTCAGAACACTAGGGAATGTCAGACATGTCCCAAAGTTAAGCAGAAACTTTATATCCTTGAGCACTTTGGATATGACTGGATTTTGGTTTAAATTCCAAGATGGACAGGTTAGAGTAAGAAAGTGACAAATGGTTTACATGAAGGGTGTTATGCAATAAGATAACATGTATAAGCTCACAGGCTCTACAATGGTAGGTAGAGCAGTAGTTTGTACAGAAGAAGACAAGACTGAGCTATGTCATAGATGACTAGGGCACATGAGTCAAAGAGAGTTATAAGAATTACACAAGAATAAGTTATAAGGTGTAATGAGCTACAAACTTGAATTTTGCAAGTATTGCACACTCGGAAAGCAGACCAAGGTGACATTCAACGTGAGCAGCGGTGAGAACAAATCTAAAGAAGTATTGGACTATATTCATATATATGTTTGGGGACCTGCACATACAAAATCAAAGGGTAGAGCCAAATATTGTCTTTCATAACTGATTTTTCGAGGAAGATTTGGGTGTACTTTATGAAAACTAAAGATGAGGTTTTCACTAAGTTCAAGGAGTGGAAAGCTGAAGTTGAGAACCAAACAAGCATAAAAATCAAGTATTTGAGAAGCGACAATGGAGGTGAATATAAAGATAATTGGTTCTTGCAATTGTGCAAGGATGGGGACATTACAAGACACTTTACTGTGAAGAAGACTCTCGAGCAAAACGGTGTTCAAAAAAGGATGAACAGAACTCTCTTGGAGAGAGAAAGAAGCATGAAATCTTCATGGAAGGTTGCCTTAATCGTTTTGGGCAGAGGCAGTTAATCATGTTTGTCATTTGATTAACCGATCATCTTCAAGGGCTATTAACTTTAAGTGTGCAGAGGAGACATGGTCTGAAAATCCAGTTGACTTTTCCAACTTGAGAGTGTTTGGCTGCAGTGCATATGCACATATTCCCAGAGATGAGAGAACCAAACTGAAACCGAAGTCACTTGAGTGTTTGTTCATCGGCTTCGAGAAAGGAGTGAAAGGTTATAAGTTGTGAGATATAGTCAAAGATAAAAAGAAAATCAACAGAGATGTCATCTTTGATGAGAAAACTATGTCGTTTAATGAAGAAGATAGCAAGAATGAGAAGTTGATTGTTGCTAAAGAAGAAGTAATCAAGATTCCATTAACTAAAGTATCAGATGAAGATTCACAAGTTCAGTGGAGCAAATTGAGCAAGTAGAGAATAATCAAGTAGTTAATGAGGAACCAAAACACCAACAACAGTCACCAGTTAGGACTCACGTGGAGTCGAAATTTCCCTATCCCACAAACACCTGAGACATATTGATGTGTAGCACTTGACAGACTTAAGAGGAATCCAAGAAAGATACAGCGCTTCGGATTCGAACCGAGTGAAGATTTGAGTCGTGCTCTGAGTATAAGTCAAGGAGATCCAATTACTTACCAAGATGCTATAGAAAGTGAGGAATGGGCATGTTGAATTAGTGCTATGACAGAAGAGATAGAATCTTTGTATAAGAATTCTGTGTGGTAGCTAGTTCCTAAACCTAAAGATAGAAAGCTTGTTGGCTGCAAGTGGACGTTTAGGAAGAAAGAAGGAGTACATGATGTTGATGCCATCAAATACAAAGGATGGTTGGTGGCAGAAGAGTATTTGCATAAAGAGGGAGTGGATTATGACGTGATTTTCTCTCCAGTCGTCAAACACACTTCAATTCGGTTATTGTTGTCTATTGCAGCTCAGCATGACATGGAGATTGAGCAGATGGATGTGAAGACTGCATTTCTTTATGGGAACCTCGAAAAAGACATCTACATGTCGCAACCAGAGGGTTTTGTTGAAACAGGAAAAGAGAATCATGTATGTCGATTGAAGTCACTATATGGGCTCAAGCAATCACCGAGGCAGTGATACAGGCGTTTCGACACATACATTCTGAAAATAGGCTACAAAAAATGTCTAGCAGTTCTTGTACATTCATTCTTTTTGAACGGTTCTGCTTGAGATCAATTCATTGGTCTGCTAAAGGATTGACTATTGCGTTTACTACCATGTATTCGAAGATGGGGAGATCATTCTACTACTTTTGTACGAAGATGACATGCTAATTGCATGCAAGGATATGTCGAAGATTGAAGAACTAAAGAAGCAACTAAGAGATTAGTTCGACATGAAGGATCTGGGAGCTGCACAAAAGATCCTTGGAATTGAAATAAGGAGGAACAGAAACGTAGGCAAAATCTGGATGTAACAAGAAAAGTACATTCTGAAGGTACTTGAACGCTTCAACATGGATGAAGCAAAAGTTGTTTTTGTTCCATTAGCTAGACATTTCCAGCTAAGAGCAAAGCAAATGCCATCAAGTCAAAAGGAGATTGATGCAATGAAGGATGTTCCATATGCAAGTGCAGTAGGGTGTCTCATGTATGCAATGATTTGCATAAGATCAAATTTATCTCAAACATTGAGCATTATCTCTAAGTACATGTCAAATTAGAAAGCAGCGAAGTAGATTTTGAGGTACTTAAAGAGGACTAAGCTTGGAATCATGTTTGAGAGAAAACAAGAAGTAGCAAGCGTGGCTGGTTTTGTGGATTCAAATTTTGCAGGAGACTTAGATAAAAGAAAGTCTACAACAAGATATGTTTTTACTTGTGGAGGAGGACCTATGAGTTGGAAAGCAACTCTTCAAGCAGTCACAGCTTTATCTACTACTGAGGCAGAGTATATGGCATTAACATAGGCTTCTAAGAAAGTTATTTGGTTAAATGGGCTGGCAAGTCAGTTTGGAATTCAGCAAAAGGGCATGGTAGTGAAGTGTGACAGTTAAAGTGTCATTCACTTGACAAAGAATCAAGTGTTTCATGCAAGGACGAAACACATTGAAGTTTGTTATCATAGAATCAGAGATTGGATAGAATTTGGAGAATTCATTGTGGGAAGGTTCACACTGATGACAATATCGTTCATTGTCTTACCAAGCCAATTTCTGTAGAGAAGTTCAGGCATTGCTTGGACTTGCTCAGTGTCACAACGTGTTGAGTTGTGGTGGAGCACCTCCTCACTTGAGGTGCATTAAGGCAAGAGGAGTCTTGCCAAGGTGGAGGCTCTTGGAGGTTTGTTCGGGATTACTTCAAAAAATTCAAGATATCCTGAAGATTGCATGAATCGTTTTTTGGTATCAACTCACCAAGGTGGAGATTGTTGTGTTTTGGCTCATTGATACAGACTAGGAAAGAATTCAGAATACAAGTCCTTGTCTAACAAGGAATTGAGTTAGCTTAGCTTTTCTAGAAATCCTAGGAGAGTTAGTTTATCTTTAGTTGGTTAGGATTTGTGTATAGACTTAAGGTTAAGTCAATTAGGATTAGGATTTTATTTCCTATGATGCATTGACAACTTCTATATATATATAGGGCTACTGGGGGGTTTTCTAAAGCAAGTCAGAAAGGGAGCCAGTGAGATAGAAAACTAGACCCAAAGAGTGATAGAGAGATAAGAACTAGGTTGAAGAGTTTAAGGGATCTACAATAAGTACTTGTAATCGTTTAATCCTTTATAGTGCTAGTGAATCTCAAGAGAGATCACAAAGTGGACGTAGGCTACAGTTTTAGCTTAACCACTCTAAACTGCTGTGTTTATTTCTGTTTTCGGTTTTCATTTGTTTTAGTTTGTTTAATCATAAAACCACAGAAGATCTAGGAGGCGCTTACACTATAAAACTATGTCAGGTATTAGCATTTTTAACTTCACAGTAGTGAACCTGATAAAATAGAGTATCAGAAAATTTCTTTGAAACCTAATTATCAACTCCGTCATCCTGGTTGTATCTGTTCATTATACAAAAACTGTGCTGCTAAAAAGAAGTGCATGTTAAAGAGAAATAGACAAGTGATCTAAATTCCAACCCAACTATTTGATCAGCTTCCAGTTTATTACACTCCTAGATGTTGGACTTTCTCTTATCTGTAGCACATTAGGTTTCCCTCAACTACAAGCATACAGCTCTCTTTCTATTCTTGAGTGTTATAGGGGCATAACCAAGGATGATATGATTTAGCCAAAATCAAAATGATGACTAAGAACAAACGATGTAGTACATTTAGCTTTTCCACTCTTTTTCACAGAGAGACACTCAGCAATAAAACCATAAGTCTGGCTGTAAGAATATAATCATCTTACAAGAATACAAAACCATAAGATCATCAATTTTAGCCATATTACATCTGCCTATGTCATTCTTAGTAAGCCAGGAAGTATATGAAACACACTGTATGTTAAGAAAAATGTCAGTGTATAGCAACTAGTTAAGATGAGCATCCAAAAATAATTATTTCAACATATATGTCCGCAGCTGAGAATTCCATGGACAAAGATAAAAAGATTGACAAAGAGTTACTCAGAGAAATTTACCTATTGAAGGCTGTTTACTATTGATTGCATTTTCGTAATGTACCATTTTTCATTTTAGAAGAGAAGCAGGGGCTGGGAACCAGAAATGGCAGTTGGGTGAGTTGGCTATAAGTACATGGGAAACTGGTCTAAAAAAAGAGTTGAACTAATTTTGTCAACCAGTTGAGATCATTTAGAGTCAAATAAACAACACTTGCCACTACTATAATTTTATCATTTATGAGAGCAGTATCCAGGACAAAAAAGGTTGATTTCATATGTATTATATTGCACTTTTGCATCCATAGAACTTTTAGTTGCTTCACGTGCACTTTTTCAAGAACATAATAAGACGTTGGTAATTTCATGCAGATATAGAATCCCATATCGAAATTTATCTAAAAGACTTAGTATTGATGCACTTACTTCATCAAGATGTGACTGAAGTGTCGATATAACATTCCTTTTTTCCTCAACCTCAGCAGAGAGTTTACTTGACTGATGCTGAAGCAAAATCAACTCGTCCAATGTTTCCACAGAATCTTTCTTTATCTTTTGAGAATATGATTCGAGTGCAGGCCTTATATCTGATTTATAGTCAACTCCCATCACCTCAGCTGGTGTCGA
This sequence comes from Geum urbanum, assembly GCA_946800695.1. NCBI lineage: Eukaryota > Viridiplantae > Streptophyta > Magnoliopsida > Rosales > Rosaceae > Geum > Geum urbanum. Next base: position 3,072,575 of record OX327013.1, read on the forward strand.
TCCCTTAGCATTCAACATATACTGAAACCCGTTGCAAAGTTTCAACCTTCAAAGACCAAAGAGACACCAGTTAAATAAAAGAAATTAAAACAAAACCAAAGACAACGGAAACCCAAAAAATCGAATCATAAGGAAAGTCAGGACAAACCTCCTCATGATCGACTTGGTTGCACTCCATGGCCATACCCTCCAACTCCTTAAGCTTCGGGCCGAGCATGTTATCAAGTTCCCAAACCTTTTCCTCCCACACATTCCTCGCCAGCTCGGCTTGCCCAATATTCCTCTCAACAGCCTGCAATTCCCTCTTCATTCTCTCCACATCCTGAAAGCATACAAGTGTTGGCTATTCCTTGCAATTAGACAAAACACAGTACATGAATGATCATCAATGAAGATGTTGACATTGCCTACCTTATCTCAATAGAAAACAGGTTGATCATTCATTTGCATAACATGTTTTCATTTAGGATAGCACACTGGCATGTATCCCTGATAATCTGGAACGTTTTCATGTGTGATATTTCATAGCTAAGGTTGCTTCTAAATCTAGATTATATGTGTTCAATTTGTGTAAACTTTGGCCTTGAAAAGCTGTTTTTGAATTAATGAAGATTTCTAGGAGAAAATTACTTTTGGTTCACATGTGACTTCTTGAGATTAGTCTTGTCTCCTAAGAATCTGTTTTGCTTTACAGCTGTGTCTATTTTATGTCATCCCTAAAATCTATTTTAGTGTTGCAAAACGTGTTTACCTTTTGACCACCAATTGGCTTTTCTGGTATGTGAGTTTTGAAAATCTTTTGCCTCTTTTAACACACTTTGCCTTAAATGGAAACCCTAGAGTTGACTTGTGTGTTTGTCAAATAAGCATGCTTTTGTCTTATCAACTGATGGCAGTTGCTATAGGTCTGTTATAGGTCAGTTTTAGGTCTACTATAGGTTAGTTTTACGGCTGCTTACCACGTTCCTATGCTGTCAAAACTGACTGGGTTGTTCTGCCTATATAAGAGATTTCAAGGTAGCCTTGACTCCTTGGTTAAGTGAGTATTATTTTGGGTGATTCTTTGAGAGCACAAAATTGTGTAGTTTTCTCTCTTCACATCTCTTCCCTTTCTGTGTCTATGCTTACTCTTTGCTGTGCATGTAAGTCATAGATTATCATTCACAAAAACTGTTTTCAAAACCTATATGCACGATTGCATAAGTGCATTCCATTGAGATAAGTATGGAGATGCCCGACCCGAAGAAGTAGATCAAGAAGATTTAACTTACAAATAGTTAAGATCTGAGTTGATGCTTCTAGACACTTTCGAAGTTGTAAACACATAAGTCAAGTAGTGTAGCTCTGTTTAGAACTGGTAGTCAGACTAGTTAGGATAGCATACGGGCTATGTATCCCCAAAGTACAACAGTCTTGTAAGTGTGTGTGTTACTTTATAGTGGAAATGTTTGTCCCTCAAGAGTTAGGGGCACGCAGTTTTTCCCTATGGTTGCAGGGATTCTGCGTTAAAGAAAAAAATATCCTCGTGTTATTCTTTACTTACAGCTTTTACAGTTCAAACACTCGTATCCTGTAATTCGGGATAGGTTGCCAATCTGCTATCCCTGAGTACAGTTTAAGCAAAAAAGTTGAAAAAGGCATATTCACCCCTCTCTAGGACCTTTACATCCCTCTCATTAAAATTCTGCGACTTGACTCTCTTCTTTAACTCCTCATTCTCCTCCAAAATCCTCCTCTTCTCCTCCCTCTTTGCATGCAACGCCCTCTCTTTCTCCTTCAAAACCTTCTGCAACTTCTTCACATTCTTATCCAAATTCTCAATCATCTCATGAAACTTGGCCACATCCTCCTCCAGCATACTTCTCTCCCTCTCCAACGCCTCTTTAGGCAACGGTGCAACCCTCATCTCCTCCACTTTCGCCTCCAATTTTGCGGCGTGCTGCTCCAACTCTCGCAGCTGCTGCTCTGATTCGTCATTCTGCCTCTCGAATTTCCCCACAAACTCCCTATCTATCTCCTCGGCCTCGTCGTCTTGCCCCTTTATATATGTAATGCAGGTAGCTATGTAGTGTGTACTGCCCGGTCGGATTGTTGTCCAGAAACTCCTCCGAATTCCGATCCAAGTGCTCATTGTAACGAACGAGCTGATACAGCCAGTGAATCACGGCGAGCAGATTGGGCCAATAGTGAGAGTTCACCGTAGGGATTCGGATCATGGACTTGTTGAGCTTGAAGGGGCATTTCAGGGATTTCAAGACGACGGGGAGGTCGTCCTCGAGCTTCGGCGAAGGCCACTCGAGGAGGGTGACGAGGAATTTTAGGGTTTTGGTGATTTCTCTGGCGGGAGGGATTGGGAATTTGAGTGAGAATTGGAGGGAGTGAGAGGCCAAGTAAGAATTGATGGAGGAGAGAGCTGATTGCTGGTAGGATCGGTCTTTGTAGAGGTCGAAGTTGGCAAGGGAGGAGGAGGCGGCGGTGCCGATGGAAGGGCGGCTACTGGTGAAGCTGAAGACGGAGTCGCGGTGGCGGAAGTGTTCAAGTGGTGTTGATGGTGGCGGTGAGCGTGGAATCATTGAGGGTTTGGGTCGCCGTGTTCCTCTCATAGCATCTGTTGTTTGTGAATTTTCAGCTGTGAGTGTTGTTTGAATTCAGAATTTTAGGGGTTAATGTTCTTCATCACTGCCGCAATATGGAAAGGTGCGCGAAATCCAAGAGACTTCAAATTTCAAACCGTTGTTAATTTACTGTTTTGATTCGGCCCAAGGAGGTGTTGTGGTCTTGTTGGGCCTTTTCTCCCTTCCGCGAAAGCCCATTAAAATTTTGTTCGCCAGAAACTACATCTAGGGATCATCATGAACTGGGCTAGACTCAGCCCTAAATTTAAGGTTTAGGGCTGAGTTGGGTTTAATCAACGGTCAAACATAAAGAGGTCGGGCCGAGGCCACAATTTAGAAGTCATAACCTACCCATTAAGGCTAGGCCAATAAGGCTAAAGAGGCCGACCTAGTCAAGATGGGTCTTAAATTGAGAAAAATTAACATATAAAAAATTTAATGTATTTTTATTATTGATGTATGATATTTTTTTTTTAATATATGTTTTTGTGTAGAGAGAACATTGAGAAGAATAAGAGGAAAAATAAAAGAAATAAGAAAAAAATATGACAATAATCATAAATTATATTACTTTTTCTAATAAAATGGTCAAAATGAACCGAGCTAGGCTTGGTCTCTAGGTCTTTAAAATGATTAAATATATTTATATATTAATCTATTTATTTATTTAAAAAGAGGTCGAGTTGGACAAGGCTTATGAGGCAAAGACTAGGTTAAGTCAAAAATGCTCAAATGGGTTGGACCGAGAGACTGAACTGAACTTCAAATGTATAACCCAGACCCTATCCTATTTTAAAATAGAGTAAGCCGGCCCGCCCTAAGTTAAGGTAACAACTAGGCTTCGGCCCTAATGGCTAGACAAGCCAAAATGAGACTCGAGGCACAAGGATCAAATGATGAAACCTAACTACACCCATCTTCTTGACCACCTTCTCCCATGTGTTCTATTTGCGGTGAGTATGAGGAATTTGAGGAAACCATTGAGGATTGCCTTCTCCTATGCCCTTGGACTGAGGTTGTGTGGCTCAAGTGTAGTTTGGGCATTAGAGATGATAAAAGAGGGATTTCCACCCTTGATAAGTCGCTGTAGGATGTGGTAGAGTTTATCTCTTCTGCTTCAACTGTTTTGGTGATTCCTTTGTAGTTCAATCTGATGTGGAGAATTTGGAAGGCCCGTTGTGCGTTTATGTACCAAGGTTTGAAGCCTGGTCCTTTGAAGGGTAGTTTTCGAGGCCAATTTGTTGGATTGTGAGTTTACAAGTGCATCTGGGGATGAGGTTCGAAGCATGAACTCCCATGGAAACTGTGCTATGTGTGCTTCGTGGTTTCCTCCCCAAGGCAGTGTTCGTAAATCAATATTGATGGAGCATGGAATGAGGGGACTGTTTTTGGCAGTGCTGGTGCTATTATTACAGACAAGCGATGGTGGTATCAAGGCTGGTTTGGCTAAAATGGTGTCTTGACGCGGAAGCCGCGGCAGCTTTAGTGGAGGGTTTAAAGCTTGCTATTGACACTGATCAGCATCAAGTCATTACAGAAAGAGACTCGTTAAAAAAAACCCAACGAACTTATGTAACAGTTATCAACACAAAATAAATGCAAGTGATTCACTGATGCCGCATATACATAAACATAAATATCTAAAGATCCATGTATTCACTTATCCAAGGAGTTCTTGATTTCTTATGCTGTACACAATAATGAAGCAAATTAAATACATAATAAGAAAATGGAGTACATTCTCAATCTGATAATCTCCGAGTCATCGAAAAAGAAAAAAGTTGACAATCTCTACTACAATATACAACAATATACAGGGGGTATTTTCAACAACATATCTGCGTGCAACAGTTAGGAAGGGAAGGGAATATTGACAAACTGCTATGCCTCTCTCAGTCTCAACTCAGTTTAGGGCTATCCCATACTCCAAAACATGACCAGCAAGATTCCTGATCGCCACACTTACAGGCCAGCATAATATTTCTGTACAATCAGATCTAGTCCATCTTACCTAAAACATTAACAAGAAAAAAAAAATGAAGACACTCAATCTCCATCAAAAATTTAAAGTTCAAGATTCAGACGGTTTTAGTCCATGGGCATCGGTGGATCTGTGGATAAAGGGGATTCCTACACATATAGTACTAATTACAGACACTCCAACACTTCACATCACACTGAAACATCAAGATGAGACCCTAAATTGAAACTGCCAACACAATGATAACGCTCACCTAACTAAGCACATGAAACTCGAGATAATAGAATAAGAACCCCAACGACAGCAAATTCAAAGTATGTCCTTAACCTCCATGTTATAGCATTGCTTAGCTCTGGGTACACTCAAACGGGTGCAAGCTTCCTTCAGTATATGCATGCATCCGTAAATGCTGGGAAAGTTCAGCAGGGCTATACCTGTCATAAATTACATCAGTCACTGGACTAAAGAACATATTAAAGCTAGATTACATACACCTAAAAACCTTTTCGACAATATGTGATTTGTAACAGCATCAAAATCTCAACCCCAAAGATTACATTGCATATTAGGTGTGAAGCTTAGATCACACACGCTCAAGCTTAGCTAGGTCTGAAATTTCAAGTTAAAATACAAACACAGAGGTTGGCAAAAACATGAATATGCCAGAGTTTTCACCTGAAGAGTTTTCAAATCTGCATAGCTGTCTTATTCCAGAGTTTTAGCCATAGGCCTCATCAATGTTGAGACCATGTCTAATGTTTCTGCTTTGAATGACAAACCCTCGGTTACCAAAACCTAGGCATGCGGCTCAACATGGATGAAATTGCAGTTCTGAATAAGTACGGTGAACAATCCTATGAAGGCTCTGGGATACACAGCCAGGATTGTGCACTGTTCTTATAGGTTGTATCATACAACACAACAAAACAATCATTAAGTTGAGCGATGTACCAATAATCTAAACAAATGGTAAGAAAGGTTGAGCAATACTAGCCAGCATGTCAGCAAACTGACCAGCAGAATTTTAAAACCGTAATGATTGCAAACCACATAGTGACATAGACCTTTCCTAAAAAACATTAACAAACAGTAATCTTCAAGAAAGATGGAGCAACAGTTAATAATTTTTTGGGAGCTATGCGGCCTTACAGGATGGTTTCACGATTATGGGGAAGCACTTGGAGTCCACAACTGCAACATTCAATCAGATAAAATTCAGAATGTTTTTACACCACCCAACTCCAATCAATGAAGGAACTCAAAATGGAAAGAGATAGTTCACAACACACACCTTTATTTATCTCTCCCACTAGTTGCCACAACACAATCAGAGGGATGGCACTGTACACAGTTCAAAACTGCAGAGGGACATGGAAAAAAATGTTTAAAACATATTAAAACAAAAAATAAAATAAAATTTATGTGGCGTTCCTACTCCTGCAGGATAACAAGTTACCTGCTTCATCTCCTTGAAGCAGTTTTTTCAGTCTGCCAATTCGTTTCTCCCAGATAAACCATCTGCCATCATCACTTCCACAAGCAACATAATCACCTACCAAACAGAAAACATAATTATGATTATATTAGGTTCCCTGAAACTCAAACTTTTTTGTTCGCTTGATATAACTGAAACAAACAATAAACGTTCTTCAAAGAAATGAACAAATCACAAAGCCTTGCATCATGAATATTCAGGTTGGAGAGCACTACTGCATCTATGCATAATTGAATATTAGTGGTTGGTACTGTTCCAAAAGCTAAGATCCAATCGTCCAAAATATGGAAGAAACATGTGTTCCTCTTTGCTCATTTATATGAAAATAAACTCTGATGAAGTAAAGAGAATGGGCGTAAACGTAAGAGCAACCAATTTTCCCTTCAACAAACAATCACATTACAAAACTGTACTGAAAAGTGAAAACAATTAGAGTTTTCATGCTGAAGCAACTATGTTAGATAAACAAAGATATAGAAACTAAAATGCACAAATTAACTCCAAAAGCAAAGATGCACACCATAGCAGTGGCCTTGCGTCTTTTAGGAAGACGAGATGTGGAGATGTTGGATGCTGGTTGCTGTACTTCAACCCCATTGAGTATAGGTGTGAAGGTCATTATCTTTGAAGCATCTCCTGATGTATACAGCACTGCACTTCCACCAGCTGAAAGTTGCAGAAGCACTCCAAATTATAAGCTAGGCTTATTATAATGAAATTGACCGAGCAGATAACCATAAGTTGCATTATAGGTTATGTCATTAAATCATTCAAGTAAGTTATCCCACGGTTTCCACACTAATTAACATACCATGATTAACGTTCATCAAATATACATGCCCCCCACTGTAACCAAGTAGACCTCTTCTCCATCTGGGCTAAATGCAACATGAGTTAAGTGCAAGCTCGTACGCCCCTAAGAAAAATTAGAACTGCTTTAGAATGTATGTTTGGCAAGCCAATACGTTATAACTTCGAATGTAATGATAAAGATTCAAAAGTTCCACGGGCAATTACTTCCTACAATAAGTCAGATGCACGAGAAAGATCAAGATGCACAAACAAGCTTTTACTTTTGAAAATTGAAAAGGTCTTTCATTTCTGACGCAAGTATATGTAACAAATTCCAGCATTTAACCAAAACTGTAAACATACACGATCAGAAAGATGCATTGGACAGAAACAGTTACCGCAACGAGGGGGGGACGTCATTTTCCGGCAAGATGTCAGAGGAGGTACATTCCTCCTATCATGCAAACGCGCGAATGCATCACTGCAAATATTTTTAGGGAAGAGAAATCAGATGAAATATAAAAGGTAGCGGAAAATATGCTCAACTTTGTACATAAAAAATTAACAACAAATACCTCCCAACTAGTAGTAAATGAGGCCTTGTGGAACTAATATCACAAGATTTTAGAGCAAAAGTTTGTTTTGGGGGATCAGCTAGTGTCTTCTTTGCTCCAGACCGCAAGTCAAGCTGTATTAAAATATGTGAAAAAAATGATTTACAAGGATATATGAAATAAAGGCAGAAAAGAAGCACGTAAGATCCTGGATTTTTGATTAAATAAGTTTAGTGAAGAAAAATATAACAGAAAGAGCTTCATAGTACATCGTAACTGGGTTGGGGCATAAAACCCTATCCCCCAACTAATAAAACTACTCACAACTCATCATCATTACAACCACAATATCCATTGATGAAAGAAAAATATATGAAAAGAAGTAGGCAACGATGGCTTTGTTATTGTTGTTTATGAAGCCACGTGAGAGAAGTCAATGCGAATGTGATTTTAATTTACATATCTGATCTGGTCCATGGTCATTAGAATTAATTCCCTGAGAAAGATATAATCCAGTTACAAATGTAAAATTTATATCTTCAGGGGGGTAGGGCCTATTTGGGGATAAATGATGGAACTTATTAAACTTAATGGAACGAACTTCAAAATTGCTTAGCACTTCATACCTCTGCCAAAGGTCTAACTAAAAAAATTTGAATGAGGTTTTCATTATATATAAGTTGAACTCAGAAGAGATATCATTAGCATAAGTACGTACTAAATATTGGGACACTCTTGATGAGCAGATCCAGCAGGAGGGCAAGATGTGCCCTCTCGAAAGTCATGCTGTCGCAAAGTTCCATCTTCACTTGCACTCCATACCACAGTGGGATTTCCAACTTCAACCTGCAAAAAAGAGAGGCAGTGAATATGACCAGCAAATAGAAACCAGCATAACATACAGAATCAATGAAAACCAGACATCAATATGCACTTTCTGTAATTCAAAAATCTTACAGCTAACTTTTTTACTCTTCTCGGGTGACATTGGTACAGAGCTGATGGAGGAACAACATTATCTTCAGGTCCTCTCCCACTCAATCGAGACAAATTAAACCATCGAACCTACAAAAATATAAGCAAGTCTATAATAGAATTATAAATGACAAATAACTGTAAGCAAATAGAATCAAAGCTTAGAAATTGCAATAATCTCTGAACATTACTTCTGCATCTGCAGCTCCAGAGACAACAAGTTCATCAGAAATTTCAGGGACAAATTTTGTACAAAATATGTTTCCGCAATGGCCAGTCTCAATAGAATGCAAAAGCTTCCTACCAGAGTAGCTCCAGATATTCATCTGCACAACATGAACATCAAAAGTTCTAGTTTAATGATTCAAAATTACCAAATATCTGTAAAGTTTCATCTTCTTCTGCGCTTAAAGATTTGTGGTCAAGCTCATATTTCTCCCCAACAAGAAGATGGTAGCAATAAAGAAGATGTCCTAGTTTCTGTTTAAGCAACATACCTCTGGTATATAAATTATCACCCATGCAGCAATAGGAACACAAAGTGCATGTAGATATAAGAAAATATTTTACAACCAGTAACATCGGATGACAAAGAAAGTATTCTTAATGAGTCTTGCAAACAAAAAGTTCTATATTTTCTATCTTCTTTTTCATTATGCAATTGTCTCTTTTATTCAATGCTTCCTGTCTATGACTTGTGAGATATTATGATATTTTAAATATAAAATAAGAGTAGCATACCCGATCGTCATCTGAACCAGATATCAAAAGTGAACCTTTAGAATTCCAAGCAATCGAGTTAACACAACCCTGATGACCTTGTAGACCAAACAATATGTTAGACTTATGAACTTAAGAGGTTTATAATGCAAACAAAGAGTCATAAGGAACAACAATAAAAGAATTGTTGGCTTAAACATATGAAAACAGTTTACAGATGGAGGAAATCTTTTACACGTGTCCCAATAAACAATATCGAAAAGTATTCCAGAAGAATCATTCACTAACATCAGCTAATCACAAATTCATGGCATTGCTAAAAAATCGGTATACAATGGCCAATATCTCAAATTTTCCAACGGCATCTCTCACACTAGATGCTTATCCTAGAAGTTGATATGCCAAAAGCAAAATTATGCGCCCACATATGGACCATTACTTCTTAATATGTAAGCCAGAATGATGCTCATTTATAAGACACTGCTACTTCCATCTTTCCAAATAATTTGCAACATAGATTCTTGTATCATCAATTTGAGAAAGCGTTGAACAAGTGATGTGATGAACATCACTAAAATATCTAGGTCCCTCATCTTATAAGAACTCGAACAAATGGCTTCCGCCCCAGGTGCAGAAGTTTTTTTTTTTCGGTTTTCCCCACCAAGAAATGTTCACCCAGCTCCACGATTATTATCAGATTCGTCGACTCAGTGTGAGATACTTATTGGTAATCTCCTACTCAAGATAAAAACTGGTGGTATTTCCAAAATAAATCTCTAATGAAGTATCTCGTCTGAACTGGATTCATCATGAACCAAAACAAAATCGTGAAAAATAGCAAGAATCGTCAACGATCTATGTGATCTAGAAGGTGAAATTGAGACCAATTCACGGGGAAGGAGAACCAGGTTCCCTATTACATGACAAGGGCGGTACTGGGGTATGAGTGTAACCATTTGATCAACCATGGACTTTTCATTTGTAGTATTGGAATGATCGAGAGAACTGTAACATATAATAGAAGACAATAGGGTAGCTATGTTATCCTCCATTGAAGTGAGTAGTGTTGAAGAACAGAAGAAAACTCTATTTTCCAAACCCTAACATAACAAAGCTGCTTTCATTGAAGTTTTCTTCTCCACCCCCTTGGAAAAAAGTTCACACACAATGATTCACATCATAGAACTTCGTTTATTATTCGTCTCGCTAATAATGCGACAATGCAAATCTATGGCCCCCTCCTCTAACCCACACACCCATCATGAAAGGAACTTTGCAACAAACACAAATAAGGAAATCACACAACACATCACTGTCCCATACATATATCACAAATGGCGTGCATGCGACGTAAATACATAAACATCAAAACAACACTAAACACCAAGCCAACTTAAATTACACCCATCCCAAACACACATCATCACCTTCAGACCGCCCTCTCTTCTAAGTTCTAACAGCAACAGTAACACCAACCCCACTAACGGTGACTTTTCCGGCTTCTGTTGACATAGCTGGCTCGACGTGTAAAATGCTGAGATTTGGGGCCCTTTTGCATGATGAACTGAAGGCTCCCTGGCTTGTGCAAACTTGGACATCAGAAAAGAACAGAGCTCTCCATAGATGATAAACATTGGACAAAGTAAACAAAAAGGGATGTGAAAGTATGGAGTTGGGACCCAAACACAGCCAAGAGCGTGCAGCTCTTTTCTCCTCTCCTTGGGCCCTCCAGAGTAATACTACCGAGACTTTCAATTTTCAATTCAATTCACCCTCATGCCCAGGTGCGGTTGTCACTTTCTCTTAAACCTAAAAACATGATTTACTTCCCTTTATTGGGACATCATGGAATGCACCACTCTTCTTTCTCATCATATCACAACCCCAAAGCTCCGCTGATTTCCAATCCCACCCAATCATTCAAGAGAATACTTGAAGAATAGGGTTTCAACTCTTCAAGCTACAGTTTTCACCACCACCGGCGAACAACCTCAGGTCCTACCATGTCCACGAGAAAGGCATGTACACCAGCAACTTATTCTGCACAATCACACAAACAGTATCTAAACAACACTGATAATGCCAAAACTGCTACTACATATACTACTGCAAGTCTGGAGCAGATAAGTTGGGGGACTCAGAGAGACTCGAGTCCAAAGGTTTTGGCTTTGAGCTTCAGTGATTTCAAGTAATGGATGGCTTCATCGAGCACCACCATTGGATCTTTCCCCTTGACACCTGGAATTATATTCTGCAGAATGCTCACAGTCTCGCGTATTTTGTCCCTTTTGATCCTTTTGTTGCTGGAAATGGAATCCATTTCTCCAGTCACAGACCTCCAGTGGCACGCACAACTTGATTCTGCATCATCCTCTGACTCGGATGATCTGTTGAGTTTCATGGAACTCGCAGTGTCCATTACAGATGGGACATCATCAAAAACTCCATCAGATAGCTTCCGCTTTTTTGTTATTCCACAAGAACTAGCAACTTCCTCGGCCCTTTCCTGGAACCAATTCTGCCTATCATGAACTGTCATAGTACTAGGGGAATGACCAGTGCTAGTAACTTCATCATCCTCCTCGGTATAATCGCTCTCATCATCTGAGTAGAGCAAGGCATTTAGTTCTTCCGTGTCTTCATGCATCTCACTTTCAGCACCAGATTCAGCATTTCCTTTTACCTCCTTGCTCAAAATTGCTTCTGAGAGGTTTTGAAAATCTCCATCAGTTCTGCAATCATTCCCATTGACAAAGTAAGCACCACATAGGTTTTGGTCCAAAGAAGTACAGCCCTGCAAGGGATTCACTACTCCAGAATTCAAGACCAAACTTGATTGACCCCATGACGGATTGCTGACAAGCAATCTCTTCTGTTCATTGCCAGGAGGGTCTACATTAGGCACCAATGTTTCCTTGGGATTTTGGAATAAACAAGCAGACCGTTTCTCCTTGAGAACAGTGTCTGTAGCAGGCATGAAGTCCCGTCGTATAGTGGGCAAGCAATAGAACCAACCGTGAGGTTCAGTTGGTCTGCCTAGTTGTGGATGGGGCAACCCAGACGATGCATATACTGGCATAGTTCCATTTGTGAAAAGCATACAAGTTCCAGGGTATCTATATGCAGAAGTGAAATTTTGTTGCCCCAAGCCCGGCGGAAAACCCATGGAATGTGGATCAGGAGGTCGCCAATCGTGCAGCGGTGGAATCCAATTTCCAAAATCTCCACCCATTCAATCAAATCAACAACCTACAGATTGTATCAATTACAGCACATTAGACATAACCACTTGGAGGACAACCAAGAACAATAATTATAATTCACCAAGTGTAGGATATAACGTACCAGAAAGTTGTATGTACAACTAGAATCAGTTGATTAATGTCTCTCTTTTGGCAACAATTAAAATAACTAAAATCTCCAGCTTAACTTGAACGTGACAGAACAAAGATTATTACGTCACAGGTTTCAGCAAATGACGAAAATATTCAGCCTGAAAATACCAGATAACCACGTTAAGCATCAATAGGCATCTTCTATGACATGAAAAATGAAGCAACTAGGAATGAACAGCAATGGCAACAAAGTAAGATCAATACTCTTCAGATAGCACTCAAGGATTAGTGACTAACCTGGCAATCCTGGAGAGGTTGAAAGCATGCTATAACTCTAATAACTATGGTGGCGCTCCCATTAATCCCATTCTCATATTTCAATGCACGAAATCTTGTTTGGCTCGCTGCTTGGCTTACCATAACTAAACAAATTCCCAGCACTTGAATATCTTTTGGGAAGATTAACAGTCTTCCAAAAGCACCACAATTTCAACACAACAGTAATCCAAAACCAAATTCGAGCCAATTGATGACCTTAAACAAGAGACAGAATCAACAAAAAACAAAAGGGCCGACAGATATCCAAGAATGTGAAAGAGAAAAGTGGAGAAAGAGGGTCTATGCTTAACCTACTGCAAGAAGAAGCCGAAAACGAACTGAAATTGATTTTCAGGCAAGGGCTTTTGATCTGGATTCAACTAATCTGACGGACATAGCAAGGAACGACGATGAAAAAAGTGGATCCCATGGAGAATATTAGATATGGTAAATTTGAGTATAAAAACGAAGGTAATCCAATACCAATCAGTCAACAATTACAGAATAACTCTACAATACAGGTTCAGAGAAATGACTTTGCGATAAACATCAACAGAACGAGTCAACCACCACCGCATGCTTTTCCGGATTTACCCCTCAAACAAACAAATCGATAGATCTCTCCACCACTCTTTCACACCTGAAAATTTGTATTACTCTCATCAGAAACTAAACCTTTACAAATTCAATCAAATCTCTTTCTACAGAGCCCACGTTTGTTAATTGGTATTCAAACTCGACACATCCAAATCTTTGGAAAAAATTTATGTTCTTATCTTAAGCAATTGTTCGACAGTAACATAGAATCAAGCGCAAATAGGAAAAGAGAAGAATCGAATTACTTACGGCGAAGCAAAGCCAATCGGAGACCGCGAGATTTCGTGAAGGCGTGCGTGAGAGGCTGAGATCGAATCGCGCACGGGCAAATCGGGAGGAGCAGAGAGAGGGTGGGTGAGATGAGAGAGAGAGAGAGAGAGCTTAAGCGTGAATGAGTGAGTGTGAGCACGGGGAGGCAGAGAGAGATTATATAGAAAAACTGAGTTTACATTAATGTCCCTACTTGGGGATCATAAATTAGAGAATTGACTCAATTGAGATTTTTTTACCGTCTTTATCTGCGTGTGTTACGTAGACGGCGGGTGGCTTTATCAACTCCCTTGATGGCGTTGGAGTCAGGTCGCGCAGGACTATTATGGTTTTGGGGCGTTGGGTAAACCACGCCACTGACTGGTTGGATTCGGTTTCAGAATCTTGCCGACTTTTTCATCATCATTCTTTATCTTTCTGGAGTTCCCAAAAATACCCTTTCGGTAAATTGATATAAATTCTGTTTACCATACATTTTACTTTCGTTCTTTGATTGTTGTGATTTTGACGAATGTAATTTTTTATGAAATTTCCTAAATAAAGGTGGGGATTCTTGGTATTGTATCATACGTTTTTTATTTTAAAGAGATTTTGGAACCAAAAGTTTTCTGAAATATTAATCGTGAAAATACAAATCTTGAAATAACTCACAAAAAAACCCATCAAAAGATGCAGGAAGGGCAAAAGATAGTGGTAGAAACTAGAAACAAATCAAAGGTAACTCAGGCAGTATCCCTACAGGTTGAAAGGTAAAAAAGTGGGATGGTATCCAATGTTTCACATGAACACCAATTATATGAATCTTGACCATTCAAACCATGTAATTATAGGGTCCCTACTGATCTTGATTGGGTATGTGATATATATCATACCCGCACTCCTCCTTACATTTGCATCACCCTTTGCTTGTATAATCCATCGATGACCTACTTTAGGGGTTAGCTAGGGGTCGGCTTCAAAAGGCCAATAGAGTACAATATTGCTCTTCTTTTCTTTGATGTGAAACAGAAGTTGCATAACTGAGTTTTAAGTTTGTAACCATCAAAGCATGGTTCAACATTATCAAGTTTTTTTCAACCAAAAAAAAATGTTACCAAGTTTTATTTAACATTGTAAGAGTGAGTGATGGATACTAGTAATGCCCTAACCATACCCTAAACAATATGACGTATCTCACAGCATGTCACAATCGGACTACACTCCACAGGAGCAGGGATAACCATTACTTATGAACACTCGCACTAGAGCCAAATGTAGTTGTAGAATATGCTCAAAAATTGGGTATGGACTATTTAAGTTTTAGAATATCAGTTCGCTTGCTTGAGAATATGCTTCTAATTTTGCACATGCATACGAGCAATACATAATTTATAATTATAATTTATTTAAAAATGACTTATACATAATCACGAAATACATTATAGGCAAAATTGTAAAATACTCAAAAATATTGTAGAAAGTTTTCTGAATAATAGCTGAAATTCATCTATCTACACCTCATTTAATTCACTCCCACTAGCAAGGTTGAAAAGTGCAGCATTCATCGATGAAGTCAAATTCACTAGTTATTTTTGACAAAAAGCAAAAAGAGTAGTAATTGAAGAGAGAGCATTTAACTTTGAGTTAAACTAAAGTTAGATTCTCTTATAAATATAACTAGAATTTTTAACAAAAAATTATATTTAGCTTGTTTTTAGGATATGTGTTGGAGGCGTTGTATTAAAAATTAATCAAATTTAATTTTATATTTAAATTAACAAGACTATTAGGATGTTCTAAAGATATGATTAATGCTAAATTATCTGATTAAAAGAAAACACATCTACATTTGCTGTTATCATAGGATTCCAGTTTGATATTTGACTGTCTACAACAACCGGACCAAACAAAACTGCAACATAATAAAACTTAAAACTACAAATTATAGAAGTGGAGCCAAAAGAGCAGTTGCCTTGAAGTAGTGTGCTAAGCAGGGTATGGTTTATATCCTAAATGCATATAATATAGTAGACCCATGATTTGATCACCTGAGAGAGATCTAAAACACAGGTAAGAAGATCCATGGTGTCCAAGTTGTATTAATAAATTGCGAGAGTTTTTTAGTTGTTTGTTATATGCATACTTTCATGCCCTCTTGTTTGGAGTGGAGGGAACAATGGCCACGCCTAATCAAGTCCTTCCTTCCCTTCCCAATCTCATTGGGTCTACCCTTTTGGTAGCACTAAAACACTCTCTCTTATACAACATACATAATGAGATATAAAGCAAGAGAGCATCTTGGTGCACTGGGCGTGAGTGTACCGACAATTTTAATACGATTTTGGTCATTTATATAATCTAAATTTTTACATGGCATTAACACCAAGGTATGTAAAATCGATATTACCGACGATATTTCGCCGATATTTCAATTTTTTGGAGTTACTTGAAAAATCCTCAAATATATCCCTAAATTTCTCAAAATTTCCCGATCTTTATCAATATTTCCGATATATCCCCGATATTTCTGATATTTCCCGATATTTCCTGAAATTTCCGTAAACTTTTCACATTTAACATTTAATTTGGTAAATGTCCAATCTTCACATGCTCAATGTCCAATCCACCATTCACGTGATATGTCCAATACATGCAGAATTACATGGGAGAACAATCATTTAATGATTATTCTTCACAATACACACATGATTATGCACAGAGAGATGGAGAAAATAGTGTGAATTTCGAACCTCATAGGTCCCCTGCGTGGTTTTGAAGTATTTATATATTTGATTTTGTGATGTGTGATGTGTAATATATTGTACAAAAGACGTGATGGTCTAGCCTCCCATAAGTTTTAGCCATTAAAAAATAAAAATAGAACTAATAAATTATATTTTAATAATAATCAGCACCTAACACGTACTAATTCATATAGTAATATACCAAATTCATGTCTTGATGTTTGATCAATATTTTCTTTTCACATAAGGTAGATAATTGATCATGTAACAACCTCCAAAAGTTTCATTACAAATTTCCATATATTTTTATTAATTTTCGTCAGAATTTTCACTGTATAGATATTTCATCGATATTTTCGTCGATATATCCAAATTTTGAAACATCGATATATCCTCGATATCCGATATTTTACTCCTTGATTAACACCGATAATAACAATGTTAAGGAAATTTAAACAAAAAATAATAATTTAAGAAATAATAAATAGAGGTAAATAAATTAGTCAACTACAATAATTTTTGAATCGAGATGAATAATAAATATGATATAATTTTTTTCTAATCCTAAATCTTAAACTCCAAACCCTAAGTTTTAGACCCCAAACCCAAAATATTAAACCCCAAACCAAATCCTAAACACCAAACCTCGTATCTTAAACTCCAAACCACAAATCCGAAACCACAAACCCTAACCCTAAATATTAAACATCAAACCTCATATCCTAGACCTCAAACCCCAAACCCGAAATCTCAAACCCTAAACCCTAAACTCAAATCCTATATTCATAAACCATAAATCTCAAACCCTAAACCGAAAAACTAAAACGCAAAATCCAAATCTCAATGACCAAATTAGCAATTTATTTTTCGTCAACACTATTAGTAGCGAAGATGTATTTTAATACTTGATAATAATAGAATTTGATTACACAATTACATTTATTTCATATAGTTTAAATCGTCGGTAATGAAAGACAAAAAAAAATCGATATTGCCTATATGTATTTGTGGTAATATATATACATTAGTATATATATACCAAAAATGTGACAATAACGGAATAAACTAAAAATAGAGCCGACATTGCATAATACTTATTCGTTACTCAATCAATAATAGGTACAATTATAAAAAAAAAAAATCGAGATCTCATATGTCGTCTTTTCGTCAAATATTAAAAAGGTTAATATTTGTAACTCATTTATTTTGTTAGGTGGACAATGTGAATTATTACAATCCGAAATAAATTTAATCTTAACATGATTATATATTGATATTGTAGAATTAATTATAAGTATATTTTTAAGTCTACTATTTTTCATGCATGATTTTGACTTAACCTTTTTCATAGAAATCCTAGATTTTTTTTCAAGCTCGTAAGAATTATTTTTGGAAATTTTTAGGGAAAATTGTAAAAAAAAAAATTGAATTTTTGTATTAAAATAAAAATAAAAATAAATATTATACATTGAATCTCCACCGTCCAGATCAAAACCTAATTTAAATCCTGCCGTTATTCAGTTTTTCATTAATTTTTTAAAGAGATCAATTTTTCACTAGGGATTGTATAAAACATTTCACACTCACAGAGTAAAATATTATTTGAGACCTCTTATGTACTTTCTACAAAACCGCTTTGAAGGCTTACAAGTGATTCCTCAAAAATTTCTCAAAACACTTTTAAGTATAACAAAACACTCTAAAATTTCTAAAAGTATTTTTATATGTTTGGAAGTGCTTTCAAAAGCTATACCAAACAGACCCAATGTTAAAAAATTTGTTAATTGGTGCAAGGGCACCTGGTGCACTAAAGATTTTTTCATAAAGCAAAGGATATCTAGTTTTGTAATTGTTGTTCATAATTCATCTTCAAATTTTATTCTAATTAATTTATTAGAACGATAATGTTTTATTGATACTTTGATAGTGTGGTAATTGATATAAAAGAGATGGTATGACACGATAAAAGTATTTTTGCATACATATTAGTGATATTACATTTGCATAGTTTTGTTTACCAAGAGGCTATATTTCTATCCTAAGAGTAGGGGTCACTATTTGGCCTATTAGTCCGAAAAGTTCGTGGGCAGCTCGAGGCCTATTAAGCCCAAGTTCGGCCCGACCAAATTTAGACCCGAAAAAACCCGGCCTGATGGGCATAAGGTCGGGCTTGGGCCGAAGTCTTAAAGCCCATAGGCCCGAAAAAGCCCGGTTTGTTAAAAGCCCGCCTAGACCTGCCCGGTCCGGCCCAACAAGCCCATGAACAAATACATTATATATGAACCATTTGTTATATATACAATTATACATTGTAGTTTATAATCATACACTACAACAATAACAATAAGGGACAAAAGCCACACAGTAATGATTTATATATCACTAAACTAAACACTCAAGAATTCATAATTAATTAATTATAGTGATATTTAATTCACTAATTATAGTGTTAGTATTATAATAAAAAATTTAGTCTTCTAGTATTTATTTATTTTCCTTAGAGTACGTTCTATCCTATTTTTCATTTGCTCCAAAAAAGTCTATTAATTATTAGAGTAGCAATAAAGTCTCATTTGAATAGTTTTTTTATCGCAGTCTCTCTTGAAGAGTTGAAGAGAAAAGAAATTATAATTTTCATGTTTTTATGTTAGTAAATATAAAAGACCCAATAGGCCCGGCCCCATAGGCTTAGCCTGGCTCGGCCCGAAAATCCCGTCAAGGCCCGGCCCATGGGATTGAAATTTTTGAAAAAACCCAACCCAAATTTTGGAAGAATAGTGTTTAAATCCAGCCCGGCCCAGCCCACCCCGGTCTACCTAAGACAAGTCCAAAATGGTGCACTCTATGTGTCTTATCGATCTAGAGTAACCGCAAGTCATGGTCAAATAGACGTTGTCTCTAATGTTTGTATTAGACGTATGCTGGTGTTGGGAAAGTTGTTCCGATGTAGGTTTTGAAGTATCACTTTTGGTGGGAAAGCTAGTTGCTCTCTCTGATGTGTCATCATTATTTCAAAACAGGTAGAATAATATTTGAGGAGTTGTTATATGTGATAATCGGTGTGAGTTTGGTTATATAGTTATTTAGGCTGATCACACCTACCTTGACTTGAAGGCTGTTACACCGTCTTTCTTTAATAAAAAAAAAATTAACACACTTAAATTTTGTATGCCTACCCAAATCATAAAACAAAATATGTAGAGTACAAATTGATATTGAAAATCAAAACCAAAGCTGTTGCACTCAATTAAAACAATCTTTGAATAACACTCGTTCAAAATACATATGCATAATAAGATGTAAAGCAAAGGATTAAAGTTAAGTGATTAAAATATTGATCGAATAAGCGATAGATTAGTGACTAAATCGACACTTCTCTAACTTGTATCATTTGTCCAAAGTTGTGACTATTTGAGTGTTACAGAGGGATTTGTCAAAGAAATACAATTTCTTTTACATATTAAAATGAAAATGAACAGATCATTGTTATTGGTTTCCTCTGTATTATTTAATCATCATCATAGCCATTAGCCACTATGACATATCAAGGTATTTAAAATTCTCCTCTTGAGAATATGAAATAAAAAAGAAGGGTAAAAGAATTCTAGGTGAACGGCCCAATTAGATGTGTAACTGACCCTAGAATGGTGGTTGTGGACTGACCACTTGACTTAAAGTGTTGCAATGCTTCACTTTAAGAAAGAAAAGAAAAGTTCGAGCGCATCAAGAAGAAGAACGGATGATTCAGCGTAGCGCACAAATACTAAAATTCACTCTATGTTTAGAACTGGAGTAATCACGACTCTGTACTAGTGGATCCTCCATAATCTGTGGATGTCCTCATTCTTTCGAAACTAATTATACTATTAAATTACCAAAAGACGAAACAGAGTATTTTATGTTTACATTCAACCATTAATATTTTTAACTTTTAAAGTATATCACTAAATTATAAGAATCAAAAGTTGAATGTGACGGTTGAATGGTCAAATAATTTCTAATTTGGTTGATTTTATATAAGCATGATCTTTAAAATGTGATTCACACGATAAATGATTTTAATGGTCTAACAATTTTATCAGTTTTGTGTAAATCGAAAATTTGTTATATTTTTTCAAAGCAGAATTTCCGCATGAATATAGACTATATATTGAGTGGTTTACGATTATATTACAATGTAGCCCTAGGGACAATGTTTCAATGGATCGCTCAACTTGATACAACGAAACCTATAACAACACTACACTACAAACATGATTGGGCAGAACACCTAGATGCTACAAGAGTAAAGCAGTGAGTATCAGTCTCTAACCAGAAGAGAGAGGACATTTCAGGTTTCGCTTTACACAACTTCCTCCGATCCTCCCACCACTTACAGGTTTCTCTCCCGTACTGGAGGCTTCTCATCTCGTGATGAAGTTGGGGGCACGTTTACTTGGAATCAAAATCACCAGAAATTGGAATCACAAATAATCAGAATGGGAATATGTCATTTTTATTGAGTTGTTTACTTACAATTTGAAATTATAACAGGAATCGGAATCAAAACTAGTTTGATTACTGAAATACACCTACAAAATAATAACAATACTTTCATATTCAATAACTCTTTCTTTCTTTTTTTATGAATTTGAGCAAATTTTATTAGAAAAATGAATAAAACGATACCGACATAAGAACAAATCATATGACCTAACTAATACCAAAAATGAAAATCATACGTCAAATCTAGCAAACTCTATAACTAGACAAAACTTCAAATTTAAAAAAATAATAATCATAATACATTTAGAAAGATTTAAAATTAACTATTCTTAGTAGCAATTTAAAAAATAAATTAAAATATCATGTCTAAAAAATGGGAGTCATTTAAAAATACATAAGTTTAAAAAATATATATATACGTAAGGGTATTATTGGTACAAAAATTGATTCCTGGAGGAATAATTCTCAAACTCATCTTCCCCATGGGAATTCAATTTCGGGTTTATTCGGGAATGATTCCTGATAAGAAGGTGTGACCCACTTTATTCTGATTTCCTAATATGCAAATAAACACTAAAACTCTCTTATTCGAGAATCATCCCCAAATCTTTTATTCTCATTTCTAATTAATAAACATGTGTTTGTCTCTCCTCCTACTTGAGCTGTGAAACTTGCGTATCTGACTTGGCCAAAACTTGCTCCGAGTCCTGCACATGTGGTCTGGCCAGTTGTACCTGAAACTAGTATTTGGCTTGAAGCCTAGACCCGAGATAAGACGACGAAAACAACAAGATTTTCCTCGAAAAGAGGGTTCCCTACGTATCAACTATGTACCCTGAATTTGCATCCCGAGACACCTTTATAAGAGCAACATCTGACACGGTCCCTGTTGTCACCAACACTGACGAACTCTCTATCATGTTCCCACCATAGTCTAACCCTCCTTGCAGGTGTGTGTGTGTATATATATATAATTACGAGTGAAATATATAATTTGCTTCACAAATTATTCATAAGCTTTTGCGCTTGTGCTTTTAGAAGTAGCTTGCTTTTAAATCATATATGGCACAACCTCAGGGTCATATGCTCAAAAGCAGTTCAAAGTGACAACCTGCTGCCAAGCATGATCGATGAACATTCAATTTTTTTGTTGCTAACTATATTCAAGCTTTTATGTGACATTTAATTTGATAATGATACGTGGCTTATTTATCACTTTTATCGAAGCGTGGTCTAAGTTCATTTCCTTGTTCGAATTCAGCAATGTTACAAATCAATTAGGCGTTCCATTTTCCAAAATGATTGTAGTTTTGAGTCAATGTTTATACTTGGATGATTCAAGTATATAGCATATGCTCGATCCATAATTTTTTTTATAGATATAAAAACAATTTCGTAATTTTGAAAACTAAATATACGACTTAAGCGTAGATGAAATCTATATTGCAAAGAACTTTGAACAACTTCAATTCGGATTTATTTATTTGGTACATGTATGTGGATCTCCAAATCTGGTTTAGTCCTGATAAATCCTCACCCTTATTCATTCACTTTAGTGAACCAACTTAAAGTGCCATCAATTACATGTTTTTTTTTTTAATTTTCGAATTAGTATACATGTTTTTTGTTTGCTAACAACTGCTTATGTGAAGTCATTTTATTATAACTAGCAGAATGCACACACACGTGTGTGCATATTTGGAGGCGATGGAACTGTCCCGTCTCAAAACTACGTGCGTATTTGGAGTTTTTTTTTTTAATTTTCTCTCATAGGCGACGTGTATTCGTTCATTCTATCATTTTATTACTTTTTTGTCTCTAATTCATTAAATTTGAAAATTCTGTATTTAAAGAGGATGATGATAATTTATGGGATTATGAATGTTTGACATTCAAATGCTCAACTCTTTTAATTAAGAGAAATTCTTATAGTCGAAAACTTGCATCCGTGTTTGAGACCGTGGATCACTTTCATCTTCCTTCCAAGTAACACATAATTTGTAACCCACGAATAACATGACACGTTTTGAAATGGAATTGACCGACATATTGTAGTATACATTTCTAACACACAAGATGGAAGGTAGTTCCTTCTTCAAGAGACCAATATTGGCATTAACACTAATTCTAAGTTTTGGTGGGTCACTAAAAGCATGGAGCCATTTGGTTGTGGATTCTCCAACAAAAACATCCACGCTTGGAAAGCTAAAACAATACCATTCTTCTCCCCTTCTCTTCTTCACCAGCCCGCACTAAAAAGGATTCATATTCATATGCCGTTTGCTTTGCTTTTCTTAGAACTATCCAACACGAAACAAACCACGAACTTAATTAAAGCAGCAAACAAGAGCAAAAGAAGGAGGGAATCCATGGCTTAGCTCACTCCCATATTTTAAGCTGCCCACGACCCACTCCCTTAGACTTTTCCCACTCATATACTTTATACTAATGCATGCACTAATTATTTTACCAGAACAAAACGGGTGCATTATATTAGAAAGTGTCAACCCCTCTGGCCCTCTCCACCCCTTTCTTTAATTAAGGAGGTTTTCGGAAGTTAATATATACTAGTTGTTCGAGATTGCACGATTGATTGAGTAGGTATGGTTAGGCACTTAAGCTTGAATCGTGGATCATCAAACACGTGAAACCAATCACGCTTGCTCCAAAATAAATTCGTGATGGGCGAGTTTCGATTGTCTTAATCCTACAACTCCCTTTTGTATTCTTTGTGATAGCATTAAGGTCTTGATGTGAGAGTTTGGCATTCATACTCTTTGATGTCTAACTGATTGGCTATATTTATCGGTACGCATGCATATTAAGTTTTGAAGTGTCATGCATCACTTGATGAGTGTTTTTTAAAGGCTTATTGAGTTTCTCAAATCTTCAAATAATGCATATTTACCATGTGTACGTTGAAAGCGTCTCTAGCACCTTGGTTTGGGAATATGCTCCATCAAACTTGATAAAAGCCGCATGGCAAGTTTTCTCCATCATTTACTATATAACATTCGTGAATTTCTACTTTTATTGTTTAAATAAACAGTATAACCAGTACCTCACACACATAAAGCGTGCGAGTGCCACACTGTTTTGGATAAAGATTACATTCACATATTTCTTTCTCTCTCACACAACCTCCACAAACTAATCTTTCTCTCTCAGTCCACACTCATCGCTCTTGCGATTCGAAACCTCAAGCCCTCCCCTTTCTCGATCTGAGCTGATCTCACCCATGTCATCTGGATCAAAATATCATCTCCTCTCTCGATCAATCATCCTCAACCGCACTATTCATGACTCTATAGTGTTCCAAAAATTTTCGATTGCCCTAATCTACCGAGTTATTTAATCAATTTTGATTAGTTAGTCCGCCTCGCATGCAACTCTCCTACATTTCCAATATGTTCATCGTTTTAGTTTGTAAGGTTTACCTTTATTAAGAGTTAAAATGTAAACATTGGAGTCTTTTAAACTTTGAAGTAACTAATCTTCTTTATGGAACACCCTATTCGTGTTATTGCGGCGGTGGTAGCCGATCTCTGGCCTTGACATCAACTATTAGTTATGTTTCTCAAATTTGATCAGTTCACTAACGATGTGTTTGGATGAAGTATTCTTAATTCTTATTGAAATTCTGAAAATTAGATTTCATCATTTTCAATTCCATCATTTGTGAATCCTAGTTTGGGGGTTTTTCATGTAGAAATTTAATTATGAAAAAATTTTAAAATTTTATGAGTAATTTGAGGGAATTGAAACAAGAAATTTGAGTCTCAAATTTCCCTGATTTTAAAAGAATGAAAATCTTAAAATCCTCAATAAACTTATCCAAACACACAAATTTAAGTGATGAAATTCTGAATTCCTAGAATTTAATTAAATTTCAGGAAATTCACTCTCATCTAAACACACCATAAGTGATGTTTGAGAGTCGATCATTTTATTAACTTGAATCTATGAGTTATACTATCCAAATATTAAGAATAGATATAACACTAAAGGACATACTATTTGGAACACTAACTTGATAACAACGAGAGCACTAATACTCATTGAATCATTCAGGCCCCATTTAGGACTGAGATTTTGGGATAAAATCAGTTCATTTTTAACTATTTTGATAGAAAGAATGTTTGGTAAAATAAGAAAAACTGCTTATTTTTAAATCTTTAGTTCAAAAACCATGGTTAGAAATAAGCAAGTGAATGATTGCTTATTTTAAACTGTATTTTATAAAAGTTGAATATTTTCACCTTAATCAAGTCTCAGTTTCATGATCTTGATCTTTATGTCTTGTTTATTTAGTACATTTTTCCTTCAATGGCATAGATCAAGAGATATGTTACACTACAAGAAAAATGCACCTAGACCACGGACGATTTCCGTCGTCTAGGTGCAATTTTCCGTCGTCTAAGTACTTAGACGACGGAATATCCGTCGTCCAAGTTCCGTGCTCCAAGTGCTGTCGTCCAAGCACTTGGACGACGGAGATGGAGAATTCCGTCGTCTAAGTGAGACTTAGACCGCGGACATTCTCCGGGGTCTAAGTGAATTTTTAAATTTTTTATCACAAAAAAAATTTATTTTTAAAAAAAAATTAAAAAATTAAAAAATTCACTTAGACGACGGAGATTGTCATCTCCGTCGTCTAAGTGAACACTTACATTTTATCAAAAAAAAAATAATTTTATGTTTTTTTAAAAAAATTAAAATTTAAAAATACACTTGGACGACGGAGATGACAATCTCCGTCGTCTAAGTGGTGATTTTGTAAAAAAACAATTAAATGAAAAATTCATGAAATGCTAATTAATAATTTAATAATTAGAATTTAATGAATTTTTTATTTAATTTTTTGTAAATCAATATTCATAATATTGCAAAATTTATTGAATATTAATTATTAACAATATATAATACGTACAAAATTCATAATGAATAAATAATTTAAATTATTATGGATATAAATACAATGAATACAAAATTCATAATATAATAAAGTACATTAATCTAGCCTAAATAAACAAAATTAAGCTAAAACTAAACTAATTATAGGCGGCGGTGGTGGTGGTGACGCCGGTGGTGTTGGCCGGAATGTGGAGGCCGGTGGTGGAGGTGACAATGTAGGCGGTAGCTAGTGGTGTGTGGTGGTGGTGGAGGCGACGTTGTAGGTGGTGGTGGTGTGTGGTTGTGGCAGCGACGGTGGTGATGCCGGTGATGGCGGCAACGGTGGTGATGTCGGCGGTGGCGGAAACGGTGGTGGTGGTGATGATGATAGTGGATGGTGATGGTGATGATATATGGTGGGTGGTTTGATTGGGGGGGGAGAGATGGAGAGGGAGAGAGGGAGAGGGAGAGGGAGAGTGGATTGAGGGAGAGGAGAAAATGAAGAGAGATTGAGAAAATGATGAATTTATAGAGTTTTAAAACACTTAGACGACGGAAAATCAGTATTTCCGTCGTCTAAGTGCTTTAAATTTTCAAACAATACCGCCATTTTTTCACTTAGACGATGGAAAATCAGTATTTCCGTCGTCCAAGTGATTTAATTAAAATAATTTTTTTATTTTTTTAAAAAAATTAAAAAATTTAAAAATTCACTTAGACCACGGAGATGACTATCTCCGTCGTCTAAGTGAATTTTAAATTTTTTTTAAATTTTTTTTTAAATTTTTAATTTTTTTAAGAAAAATCAAAAATTTATTTTTTAAAATTCCGTAAAATTATTTTTTAAAAATAATTTGTAATGAATTTTTGGACCTGTAATTTGAATGGAATTGTCGTAAAATATCGATTAAAGAATCGTATATATAAAAAGTGGGATTTAAGACGATGAATTAATTTACGTATTCAAACTTGTTAAGTATATACTAATATGTATAACTTAAGTGTCGGTACGTATAGGCTCATTGCACATCGATATTAACGAAATTGAATTTGGAAAAAATGACCGTTGGATATACTCACCATAACACAATATATAAGTAGAATAATTTCTACTAAATACTGAGTTCGTTCAGGGTTTCATCGGCACAGTTAACAGCAAATCCAAAATTTTTACAAACCAGAAACCTGGATACACGAAAATCCGTAAGTCCTATTTTAAAACCATCGACGCTCACACTCAAAGCATTGTTTACTCTATGGTCTCGACGAAAAGAATATGCATTGGGACATGGTCTAGATGGTCGTTGTCTTAGGTGAAATTACGAAATTTTCACTTAGACGACGGAAATGCACATTTCCGTCGTCTAAGTGAAAACATGGTTTAGGGGAAAGGGCCTTAGGGTTTAGGGTTAAAGTACTTAGACGACGGAAATGTGCATTTCCGTCGTCTAAGTGAAAACTTAGACCGCGGAAACTTTCTTCACGGTCTAAGTGAAATTTTTAAATTTTTGAAATTTCACTTAGACGACGGAGAAGTCTTTTTCCGTCGTCTAAGTGACACTTAGACCGCGGAAATTTTCTCCGCTGTCTAAGTTTCACTTAGACGACGGAA
Source organism: Geum urbanum (assembly GCA_946800695.1). Lineage (NCBI taxonomy): Eukaryota > Viridiplantae > Streptophyta > Magnoliopsida > Rosales > Rosaceae > Geum > Geum urbanum. The sequence continues at coordinate 3,099,940 of OX327013.1, forward strand.
AATCACTTCTCCGTCGTCTAAGTGTTCACTTAGACCGTGGAGAAGTTTCCGTGGTCTAAGTGTTACTTAGACGACGGAACCTTTAAGGTTCCGTGGTCTAAGTGCATTTTTCTTGTAGTGTTAATGTAAATTTTGATTATTTAACTCATCAATTTTAGTGTAATATAGAGTAATATTTTAATATTAATATTTATTTTCGTGTCTTGTTGACGTGTCCTGTGTCTCGCGTGTCCGTGCAAGATAAGCCTATCCGACTATAAGAGCATCTCCTATGGTAGGCTAAATCTTTAGCTAAATTTGGCTTAAAAAACAAGAATATTCTGTATAATCTTTTTTTAGCTTATCAAAGTCTCCCACCGTAAGCTAAATCCTTAGCCAAATTTATAGTCTTTTGACTCTTAAATACACTCTCATTATAAGCTAAATCTCAAGGTGAAGCCATTTCTAATTCTTTTGTCATATAAATGTAATGTTATATTTTTATGCATATTTTTTTCTTTTCTCATATATATAATATTAAAAATAAATTAAAACTACAAATATTGAGAATGACATACATAGATCTTATTCCTTCAATATATGATAATTAAAAGATACAACCAACGAAAATTAAAAAAAATATAATACTAAATTTATTTGAAAACAAAAATAAACATTTAACGATTACGATTTCAAACTTATGTTCCTCCATGTCGCTGCCAAATATGTTCAATCAAAGCATCTCGAAGTTCATAATGAGCTTTCTTATCTTTAATTTTTCTATGGCGATCAAGAAATTGGTTAAATCTTGTTGTTTCATCGGCCACCATTTCACCAGTAAGGGCGGGTGCTTCATTAAATTCCCTAATACGAGCCGATAAATTTCGCTCATCCTCGATAATCATGTTGTGCATTATGATGCATGTAGTCATTATATCATGTAAGATACATTTATCCCAAAATCGTGATGGTCCTTCAATAATTGCCCAATGTGATTGAAGAACTCCAAATGCACGCTCCACGTCCTTCCTATATGATTCTTGCTTTGTGGCTAACGAAGTTTTCTTCCGACCTTGTGGATCATGTATAGTTTGGACAAGTGTGGACCATTTAGGGTATATACCGACGGCTAGATAATAACCAACATTATAATCCTTTCCCATAATTCTATAACTAACCAGAGGATATTTACCTTCCACAAGATCAACAAATAAGTGAGATGCTTCTAGCACATTGATGTCGTTGCTCGATCCCGGTAACCCAAAATATGCATGTCATATCTAAAGATCATAATCAGCTATGGCCTCAAGAATAATGGTTTGTGATCCCTTCCGCCCCGAGTACATTCCTGCCCAAGATTTTGGGCAATTTTCCCAACACCAATGCATGCAATATAAACTCCCCAACATTCCTGGAAAACCACGGTTCTTCACCTATATAAAAAAGCCTTGCTATATCATCAGAGTTAGGTCTCCTTAGATATTGTGGTCCAAATACCTCTATAATTGTTCGACAAAATTTTTTCATACATCTAATAGCAGTAGACTCACCAATTTTTAAATAGTCATTCAGAGCGTCAGCAGGTACATCATACACAAGCATTCAAAAGACGGTTGTCAGCAGGTACACCATACGCAAGTTTTACTCATTCGGAAGCGTCTTCGAAATATTTTTTCATCATGAATTGAGGCTCGGCAAAATAATCCCTCCATAAATTGTATGCAGCTTCTTCTCAAGGTCGATTGACCATTACAAGGCCTGGAATTGCACCACGATACTTTGATTGAGCATCATCATCTTCATCATCAAGAATCTCTGCCACGAGAAGGTTATTATTCGCGTACATGCGAAGTAGTAAATCTTGCTCTTCATCATATGCTGCTACGACTTGCTGAAAGTAACCATCAGTATCATTTGATGAAATAGAAGATGATGAGAATTGAGAAGGGTTCGTTGTTGAGGAATAGAAACGGGAGCAGTGTTTATTTTTTCCTTCTAAGGTTATGAAACTATCCTGATTACTACATATGTACTTATATAGTAGTAATGTGATAACTATATAGAAATCAAAAGAATTTCAAATTTCTCGACATTGGAAATTTGTATCAAATTGGTCAAGATTGTGGTTTCAATTATCAACTTTTCTATTTTCCAAACCTTACAAAAAAAAAGGTATGTAGTCTTCCTTTTTTTCAACAAAGTTTGAGTCCTCTTTCAACCAAAAGTTTGACCAAGTTTGAGTCCTCATTTTCAACATCTAGTCAAAATTCAACATTGGTCATATTGATCAAGGAGACAAGAAATTCAAACATTACATTCCAAGAAAAAAAAGAGTTACCAAACTAGGATTTCAAACCTAATTTCCAAGACTTGATCTTCCTAAAAAGGATTTCAACTTTTTACGATTTCAAACCTAATTTCCTCCTCTTACAAAGGAAAGTGTCAGATTTGGTCTTAATTGATCAAAATAAATTTCATCACAATTGATCAAAATAAATTTCATCATAATTGATCAATGCTAACTTCCATATTTTGACCAAAATTTATGCTACAAAATTCATGATTTTAGTTTTACCATATCAAGATTAAATCGCATATTTTATAACTATATATATCAGTAGTGTTACTAGGAATATCATATTCTTTTTCAATGAATACTTCTAAGGGAAAAAAATTTCTATTGAAGAGAATCAACTCTTCTGCCACATATATCTTGATGTTAGTCAAGATCCGATACATGGTGTTAATCAAAAAAAGGATAAGATATGGGAAATGATAACTACTCTATGTAATCAGCAAAAGCCGCATCAATATGAAGTACGAAGCTCATATTCTCTCTAAAGTCGATTTTCTGATCTCTCATATGTTATAAGCAAATTTCACGGTGTTGTTCGACAAGTAGAATATACCAACCCAAGTGGTGCTTCTGAAATTGATATAGTAAGAATTTGTTCAATTTTAATAACATTATATATATATTATATTTACATTATTGTTTATTATAACTTTCTATTATCTTTATATTGACAGATGACAAAGGCAAAGAAATTAATGTGGGATGATACGAGGTATAAAAAATCTAAGAAGTTTCAATTTGAGCATGTGTGGAGCATTCTCAAGGATGCTGAAAATGGATGGACACTACTGTTACGGTAGCAGCTCAACCCCGAAGAAGAAAAAATTCATTGGAAGGAGGTCAATCGAGTTCTAGCACATCTAAGTCATCAGATACACCATCATTTAATGTCGATTTGAATGTCGATGTTGATGCAGATGAACAAGAATTTATCAATGAAGAGTTATCATCATCCTATAGACCAATTGGAACAAAGAAAGCAAAATATAAAAGAAAAGAGAAGAATGAAAAGAAAAAACTTGCTGAACAAATTCTCGTAGAAAATCGGCAACTAAAAGAGTTGGTAAAAAAAAAATATGTCTGATAGATGTACATTTTCTGCCAAACATGAGCAATATGCGGCTATGAAATTAGAGATTCAACGTTAGCGTGAGGATAACAAAATTATGCTCATGAGTTTGGATTCCATTTCAGATCTGAAAGATCGTGAGTATTTTGAGATGAGAAAAAATAAAATTAGGCAAAGAAGAGTTCGTGAATCCCAACAACAACAATCGCCCATGACATTTGGCTATAACAATTTTGCTATCATGAATCCGTTTCAAGGTGACACAGAAGCTACATTTAACTCTGGAAGCTTTGGTAATGCATTTCAAGTTTCAAGTCAATATGGATCAAGCAATGAATACGGAGCAACGCCAAATTATGGAGGAATGAGTCTTTATGAATGACCTTTTGGATATGAAAAAGGTAAAGATTATAGAGGAAGCGAAGGTACCGGAACAAGCGATGGACATAGAGGAGCCCCATAATGAAAGCGATGGAGTACCGAATTACTATTGATGGTTCTTATAATATGGGTTTTCTTATAATATGTGGTTTTAATAAGTCTAGCATTTTATGTTACTTATTTGGTTATATTCTAATTTTGTTAAGTTTAACATTTTGTGTTGTTTACTTTTTAATAAGTAACATAACTCTTTTCATGAATAAGTTATGTACTTTTTTTTCATTTAATAATTAATCAAGTATATGATTTTATCTAAATATATTACATATGGGAGTTACATGAAAAGTCTTGTCGAGATCATCGCAATGGTTAAAAAATTAAATAGAAACGAGTTTTTAGTTATGTAGTTGTGAAAGATTAAAAAAAAATAGTGCAAATTTAAAAAGGATATAAAAAGAAATAAGATTGTAGGTAGAAGAACAAATCTGAAAAAAAAAAAACTGAATAAAATATTATTTGGCAGTGGAATGTTAAATTTGGCTTTCAAAATTGCTTGGGTTACATATTTTGTCTTAGAAATTGAAATTTATCTTATAATGGGAGTAACCATAAGCTAAATTTGATTTTTTAGCCTACCATGAAAGATGGTCTAAACTTCCTTTTTTACCATTCCTGGAAAGGTTAGGAAACAAAATAGACCAGTAATTCAACAACAGCGGGTAAATAGACAAATCGTCATTATAATAACGCGGGATTGAAAAAAGGAAATAAAATCTTTGAAACGCAGACCACCAAATCTCCGTTACAGTAAACAAGCAGCAGACTTTAGGCCAAAAAGTTCATTACGCGACTCCCAAACCTTTTTAATTAATTAATCCCTCCAGCACAGAAGCCGTCATTAACTTCGCGCCACGTGTCACGTCCTCCCGCTCCTTCACAGGCGGGTGAAGCAGAACAAAAGTGGCAAGGGACCGGTGCGTAGTGTGATACGACATCGTATTGGCGCATGCTTCAAGCCAGCTCACAGAATCAGGAGGAGAGAAAGCGTGGTCAAATCTTAGTTAGATGGGCTGAGCGTGAGCCCATCCACGCGAGGCGCTGTCCTCCTCTGTTTGTGGGCCGTACCGTCAATTTTAAGGTGACGAGTGACAATGTGGTATTGGAGATTTTTGAGACTTTTGGTGCCGGGTTGAGCGTGCTTCTCTTTTTTACCTTTGTACTGTGGACTTTTCCATTTTTCTGCTTTCAGCCTTTTTCAACATACTTTGCGGTGATTTTGATTGTTGTGCGTTTTGGGACCAATGCGTTTTAGTCTTTGGGGAGCGTAGTTCACCGCGCACTCTCTTATATTTCCATTCATATTGTGTTCCTTGCAATCAAATGTAAGCATGTAACCTCGTGTACAATTATTCCACTATGTATACATTTTAGATTCGAGTAGCAAACTTTTTATTCATTTATTTTCATTAAGAATGGAATAACAAACTTTGTACTGACAAGATGGCCAACGATGAACACAACCTCCATAATCTCTACACATGAGTCTATTCTTTGCATTTTACAGTTGATTTCAATTAGTTTGGTGTGAGTTGCCCTAAGAGATTTTTCCTCTAGAATCTATTCATTTTTACTGTTGATTTCTTCTTTGTTTTTTTCTTAGTTTAGATGAGAGTTTCGGACTATATTTCCCATCTATTAAACATCATTTGGTTTTGATATTAGAAATTATTACTGCTTATTAAACTAGTCAGTAGCTTGATCAATTTTAAAACGGACCAATTTCAAGCATGATAACTAAAATTGGATTCTATGTTCTACAATTTAGGATGCCTTTGGATAAAGAAATCTTATTGACCAAAACCTTTCCGCTAAATGATTAAATTTCTATCAAAAGCACAAACAAAACAAAGTGTTTAGGTCAAAGGTTGTGCCTATTAACAATTCAATCGTGGAATGACTAGTACATTGTCTTATGCACGAGTTGCCGAACTCGATGAATGTCTCACTATAAATGTGCTCTATACTTAATTAGCAGCCGAATTCACATTGCTCAATTCACGTGCAAGTATATATTACGCAACCTCTGGAGCATTTTCAACAACTTCCTCGTATTTTTTCTATTATAGAAGAACAAAAAATATAATTTACGATATATTTTATGTTTCAACTTCGACAGATTCTTTATTTTGTAGATTTTATTATTTTTCCTCATTTTCTTCCCTAAAAATATAAAGAATGTTGTGAATATAAGGAATGTTGTTTTCTCTCTCATCATATTCTCTAAAATAAAAAATGTGTTGGAGCAAAACTAAGAGTTTTTTTGCCTCACACGACTTCTCCTTATTTTCATCTAAACCCTAGCCGCCATCCTCATTCGACTAGGAGACGGGGCTGATCTCCGATCTCACCCTTGAATCTGACGTCGATTCCTACTCTTCTCTTCGTTTTCCTTCCCCTACGTGATCTTCTAATCCATCCTTGGATCAGTTCATTCCTCTTTTTCGTTTTCTTCTCTCTCTTTTCAAAGTATCAGGTACAATTCATGGCACCGAGTGTGTTGCACTCTCCTCTATTCTCTTTTGATCTGTCTATTGGGGCGACAAGTGAGGCTAATGATTATCGATTAGCTGTGTTACGAGTGTTCTCGTCGACTATAGTTTAGGATGAGAAGGCCGATTCAATTAAGTTCATGATGATCTGACTATAGCGGGGAGTCAAGGGCTCTAGCGCTATATCAATTCAGAGGGAGACCGATGATCAATTTCTTGCAAAGTTCAGAGATGATGGGGCGTTCAATAGGGCGGTGAACCATGGTCCATGGTGTTTTGAGGATACCACGATTGTCATCGAGGAGTATGATGGTTTTCAACCTATGAATTTGATAATGGCAGACAAAGCTAAGGTCTGGGCAAAGTTTGACTTCAATGGTGGTGCATTGCTGGGCGAGGAACCGATTTTGGAATGGCTGAAAACCCTTGGGAGTCACATAGGTAAATATGTGAATTAGAATCAGGTGCATCTAGAGGATGATGCAGAGATCCAGTTATTTGTGGAAGTTTACCTAAGCAAGCCTCTGATCACTCATATGCAGGTGTCGATGGGTACTAAGCCTTGGCTGGAGTGTCAGGTGGAATACTTGACGTTGAAGGGATACTGCATGGGATGTGACACCTATGATCATCTCATGCGAGGCTGTCTAATCTAGTGTGCTAAGCTGGAGGCGGAGTTGGAGACCGAAGGCCAGTTCAGGGCGAATGAGCAGATATGGAGGTTGAGGGACGAGATACCAGCACGTACTGGACCGGGAGGAGAAGGAGGAGTTGGTGACCATCAGAAGGTGGTGATGGACAACTAGGACAATAGCACTGTCGAAGAGCTTTGAGAGAGGGCTAGCAAGTGGCGTAAACTAGGCAAATGACCACGGCCACAAAGGATATTACTACTCGTCAGCAACTGACGTTTCCAAACTGGTTCTATCAAGAGATCGAGGATAAAGAGGATTCAACGTCTGGAGATAGGGACATATTGTGGACCTAGGGGGCTTCAACAACTATGTAATGATGGTGCCTAGCTAACTAAGGAGTGGTACACCTCAAGATTGACAGTTACTCGTGCTATTCTAGTTTGTTAAGGTAGGACTAGTTATGCATCATATTGTTATTCTAGTATAGGCATACTTTAGAACTTCTATTTTTCGGACCGGGTAATCCGATAAAGTTTTGTATTCTTATCACAATTTTCGAGTGGATATGATTTGATCGCCCTCTCAAAAAAAAATGTCGTTCAATCGATAACATAGCCAAATCTTAAGTCTTACTAAAGCTTCTCTTTCCTCCCTTTCTCTTTTTCTTCTTTGCTCCGGATGGATACTTTCTAATAGGAGCCATATCAAGTCTGCAAAATATTACAAAAAGTACAAATGTGTACAAAAACAAATTTTTTAGAAACGAAAAGAATTCGCATGCCGTGTTAATCTATTCACTCAAACAAATTGATGTTCAATGTTCATATAAGAAAGGAAAAAGGGCAAAAGCACAGATAATCATAATAGCACATACATCACACATCTCCTATTACTTTTTGGTTTTGGTTATTGGTTACGTACGTACGTGCTTTGTTTTTTATTTTTAAATAAATATAATATAATTTTTTTAAATTTTGGGGTTTCAGGGGATCTAGACACAACCCTATAAGGCCTATATTTATTTTTATCATTTTCATGGTTGAGAAGTACATGGTGAAAAACGAGGGCATGAGTAAAAATGAAGAATGGTAACTTGAATAAGTTCAATTACTTCAATATATAAGCATCAACGACAACCTATAAAAGTATAAAGTAGTTTGCGTGTGGGGTCAAACCAATGAGACTCGGACGATCTCAGAAGTGAACAGTTTCAATCTGTACGTAGATAACGCCAGACTCCTTTTACGTTTGGACCCCATGGTCAATTTAATTCTTATAGACATGGACCAATATTTCTAGCAAGAGTCAAGAAAGAGAATTGGGGTCTTTACTTTCCTTTTTTTTCCAGCCCATAATAGCGATTCAACATGAAACTAGGCCGAGTTGAGCTGAGCTAAGCTGAGACTGTGGTGTTTTGTGGTCCATTAGTACTCTCATGTACAAACTGTCCCCTCTTTGACTAACCTCTACTTTGTCCACCATTAAACTTTTCAGGACTGAATTTCGCATACATAGGTTTCAACTTCAACCATGGAGATAGGGTGTGGTTGATCCTTACATACAAACCACCGAGCTAGGGTGGACTACATCAACTTCAAGTTCATGGTATAAATTTCTTATGTTAGTTTGTAGAGTGATAAGCATGGCGATAGCCTAGTCCTCATGTTTTTTTTTCCTTCTTCAGTACAATTGTGAGTACGGTTAAAATCTCAACCAATTTCTAATTTTCTAGGGTCCCAATTTTTAGAAAAAAGGTTTATAGATAGTTAAAAGTCAGAATCAAAAACTCTTCTCTCTCTCTCTCTCTCTCTCTCTCTCTTGTTGAGTAAAGGAAATTACAAGGAACCTCTAGGAAATCCTCTACCAAACTTATCAAACAATTGAAATCTAGCAACATTCGGATGAAGAGTATTGTGCCAGATCCTGTTGCCTCTGGAACCATGCCCAAGTTGGGCAAACTTGTTAGCCACATAATTAGGTTCTCGATAAATATGTTGGAATTTGATGTTGTTGAAATTCCCAACCAAGTGTTGGATGTCCTTGATGATTGTATTTAGCTTCCAAGGCGGCTTTCAAGTATTGTTGACACAATTAATGATGAGAAGGGAGTCATCTTCGATGATAATGTTGTCATAACCAACTTCCATAGCATGAGTAAGACTTTGCCTGAAGGCTTAAGCTTCGGTAAGGGAGACATTAGAGTTACCGAAGTTACAATCACCCATAACAAGGGCAATACCATTTGAGTCTCTAATTACAAAACCACCAGCATCAGATTCAATGTTGATTCTTCTGACATATCCATCAAAATTTATTTTGATTTAGTTATTGGCAGGAGGTTTCCATTTGATTGTGGAAGAGTTTTTCCTAATTGTGGTAGAAGTAGTGTAGTTAGCACCTATGTAGTTGCTCCAAGTAGTAGCTGCTTTGATAGTAACAGATTGTGGGACAAAGTTTTCATTCCTAAAGATTAGACTGTTTCTTGCTTGCCAGATGTGCCAGCAGACATTCAAAATCATAGGCCAAATGCTTTTGTCATGAATTTTCTCATCATCACACTTATAGATGATGTCAAACAGATTATCAGAGTGATTAAAGGAGACATATTGGAGAAATTTCAAACATCTTTTGCAAGAGGGCAGCTACAAAACATATGGTTGATAGACTCTTCCAGATTAAGAAAAAGAGGAAAAATATTACCAGGAGTCATTTGCATTTTCAATAATCTATCTCTGATCTTTAAACAACCTCTCAAAAGGAGCTAGCTGAAGATTTTAAGCTTAGGAGGAATATTTAGCTTCCACATCTTTTTAATTAGGCCAACATTCTTATGTCTAACAACACTACTCATTTGTAAGTCAGAAGTTGTTTTAATGCAAAAGTTACCTGAGATGGAAGGGCCCCAAATGAATGCATCCTCTTGAGAGCTTATGAGAATAAGGATTCCACAAATAGCATTAATAATGTCAGAGTTCAGAATTGACATTAATTTTTTCTATTGAATTTTGGACTTCGCTGGAGACATGGGTACCTTTTACAAGGACATGTAAACGACGTTAGAGGTGAAGACGGGATTGGTCTGCCTTGAACGTTCTGATACCTAAGTTAGTACACATGTAAAAGTAACAAGTGAAAGTAGAGGAATCAGATAAGTTACCTCGTTAGTGATGAATGACTTCCTTTTATAAGCAAGAGAATGATCTTTTTCTTATATTTCTCCGATGTGGGACAAAGTCCCTTAGTGCATTTTGAGGAAGTTCCTTGATGCTCCTGGGGTTTCTACTTCTTAAAACAAGTCAAAGTACACTACTTATGCTTAGTAAGGTAGGTACGCTACCAAGTACTAACAAGTCCATCAACTCCTCAATTAAGGATAAGTAGTGTACAAAATGTACAGTACATCCGCCAGTCACCTAACTCCTCAAGTGAGAATGATCTCGCTCAATTGAGTTTCGAGTTACTCAGGGTGCGATATGATGTATGAAGAGCATTGCAGGATGCATATGTATTGAGTAAGTGTAAGAAATGTATGAGTGAGAGATGTGCACTATGATGCATTTCATATGGAATCTGCTAAGTCCCTCTACTTCAAGGGTGATCAACAAGGTGTGATAAGTACTACGAGGCAACAATGTAAAATATATCAAGTGAGTTGTAACGTTGTACGTAAAGCACCAATCGGTGGGCTATCAAAGTGAATAGTAATAATATGCGCGGAGCAGTTGTCGCTAGATCATTGAAATGAGACGTAACGTTGTACGTAGGGCAGCTGCCATTAGTCCACTTGACTTTCTAGGGGTTATCTCGACGCTAGGGATTTTCTGGACCCGAGTGGAGTATAAGTCCACAAGTAGCCAATGCTGCTAGGTTGAGTTCCTCTCTAGGAAATGTCCTACCTAGGATGATCAATCGCTAGGAAGTTTTTTGTCACCTAACAATACTCATTTTTGGCGCTCGTTAGGCGAAAAGAGACAGTAATGCACCATGAATACGCAGTGGTGCATAAGGATCATGTCATGTGTTATGATGCATAAAGCGCATAATAAGATGGACAAACTCCAAATGAGCATATGTGATACATAAAAGGGAGTGCAAAATAAAGCACATTATGGTTAGCCCGCCTAGTCCCTCTGTTATCATGGGTATCAATGTATAGTAAATAAGCACATAAGTGAGCAAACGGGAATTATATTGTTTATCATGCATTTACCGTAGACATGCTTGATTAAATGAGAATGAGCGGTCATTCATGGCGTGTAACAAAATAAGAAGATAAAAAAAATAAACTCTCTTGGCAGACTCCTTCGGAATACAATAGTTAATTATATGAGAATCGACCGAATGTTTTAGAATCGAGCCCTCTTGCTCTTCTCGTTTACTCTTGTTGGGAATCATATTGTTTATCATGCGTTTACTGTAGACATGCTTGATTAATTGAGAATGAGCGGTCATTCATGGCGTGTAACAAAAGAAGAAGATAAAGAAAAAACAAACTTATCTCTTGGCAGACTTTTTCAGAATACAATAGTTAATTATATGAGGATCGACCGAATGTTTCAGAATCGAGCCCTCTTGCTCTTCTCGTTTACTCTTGTTGGCTGAGCAAAGCAACCAGTCTTGGTCTCGCTTGCTTCTCTCATTACACCCTGCTTGCTTCCTTTAATACACCCCGCTTGCTTCTCTCTGTTTACTCCCCTTACTCTTCTTTTTTTTTGGTTTCCAATGGTTGTATGTAGTCCGATAAGCAGGAATTTGAAGCAAGGGATGAGCGCTTGGTTGTTGGTGCACTAGTTGCTTCCCTTGGTTAAACAAAGCGGGGTGATTAATCTTTCAATCCTCTGAGTTGTGAAATTGTTGAGGCGTTTGCACTGAGCGGGCAGAGGCTGACGATGTATGGTTGACAAAGCGTTTTCTTTGATTGGAGCGTTTTGTATTTGATCGTGCTGACCCTGACGCTTAGGCTTTGTTGGCAAGCTTCAGATTTTTGCCGACTTCGCCGATGAAGTCTGACTCACACTAGGTGGCTGCCGCTTATATTCTGACCCCGCTTGATTGTTGTCAGTACCCCGAGGGTCAAAACGTCGTGGGATGTTCATGCACGAGCAAACATTAGCTGGGTGAGGTTGATGGGATTTAGAGGTTGGCATCAGTTGACGCGGGGGTGGGGGCGGGCGTACGCTCATGCATGGTGCGATGCAAATTAAGCACATGAGGAATAACAATAACGAGTTCATTAGTCTGTGTATGACATATAATTGATATAAGAGTTTAAAAGATCACATAACGACATTGATGCATGATGTATAGTTAACATGTAATGCATTTAAATCAAGTTCACGCATGGCATATAATGATTTAAATGTATGCAAAGCAGATGTATTGCCGCCAAGTCATTGGTGTGCTTAATCCATTTGACCAGGATAAGGAGAATACTTATCTTTTGAAGCTGATTGGCTGGGAGCTTTGAATGTGGCATGGCCGGCTTGCATTTCCATGCAAGGCGCTAGCGTGTCCCTGTGTTGTTGGTTGTTATGATTTGTTTTCAAACTTTATGTTTTGGCGCTAAGAGCTTTGGTGTGGCAGAGAGTGGTGAACGACGTTTGATGCTTGGCTTTTGGCATCGTTTGATCGATCTCTATCATGATGTGGCGAGAGCAGATGCTACAGATTCATAAACAGTTTGAGGTTAAGAGGCAGAGATGCTCTAGCTTTGGCGGTGAGATGATGTCATTGCGAGGTTTCAACGATTCTTGATGTAGGTCAGGCGGCGCTTGAAGAGGCTTGAAAGGCCACACTCAAAGTTTGTGGTGAATGTGGCAGGTGTTTCTACCGGATTACGCGGGACGTAATCTAGCAGAAGCAAGTACGAGTACTCCTCCTTCTTGTACGTCCGAACGCTCGGGCTGTTCGGATGGTCGGGCGCTTCTTCTCCCTTCAGGTCTTCGGGTGTACGGGTATGCGTGCTCGGGTACGGCTGTTAGAAGAATACAACGACAAACAGACAGTCAAGGGTCAAGACGGGGTGGCCCGCCTTCAACGCTCTGATGCCTAAGTTAGAAGATGTATTGGATATAACAGTCACGCGAGCGTGTATAGAAGTAGGTTGGAATGGACTGGATTGCATTCGATTTCTTTACCTGTAATAAATACCTTACATATATAGGTGGTTGAGTTTGGTGCTCGATGGTGTTCTTCGATGTGGGACTGGTCTGGTTCTGTTTGATGTGTGATCCGCACATTCGGATGTGCGCCCCACGGGCGCGTGCGCGCTCGGATGGGGTCGGTCTTGTGAGTGAACTTGTAGCCTTCCTGGTGGTCTTTCTGGTGGTCGGGTAGGTGTTGATTACCTGTTTAAGTGGATAAGTATATTTAATCGGACAACTAATGCTATACTAACAAGTCCCCCAAGTCCCCAAGTCAAAGAGAACTTTCTTGACTGGGGAGTTGAAAAAGGGCTCGTGCGATTTAAAAAAAATATACTTATCCAGTTGAGTAGTGGTGCGTGGTCCTGTAACCCCCAACTCTCCGGTCAAGGAAGGGCTCGCTTGACGGAGTGGGTACCCGTGCGCCCGACCGTGCGCATGTGCGCATGATCGCGTACCTGTGCGCCTAGCCTGATCGTCCGCGCCTGATCGGGTACCTGCGCGTCTGCGCGTGCGCGCCTGCTCGTGTACTCGCACGTCTGTGCCTGATCATGTACCCGTGCGTCTGCGCATGCACGCCTGATCGTGTACTCGCGCGTCTGCGCCTGATCGTGTACCCGTGCGTCTGCGCGTGCGCGCCTGATCGTGTACTCGCGCGTCTGCGCCTGATCGTGTACCCGTGCGTCTGCGCGTGCACGCCTGATCGTGTACTCGCGCGTCTGCGCCTGATCGGGTACCTGACGAGTATTGCATATTATGCCTGACTTGCATGATCGTGCTATGCGATTGAGCGAATATGGCCTTGCGATAGATGCATGAATGGTCCCGAGCCGCTGACCCCGACTCCCAAACGAATCTTGCTGTTTGGAGCCGTTAAGCCTCGGAACGGTCTTGCGAATGATGCATGGATGGATCCGAGCTGACCCCGACCCCCAAATGAATGTTGTTGTTCGGAGCCGTTAAGCCTTGGAACGGTCTTGCGAATGATGCATGGATGGTTCCGAGCCGCATGCAACGGGCTTCCGAACGAATGTTGCTGTTCGGAGCCGCCAGGGATTCGGAACGGACTTGCGGATGATGCATGAATGGTTCCGAGCCGCTTGCACGGACTCCCAAACGAATGTTGCTGTTTGGAGCCCATCAAGGATGGGCCTCGGAACGGCCTTGCGGGTGGAGTACGAATACACTTTGAGCATAAGAGTGGTGTGAGACTTAAGAACACTTATCTTTTGGAGTGACGGGTGCCAAGATGTTGCTCGGGATGATCGTGCGGGATCAGGATGATCGCGCGGGATCGGGTCGACCTTAGCAGCAACAGATGGAACACGAGTCTTTTGGGTAGTGGTGTTTATACGAGGTTTGCAATTTGTAAGTTTCCCACAGACGGCGTCAACTGTTTCTACCGGATTACGCGGGATGTAATCTAGCAGAAGCAAGTACGAGTACTCCTCCTTCTTGTACGTCCGAACGCTCGGGCTGTTCGGATGGTCGGGCGCTTCTTCTCCCTTCGGGTCTTCGGGTGTACGGGTATGCGTGCTCGGGTACGGCTGTTAGAAGAATACAACGACAACCAGACAGTCAGGGGTCAAGACGGAATGGCCCGCCTTCAACGCTCCGATGCCTAAGTTAGAAGATGTATTGGATATAACAGTCACGCGAGCGTGTATAGAAGTAGGTTGGAATGGACTGGATTGCATTTGATTTCTTTACCTGTAATAAATACCTTACATATATAGGTGGTTGATTTTGGTGCTCGATGGTGTTCTTCGATGTGGGACTGGCCTGGTTCTGTTTGATGTGTGATCCGCACATTCGGATGTGCGCCCCACGGGCGCGTGCGCACTCAGATGAGGTCGGTCTTGTGAGTGAACTTGTAGCCTTCCTGGGGGTCTTTCTGGTGGTCGGGTAGGTGTTGATTACCTGCTTAAGTGGATAAGTATATTTAATCGGACAACTAATGCTATACTAACAACAGGTGAAGCAGGCGGCGCTTCAGCTAATGGCCAAGGATCGTAGTCCCTCCTAATCATATTGACGTTGGTCTTGGATGAAAGACGAGGAGATTAGCGCTCAGTTGGCCAGTCTGCAGTCTCCGGTTTTAATGCAAATAAGTTTGAAGCCGAGCTGGTGTCGAAGACGTAGTGGTGTTCGGGGTGAGTACACTTGCTTTTGCGTTGCACATTAGGTATCAGCCCGAGTCCCTGACAGAGTTGAATGGGCGGGATGGATGTCTTGAATGTGCTAGCTAGCTTTTGATTAGAGAAGATGGAATTGACGCCTTGAGTACGCCAAGCGGGGTATGCCAAACAGCCTAGTGAGGGATCAAACCTAATCAGACGGACCTGAGGAAAAAAAACAACAATCCAGTTTGAGACAGAGGGATGGAGTAGGTGGTGTCACCCTTTGCAGTAGGTGCTATAGATCGCCCCTTCAAATGTTGTATGTAAACGCCCACTCCCAGACTTGCATGTGAGTCCCCTAGTGTGGACGGGTTTAGAAGGCTGCGCTTGAAAGAGTGAGCCTGGCGAACGAAGCGAGCGGACTTGACCTCTTTTTAGGCGAAGAGATGCAAGATACACCAAAACGTGCTATACCAAACGCCTTAGCATAGGGTATACCTAGCGGACAATCTAAAGCGGGCATGAAAGACCAAATTTTCAATCCAAACGGACTTGAGGTATAGCTAAGAAGAACAATATGCTTCATTTTTTTATAATGAATTGAACAGATTACGCCAAATATTTTTACCGAATTTCGGGGACTTCGTTAGAGACATGGGTACGTAAACATCGTTAAAGGTGAAGATGGGGTTGGCCCGCATTCAATACTCTAATGTCTAAGTTACTACACATGTAAAAGTAACAAGTGAAAGTAGATGAATAAGATAAGTTACCTTGTTGGTGATGAGTGACTTCCTTTTATAGGCAAGAGAATGCTCTTTCTCTTATATTTCTCTGATGTGGGACAAAATCCCTTAGTGTATTTGGATGAAGTTCTTTGATGCTCATAGGATTTCCAATTCTTAAAACAAGTCAAAATACATTACTTATGCTTAATAAGGTAGGTACGCTACGAGTACTAACATTAATTTTGTTTTGTTCTACATGTCATTAGTAAATATCAGTCCAGGGCACTGGTTCTCCCCAAAAAAGGGTTATAACTTCCTTATCTATTTTCTTAGCTAGTTTATCAAGGCACTTAAAGCAAGAGATCACATGGTTAGACATGATAGTAAGACTAGATTTAATAAGAGTGGGTCTACCAACTCTAGATAGTGTACTTTTTTTCCAACTAGCAAGTTTATTGAATATCTTCAGTAGCAGCTTTTTTGCATTAATAGGATACTTCCAATTGATTATATTGTGTGTGCCTAGTTACTTTTCAATAGTATATTTTTACTGAATATTCAGAATATTCACAATTTTAAGCTTATCTCTAGCAATTATTTTGGGGGAAAAGTACAGCAAAAACTTGTGGTAGTTAATCTTTAATCTTGTAGCATTGCTGAACAAATCCAAGATTTTTCTAAAATTATGTGCACCATTTGAGGTGGCTTCGCAGAAAATTAAACAATCATCAACAAACATTAGGTTAGAAATCCTAAAGCCATTAAGAGAGGTCAAAATTCCAACATTAGACTTTGCAGAATTTGTAAGAAAGTTTAATTGTCTAATCAAATGTTCAAGACAAAGAATAAATATGTAAGGTGACATGGGATCACCTTGTCTAATGCCTCTAGTGGGGGAAAACATACCTTCAACTTTCCCATTGACTAGAACAAAAAAGGAGACTGTGCTCATGCAAATCATTATTCTGTTGATCCAATTATCATCAAAGCCATAGTTTCTCAAGCAACATTTGATATAGACCCAATTTAGCATGTCATAATGTAACGCCCCAAACTGCACCTCATCAATTTAGGCTCGTCACAGTGCCGCGAATCTTTAAAAATGTAAGTATAAAACCCAACTAAACACTTTAAAGAATCGCAAGGCAAAACCGTTCAAAATAGTTCATACAATTCGCAAAGCGGAAACGATTATTCTTTAAAATGAGGTGAAACCATTAAAAAGAAACAAACTTTGTCACTTAAATTCATTCGACTAACGACTTCATAAGAAATTATTGACTAGTAAATACAAACTCAATCAAATAAAAGATTACCTAAACAGAACATAGAAATACAGAGGGAACAAGATACAAGTTTGAAACTTGATGACTACCATTTGAACTAGGAACACAATATCTTCGGCACACCCAACTCCGTCCTCTATCCTGTTTTCAGTGCACAATGCCTGCATTCAAAACTATGGTAGGACTGAGCTTTCGTCCTCACTGCTCAACAAGGCTATACCAAGCTAGGTTTGAAAACCGTACTTAAAACATTTATATAAAAGTGATGGCCATCAATCAAATATGTGAAAAACGATACAGATAAATAGAAGAAATCCACATCGAAAATTCATAGTTATATACCGACCTGATGACCGGTGCCTATGCCCAATTACCACCTTACCAGAGATCTAATCTCGTCCAATGGATATGGTGTAGTGAGAGTGTCCATTTATGCCGTATCATTTAAAGATAGTGTCACACCACAAGAGATATCAGACACCATTCCGTCCATACAGTCCCTCTAAAAGGTTTAAGGGATTGAAACTCAAAGTAGTCACTATGCTCTGCTCACTCTCAAGTCATCACAAGGTACTACAAATACATCAAAAACAGATTTTATCATAGTATATATCTAGTATATACTTTAAAACCACTCACAAGGCAAGACTAAATCCTCACCTGAAATGCCGAAGCTTTTCCTTTCCGAGATCATCAATTTTCCAAGCTTTTCTTCCTTTGGGTGGTCCATATCCAATTCTTGAAAATCAGCACAACCACATGATAATTCTAATTCCTCTGAATAGAACCTCTCCGAGACAGAAAGAGCCCTTTCTTCAAAATCACTTTCGGTGCTCACAACTCTAAGAGTACATAAATTCCTTGAAGAAGTATACTGCCTCACTTCTAGCCTAATCACACATGCCATGAGATTTCTCAACAACTCGAAATCTGATTGCACCAATAACATAGAATGAACATAGAATGGAGGAAGCAACTCTCTTACCTCCATTTTCCTTGCATGAATTGATCGGAGACTATAAGAGAAGTAGCACCATGAGCTATACCTCTCAATTACTCAATCTAAGTCGGAGAACAATGACCCAAATCTTGGATTCATGAAATTTGATAGAATGAAATTTGATGGAAGAAAACAACATGCAACTGAAATTAGAGCAAATTCAATTATACCCAACGCTGAAATCTAACGAACAGTAGACGAATTTACTTTGATTCAGGTCGATTGTACCGTTGGATCACAGCGAAATTTGAGTATGAGATTAGAGACACGATTCCGAGCAACTTTCATGAAGACACCGAGAGCAACCTAGGACTCTATCATGGAGATATCTGGAATGCAGATGACGAAACTGATGGTACGACGAAAACAGTAGCTTAGTTTCTCTCTCACTGTTTTTTTTCTTCAGATTAGTCTGGGCTTTGCAATTCCTCCCGATGGGTCATATGATAAAATTATAATCCAAAAAACCAACACAAGATTTTCCAATATTTGTTTATTTTATTTTCATACTAACTTCCGATGATTGTAACAAAGAATATGAATGAACATACTTTTAAACTCGTGATGACACATGCTTTAATTTTAGATTATCGGAACGTAGATTTGGCTTCTTCCAAAATTTTATAAAAATTTATAAGCTTGCACAGTCATTGACAATGTTTCACTTCTTCTCTTGATTTACGTGAAAATTAACTTCTTAAAATTTTTCGGGTCTTATACATAAACTTTCTCCAAGTCAAACTTGATAGCCATTGTTCCTGTTTTGCCTTTCTTTTTCTGAAAGTGGTTAAACAATTCATGAGTAATTAAAATGTTATGATATATAGACTTCCTTGGTGTAAAGGTTTATTAGTTTTCTGAGATGTATTTTGTCAGAATATGCCTTAACCTGTTAACAATGTTTTTGTAATGATTTTATAACTTACATTACACAAATTAATTGATCTTACATGTTTCACAGACTCGGGTGACTCAATTTTAAGAATCATGGCCATATTAGTATAGTTAATAAGTTGAAAAGAATTTCCCTTTCTAAAGAAATCCCTAATGATGGGAATCAGAGTATGTTTAACCTCGTTATACCAGTATGTTGTTTTCTTATATCTTGTGTTCTAAATTCGTTCTATCAATTTGAACGCAATAATAGACAGCACTAATATAGTCATATGAGTGATTGGCCAGCTCAACAATTGGCCTAAATTTTAGGGATTGGGATCCTATCCTAACTCAAGCTTCCTAAGTTATTGCCTAACCACAATCTGAACCATCTGTTCTCATCTTCTGATCACGATTTTAAATAGCACATTTTCTCTTCTCAACATGATTAATACTCTATCAGAGCAACTCCAGTAGATTCCCTATAAGTCATTTCTAGCTAAAATATAAAGATTTTCTTTTAAAATTTACTCCAATTTAGGGATTCCCTATATTTCATGTTTTCATCCCCTATTCTTATACCGAAAACATGAATTATAGGTAACGAAACATTCAATATTGTAATTAATTCTTTCCTTCTAGATTACAAATGTAATTAATAATTCTATTAATAAATAAATATGTTATTATCAACCAATCAAAACTAAGCATGTGTTTAGGTCTAACTACATTTTAAGTAATATTGTTGGAGTAAATTTATACAAGTGATTAGCTAAAATATGTTTCGACTTTATTTTTGAACAAAATAAGCAAACTTTTCGTGACATTGTTGGAGTTGCTCTCACATGCCTGCTTTGATGTTGCTTCTCCCTAGTTCATCGGCGGCTCCGACTTCATCCTTGAGTCTCTGACCTCTCTAATTCTTTACCCAATCAGTAGATTGACAATTTCAATAAAGAGATTTTCCATGAAAATAAGCCTATGAACTTACCCAGTATCCAAATTCAATTGAAGTTTTCTTCACGGATGCCTTAGTCTGTGAATATATTGAAGAGAAGATTGATTCGATAATTATCATTGTTTCAGAAGGAGTCATTGCCTGCCTGAGCACTAGACAGAGGGAGCCTAACGAGTTGACGAGCCTGAATTTTTTCTCAGTCTGAATAGAGCATATAGATGTGCCATTTATAATAAAGAATAGCAAGGCAAACATTCGGTTATACTTGATACATAACGAAATATCGCCAAAAACTTGTAGAACTTCAGAACATCAAAAAGACCTAAAACACCGTGTACCAACACTAAGAAAGATATGAGGTCTAGATTTAGATAGTTTGCCATTAGGTCATTGGATGTTGCAAAAAAATTATTATATACCTTATTTACAATTGACCATCAGGAAGCAAATATTTGCATGAATTAACTCTAATGAGATAAAAACTTGAGCAGATGAGCAACTGGCCTCATTCCCAGTTTTTGTTGTTTTCTTTATGAGAAAAATTGATATGAGAACCTGATGACATGATCAATCCGAAAAATTTACTGGAATAACAATATACATACCTCCAACTGAAAAGGTATAGCAATATGAGATCTCACGTTCAATGCCTGAAAAAGAATGGGGTGGAGGCACAGATTGAGATTTAAAGCCCCACAATTTGTAGTTGCAAACAGATGCAGTATAATCTTAATTTGAAGTAGCACTGATGTGCAGTGACGTAGGCAAAAATCTCCGTCAGTTGTGTCAAAATATATTTTCTTTTTAACGGAATAAAAAAACACAAATAAACTCATTTACGTCGAAATTCTACCTATAAAGAAATATGAGACTCATATTGCACACTAAATATATAAACACCATTATATTTTGACCGAACTCAATAACCAAACTAAGATGATAAAAAACTAAACATTACACTATTTATTTATCAATTGCAAATAAGCTAGCAGCTAGTACAGTTATAAAAAGTTACTAATTTCTTTATTATATAACACAGTATTTTTGTTTCTCTTAATAAGTTTAAGAATAAGTTAATTGGTTAACAATACAAAACAGATAATATTTTTTTTTCTTGAAATTTTTAGCTCTGTTAAAATGATTTTTATTGTGTTAAATCACTAGTATTTAAGTAAAATTAACGACATAATTAATGAATATTAAAAAGTTGAGGAGTGTCATTTGACGCCCCCTCATTATATATTGGCTACGCCTATGCTGATGTGAAATTATTTAGCTAATGGTTCTTTATTCTTAATTACATTCTGAAAGTAAAGAAGCAAAACCAAGAACACATAAATAAGCGATGGACCAACATGGTTTTCTAGCACAGAAATGTCACATATTAGCAAGCAAATACAGTAAATCAGATTCGCAAAGATCAAGAAGTTGATTGACATGAATAAGAGGCACTTCAGAAAGGAGACTTTATAGTTGAGAATATGAGTGGGATGTCTTACACTCAAGAATGTTGTAGTTTATTTACATGGTTGGACCTAAGATTATCAAATCTGAGACGAATTCTAAAATATGTGCTCTTCCAAATAAACTTAATGTTCACGCAAAAAAGATAAAATACTAATTTTCAAGCGGTAAAATATTATCAACATAAAGTTTAATCTTTAATTTTTTTTTTCAATGATCGTTTTCATAAAATAAGAATTGTCTTATCATAGAAGTGTGAGATAAATTAATATTTAATGATTTTCTAATATAGTATACTTCCAAATTTTTTGCTTACATGAAAAAAAAGTAATTATTTTCATATAGTCATAGTATCATTAACATAAATATCAAGACTTTGTTTCGTTATTACGTTTTTCAATAATCGTTTAAATTTCTTAATAAATCATAATTATGTGATCAATTGTGTGATGAAATTAATATTTAGAGATTTTATTAGGAACAATACTTAGGTTCAAAATCAATTATAGTTTAAAAAATAGCCTTGCGACAACTCTGATACTCTCGAAGCGGCCAGGCAACCTAGCATAACTAGAGTTCTTTGGGCGACCGCCTTCGGCGTCGTCATCGTGTTGAGTCTGTTAGTATATCAGTATAGGAAGAGGGATCTTGAGATGGTGCTGGGTGTGATAGCCTCGGGGAGGTCGAGACTCTGATCTCGAAGTCAATTGATATTTCGCTTATTCGCGAAGGGAATTCGTGCCTTTGAGCGGTCTCTAACCAAGTTAGTCGTTTACAAGGAGCCATTCCTCTTGTTGGTGAGATTGGGTGGAGTCGAACAACTGCAACAATGGGCTCTAAGCATGGCCAAACCGAGTTGGGAGATCTAGGTGACGGGTCGACCGAGACCGGTGCGAGGAAGATTGAAATATCAGCTGACGGCGACGATGTGATGCGGCTGCACGGCGCGGGGTTGGCCGACGACCAGATCAACCTAAGAGGGAGAGAGACCAACGACAGTGCAGATCGTCTTCTGTAGGGCAACATGGTCAACCAACTCTGCGAGCCTGGTTTGACTGGAAGGCCATGTGGATCATAGCTAAAGTGGGCCTCCAGTGTAATTGAGCATATGTTGATGCTTGTGGTTATTAGGTTTGGGACCCAGGAAAGGTTACTGTGTTTAATAATGGAAAACCTCAGTCCATCACACCCAGCTATCGTGTTTTCTTACGTCACAGGTTGGGACTAAGGTGGCGATGGAAGTATGTACCATACTCGGATACCAGCTGGGAAATGCTCATCCCAAAAAATGTTACCGAGCGAAATACCAAACATTTTAAAGTTCAACTAGAAAAATATTCACCAAGTACACGACCGTCTATAGCGACTGCAGCTTTGTTAAATTCTAGTCCAAGGGCTACTTTAACAAATATTGCCTTCATGTTCTCAAAATACATGCTTTCGATTTCTAGTAGTGGTACTTTTATGTCCGCTATGTGTTTTAGATTAGGTAAGGTTGTTCAAAAGACCTTGTGTAATGCAAGAGGACGTTATGTCTCTATTCAACTCCATGAAGGGGAGCTAATTTGATTGTAATCGTTTTAAATTTAAATAAAAAATTTCATCGTTTCACCTCAAAAAAAAGAAGAAAAAAAAGATTCAATCATACTACTTCCATGCGGTTAAAGTATTATCAACATAAAATTCAATCTTTGATTTGGTATTTTTTTTTTGGTCGTTGAATTACCCTGCAGGTTATCCATATTAATTCCCCATAGAATTTAATTTCAGTTTGTTTCTTATCCACTCTATTTTCTTTGTTAATTTTGGAACTCAGGATGAGAGACTTAGTCTTTAGTTTGTATATATCTTGGACTATTTTAATGAATGGGTTGCTGACGTTGATTTCCACTGGTTACTCTCAATATTTCAGACTCAGTTTATACATGCTCGACGATTTCTGATGTTCGAAACATGGTAAGAGGACCTAATCATTGCAGTTGATATGCATCTTCTTAATTATGAATGTATTTGTGTATAATGAATGGTGTGTTCTTGATGAAATTGAACCACAAATGTAATGGTTTTAGACATATGCATATGTGGTTCAATTTGTAATGGTTCTTAGGATCACCTCTGTGTTTCCGTCCAAGCTAGTTGTCGGGAGGTAAAACGAGCATGCTTTTACATCGAAAGAGATGTTCGAAATGTTACCATTTGTGGGCAGGAACTTGACACCGGATTTTGAGAGATCAGAAGTTGATGGAATTGTGATCTCCTCTATCAAGGGTGGTGTTCTTATCGCATTGCTCGAATCCTCTTCGGGCTCGACTGCTTCTTTATCTTCGGAGGAATATAAGGACTTTATAAGTGTTTTCAAGATTTCAAATCCAGCCAAGTTAGAGAGGATAGTCCAAAGCAGTTTGAATATCACTTTAACTGCTCTAGAGACGAGTGAGTTTTTCAGTAGACGTACTAGACCTTTGTTCAACTTTGGTAGCATCTTCCAAAGCTCATTGAAGAATTGTTTGACATAATTTGAGTAACTAGAAGACTTTTCCTCATTATGAGGCCTGGACCGACCATCCTTGGCTTCTATGATTTCAGACGGTTCTGGTTCCATTTTGGGCTCTGGCATCTCTTCAAAATTCACCGCAAATGGGCAGATTTCTTTGCACAATACCACCAGCATGGAAAGAAGCATATCGTCGGCGCATTCTAACGTCGAAAATTGAGGCTCCAAAGTAGAAAAGTATAGACAAAAGTGTTTAGGGTAGAATGCAATACTTTCATTCACTCCTGAATTTGGTATAAATACAGCTTTACAAGGCATATTCCTAATAGGTAGAGAATATCTACGATAAAGAATAAATCAATTCTAATTACAATAGGAATCTAAAATATTTACAAGATCAATACTTGCCAACACTCTTCCTCAAGTTGGCGCATAGATGTCAATTATGCTTAACTTGTCCAACTATTTACTAAAGGTTTCATGTGACAATTCTTTAATTAAAACATCAGTTAACTGTTCCTCAGACATCACAAAGGGAAACCGAATAATCTTCTTGTCAAGATTATCCATTAAGAAATACCTATTAACCTCCACATATTTGGTTATGTCATGCTGTACTAGGTTATAAGTAATCTCAAGAGCAATTGTATTATCACAATGAAAATTCATAGGTTTCTGAGGCCTGGAACATAAGTCTTTCAGTACATTCTTGATCCACAATAATTAATAAACTCCATTTGCCATTCCATGGTATTTAGCCTCTGCACTAGAACAAGCAATTACATTCTACTTCTTACTACGCCAAGTTACCAGACTTCCACCAATAAAAGTAAAGTAACCAGAAGTAGACACCCTATTAGTATGATCACCAGCTCAGACTACATCACTATAGCATGAAATACACACCTCACTAGTATAGCCAGAAACACACAACTCACTGTTTCTTGCAAATAACAAACCCTTACTAGGTGTCCCCTTCAGATACCTGAGAATATGTAGTACCGCATTCATATGATCTACTCCAGGATTATGAATAAATTGACTTACCACACTGACAACATATGCAATATTAGGTCTAGTATGTGATAAATAAATGAGTCTCTCAACTAAATGCTGATACCTACCCTTATTCATTGGAACTTGATCTAGAAGAAGTTCCAACATGTGTGGTCCTCTAAGTGGTAAAAAATAAATGAAAAATTCATTAAATTCTAATTAATTCATTATATATTAATTATTAATTAATAAAAAATTCGTAATAAATAAATAATTTAATGGTGGTGGTGGCAGCGGCGTTTTATGTGGTGGTGGTGGTGATGGTGGTGTCAAGGTGGTGTTGGTGGTGTGTGGTGTGTGGTATGGTAATTGTGTCGATGTAGTGGTGGTGTCGTGGTGGTGGTGGTGGTGATGATAGTTTGAGAGATTGAGAGAGAGAGAGAGAGAGAGAGAGAGAGAGAGAGAGAGAGAGAGAGAGAGAGAGAGAGAGAGAGAGAGAGAGAGAGAGAGAGAGAGAGAGAGAGAGAGAGAGAGAGAGTGTGTGTGTGTGTGTGTGTGGGTAAGATAGAGAGATTATGAAAAATAGTGGATGAATTGTGTTTTATAGCCAACGACTGAGGAGATAAAACCAACAAGTTTCGTCGCCTAACTAATTTAAATTTTTGACAAAAAATTTGGCAGAAAAAAATCCAGTCAACTTTTTATACTAGGCGACCAAACAATTCGGTTTCGTTGTCTAAGTGTTTTTAATTTTCAAAAAAATTGCCAACTTTTTTAATTTAGACAACGAAATGCAAAAGTTTTGTCGCCTAAGTGATTTGAATTTTTGGCAGAAACAAAAAAGTCAAATTTTTTAACTTAGACGGTGAAACCTAAGAGATTCGTCGTCTAAGTGTTTCAAATTCGGTAAAAATTAATTTTCAGATATTTAAAAAAAATCACTTAGACAATGAAACTACGTAGTTTCGTCTCCTAAATGTTTAACATTTTCCCCAAAAACTATTCCGGAAAAAATAATTATCAGATATTTGTAAAAAAAAAATACACTTAGGCGACGGAACTACATAGTTTCCTCGCTTAAGTGTTTAAAATTTTCCCCAATTTTTTTGCGAAAAAAAATATTATCAGATATGTTAAAAAAAATCACTTAGGCAACGAAACGTATATATTTTCGTCATCTAAATGAATTTTATTTTATTTTTGATAAATATATAAAGAATTAATTTTGGGTAGTTCCTTAAAAATCATCAAAAATCAATCGTCAGATGTAACCATTACATTTATACAATATAGTAGAAAAAAATTCAACCAAATTCAGATTAGTTTAGGAATCGATCAATTGAATTTAGTGATTATCGAAAAACAGTTAAAAGACGGAAACGATCGTTAAAAATAATTTGTAAACCCGTTTTCGAAGTTATGAGTGTTTGTCTTGTCGTAAAGATTTA
This sequence comes from Geum urbanum, assembly GCA_946800695.1. Lineage (NCBI taxonomy): Eukaryota > Viridiplantae > Streptophyta > Magnoliopsida > Rosales > Rosaceae > Geum > Geum urbanum. The sequence continues at coordinate 3,126,422 of OX327013.1, forward strand.
ATTTATCAACTAGATAGAAATTAATTAAAATTTGAAATAAAAAGTTATATATCTACTAATGTTGTATAACTCAAGTGTTCGTATGTCTATATTCACTCTACATCAATATTAATGAAATTGAATTTGGATAAAACAACTATTAGATATATTCATCACAACATAATATGTAAGTGGACGAATTTTCAGTAAATATGAAGTTCGTTAAGGGTTTGTTCGGCGTAGTTAACCATAAAACCGAAATTTCAATGAAAACGGAAACGTTGATATACATATCTTCGTAACTCCAATTTTTGAACCGTCGACACTCACAGTCCAAGAGTTGTTTACTTTATGCCCTTGACGAAAAAAATATACATTTTAAGATGGTATATATGGTCATTCCCTTTGGCCGGAGGTAATAAAATTCATCTTAGACGACAAAATGGGTGTTATTCGTCATCTAAGTATATATGTGTTAGGGTTTAGGGGTAAATGTGGGTATGTACTTAGACGATGAAATAGTGAACATTTTTCGTCTAAGTAGGAATTAGACAACGAATACAGATTTTCATCGCCCAAGTGTTTACGTGTCAGGGTTTATGGGTCAAGGTTTAGGGGTTAGTATTAGGTTATGGACTTAGATGACGAATTGGTAACCATTTCATGGTCTAAATTCGATTACTATGGCGATAAAAATTTTCGTTGTTTTAAGTTTCACTTAGACTACAAAATTTGTCTCTTAGGTAACGAATTTGGATTTCGTCGTCTAAGTAACACTTAGATGACAAAATATTTCTCTCTTAGATGACGCTTTATGTTTCATCGTCTAAGTATTTCTTAGACGACAAAATTTTCAGCTTAGACGACAAAGTATGATTTTGTCACCTAAGTGCATTTTTTGGTAGTGATTTGAGCATGGGAAGTCCAAAGACACTCAGATTGCTTCTATCTCCGAGGCAATACCATACTAATGCCCTTTGATATCACCACAAGAATCGGTAGTTGATCTCCATGAATAGGCAACAAATTCGTTACCTTCGTAGCTGTGAAAAGATCCAACCACAACGTTGTAGTAAGTGCACGATCCAACCTACATCGAACCCCCCCTCCTTACCAATTATAATTTATTCCAGCACAAGCTCTCCCACTGCCATGGCATCTCAGAATTATTGCATTTGACTCTCTTGGTAGTGAGCACCTCCTTCAATCTCTCTATTGTGCAGTATCTCATTAAAGTCTCCAAAAACAAACCATGGAAGAGATGACACCCCTCCTAATTTCTTCAATAGATCCCATGTTTTCCATCTCTTAACCGTAGAGGGACGGCCATAGGAATGTGTTAAACGTCATCGACCTGACGACCTCCACCATTCGGTGGAACAATAATCACATCAATGTGAAATCTTGACTTAGACAAAAAGTCTACCTTAATTTCATCCTTCCAAAACATAGCGAGTCCTCCTGATTGTCCTGGCTCTCCATCTCTATTCTCGCTAAACACGGCCTCACTATTGAGGAAGCCAATATGGTGTCACTGTACCTTCGTGTATTCTTGATCAGAAACCTTCGTCTCTGATAGAAACATCAATGAGGGATTATTCTGCTGACTTAACTGCTTAAGCGCTTCCACCGATGAATCATTTCCAATCTCCCGACAATTTAATGCAATCACGTTCATTGTAATCAAAGATTCCAAGCTAAACCCTAGAAAAAAGGTTTCGACTTCTCTCCCTAGTGGCGAATATGGTTTTTTTTTTCACATTAAATTAGTTCTGAAACCTTTCAAGCAAAAGTTCATCTCTCTACCATTCACATTGCACATACTCATTTTGAACTTAGCCATCTTGGTGAGACTTGATTCATGAATTTTACATTTACATAGTCTAGCTCTACCTACTTATTCTATAAGTTAACCTAGCTAGAAGGAGCTTTCACAATACTTATGGTTCGACAATATTTTTTTTATTCATTTATACTATTACTTGTACATTTATACTTGAGGGTGATGTTTTCCTTAACAACAAACTAGGCTTATTAGTTCTCAAGTACTTGAAGAAAATAATAGTGATATTAAACTAAATAAATTACAGAAATACTAATTATTTAATTAGTAAATAAAAACAAAATAATTGAAGAACAAATTATGGTAAAAGAAGATGAACTAAGTTGATTTACGTGTATCACACGTTCTTCTTATGAACTTTTACGCCGTCCGCATGCTTGTATGGTGTTATTCTCCCGAGATAAAACAACTTCTAAGTTTTTGTACCGAGCACAAGAACTTCTTGTCGAACTAAATACTACCTTTGTTTACAACCGAATTTGAGAGAGGGAGAAAACAGATCAGAAGAGAAAATGCTTTCTGATGGGATGAAGAATGAGGAGGATGGGAGTGCAAAAGTGCGACCTTGCTCAAATCGGAGAGACATTCGTATCCGCATAACACATGCACACACAAGCCCTTATTGCAAGCCCAGTCCAACCAAGAGAGAGTCTATCTACTTGTTCAATCAAAGTATAGTAGAGTAGAATCATATTTAAAGACCTCCACATTCCCAGTTTTTTCTATGTGGGATAAACTTCATTTCTTTTGTTTCAAGTAACCAACTTTGAATGATAATTTCTCATTCACCTCTTAACCAATTTAAACAAGTGAATACATAATCTTTATGTACTCTTATAGAGGAACACAAATCAATGTGTCTCTTCCATTAATATTAAATGTACGTCATTTAATTTTCTTGTTTAAATTGTCTCACTAAAATGGAGTTTTCACCATTTTTCCAACAGTACTAATTTAATTGGCATCCATTCAATAGTCAATCAAATCAAGCATGTCAATTTCCTTTCAAAATTTCTGATAACCCTTTTTTAATAGGAAATCGAATTTATGAGTACCAACTTGATTGAGATCCATTTAATAGTCAATCGTTAAATGAAGCATAGCTCAATGATGTTCATGTTAAATTTTGCACTAGCTTTCACTCCTGTGTGCCTTTCACATGCCACTTTGCCTCCCATGATTATGTATTTGATGCCATTTACAGTTCAAGACTCGTAAGTCATTTCAAGTCCGCTATCTGATATGTCATATCCATACTACATATATTTCATTCTCCATTACTTATTTACAGGATTCTCTTATTTGCTTTGTGCAAAGATTGCTTAAAAAATTCACCATTACTTGGTGGACAGGCCCGGTCCTAGCTCAGGGCAGGCAGGGCGATGGCTCAGGGCCCGAAATTTTAAGGGGCCCAATTTATTTATTTTTAACAGCTTAGAAGAAAAAAAACTAAAAATTAGAAAAATTTAGCATAGACGTACATCGCTACTTGCGCCGTTTCTTCACCTTCTCATTATTCTGTTCTAGTTTTCTTCAATCTTCTCTCAGTTCTCAAGAAATATGCTATAATTATGGAGAATTATTCCCCTTATACATTGAAGGAGAGACAATTTACACCCCAAACTCTCTGTATAAATTGGGTAGTAATTCTCTAGAAAAAATCTCCATCCCTATAATATGTATCACAATCTCCCTCTCTTACTCTTTTGATTTGGAATTTTGGGGCCGGACATTACAGTTGCTCAAATCGAGTGGTTTGCTGTATGTTTCATTTCCTGATGGTTTTAGTTTTCGTTTTGCTGTTTTTTTTTTCATATGTGCTTGTTGGTTTTCCATCTATGTTTATTGGTTGCAGATTTGTAGTTTACTCGCTCATTGCATCAGTGCATCATTTTTTTCGTTCCAAAAGGGTTAGAAACTAGAGCTTGATTGCATGAGCATCTAAATAGGTTTTGCATCCAATAAATTTAGTTCGACATGAAGAATAATATCATATTCAAGTTCCATTGTCCCATTTATTTGATTCATATTTACTTTTTTATTTTTTTATTAGAGTAACGATCGAAGAAACAAGCTTCTGATAGTGTAAAAAAAACAACAAGAACTTCTTTTTTTAAAGGAGAACAAGAAGATTTTTTTTAAACTCACAAAGAGGTTCTTTAGATAGGTTTATAGGGTTTATTGTCCATACATGTTATAGTTTAATTTATGGAAAGAAGTTTTTCAAAATTAAAGTTATGAAAATCTTATTTGCAGTCAATGATAACTCAAAATAAATTAAATGGTGTAGCAATCTTGAGTATGGAGAAAAAAATGATTGATGAAGAATGTCAATATTAAGCACATATTCGATGACATTGTATTAAAAATGTGAGAATAAGTCATTTTAAATGCATTTTGATTTGTTTTAAACAATATAATCATATTTGTTGAAATATTGTTTTTAGTTATATCACAACCGTTTGTATATTTTTTTTTCATTAATATAAATTTTTTTTAAAAAAAATTACATATAAAAAGTGCCCAATTTTTTTTCTGCCCCGGGCCTACAGATGCTCTGGGCCGAGCTTGTTGGTGGATGCAAATGTCTGTTAGAATACATTATTGGTCAGACCTAGTACCATCTCTTCTTTTTTTTCTCCTCCATTTCCACAACTTTCAATTTCTATGGATTCTCACTTACGTCCTATAAAAAGTAGGGTAATCATATTTAAAAACAAAGAATCAAATTAGTACAAGTAGAACATTGCCTCTTGAAGTTCATGTTCACCATTAAACTTTTTAGGACTAAATTTCACGTACATAGGTTTCAACTTCAACCATGGAGATAGGTTACATTCGAACCGAGCTAGGGTGGACTACATCAAGTTCAAGTAGTATGAACTTAAATCAATGTAGGGGACTCTATGACTCTATTCTCAAGATCATTTTGAAGGCTCGCAGGGAAACTGAGAACAAAATCAGAGGGTGTGTTCTGAATTGTGTTTATTTGCATGATTTATATGGTTGGGCCAAGCCCTTAAGAAACAGTCCAAGTCCACAATGAAAGACCCAGAGGCCTTTAAAACCAAAGTGTACACGACTATGCTGAGCCTTTTACACATCGACCAGGTTCAAGCCCAGACAAAAAGTTGAGGCCCAAAAATAACTCCGCCATTCCAATGAAATCAAAACCAAGTAAAAGTCCCGCCTAAATATTTTCCTATTTAAACTTGGCCGCCGCTTAACAGCTCATATCCAAATCCAAGAGCTAGCCAAAAATGAGAGAGAGCACAACATCCAGATTCGCAGCGATCAATCGGAACTGGATCGTGGCCTTGGATCACCAGATCTTCTTCTTCGCTGCCGATCGACGACCAGGTGAGTTCCGTTTTCAATTTTGACAGATTTCAGTTTCGTTAACACAATCATCATGCGAATTTCATCAGATCTATATGAGAAACCAAACTGATCTGACTAAAACCGATGATGAATGATATTGATTCATATGCATATAAAACCAAGATTGATCTGATTGATATGGTCGCTTTACTTATGAACGATTACAATGATGGAATTTGATTTAGTACAGGTCCTTCAGACTAAAACTAATTAAAGATAGGTTGAACCTTGTGTTATTCGGATATTGAAACAATGATAAATTGATTTAGTACTTTAAGTAGGCTGTATACGGTCTATTATCATCATCATCTGCGGAAAGCACATATGATTATTCTTATTATTAATTGACCTCATTTACCTGCTCAATGAGCCCCAACTTGGATATGGTTCATGCTCTCCCCTTCCCTAATCGAGCGCTTATAGGTGATAGTAGGAATATAACAGTTCACTAAATTTGGTTCAATTCAAGTCTTTTTGTTGTAGTATAAGTTAGATTATAGCTTCTTGAAATATTGTCAAGAGGGCCTTTGCCTGATACACAATAATATATACTAGTAGCTGTTGTCAATCAAACTATCATAATGAGGAAATGCTCTAATCTATATTACTAACTTTGTTTGGAATCAAGGCTGTATCGAATGTCACAATTGATTCAATATATCATTAGGTTCATTTGCCATTCGATCTACACGCTTTGACAATAGAGGTCCGAGCTGAGTTTTATCTTTTAAATTATGTGGCATCATCTATTTTTCTAGGATAGTTTTGTCACTTGAAGTTAAATGCTTCATATTGGTCAATACTTGAAGATTAAATCAACCAATATCCCAGTCTTTATCAGCACTTGTCCACATGTTTGCTGACCGAAACTTATTTTTTCTGAGATCAAATGAGCTTTTGGTGTTGTCTATTGTCTTTGATCTCATCTGAGTCATCTCTCTATCTGAAGTTTTTGGAGTCTGGAATAATCCTGGATCTCACAACCTTCTTGTTGGGAAAGTGAAAAGAGATAACACTTTGTGTAATTTTGTTGGTAGGATAATCAATTGTCAAATCCCCTCTATCTTTATTTATTTATTTTAGTAAGATAATATGCTGGGATCATAATCATCATATCCTACTCTTCCTCATCTACAACTCGTAAGTGTCACAATATCTGGTAATTCGGATTTTTCTGGGTTCTAAAGCACAGTTGAACTGTCGTTTCCATCTGAAATGATTTTTCTGAACAATCTGGCCCAATCCAATAGCAGACTTGATGGCGATTCTACTATTACTGTGCTTGCTTCCAACATATATTGCTTATACAGTTATTTGACTATTTCTTTCTTCATGATATTTTATGCATCAGTCCAAATGACTTCCACATTATATTGGCAGCCAAAGTTGATTTACAGTTCAAGACTCATTAGTCATTTCATTTCCTCTGCCTCATATCCATACTACATTCTTCCATTACTTATTTACAGGAGTCTGTTATTTGCTTTGTGCAAAGGATTGCTTAAATAATTAAAATCAGTGGATGACATGCAATTTTGTCTGTTAGGACACATTATTGATCAGACCTAGTACTGTCTTTTTTTTCCCCTCCATTTCTACAACTTTCAAATTCCTGCTCTGCAAAAAGTAGGAAGCAACAGTTCGGTTATGACATATTATAAACCAAATAATCAAATTAGTACAAAGTAGAACATTGCCTCATACGATCATAACCCCCTCTGTATCTGTGGACAGATTAGATTTCTAGATTTCTCTCCGACCACGCACTATAATTTCAATTGATCGAGAAAATTCCAATAAAAAGTTAATTCAAGATGCTCTCTAGTCCTTTAGCTATTTTATTCCAATTAGGAATTGCCTCTACTTTAGGGATGTGAGAGGACCCAAATTTTTTCACATGGAATCTTATCTGCAATCCTAGTTCGTCTCAAAATGGTATTGTCAATTTTACCTTCTGCGCAAAGTTGATACAGTTGGGGAGTTCAAATGACATTCTCTCAATTGATATTAGAATACTTGACAGGTCTTTGTCTATTACTGTATTAACGTTACCTCTGTAGCTAGAGCATTAGGATATTGCATACGTAAAGCTCCAAGACCACAGCAGCACACAAAGCTGCAGACTCCATAACCCTCCGGTCTATATAGACATTCAGTCAAACAGAATCAAAGTACAACTACCTCACCCTGACAATAAATAAATTACATGTATATTTAAATTAAAAACACTGACAAAAGAACATAGGAATATATAAAAATCCCAGCTGCAATAATTTTTTTAAATATTTTCTTTCTTTTTCTAAACCAATAATAAAAGTCCAAAACACATGAAATAGACTATATCTCTGACAAACAACACCAGCTTAACTTGTTTTCCCAATCCTTTTCCTTCCTCTCTCTTTTTCTCTACTCACAGCCTCTTTGCTGTTAAGAAGTCTAATATTGAACAGCTGGAGAGGTTTCTGATATTTCTTCTTCATCCCAAAAGCATGAGAGATACTGATTCCATTCTCCATCCTCAGCCCATGACCTAACTTACTCAATTCTTTACTTCCCATCTCTCTCCCTCTGCTCATTTTAATCTCCCCTTTCTCTTTCTGCACCTTTTTTGTTCTTTAATCATCTTCATCAACACAACAACAACATTCTAGTTGATGCAAACACTAAACCCTAAACCCATATACTTGGCTTTTGTTTCTATAACTCCACCTCATGGGGTCTGTTTAGCTTCCTTCTTTTCGTATCTGAGACATTATGAAAAGAATTTGCACATGACCCAACTGTGGTGTGATCATCACTTTTATAGCTGAAGCATGCAACATCCAACACCCCAATGGGGCTTTGTGGCAGAGACTGCACAAAACCACTACCATTATTCTTAAAGACCCCACTCATCAATGCCACATCTTGAATCAAATTTACACACTTTAGCACTCTCTCCTGCAGAAGACCAGAACCAAAAACAAAACCAATATTACATTGTCTGAATTAATCATTTTTTGATATTTTGTATTGTGTGTGATTGTAATCAACACCAAAATGATAAGAGCAAGAGCAAAAGCAAAAGTCATCATATATATATGCACCTTTTCTACGTTTACATAATGGATGAGCACAGAAATTGCTTTATCAGTGTGATCTAATGCTTTGTTTTCTCCTGCTACAGAAATGGCCACTGCTGCTGCAACCTCTGAAGGTTTGTATTCCAAGAAATCAATTCCTGCATTCATTTCCCACCCACTACAAACATCAGCCTCTCTTCATTATTAGTACTCAAATTCTCATTACTTTAAAAACAAGTTAGGGGAACATTAGCAAAAATGAATTAGTGGGTACTCTTGATTGTGCTCAAAATCAGTTGAACTGCTTTCAGGATTGAAACTTTGAGTGGGATTTGGTCCTCATTGACCTTGAGAAGGAAGGAATCTATGAAAGAGAATGGAGTAACTGCTTGCATTCTCCATCTCAATGTGCTCAAAACAAGTAGCTCCATCCTCTGAATAGTTCTAGACTCAAACACAAATTTGGACTCAGCCACCTGTTGAAAGCTCAAATCTTTTAGCACTCAAACATCTAAAGCACAGAACATTATCGAAATTTGAAATAGAATTAAGCCTCTAACCTGTAAATCTACGGAGAGTGGGATATCAATCTCCTCCATTTTGGCCGCAAGAGACAAGCATGCCACAGCCAGCAACTGCATAGTCCAAGCTTTGCCATTCTGCGTATCAGTTTATGCAGAAAACAATACATGCAAATCAGCAATGGACTTCGATGCAATAAACACAATGTAGTAAGGCAGTCGTCTGTTTCTTCCACTTACAGGTATTTCATAGGCCGAAAGGAACCGATCCAAGTAGTTTACAGATAGATATTGACAAAGAGGTCCAAAGCTGAAGTGTGCATTTGCCTGATGAACAATGTTAACAATTTCGTCAATATCTAAACCATACATAAGACTCGGTGGAAAAGGTACATAAGAGAACAGAAAAAATTGAAAGCCAACTACAAAATGAAGTCAGAATTTGCTAGCTGGTAACTCAGGTTCTTGGCATTTTCAACTTAGAATAAGGGAAAGTGTTAAACCACAAAACAGAAATCAAATATCCAACTGGGTTTGGCCCCAAAAGCAAAACAGAACAGATTCTCCACCGGACCAAAACAAGAATATGGGATAACACTATGAGATATACAAACAAAACACAAGTTCAACATAATACCATCAAAACACCCAAAACATAAAAAGAACAAGAAAGAAAAAAGAAGATAACAGTTTGATATTCTTCTGCAGATAGCCTCTAATTGATTTGAATCCCGGAAACAGAGTAAAGATTAAAACTTTCTGACTGAAACGATCATCAAAAATAAAAGACGGACCTTTTGAATCCAATCAACAGCTTCATTTCTGGCCCCAAGGTCCAAATCCCCACTGTGCAATCTCTTCAAGTAATCAAAACGAGGCAAGTGGTCTGACTCCTTTTCAACCACAGAAGCCAAATACAGATCACTAGTCTGCAATGGCATCCCATCTTCTTGATCATCAAAGCTTCGGTTTTGATTGTGGTTTCGACGAATTTCATCGTGATGATTCATAACACCCTCCTGAGACTCAATCTCGACCGTCAAAGACGACCTAAAATCATTATCATCAAAAATGTCGTCTTCAGCGCAGAGCAGGCTTGAAACTACACAGTCAAAACTGGGTGCCATTGAAACAACAACAACAACAAGTGACCCAAAAACTCTATCTGACTTGGAATCAAGAAAATCTGAGTCACTAAACAAAGCAAGGCTAAAACTTTAAGGTGGGTTTATCTGTAGATTTGGTCTCTGTTCATGAGAGTTGTTATAGATGGAAAAACATTGAAGCTTTGTGATGAATCAAACAACAAACAGCAAATAATCAATATGATGATGAAAAAACCCAAAAATGAAGAGAACCCAAATCCAGACCCTCTCTTCTCCTCTCTGGTCTCTCTCTCTCTCACTCTCTCACACACTCACCCCTCACACTCTGTTCTGTTCTGTTTTAAAGCCTGAGTTGAAAAGATTGCTGCCTGAGAGGTGTTGATGAAGAAAATGAGTGGCTCTTTTTTAGGGTAAAAGTGAGAGAGAGAGAGAGAGAGAGAGAGAGAGAGGAGACCAAATGACCAATGCAAATCAGCAAATACGGAATCAGAAAGAACGGGATTGACAAAGAAAACCGTAATGGCAAAAAAGATAATGCTAGATTTTGTGCGACGGAGTGCTGAATTGTCGAGGGGAAGTGAAAATATGCCTTAAATATAGGACGTGCGTGACAGAAACGATTTTAATGTAATTTTGTTCTAGGGGATATTTTCCATGGTAATATTTAAAAGGTCATAAATTCGCTCAACTACCGCCGAATGCTACACTGCTTTCCAATTTCCAACTTAGTATGTATATCACATCATTTAATTTTGCTGCCCATGGTATGTGAAGTGTGGGGAGCTTCTTCTTGGAATCAATCGATCACAAGTATCACCAAACCTAATTAGCTAATTAAATCAAAATAACTTGCTGTTTACATACGAAGCAGTTGAATTTCATAGAAATCAATGATACAACTTCCGATCACTAAACACAAATGTGGCATTGTACCATTCCAAAATAATGTTAGTCTAGAATATGATTGTCGATCGTGTTCAAGTGGTTCGGATGTGCACATATGTCATGTTCTAGTCGATATTTGTGTGACGATGGAGAATAAAAGGCGCAGGTGGTGTTTCTACTGGATTACGCGGGACGTAATCTAGCAAAAACAAGTACGAGTAATCTCTTTTTCCTGGTTATCCGAACGCTCGGGCTGTTCGGATGATCGAGTGCCTCCTTTCTCTCTTCGGGTGTTCGGTTCCTGCTGTTAGAAGAATACAACATCAAACGGGCGGTCAAATGGTCAAGACAGGGGTGGCCTGCCTTCAACGCTCCGATGCCTAAGTTAGAAGATGTATTGGATATAACAGTCAAGTGAACGTGTAAGAAAGTAGGTTGGGGTGTTTAATGTGATGGGGTTAATTGTCAAATTGAATATATCTTTACCTGTAATAAATGCCTTACCTATATAAGTGGTTGAGATTGTTGCTTGCTTGTGTTCTTCGATGTGGGATATAGTTGTTTTGCTGTCATATGGTCCGAGTATTCGGATGTGCGTTTGTCGGGTACGTGCCCTGTCGGATGGGATCGGTCTTGCGAGTGAAATTGTAGTCCGCTTGGTGGTCTTTCGGGTGATCAGGTAGGTGTCGATCACCTGCTTAATTGGGTAAGTATGTTTAATTAACGAACTAATGGTGCTATACTAACAAGTGGACCTGAGTGATTTGGAACATAGCATCTCAACCGATTGTTGTTGACCTAATATAGTCAGAGTTGGCCGAAAAACACAAGAAACGTGATTCAAAGAATGACATATTATTGTATCTTTTCTTCCTAAATATGGAATGACATATTATTGCATCTTTTCTTCCTAAATATGGAGTAGGTACCTAACGTCTACATTGGGCTCATAGCTCATGTTGTGGGCTAGGGTTGCTACTCTAAGTTCTTGGTTTATTTATGTCTTGTTGTTAAATTTATAATGATAAATATATTTTTTATGTCTAATTAAGCCATATGCTTATGTGTATATTTTGAGTGAACAATTTGTGTGTACTGGAAGTGTTTATTTAGTATAGTGATGGTGTGTTTCGTGGTAAATTAAAAATAATCTCCCTTGTCTAATGCAAAAATTCTTTTATAATAAAATGCTTTAGCATGTGACAAAATGTATTTCATGAGGTAAAAACCCACTATCTAGAAAGTAGATATGAAGTCTTAGTTATGAGTCACAACAATGAAGTAGATGTGAAATCAATATTTTGATCGGAAAAAAATCTTGATTCCCCTAAAGAGAAGAAATATTTGATATAAAGGAAAAAAAAAACTTTCAAAAATTTAGTGATTTTCCAAAACAATAAAAGGATGCATATAAATAAAGGAGGGGGAGGAAATATAATATCAGCAAACTAGAGGGGCCAGCAATGTAAGGTATGATTGAGAAAGATGGAACATGGTCACGAAGCTGTCTTTTTGCTCCATGGCTGCGCGTGTAGCGTTACAAATGTGATCGTTGCTGGAAACTTAACCAGTTTCATTAAGAAGATGACTGCTTTTTTACTGTCTTATCTTGTTCTTCTGACCGTGCTCCAAACAACCAAACATGTGAATGATGTGATGACTCAACTGCTAAACTCATGCTGTGATTTTCATTTTACGTTGAGATTTCCAAAGCTTTTTTGGTTCTAATTGCATGTTGTATTACAATGCTCCGTCATTTTTAAAACTTCGCAATCTGAAGGTAATAGAGGAGTAATCAAATTTGACTGCAAGTCAGGTAAAAAAATTATGCCAGCTCCAAACGTAACTATTGCAATGTGGTTGAGTTTGTAAGAAATTTAGGTATGGAACTATCTTAATGAAATGCATCTTGATGATACAGATAAATTGGAGTCTTCACCACTACCGTAGTAAAAAGCAAAGCCAACTCATCACAACTCTGTAAGTTAAGGAAGACTTGTCGTCCCACCACCAATCGAATGAGTAACCGCACGCAAGAGAAAACATTGGAAAAGAATCCTCTCCTCGTGAACTCTATGCTCATATATAGTCACATTGCCTCATAGGCCAACAAGGGCCACTGAATTTATTTATTTTTTAAAAAAAATCATAATTTCGCATCAATACCATGTAATCCATATTCTTTTAAAAGAATAAAAACACAATATTAAATCATACTTGACAATTTCTCGATATTCTTCAATAACTGAAAACTACATAACTACAAAATCGCATATGAACAAAAAAATTGCATATAAGCAAGAAATTTGCGGATGATCGAAAAGATTTAGCCTCTAATATAAAGCAAAGAACAAGTAACACATGCATGTAATTAAAAGTTGTGTTGGATTGGGAGGAAATTAAAAGGGTTGTCTTTTATAGTGCCAAAAAAATCCCACAAAGCGTTGTGCTTTATCTTTCTTTCGTTTTTTCCCTTTTAGGAGCGTTTATATACCTTCTTTATGGATGTGACAAAATAGGATTTTAAGTACAAATATCTTTCCATAACATTCAGCAATGACTGTTACCTTCTTACCCTACTAGATCTGGACACTCAATTACAGACACAATTTCACAGCAAGGAAGAAAATGGCATATCGATTACAGCCTCAGATGCTATATATGAACCTCCCTCGGTCAATATCTTTTTCCTTGAGAATGCCGTTGATTATTTACTAAGTTTAAGTCTCAGGAGACATGAAATCATGAATCATGCAAATTACTACTTTAAAAGGTTACTTAGAATGGTCAGTGATCCAGTTCCTAAGGTCCTAAAAAATCCAGATGCTCCTCGACTAGGCTTTGCTTAGTTTGAAATTAACTTGGAATTCAAGCTTTATCTTTGCAGGTTGAATCACTTGAACGCACATTCTAATTTATATATGCAAGTCATTTAATGATGGAATTTGGTTATTAAATGCATGATCTCAGTAGATGTTAAAATTAGGCATACTAAGTTGTAAAAATTAGCTTTGCAGTCCAACAAAACATGTATATGTGTCATTTCAAAATTTGTAGGTGGGAGAATCCTTCGTCGATATTATTCTAAAGTGAGTATCCACGAGTTTACGATATCGTAAACTCATTTTCATTCTTGATCTTCATTCCATCGTTTCCAACAATGACTTGCTCTATGACCATCATGATCAACCATAAATTGCTCTCCAAATTTGACCACACGTAAATGTCTAAGGTAACTAACTATATGTTTTTTATTTTTAACCTTGGATGCTTGTTCCTTGGATTCAATATATAGACTGATAGACATGCTCAAATGTTATAGATTCAGGAAAGAGACTTTAGCACAAATTTCTAACCCTTTTCCCTTCTGGATTCTTCTTCCCTCTTTGAAATGACCCTTCTTTTCTGATACTCTTTGGAATTCACCTTTCCTCTTTTGCAGTTACACACTCAAAAAATCTATTCTTTGATTAAATCCCATATATTAAACATGCACAACTTGTAAATGTCAGATTTGTGCCAACTTCAAAGTCTATATCCCACTTTGCTTCAAGAAGATAGAAGATAGTGAGGCCATGGCCTCCTCTCATTTGTATATAAGACTTTTCCTTTTGGTATGAATCTTATAAAGAGTCTTACCTGTTTGAGATCCGAGCTCCACGGAGTGTCACTCTCATACACTTCACATCCACTACACAATTTTTTAAGGGCAGTGATTTTAACAATTCCTGTTTTACATTTCTCACTCCCACTCTCAAGTTTTTTGGTTCAAACTTTCAATTTTGCCCCTTCCATTCATAATTGAAAACTCTTCCCGGTAGTTGTCCAAGTCCAAACTCCAGCTCTCTTCTCTCCGCTTTCGATTTTCAGCCGATCCATTAATCTCTTTGCTTCGCCTTTGGCTTCTCCAATTCATGTAATCGCCCCCAAAATGCAGTTATTGACACTGGGATTGAAATCACATAAAAGCTCCCGTGATCTTAAGATGATAATAGTAGTGTATGAATTAACTAGTGAGCCTAAGGTTTTGATGAATTGATGATGTAAAGAGATGGTATTGCTATTTCGATTGGTATTGGTATTGGTATATATGTGTTACTTGGTTCCTTGTTTTGTTTTTGTTTGTTTTTCTTTCATCTCAATATGAGCTTCGTTCAATTAGATCCCCCGTAATCAATACTTGATCGTAGCCAGGCATGGAGTCAGGATTTATTTCTTGAATGTGATAAATTTCCAGAAGTGAGGTCAGATGAGGTGTAATCTTGGTTTGTATGGATTTGGGAGATGTTGAAACGGGGATGGGAATCCATCGGTTTGTTGAAGAGAATTTTGATTTGCGTGGAAGGTTTCACTGTGCAATGCGCTGATTGATATGTATGCGAAATGTGGATGTATGGACCGAGCTTGTCATGTGTTTGATAGCATGAGCCATGTGAGCTTGATTACTTGGAATACTATGATCTCGACGTGTGCAAACCACGACAATGATGCTCTAGATGAGCTGAGTCCTAGTTTTCTAGCCAATTTATTATTACCAGGAAGAGATAGTAGAAAAACAGGGGGGTTGCAGCACACACTAGCCCCCCTGGATTCGTGCCTGATCGTAGCTTAAAGTGTTTTTCTCTCGTCTAGCATTGATACTAGTGAATAAGTGTCCGCACGTTGCCGCTGGGATGGTTGTGATAGTGTGATACTGTCATTGTTAAACTACTTAAAATATTTTTACTAAACTACTAAAAAGAGTTGCTAAATACATAAGTTAGGCCATTATAGTTTTTACAAAAGATGGTTGTAATACGGCCATGGTTAATGCATTGTGTCATTGTTTATACAAAAGAGGGATGTATGCTAGATGATATTGCTAGTTGTACATAAAAGATGACTATTCTACTGCCATGTTATATACCCTATTTAGTTATCTATACAAAAAGGGCAATACTAAGTGCATGTTGAGCATGGTTTTACACTACGCACTGGTTCTCCTTCGGGGGATAAAGTTCATCTTGGCCAAGTGATGAAGTGTTATCTGGACTGTGGAAAGCACTTTAGTAGAAAATATAGTTAGAAACTTATTTGTATATGTATATTGTAAAGTTAGGAAATATGTTTTGTTTTTTACCTTTTGCTCTTTTTTTTCTTCTGGTGTATCAAGAATGAGTTATGGCTGGCTTGGTACTGCTATCGTTTTCTTTGGAGTTGCAGGTTGATCCAATGTTGATGATGATGTGCCAGTGCCAGTGCCAGTTAGAATTGCAAAGATACCTTTGATCATGAAATCATTGAGCAGGCCGATTTAAATCCTTGTATCACTTACAATTCTGGTTGGAGCATTTCTTGTGGTTCTTCAGACCGAAGGGAACTTTTTTTCAGCAAGTCTTCTGAAGTTGCTCCAAGAAGTTATTCAACTGGCTTTCCCATTATTATAGTTGTAGCTTCATATGGGTCATCTTCGATGATAATGCGTATCTTGTAGCTGAAATTTTGAGGGCATTAATGGAATGAAAAATGCAAGAAGGAAAACACAGTAGTCAGGAATCGAGATAGTGAATAGTATGATACAGAAGGACAACAATTGCTTATTAAACTAGTCATTTTGCTTGGTTGATGGTTATATGCATTTTATGGATGTAAGGTGCTCGTTTAGGATTGAAGGTCTAAGATGTATAGATATTTCTATCACTACTAATTGTTTTAGTCAACATTGTATAGATATCTCCATTGAGAAAAGAAAAGTGATGTACATGTAAACAGTGAAGTATATTGATTACCAAGAAAGAGACTTCATCTCGCTGTGAACCAGGCAATGGAGTGAGACACTGTCTTGTTATGTGTCATGGTTCAAAGGCAAACTAGGCATCCTTGATACCACCAACCCTTATGAGTTAATATTCTAGAAATTTTTGCTTTGTTAACATGCCATCATTGCCATGTTGACAACAAACTAAGGGGCTAATCCAAAAACAACTTAATTTAGAACAAAAAATTATATACCGTTCCTACATATGTATATGCATATGTACGTTTATCAGAAAGAAGAAGAGTACACTGATAGAAGTCCCATTGAGAAGCTCCTTCAAAAACATATGCAAAATTAAATTCAATCAATATGCAAAACTTCTTTTATAAAGCTTAGGATAATCATGAATTGAGAAGCCAAACAACTAAATGAACCAAGTTTGAATTGAGTCCAAACAACCCAATTTGATCATCTTCACAATTATGGTTGAACCAAACGAATGAAAAGCTGAAACCCAAATCATTGAATAATTACCGTTATCGAAGAATATCGTGTTTAAGGTCTTCTACTCAATAATCGAATGACTTTACTTAAGATCTCTGGCAATCTCCGATTCTTGAGTGCAAAGATCAGGGTTCCTTTCCTTCGATCTATTCAATGATTTCGTAGCTCCATCGCTGACTCTTGTTTCTCTCTTTCCTCGACGAACAGGAGAGCCTCAATACTTGATAATGGTTTGCAAATTTGCAATCTATGATATGCTCGGTTCTCTTTCATTGTTGTCTGAGAAGAAAAAATTAGAATTGCAAGGCCATTAAAGGAAAAAATAAACATATTCTAGGGGCAAAATTAGAATTGCAAGGTCAACGCCAATGACTTTAGTAGTAGAATTTCTAAGAGATAGTAAAAAAGGAGCGGCAAACACAAGTTGTTGAATCTAAGATCAATATGGCCATATGGGAATATAAACTAGAGAGAGTTGGCACTTGGCAATAGAGAGAGGGAGGGCATGATAGGAAGTTTGAGCTAAAATCTTGAGTGGGAGTGTGAAATATAAAACAGGGAGTGTTAAAATTACTGTCTTTTTTTAACTCGTCCATTTAGTAGATAGTATATCGTTCTCTTCTCACTACAAGAGACTATTGGTCATATTGGGTTAGACTAGTAACCATGTTCAAAGTTCCTGAGGTTGAGGCTTTTGAAGTAGAGGCTTCATAATTAGGGTTATCCTTCATGATTGTACATTCTTCTTCAACACAGATTGAAATCAGCTCGTTCAAGCACCAGTTTACCTTCTGAGCATTGTAGCTAGACTTAAGTAAACTGAATTCAGCAAACAAGGAATGTAGTGCAGTGTGCACCACATATTCTGGAGATAAGGTGATGTTGAGGTTCTTAAGCTTTGTTATTATGTTTTCCATCTTTAAGATGTGCTCTCTGACATTCTCATCTCCAGCGTGTTTGGCATTGTTAAAGGCATGAGACAAAATTGTTGCCTCAGCCTTATCACTCTCCTTGAATTTCTCAACTATGAATTCTAGGTAGTCATAGGCATAATCAGGTTTCATTACTCTTTCAACTATGGTTTCATACATGGTGGCTTTGATGATGGATTTGCAAATGAAGTTCTTGTACCACTGATCGGTGCATAAATATGCACCTCTATACTATTTATTGATACTCATATACTTATTCTTTTTTATTTACTCATCAATATTAGTTTAATTTATTTTTTTTATAAGTATTTTGAATCAATAAGGAAAAAAGAAGGAAAAACATGGACTTTAAGCTTAATTTGGGAAATCTATCTATGCATGTCAGTCAATTTCAACAGAGAACTGAGAATAGCTCAGGATGAACTAGGGAATTATTCTTATATGAATCGAAAGCCCTAGATGTCTAGTTTCCATAACTTCTTCCAGAACGTGATTATCATTTGCCTAGAGAAACTTATGGTCGTTTTAGTCCATGGAGGTCAGTCTGCTCGGAAATCTGACTTTGATGAGAAATTTGTGTTTGGAGGCCCAAAACAAATCAAGAAATCCAAGGACAAATTTGTGCTTAATATTTCCATTTAATACTTATGTGGCTTATGAAAAATAAGTCAAGAGCTAATAGAAGAATCAAGAATATGGCTTTTCCTCCAAGACAAGGAGTCTCAAACCTACAAGCAAACAAGATTCAAGGAGCAATATAAAAACCTATGAAAGATCTTTTTTTATTCTTCTTCTTCTTTCTCTTTCCCATCTCGTCTTTTCTTCTCCACCATGTGTAGTTAGTTTTTCCTTAGTTAGGGGCTGGTCGAAGTCCTAAATATGTTTCAATTTTGAACCCTTTGTGATTTTAATAACTATTTGGATGAGAATTACTTTACTATAATTTTAGTGATGATTTTTATTTCATGTTTCTTTTTTTTCAAACTTAGATGCATTTAGTATGATCTATTGTCTTATATGTGTACATGACCATTATATCCTTGCATATTCTATAGAGATAAAACAGGATCATGTGTGAAGTAATCTTTGGTGATGAAGGAGCACTCATCATAATAGCTCTTGAAGTCTTGTTATTTCTCATACACTCTACGAATCTTATTGACTTAGATTAGGTAGATTTAGACCCATCATAGTACCTTGTCTCTTAGTTTAAGATCACGTTAAGCCGGGTAATCAATCTGAATACCATGTCAAGTAAGAGGGTGTAATATGTATGTGACTTAATCATAGCTCATGCATGGGAAATATTCATCCATTATTATTAAAGTTAGGTTTGGTATAGATCGAGCATATCTAGGGTGGAGAGAGGTTTCTAGCTTTCTTCTCTATTGATTTCTTATTTTTCTTTACTTTGTTATTTTTTTGTTTCAGTTTACTTTTCTGTTTTGTAGAATTTAGTTCACTACCCAAACGAAACTCAAAAATCCTGTAATTTTATGTGTTTGTCCGCCATTGTGTCTATTTATAGTGTCTAATTTCTTGTAATTTGAGGTCGAGTCTAGGTATTTTAATATATTAATTATTCGTTTATAGGTCGAGTCTGCCAGATTTCTGGTATTAGTGTATAAAGTCGTTTAAAGCATTTAGTCTCATCAGTCCTCTACGGATAATGACCCATACTTCCATTATATGACATTGACGTATTTAGGTATAAAATAGGGACTATCTTTGATAGGTGGTTTAATGCATATCAACCACTTAACATAGAACTCATACTCATCTTTCACCTTATTTCTATCTTCCTCTAAAATGACCTCGGGTACTGGTTCAGTCAAACATAAGTCTAGATCATTATTCATTTAAAAGTACATATCAATCTGATTTATCCACTTCTTGTAATTGGAACCAGTCTACATCCCAATGGTGTTCAAGGACACAGAGGGGGCACCTAAGGAGCAAACACAAGAAATTTCATTTAGTTCTTTGTTGAAGATTTGTTTGAATATCTGTCTAAAGATCTGTTTTACTTGTTTTTAATATTTTATGTATTTTTTAACTTAAGTACAATCAAGCACGGAAAACAATCAATGAAACAAAATAATAACATAATACAAAATACATATTATGCAGAACCCCAACTAAATGCAATGGTTAACAACACTTTTTATAGCAGAAGATTAAACATTCTGAAGTTTCTGAATCATCAAATCATGAAAATTAAATTCATGTTATAAAATTAGCAGTCAACACCTTTGTAGCAGAAGAAAAGCTAAGATTATCTAAATATGAACTTAAGAACATGTGGTTGTGCGCCACTGTGTCTATTTATAGTGTCTGTTTTCTTGTAATTTGAGGTCGAGTCTAGATATTTTAATATATTAATTATTCGTTTATAGGTTGAGTCTACCAGATTTCTGGTATTAGTGTATAGAGTCGTTTAAAGAATTTAATCTCATCAGTCCTCTGCGGATAATGACCCATACTTCCATTATATGACATTGACATATTTAGGTGTAAAATATGGACTATCTTTGATAGGTGGTTTAATGCATATCAACCACTTAACATAGAACTCATACTCATACTCATCTTTCATCTTATTCCTATCTTCCTCTAAAACGACCTCGAGTACTGGTTCAGTCAGACATAAGTCTAGATCATTATTCATTTAAAAGTACATATCAATCTAATTTATCCACTTCTTGTAATTGGAACCAGTCTACATCCCAATGGTGTTCAAGGACACAGAGGGGGTACCTAAGGAGCAAACACAAGAAATTTCATTTAGTTCTTTGTTGAAGATTTGTTTGAATATCTGTCTAAAGATCTGTTTTATGTGTTTTTAATGTTTTATGTATTTTCTAACTTAAGTACAATCAAGCACAGAAAACAATCAATGAAACAAAATAATAACATAAGACAAAATACATATCATGCACAACCCCAACTAAATGCAATGGTTAACAACACTTTTATGGCAGAAGATTAAACATTCTGAAGTTTCTGAATCATCAAACCATGAAAATTAAATTCATGTTATAAAATTAGCAGTCAACACCTTTGTAGCAGAAGAAAAGCTAAGATTATCCAAATATGAACTTAAGAACATGTATGATGTTGTTTTATGACTCTAAAGACTATGTAGTAAAACTTCTCTGGAAGCCATAATTGACATAATTTTAAAACCAAGAACACAATCTCCTAATCTGTTGCTTAATGATTTCCTGTAGCATAAACTTGTTTCGCTTTGTGCAATATACAAACCTAGACCAACATTCAATCACATATCATGAAATTATTCACAGCAAACACAGCCTGAACTTAATTTGACCAAAACTATGCTTATTTAATTCATATACGAAATAATCAATCCAAACATGGTTAATTTCATATTCACACTTGCATTGGTTTCAATCAAAACACACCAAAACTCATACCTTGGTCTCTGTTACAGCGCTACAATTAACAGTTATGCGGATAACAAAATAATTGCAGACAATATATGCATACATAAGCATACAATGACACACGAAAGTAAGTTCCATCCAGTCACCATCTACACTAGCAAGCATATGTGCATACCAGGAGATGTTTCTAGGGTCCTTAACAACATTCTTAATCTGACCTTGTGTCAAGCCTAGTTCTTTATTTAAGCAGGTTATGTTTCATGGCCTGCTTAATTTCTAAAGTTTATTTTTAAGTTGATTTTCTGAATGGTTTTTATGTATGATTAGCCAAAGCTCTGATACCAATTGAAACACTTAATCTGAATTACGCAACAACATATAACCATCAACATAACTATACGAATAGAAGACTAACTTGTTACATTAGTGATGAAAAACATGGTGAACAAGAACAAGAATGTTTTTGATCTTCTCTTCTCTTTTGTACTTGAGCTCCTTGAATGGGGTTAAAGATTCTTATGCTCAGCAACGAGAACATAGAGCTAGATGCTATATATATAGGTTACATACTTGTGTCTTACCCATTAAAGTGTACAA
Organism: Geum urbanum; assembly: GCA_946800695.1. Taxonomy (NCBI): domain Eukaryota; kingdom Viridiplantae; phylum Streptophyta; class Magnoliopsida; order Rosales; family Rosaceae; genus Geum; species Geum urbanum. The sequence continues at coordinate 3,148,376 of OX327013.1, forward strand.
GTTGTCCTATTACTTTAAGACTTTAAGGAGTATAAGAGTTTTCCATATTGTGTTCCACAAATGATTTCTAAATATACACAACTTAGATATACAATCTGTGTATTACATGATTTAACATATCCATATGATGGTTTAACATATCCATATAATTTTTGTAATCTAACTTTAGTTTAAATCAGTTTACTTATCGTACAAGATATATGAATATTGTTCAAGTCTATGCTTACATCCGGCCAATAATTGGGTAGTGATAACTGCAAGCCTACAACTAATCTAAGATCGATCCGATCGGCGATCGGACAGATCGAGGACAAAGTACATCGACTCATGCTGCATGAGGGGATATGGGCGCAAGGAAATCCACATGAAAAACGGTCCATATATGTATGTTCCTAGTTGGCTAGTTACCTACCGGTCTCTGCATACGACATATCATATATATGATCCACCTAACGGATTCCATGTCACTTACGGACTTGCAGCTCCGTCATCGGCAAGCGGACTGTTATGGATCACGTTCTTCTTATTCCTTAATTGCTCGTCGAGTTGTAGGCATCGGCAAAGCTGAGCAAGGGCCGGCTCGTGATCTTAAGTGAGCTTTCTCTTCTCTTGCCGAGTTGCGCAGACTTTTGTATGTCGCTAACGGCTGACTCGCTATATATCAACCAAGCTAGACACGCTCCATGTCCCATATCTGTAGGCCATACCGTCGATGGCCAACGGGTTGTCTGTGCGTATTGAGCATCTATATGCCTCAATCTTCCTCCTCTGAGAAGGTTATTGGCTTCCATCCCCTACGCCTTGCCTTGGCGGTGTTTGCATGATTCTAACCAGTTGTTATGGCTGCCTTGGCAATAATTCTGGGTTTCTTTTTCTGGTGTTGTATGTTGTAACTATGGCTAGCTGCCCAGGATTTCGATGTGGCGATATGAATAAAAGAAACCCGCGGTGTGGAAATCTGAGATATAAGATTTTGAACTCGAAGGAAGGAGAGCTTCAGATGATGAGCTTCGCATTTTCCATGCATCTGCTTGATTTTTCTAAGAGTCGACATGAAATGGACAATAATACATACAAAAAATTTGAAAAGGAATACTCAACACAACAATTCTCAGTTTATAAAAATAATAGTAGAAATTTGAAAAGATTTACTTGCAACAGATTCCTGTATTCAACGAATCCTGATGTTAGCTCAAGTACTGGGCAGGTTTGGTTTGGAAATTAGGTTAGGCAAAATGATGGGTGATCAATAAAAAATAAAATGATACAAAAAGAGATCAATTAAAACTCAATAAGGTTACCAACGATCATTTCATGCCAATCCAATGACCAATCAAATTGCGTCAATCTGAGTCACACGACAATACTATTCTACAACATTATTATCCTCAACAGAATTATACGCTATGATTCCATTTCCATAAATCAAACCCAAATTAAACATTGCTGAAAAACAGTGGTTGCTGCTACCATAATTTAAACAATTCAACAACAACATCAGTTTCAATGCTGGCTAATATACAAATTAACACACTTGCTTCCAATGTTCCGATCAGAAGCATTCAACATAAGTAAACAACATTCAACGCCCAACTCCTCCATCCATCAGAAAGCCTAGGAGCCTTTAGGCCATCTATGGTTCATCTAACTGATCCTACAACATTAACAGAATTTCTTGCTCAGGTTCTGTATTTCAAGCATTTAACGACCGACTCTAAACGACAATTAGAGGTGCGCACACTAAGATATACCACCCCATTAAGAAAATTTCAGGATAAGGAGGCACTAACCGTTACATCTGAAGTCCAAAGAGTGAGGTTGTCCCTCAAAAGTTGCATAATGAGAGTGCTGTCCTTGTAAGATTCTTCTCCCAACGTGTCCAGCTCAGCAATAGCTTCCTCAAATGCCTGGTTAGATACAACAAAATTAGTATAGTGGTATCCAAATACAATGCTCAAAGAGAAGACCATTTCAAAGCAAGGTACAGTCGAACTCAGCTCTCACGGAGAGCACTGTCAGTATAAAATAAAATCATTTCACTTGATGTAAAAGTTCAGAAAGATGAGCCACCAATTATATTAGTCTGCAATTTTAAATGTATACGAGTAAGGGAGAATGTTGTTATAGTTTTTGATACGTAATCTGGAAAATATATCAACTAAATCTGTATTTTGTCTACTTAGCTTGGATTTTGTACTATCAGTATGCAAGAGAGTTGGTACAAAATAATCTACTCTGATGTCTACTATGTAGACAGTTATAACAATGAGCTGTAATGTTTCTCAATGACAAGTTGCACAATCAGACACCACAGAATAAATTAATGTTTCCATCACATTAAAACAGACTAAATCAAGGTTTGCAATGAAATTAGTCCTATAAAGTGTATCAAGAATACGGAAAGGCAACAACATTTTACCCAGACAGGCAGACAGCCTCCACCTCCAAACACATGATGTTGCTAATAAACAATTACAGCCTCAATAATACACTTAATTTAGAGTACAGCAGTAAGGAAACAACTATAAAATACACATAAAGTCAATGCCAGCACATTTTAATTTCATCAGATTATCAATAGGGTAATTACTAAGAAGCACAGAAACGTCTCCCATGGGTGGTATCGCATATCGGATACCGATACCGGTACGATACACATGGATACATTCAGATACGGTATCATAATTTGAATACCAACAGGATACGTACATATCTTTAAAAAGATACGTACAAGTGTAATTTAGAGGGATACGTGGGGTAATAGTGTAAAATTACATTAATAAAAATCAGTAAATTGAAAAAATAAGAAAATGAAACCTAATCTAGCTAACACCACCTGCCTCACAACCCACAATGCATCTCTCTCTCAAACTCATCGCACTGAATACACCTCTCACTCAGTTCCTCACCAAAGACCCGTACCCACACACCGCATCTCTCTCTCTCTCAAACACCGCATCTCTCAATGCCATCCGTACCCACACGCCGCATCTCTCAACGCCACCCGTACCCACACGACGCATCTCTCTCGCTCAATGCCAGATCTCTCAAACGCCTCGCAACTTCACACAACCACGCTGACGCGCCGTCGATCTCTCTCAATCTGAGCTCACACGACTCCATTCAAGGTATGTTGATTAGCTTTCTTCATTCTTGTTGTTACAAATGATTAGGCAGATTGTTGATTGAACTTGATTCCATTTCCATTTGTTTCGTGACTCACTGACCGAGTGTTTCATATACTTGAATTAATTCAATTTAGTTGAATACTTGATAGTTGATACTTCATATTATTGATATTAGTGATGTTGATGCACTAATGATGAACATGGTACTGTGTCGGTGATGTTAATGATGTTGATACCCTGATGATGTTAGATGGTTAGAGTTAGTAATGTTATTGTGATTAAGTAATGCCCAACTTTTCCTTGATGAGCCCGATTGGAAGCGATGCTCTTTAATGTCGATAAAGATGAAGACAAACACAATGAAGAAGTTGATTTGGAAAATGCCTAAAGATCTCTACTGCCTCTACATGAAGCTGCTATGACATAAACTTAAATTGCATGCTTATAATTATTTTTTAACTATATTTGAATTTTAATGGATTATTTAATTTCCGTATCCTACTTGTATCGTATCCTTGCATTTTTTGGTTTTGCCGTTTCCGCGTATCGTATCGTATCCCCGTTTCCGTATCCATTTCAGTGCAACCTAGGGTAATTATGTAAAATTTGAAAAATGGAAACAGAGTAAAGGTCCCAGCACCACAAATCCAGTACTTACAGAAACTAAATTCCAACACATCACACTTGACACAACAAGAGATCATATGAATTTTATGATACTACAAAACACAGACTACTACATTAGACTGATTGAGAATGAGAAGTACCTGTTTGGCCATGCTACAAGCCTTATCAGACTGATTGAGAATCTCATAGTAAAACACTGAGAAATTCAAAGCCAGACCCAATCTGATCGGGTGAGTCGGTGCCAGATCCGCAGCGGCCACATCCTATCCAACAAAATCAACACCCGAAAAATGTCAAATTCCAACTCCCAATCAATACAAAAACCGAAACTCAAATCACAATTTACTCAATTAAACACTAATCCAAGGTTCCAATACTCAAATTCTATATTTTCAACACCAAAACTTCACAAATCAAAACACCGCTCAACTCTTAATTACTATTATGACATGCAATTTTATACCAATACTCAGCTCTAAAATTAGCATAACAAAAACAAATTGAGAAGAAGCAAAACGGCGCCGTTTATTTAGTTACCTGAGCGGCCTTGTAAGACAGCATAGTGTCTTCAGCGGCGGATTTCCTCTCATCGGCGGATTTAAACTCCGCCAAGTACCTGTGGTAATCCCCTTTCATCTTCAAATAGAACACTTTCGACTCACTCGACGACGCCGAGGGGACCAGATTCGAGTCCAGAATCCTCAGAATACTAGCACACACCTCCGTCAGCTCCGCCTCCACTTTAGATCTGTACTCCTTCACCAGCGCCACGTGTTCCTCGTTCTTCCTACCTTCCTCCTTCTGCTCGATCGACGAAACGATCCGCCACGCGGCGCGGAGTGAGCCGATGACGTTCTTGTAAGCCACGGAGAGGAGGTTGCGCTCCTCCACCGTCAGCTCCGCCGCCGGAGTCGCGCCGACGACGAGCTTCTCCATGAACTGGACCATCTCCTCGTAGCGCTCGGCCTGCTCGGCGAGCTTGGAGAGGTAGACGAGCTGCTCTCGGGTTAGGTTATCGGGGATTGAAGACGCCATGGCTGCTGCTGAGCTTGTGAGCTGTAGTGCCTGAAAGGTGTTTGTGAAAATGACAGACAAATGAGAAGAGAGAGAGAGGAGAATATAAAGGTTGAGACTTGAGAGGGGTGATGGGGCCGAGGTGGGGGAATGGGGTGAAGAATGGCCGTTGGATCTGAGACTTGGTGGTGTCAGATAATCATCAGCATAATTCCCCCTCAATTATGCAATTACTACTTTCCTTAATTAAATCATTTTAATTACCTCGCTAATACCGACTTTTTTTACTTTTTTGTTCCTAATTTGTCGTTCAATATGCTTTCTTCACTCGAGGAATTTTTGTGTAAAATACTTGGACAGGGGAGGACTCTTCCATGGGGCAAGATATATAGGTTTCCATTTTTGTCCAAGAGGTTTGGACTATTTTGGAAATGAAAGAGGGTTGATTTGTTCATCTATCTCGAAATAGTACTTTTATTGTAAGTGTGCAGTGGAGTAATGACTCAGGGATTTAGGTTCAAAAACAATAATGATTATTCAACCGTTCATGTAATCTGAACAATGAATATAAAACAGTTCATCGTAACCGTATCTTCCATGCTGTTAGTAACGGTCATTATTGATCGATGAGAGATCTATGTTGGTGTAGCTTGTTGGAGATAGACATCCATTTCATAGTTGAGGCCAGGCTGGCAATGACGTTTGAGACGTGGGTGATGACAAATTCATTGGTAAGTAAGCTTTATCAAGGAAACAAAGTCTTGCATATGATGATATGAAAAAAAAGTCTGTTTGAATCTAAAATAAATATTATTTATTTTGTGGATTAGTTACGATTTTTGGGCCAACGTCTGTAGCCTACACGAGTAAACCTTTTCTAGCAGGGAAAGAATCATAAATGATCTTGACAATCTTAGATGAATTGGGAGAAAGAAGGTTGAAGATTCTTGGTAATTAGAGTCATTTAATGATATCAACTGCTAGAATTTTATAACAACTAGGACACGTAATTCCATGATGCCTATAAATAGAGGAAATTTTTATGCAATCGAGACACAATCATGCATACAATTTGCTCTCGGCAAACTCAAGCTCTTTTCGCGAGAAAAATCTTACATCCGACGATCCAAGGATTCTCACTAGACATGGCATGAGGCATTCGAAGATTCAAGGACGGAATTATCTGTGTTTCTCAACACTCACCAAGGAAATTGATCTGCTTTGCACCAGATAGAGTGTGTAAAGCATCGATTTTCATGGTTCAGCGACGAGATCACAAAGCAAGTCCTAGACCACTAGGCAAGAAAAATCCATCGAGTGGGATTAGTGCTCTTCCCGTTCCAGTCGCTTCTTAGAAGATCAGCGGCAGTGCTAGGGACAATCAACGTTATGCTCCACGGCAGTGGCACGCCTAACACATTCACACACGCAAAAAAAGAAAGTTTGAGACTTCTCCAACTTCTTAGGAATTCTGCAGCCAAACTGAGTCTTTAACTTAATTGAAGCCAAATTGCATTGTCAACATCTTGGTTAAGCACCAATGCAAAAGTTCTTTGAAGTCGTCAATGAAATGAAAAGGTCTAAATGGTTCATGTCAAAAGAGGAACATTGACGAAAGCAATGGATCTGTTTGAGGAAATGATTCGAAGGATCAAATTTAATAGAGGGTATGTGCCACAGAATATATGCTACTTCACATGAGTCGCTAGCTCGCCCTGGAATGGTAGTGAATGATGCAACTATGGCTTTGTTAGGATTGGTACGGTGGAGATGGGATTCAAACCAATGCCTAATTCCACGACTCTTTGTCGACTCAATTTGCAGAGAAACGACCTGGATATACAAAATCAAAACCATCAAGAATCCACCATGTTTGTGCAATCAGGATATCAGATGGCAGCTGTCAAATGACCATTGAATATTTCGTACATTGATGACCATTACGAAGATTTATACAAACACTACTCTACGAGATAGAAGTAACATGGGGGTAGGCATAAGCAATCAAAAAAGTGATGCTGATATCCTTTGTTCTCTATATTTCACAATGAGGATATGATGATAGTAACCCCAGAATACATCTAAAAACAACCGTCCTTTTACTCAACTGTGTACCACTTGCAGTTTCAGCAAATATCTGCCATGCACAAATGGATCATTGTACTCAACTATCCCGCATCGCCTAAAAGGATGTTTGTGCATCTTGTTGATTACCATATTGAATGCCTTATCCCAAGGCCATTGCATGTCAATATAAGACCTTTGTAGCGATGTAGATACTCCTGCAGAAATTAAACTAAAAGTTGATAAGAAAAGCAAGTCAAAGAAGGGAAAATGTAGAGCAGAAAGAGAAACATGTAGGATAACAGACAACGAGAAGAAACTTCTTACGGTTATGTTATAATCTTGCACATAAAGCATCCCTTGCTTGTCATATTCTATTCTCTTAGCTGGATCACTCAAAACTGTATGATAAAATGAAACACTGTTAGACACTCACCCAAATTACTCTATTCTTCTACATCTCTCCATGTTCATTCTTCCACAACAATTACTATTACTAAAAAGGTACATTAACAAACAACTTTTTAAGCATTCAAAATCATCCTCGAAAGTCAAATTGGTGATGCAACAATAGTTGTTGCAAAGGCAAGGGATCTGTGGCACCCAAACAATTTAATTAGATATAATACATAAAAGCTAAGTGACTATGGCTGTATATTTGATTAGTGAGTCTACCAAGAAGAATGAACATAGTGTATTCAGAAAGGAACTGTAAATTTTAAGTCTTCACTCAGCTTAAGTAAGTTTTTATGTCACCTCATCAAGTGAGTTGCGTCCTTCTCCCATTACATATTTTCAAGGGTAGCATAACAGAGAACCAAAACTTCACAGACAACCATACACCAACCAAATCTAACCTTAAACGTTTCCTACAGACTATAAGGTATCATAACAAATCTAACCTTAAACCTTTCCTACTGAGTGCAAAATGGGAGTATTTACATCCTCCCATCATACAATCTATTAAGATACCCATAAAGATCTAGGTTTCTAGTGCAACGGCGGAGATATCTGTTGATATGAAGCCTACTTGTGCAATATGATGAGTCCAAGAGGTTCTCTCCAAAGACACTGGAGAGCTAGATGAAGTTATTAAACCAGAAACATGTACACAAAAGAGACGGCATTAGAAACCACAAGAAGCTCACAATCAAGAAACACCATCTATGGTTTACAAATACTTTGAGACCTATGACCCCAAAAAAGTTTAAGGAACAAAGATTTACAAGAAAAGAATTATTGAGAAACAAAAAGAAAAATAGAGTACAGTCAGTAGTCTCAGTACACATATAGATTATATAAGATTTGCACAGACATAAAAGAACGAACACAAAAACCATATGACATTTACTAATTGTGTACTCAGTTCCAATTTATAAATAAGTGGCTATAATACCCAACACATATTTCACACTTCTTCACCTTTCTGCACAACTCCGGCAATACACTTATGTTAAACCAGTCCTGCATTAACTACAAAATGAACTAGACACAGTCTACAATCTAAGATGAGATCATCATCGGTCGCCACGGATTGCTTGTGGCAACTGTACCAAATTCAGACCCGCATTCTCTACTTACACACTTATCTGGCTCGAGTGGGAAAACACCGGGTTCCCAAACATTACCAGTAAGCAAAAAGCTTAAAAGGGGTGGCACAATTCAATGCTCACACCAAAGATTCACACAGTCCTCAAATCCTAGATCAACAACAGCTACATAGGAACTTTGGACTCTCTGATACAAGATCATTAAAACCCACAAAGCCAAAAAAAATTAACTAAGAACACCACCTTATTCTTCCCAGCCCAAAAAAAAATCACACCCAATAACAGACACTAAACATTCTAATCAAACTCAACACCCTAAAATCTCTAATCAAACTCAACTGCATTAGCTAAATGTAAAAGGATAAGCATTTGGGTGACCTTGATATGCCTCGTTTATTTCTTGAAACCTAGAAGTGGAACAGTTCTGGCCTTTTTGCTTATCCGGGTGCCATTTCTGCAGTCACAACACAAAAAAGAAGCAAACTTCATGAATTCTAACGAATAAAGGATCATCAAAACAGCAAAATTAACAGGATCAAAGTGATGAAAAATCCAGAATTGACAAACCAGTGCAAGACGAATGTAATTGGACCGAATGGAATCATCGGTAGCATCATAATCCACTTCCAGAATCTTATAGTAATCCTAAAATAAAACAAGCAGAGTAGATTTCATACGCTAACCCAGGGGAAAAAATCCAAAACCCCAAAAAGAAGAAGAGAGACAAGACAAAGAACCCTACCTTGGGTTTCGAGAGCTCCGAGAAGAAATCGAACTTCAAGTGCGAATCTTGGTCGGTCTGCTGTTGCTGTGTTTCATCCGTTTCGGAGAAATTAACGTCGCCCCACTCATCCCACATCATGTTTGGTTCGGTTTAGTCTTTGTTGTTGGGTTTGAGTGATTTCAGGAGAAGGGATAATAATAACCTGCACGGTCTGAAGTGGTCCTCTGGGTTTCTGTGCGCCTAGAACACGATTACAGCGTAAATGGGCCATTTATTTACGATTTCATGGACACGAGGGATAATTTATAATAAAATATATGTTTATAAGATAATTATAAAATAATAAATAAATTTATTTTTTTAAGGTTATAATATTAAATTTAATTTTCTGACGATGAACAATATCAAAGTTAAATAAGTAATTTTTTATTTAAATTTATGATTTAATCTTGATCATTCATTTTTTTTTAATTTAATCTAACATATGTATTATATCTAAAACTCTTACCTGCTACTTGTTAAAAGAGAAACAGAGAAAAACGATCTAATCAAGTAAATTAATTGACGAATTTGGAAATGATAGAACTTTCATTCCGCAATATTGTTCCTCCTATTCCGCATCTAAATCTCTGATTCGAATTTAAACAAGATTGATTTGTGTGTGTGCTCTGTTTTCGATCCTGATTCCGGCTTGAGAAGATAAGATACGATTATCTAGAAGCATTTTGTGAGCTATTATTATGTCCTGGGTTGGGGATCATTCGGATCTGAAGCAAAACAACGAGGTCATTTTTTGAGCTGAGCTAATTGATTGGATTTCGATTATGCGAGTATGGAATTTTCTCCTCCAAGTGCTATATTCGAAGGTGTTTGCTACAATGACAACATGTCGACATTGGATGATGATAATGATGATAATGATGATGTCAACGGAGGATTGAAGCAAATCGCAAATGGAAAACCTCCGAGGCATATCTCTATGCGCCACAGTTCTAGCTCCATGAAGCTACTTAGCCCACATGATTTGGTAAACCTTCCAATTTAGCAAGCTCAATGTGATTCCAAAGGTAAGGCATTTCATGTGGAGGGTTGTGTCTAATGCCTATCCCTGTATGGCCAATTCGCTCAAAAGGAAGATGGTTCCTTCTCATTTGTGTTCAATTTATGGAGAGTTTGAAGAAACAATGGAGCATTGCCTCCTTCTATGCCCCTGGACCCAACTTGTTTGGTTTGGCAGCTCTTTGGGTTTGTGTATTAATCAATCCAGAGTCACAACTTGGATGCTTGGATCCTAGACTTTATCAAAGCCATTCCGGCTGAGATAGACTCTAAGGAGGTGGCTACTACTTTGTTCAACATTATGTGTGAGATGTGGAAAGATAGATATGGGCAGGTATACAGTTTGAAGACTATGGATCCTTGTGGAGTTATATATATAGGGCTCAAAGTATGCATAGGGATGTTACTGAGACCTTGGAGAACACGAGGAGTTGTGAGAGTTTTGGTGAAAAGGAGGATAACAGTGGGAGTTGGAAGCCTTCTGACCCGTTGATGGTGAAGATGAATGTAGATGGGGGCTTATTTAAAATTTAATTGTAAGACACCATGAATAAATAGAGCACATTGTAACATTATAGAGCTCAAATAACAATCAATGTATTTTACACAGCTATACAAGCAGGTCGTGCATAAAATAAGTTTCATAAAAAGGCGATGCAAAGATCCTTTCTTTTGTAAGTGGTAATGTAAATAAGGTGTTAATTTCTATTGACATGAGTCACATAACCATACATTAACTACCCTACGTTATTTCATACACAAGGTCCTATATAAATTGTGGTTGATTCATCCACTTCTTCATCCCCAACAAACAAGAAAACAATTCCAGTGCTAGCTACAATATCTTAATTATTAATGTTCTTTCTCATGTAAGCGAATCGCAATACAGCTTAAGCAGTCTCGGGAGTAACCCCCAGAATATTTTTAAAAATACTTATTTTTCTACAAAACTGTCAAAGTAAGTGCTGATAATGTTTTTGAAAGTTATTTAAGCATTGTCATTCCATGAGTTAACCATCTTAATATGAATTGGTGACGATGTTCAAATTGGTGCCTACTAGATTTTGTAGTTCCGTGGTCTAATAATGCGTGGGATTTTCTCTCAAAAGAAGAGAGCTTTTGGTAATTCAAGTTGAACTCATATATCTCTTAAGCATTGATGTTATTATAGATTGGAATTAAAGCAGACTGGCGTATACATCAGAGATGTCTTGTTCTTTTCTTGGAAAACAAAAACACTTCACCACTTGTATCAGTTCATGCTGTAATTTTGTCACCCTCCCATTTCAAAATATAGCTCTCACTAGTACCAGATACTATTCCTCCCAGGGCACAAGTAAAGATTGTCTTTTCTGTCATTAGTTTTTAGTATTATTGATGAACCTTTAGGTCAATCTCTCTCCTTAATGTATCACTGTCCTTCAGTTCATTTATTTTATTTTTTGTAGGTACAATGCCCCCTTGATTCTAATTCTGTAATCTACTTTATGCCTGATCTTATTATAATCTACTAGATGGTTTGAGCTTTATAATTTTGTTAGTGGCACAAAGTGCACCAATACAGTTTGAGCTAAATTCCCCCCCAAACAAATAACTAATATAAATGATCATCTTGACTCAGGTTAGAGGAATCAACTGGTGCAGCACTCTGAAAGCCAGGATCACTTACTTTCACATCAAGTTGAGTACATTGGCAATCGTCACATTCCTCCACTCTTGCTTCTTTCTGACAAGCTTTCCAGTTGCCGATTATTTCAAAAGAAACTTTCCAGATTATAACTAGACATATAGATATATCTCCGTACAAAATTTGATAAAATTTGGAATTCATTTGTCTAGTGAAAAAGCCATGCAAAGTAGTGTCAGAAAACAGAATTCTGCTGAAAACTGCTGTGAAGAACAATCTTTGAAAAATCATAACAAATTCATTAGAACTCTAATTGTCATGAAACTGGTTTCTAAATGATAATTGAAGAGTCTAATTTCATTATGGAAAAGAATAGATGAAATTGAGAAGTAAAGGTTACTTGAAATTCATATAAAATACACTGATTTATGTAGTAAAGCCTTTGAGGCATTTTATTGAACACTAGATGTGCAACAAATAAAACATCACAAAATCTACTTCTAATTATTCTAGTAAAGTTGCTAATGTCATAATATCAACAAAACACATCTCATACACTCTGGACTAAGACACTCATAAATTTTAAACAGATTGAAGTAAAACCTTACACAAAAGTGACACTTCAAGATCAGCAAATGCAATTAACGGACTTGATTAATAATAACCTCAAATTATATGACATTTCAAATACCTATGTAGGCCACCATGAGCCTTCATGGGTCTCTACCCATATTAGATGTGTCACCTGACTTCCAATCCTAATGAATTTCCAGCAACGTCACTTCCTTTCTCTATTTTTTGATGAATATATAATTTCAGTTGCAAGGTGTATGCTTTTCATTTCTGTATAGCAAAAACAACATATATATGCTCACCGAATCCTCTTCCAAAACAGAAAAATAAAAATAAGCAAAACCGAAACCTTATTGAACATAATTTATACTACACCATATCTCCAAAACAAAGTAACGCAGTGGCTCAATTCTACGAACGCGTCATTTAGTAAGTTGTGGAGGAAGAGTCATCAAGGGAGTCGGAGACAGAGGAGGAGGCAACAATGGTTAGTGGTTCATGAGGTTGGAAATCTCTAATTCTTGACAAACATACAGAACAACATTATCGCAGTGGGTGAATTGAGCCACGAAATGGCGTCGTATAGCTTCCTGGCATTGGGGTGATGGGGCTAGCGGAGAGGAGGCTCAGTCGATCGTCAAAGATGTTATTGAATAAATAGAAAATATTGCAAAAGAGGATCAAGTACGAGTCAACAACCTTGAATCAAAAAAGAGGAGAAGGAATGGTAGAGGCCTTAACCCAGATGGTAGATTAAGATTACTACATATGGTTGTTAGAGTTACCTTTCAAGGTGTTTATTGAATCATAAGACTACAAATTTGTCTTTTATATTGTAAATTTCTTGTTTAGGTTCATTCTCAACCTTAAACTTGTAACTTTGGCAAGTTACCAAAATATGGTCTTACATTTACTTATTTAGGTTTACATGGAACCTTAACTTAAAACATATGTTTACCGTTTAATGGTTAACCTGTAATATCAAATCATTTTTATAACATAAGTTTTATTGTACGATGTGTTAAAGCATTGAAGTAATGTCCAAATTTGTTATACCCACGTTTGATATTTGTTTTGGGAAAATAACAAAGTACCAGTCTCTATTAACTTTCTTTTCCACCATCCAAAACAAGTTGAAACAAAAAACAGAGATATTCCCTTTCCAAAAATAAAATAGAGATATTAGGTGAGTTCACTGAGTTGTAGAAATGGAAGGAGAGACCTGTATCTTAATTTAGATTTTTGAGATTTTCATTGAATGATATTTTGGTGTCTCATAGACATGGAGTAAGATATCGGATATCGAAGATATATCGAGGGTTCAAAATTTGGATATATCGACGGAAATATCGATCCAATGAAAATTTTGACAGAAAAGACAGAAAATAATAAAAATACATGAAAATTTATAATGAAATTTTTTGGAGGTTGTTATATGATAAATTATCTACCTTATGTGAAAAGAAAATATTGATCAAACATCAAGACATATGAATTTGCTATATTACTATATGAATTAGTTAGTGTTAAGTGTTGATAATTATTAAAATATAATTTAATACTTTTATTTTTATTTTTTGATGGCTAAAACGGCTATGCCATTATACCTTTTGTACTATATATTATACATCACACATCACAAAATCAAATATACAAATACTTCAAAATTACGTAGAGGACCTATGAGGTTCGAAAAGTTTTTGAAAGTTTTTGAAAGTTTCGAAAGTTTCAGAAATTTTGAAAAATATTGGGAATATCGCCGATATATCGGAAATATCGATAATAATCAGAAAATTTCGAGAGATTTAGGGATATAATGGAGGATTTTTCAGGTGATTCAAAAAAACTGAAATATCAGCGAAATATCGCCAAAAATGTCGATTTTACATTCCTTGCTCATAGATTTTTGTTTAGAATGTTGGCTATCTTTTTTTAAAAAAAAAAATTTCATGTAGATGAATGACATTTCAATGATTTCATTAATAAATAGTAGTTTAGAGATATAATTACACAATAGTAAGGCTTAAGCCATATGAAATATCAAAATACCCACTAAACAACTTAGCCAATGATGAAGCGAGTTGGCTCAAGTGCATACCAATACTTAGGAATCAGTTTATTAGATCTTGAGTTCGAGTCACCAATTATTAAGAGTAAAATCACCAATTATTATTTATACTATCGGATGATAGCCATAACTCCTCATAAGCAACTCATATTCTATCCATAATTTACTCATAAAGCTAAAAACTAAAGAAACTAAGAGCATTGGAAATGATACTCTCAAAAAATTAAATAAATTTATTGAATATATAGTTAAAAGGTAGACTCTCCTTTTTAAATAAGGGTGGTGCGGCAGCCCTCAAGTCTTGATTAATGAGAGTGTTGAATACATAGAGGGACATAAAACCTGAACCTTATATTACAATAAGCTCACATAAAATATTTCGAATAATAGCAATACACCCTACAAAAACTATGTAAACAAACATGCACTAAATAACAGAGAACAACTTCTCAGCGGTCATTCTATCTGTTTTTAGGTAATGGCGGTAGATTGGAACGATCCAAGAGCTTTCCCGGCAATTCCGAACGATGAAGCTTCTCCGGCAAAAGCGATGCATCAGTACCCGGTCTGGAACAACTTTCTCAACCCGCTGCCGAAAAACGTCGACACTTTCTCTCATTCAAACACTAGGTGCAAGCAACCATTTGAAAACAGTTAGACCATAACCTAAGGTCGACAAAGCTCAAAGAATGCGCACACGGACAAATCGTCTAAATCACCCAACATACCTTGAAACACAAGGGTTTATTTGCAACATGAAAAAAAATAAACATAAAACCAAAGTAAACCAAAACAAAGAAATTAAGTCTTAGGGTAAATCCCCAAGCCCAACTATGGTTAGGCACAGCAGCCACACCGGCAGTCCAGCCCCAAGAGCATCTTCTTTGACCTACACATGCTCTAAAAGTTTCGTTCGTTGCCACACCAGTCCTCCACCCATCACCGAGTCTTTAATCGGCCACTCTGGTTTGCCCATCTAGAAACGTCAAGAAACTGTGCACTATCATGGAACAACCGATCCTAAAGTACGCATATCTGAAAGGAACAGATCCAAATGCACCATGCATCTCTTGCTGGCTTCTGATTCAATCCCACTCATTTAGGCTAGACCACAAGCAAACCTTTGTGACTGCAGCCCCATTCTCCACCTTAGCACACCACCGTCGAACTGAAAATAGAGAGGAGAGGAACGAAACCAACACAACCCTCCCAGGAACTAACTGCCACCATCGCGCGTAAAAGGTATATTTTTAGAAGCAACAAAAGTTGTGCTCCAACCATGTTAAAGATATAGGTAGTACGAACTCGTATTTATAATAAGTACAATAAATAAAAAACAAGAAAATGATTTTAATTAATGGACTAGGAGCCTTAGGATCTCATTTTTATCTCCTCAAAAATTAAGAAGCTCCTAAGGTTTCCTCTATTTTAGAAGCCTAATAGAGAGCATAGAAATGTAACAAAATTTTAGCTTCTCTCTATATTTCATGTAGGGAAAATTATCCAAATAGTCTCTCAACTATGTCAAGATAGACACTTTAGTAACTATCGTTTAACATATATCAAAATGGTTATCCAACTTCGGTCTCTGTCTATCAATTGGGTCACTCCGTCTATTTTAGACATTATATACTTAACATATAATGGGTAAAAATATTTTTCTGTCTTTTAATTTTATATATTTATAATAATGTCATTACATCAAGTTTTCAAAAAATTATGAAATTTACCAGTCTCTCTCTCTCTCTCTCCCTCTCTCTCGGAGAGATCAAAAAATTATGAAATTTACCAGTCCTCTCTCTCTCTCTCTCTCTCTCTCTCTCTCTCTCTCTCCCTCTCTCTCTCTCTCTCTCTCTCTCTCTCTCTCTTTCCCTCTCTCTCGAAAAGATCAAACATAATAACAATGGAGGATCTCAGCCATGCTGCCGCCTCCTTGCCGTGCCATCGTCCCCGACAACGGCACCAAGAACTTGTTAGGAGAACTAGCCCATAAGTATCTACAATTTTTCCACCTGCAAGTATACGGGGTCAAGTTATAGTATTTGTTAGGAATTCGAGTGTCGAACCCATGAGGATTGACCACTTAAACTCATTAGCTTGACTCGATTAAGCACTTTAGATCACGGATTAACTAGACACAAGATATGACACTAAAATTAAAGCAAGATGTGGAAGTGTATCTCACAAGACTAAGTCCTTTGGAGACTTAGTGTTGCAAGGGATTGTTGAACTACAATGAGTGATTAAATGAAAGATTGATTGATTGCTTACTACTAACTAAATTAAGTGAAAAACATAAAGTAAGAGCAAAACAAAATGCAAATGTTTGGTCGGCTAGAGATGTCTCTACTAGCCAACTCAATGTACCAACAATGTCCAAGTTATGAGTTTAGTTTGATTCACACGTGCTTGTCCAATTCGTGATCCTTTCGAGTCACCATTGGTTGTGAATCGAATATCCTAGGCCATTAAGATAGTAGAAGTGTTCCGGTCTAACATTCAAATATAAAACAAACCAAAACTAGAATGCAACTCAATTACGAATCGTATCCTAATCATACCACATGCCTAATGAGTTCAATATATGTTCACTTATGATGAATGTGAATGATTTTCCTTCCTAAGTCCCCATTAGAAGACCTGAAAGTAAGTTCTAATGACTTTCTTAATCCACACATTTTAGAATATGAATAAGAAGAAGTAAAGATTAGCTACAAAGCCCATTTGAGTCAATGTAAGCTTGACCGAAGCTCCTTGAGTCATTTGGAGTTCAAGAAGGCTTCGATCCATGCTCAAGCCCAATGAAAACTAAACCTTAATCCCATCTTCTCAAATGAAACCCAAGTCATGTTTACATGTTTATCTTCCTTAAGTGAGTGACTAGTTCACTTAGGTTCATTTTTAGCTTCCCTAAACATATCTCAACTTAGTCATGGCTAAGACATGAATATGAAAACATTGAATCTAGCTCAAACATGTAAATATACCACAATCACATCACAAGCTATCAAACACATTCACAACATGTAGTACACTAAACCAAATTCAATTCCATAACTTAAAACATAGTTATATGTACATCAAATAGCTCTAGCCTTCCAAAAGGCAACTACTCACAAAGCATAATGTAAAGCAAGTTTAGATACATAATTAAAGAGATAGAGAGATGTAGAGATAACCCAAGAACTCTCAAGCAATCTAAGTCATCCTTGGTCTTCAAGCTCCATATTTTAGGCTCCCAAATGCATCTAACTTGAGGTATAGGTGAGATAAGAGGGAGAAAAGCTTAATTGCACAAAAGAGGGTGTACAATCAAGTGAGGAGGAGGAGGAAAGGGAGAGAGACCTTAAGGAAAGCAAGATAGCTCCCCCTTAAGGGGTTAATTTGGTGGTGATGGAGTTGGTGTTTAAGATGAAGGAGAGAGCTAAAGGGATAGAGAAAGGTCGAGAGCGGAGGAGGAGGAAAGGGAGAGAGACCTTAAGGAAAGCAAGATAGCTCCCCCTTAAGGGGTTAATTTGGTGGTGATGGAGTTGGTGTTTAAGATGAAGGAGAGAGCTAAAGGGATAGAGAAAGGTCGAGAGCTAAGGAAAGATACTAAAACTATGTAGAATTGAGAAATGAGGTGAGATATGAGTATGGGATGAGGGGAGCTCAACCCTATAGGAAATATAGAGATATTTTTGGTCTATGAAATTGAAAATTAGATGCTTAGACATGATCATAAACTTTTGGCTTTTAGGTGGTTCAAATGTGTAACTCACCCCAAGTCATTTGACTTGTATGTGCATCCATCTCTCAAAATATCTTCTATGTGGGCTTGAACTCTTGAGGCTTTGGTCCAACTTGACTCGACCTTTCCATTGACCGATGATGACTTGTAGGAGTTGACCGTTGGCCGGCCGGACTTGATCGTTGACCGGCGTTGACTTTTTGTCATTTTCCCGCCTTTACTCCATCTTCTCCAAGGGCTTCCAAAATGCGCTCGACTTCTCTAAAAAGTGATTAATTTCTATCTCTTAGAACGTTTCCGTGCCAACTCCCACTTTTCTAGTATAACAAGGAAACATTATAAAAACGATGCTTTATTGATAAAAGGGAAGCAATAAGTATGACGTTATGAACATAATTAATACATAATTATGGGCCTACACTACCACATTTTTAACCATTGCCATCGATTTTTAAATCGCCGGCAATGTTTTTTATCATTACCGGCGATTTTTCCCCCAAAAATCGCCGGCAATGTCTTCTTTTTTTTTAACATTACCGGCGACTTAAATGTAAGTCGCCGTTAATAAAAAATAAAAAAAAGACATTGCCGGCGACTTAAATGTATGTCGCCGGCAATGTCTTTTTTTTTTTAATTACCGGCGATTTGCCGGAAAAATCGCCGGCAATGATTAAAAAAGAAGAAGACATTACCGGCGATTTTTGGGGAAAAAATCGCCGGTAATGATGAAAAACATTGCCGGCGATTTAAAAATCGCCGGCAATGGTTAAAAATGTGGTAGTGCTAACAAACTACTTCACACTTAGACTTTATTTGTCCTTAAATAAACAAAGAAGAAAAGAAAGTAAGCTAAGCTAGACTCAAAGTACAAAAGAATTACAAGACTAAACACAAAAACATGGAAGTGTCTCGCATAATGAATATTTTCTCTTAAAATACTATGGCTAATGGATTGAACTTTTCTTAAGCAAAATTAGAATATGGAATCAATGCATGTCTAGTAAGTCAAACGTGCTACATGTAAAACTAAATGCATGCATTGAGATATATTCAAACTAACATGTTCATAACCATCTAACTCACAAGAAATCACTCAATGCACTCAAGTGTTTAGAGGGACCGTGCTTGCACTCAAAAATAAAATTGACACATGTTTTCCATAGGGTTGCTCTTCAACCAATTACTCAAACCATTCCACACACAAAAATTTCAAATTAAGAGGACTTTTATTTAGGTTGTAATGAGGCTTTGAGGGATGAGGTTTAATAGAAAGAAATGGATATGATAATCAAAGACCAAGCAACCTAGCAAGTAATTCACAAGTTGAAGTACCTGTAAACTACTCCTCCGTGCTACTATTTTCCTTTTTCAAATCAAACTACTTCTCAAACCACTTATTCTTTATGTACAACACACACTATTTTCGTGAAACTTTTTCTATTTTTTTTTCCTTTTCTTTTCTTTGGTACTGTTTTTCCAATTTTTTTTTCTTTTATTTTTTGACTACTCTACAACTCAATAAAAAAATGACCACCCAATACCTTCTCCACCTCACACTTTTCTTTTGACATTCTTTGTAATAAGTACAACACTACAGCTGCATCCAAATAGAACTTAATCATGCATCATTTGCTAGTTTTCCGAGTTAGAGATAGTATAAGTGTTTAATCTAGGTAGGTATTTGTGGTGTTCATGAAAGAAAAGGTTAAGCATTAAAAGGCTCAAATAGGCTCACTAAAGGATATATGCATTATATGTTCAAAAACTATTTAGCCATGGTGGTGATGCTAATGCCTCTATCATATTTGAAAAATAATCATGTTTCGAAAAAATGCTTTGCACGATTTAAAGCAAGTTCTAGATCACACATAACCAATTGATATCACACATGAAAGCATGGGTGCATTAAATAAGCTAGTCATGTGCAATTTGACTCAAAATCTCACATAGGCAATGATAACTTTGAAAAATGTTAATTTATCTTTTTCTCACATGCACACATTTTGAGGGACATATGCTTTTCAACCGATAAAAAATGTATTGTTTCCATTTTTGTTTAACACATGCTTAAAATCATTAATCTGTTAGCCATAAATTTAATTTCATCATCGAGAACCATTATTAGGACACAAACACACCAAAACATACAAATTTTTGCATTATATTTTCTCAAATTTTTCAAATTTTTATGGATTTTAGGATAAGAAGTGATACGACTTAGCCTACTATCTCACACTTTAGAATCAAATTGTCCTCAATTTGCGTCAAGCCACATAATAAACAAAAGTGTACACAAGATAGCAAAGACATCATCATTTCAAATTTTATTCTCCTAACACATGTTCTCTTAGGCATAACAACTATCATGCATTCATACTTAAATGGTCATATAGTCTCTAAGAAGTAATAAAGCTATTAGAGTCCTATCAACCACAATGAGGGCATGCATACTAATCACATTTCAAAGAAAAATAACATTATAATCTAGCACATAACATGAGGGAACCTCACACTTAGAACTTGAACACCTTGGCATGGAATGATTAGAAACTTATAAAGGCATTTAGTTCATAATAACAAATATCACAACATGTATCGCACAAAAATTACCACATGCTAAAATGACTCAAACTATATACTAAGCATCATTCTCAATAATATTCACATATCATGCTAGAAAAGTAAATAGGGTAGGGAGAAAGAAATGTAAACACTTTGTGGACCGCCTCCAAGCTCCATATGTGTTAGAATGTAAACCAACAAGGGCCAAGCTAGGCCTCGCCATCCAAGGTTGCATCGGCTTGGTCATGATCCTCAAATGGTACTCTTAGACTTGTCTTGGCCTCAAGGAATTACTCTATGCTCCATATCTTAAAGTCTTAAGCTCTTGGACTTCAAATCTCTACAATTGTTAACTTGGTTCAGGGGAATCAATCGACGGGTCGAGAACCTCTTTCGAATGGTCGAATTTGTTGTTCGGTACCATTCAGAAGGATTCCTTCAATGGGTCAAAGATATCCTTTGACGGGTCGAACTGGTTCCAGGGTGATTTTTCGACGGGTCAAAAATTTTCTCTGATGGGTCGAAAATTGCCAGATTTGGCCATTCTTCAAGTTCTTGACTTCCATGCCTATTCCACTATGTTCTATGCTCCTCCAACCTCACAATTATTCCTCTAACATACCAAAGGTGTCCGACCATCACAGGTTCAAGTTTATCGATGTTAACACGGTCGGTGAAGGAATGAGTATGTCAAGCCATCATGGTTGGGTCCTTAAAGTGATAGACCTCCGCACTCTATTTTGTGTTTTGCTCGAAAGCCTTAATTTGTGTCTCATGGAGCTTGAAATTTCTCTCATTATTCAAACTCATCAAATGGACGACTTCTTGAGGACATAGCTCAAACAACTTGTAATTAGCACTCCTCAAGGGACTAAGGCTCTTCAAGGTGACATTGCTACCAACTACCGATGTTGGTTTCTCAAGCTTGTCCATCTTCAATTTCTTCTTCTTTTCGTGATACCTTGGCTTGTGCGTAGTAGCCTTTAGTAGCTTTGGGATCGCATCAACATTTGCATCTCGCGCCTCTAGCAACTTCGTGAGAGATCCGACATTAAGCTCTACCCCCAACCTCTTTCGACTCTTGTCACATCTTTGCGTTGCCTCGCAACGCCGCATGTGGCCTCTCGCTCCTCTCCACAACTATCTGTGGATGCCCATTCAAAAAAATGGCAGTGGGTGTCCTTTTTAAAAATAAATGATAGTGGGGTGCCCAAATCAGATTCAATGGTGTCTACAGTAATTAAAAAGAAGAAAAAAGAAGAAAAGGAAATAAAATATTCAAAAAGATGTATATGCCCCCCTAAAATAACAGAATATTCTAGGGTTTAACGTCCGTTGAGAACGGGTGACCATTTTGATATACGAAGACTAAAGTTGGATGACCATTTTGATATATGTCTAACGATAGTCACTAATGTGTCAATCTTGACATAGTGGGGTGGCCATTTGGATAATTTTCCCTTTTATCTAAGGAGCTCTAATAGGGAGCCCCATTAAACATGTTCTAACCGATCAACTTATTAGATATGTCCTTCCTCAACTCCCTCCATGAATGACTCGAATAAATCAACTCATGTCCTGCCTCACAAGCTCTTCCTCAATGGACTCCCATTGGGCACAAAGGGGTTGACGTCTTCCTTGCCTGAGGTGAGGATCGACATCATCAGTATTTGACTTGTTCTTGGAACCCATAAGTTGTCCTCTGACTTCTTAGTTAGCAAGACCATGAGAGTATCACTATGCTCTTGAAGCACAAGTGAAGTCTCAAAATCTAAAAGCCAAAGTCAGACAAACTTAGTCGTGGTTTTTGCAATCTTCATACATGACTAAATGAAGTTGTGCATTGATCGTTTGCTCACTCAGTCACTCCATCCCACACCATCACCGCTAGATCAAAAGTAGCATTGGCTGCTATAATGTACATAAGGTAGGTGGCAACAAATGCTATGTTTCACGGTAATGGTGGTGGTAATAACTAATCAGAGCGATACAATTGCTCCCAAAATTATTTCGTAATCACCAATCTAACATGAAAAAAAATTCTTTGTAAGATACATTTTAAGTTGGATGTCTCAAATTCGTAATCTTGTATCGAATTGGATAGCAAAAACGTAATAGTCTCATCTACACTGGCGGTAACATTCTACCTCCCTGACTCTCTCACCTAGGGCTCGACAATGGGCCGGGCGCTTAATCCCAAGCCCAACGGGCTGGGCCGGGGTTTAGCTCAATGTCTCCAAAATTTGGGCCAGGCCGAGCTTTTTCTAAAATTTGAAGCCCACGGATTTTTTGGGCCGGGCCAATATTTTTTGTATTAAATAAAAATTTAGAAATTAATAGTGTTTAACTATCAAATATATCAACAATTATATATATTAATGTAACGACCTGAACCGTGGAATGTGCACATATTGGTCCGAGCCGTGATTATTGTGAATTAATCGTACTCGTGAGTTTGTTAACGACTAAATTATTGGGCAAGAATTTGGTTTGAGTTCCTTCGCGGGAATTGTAGAGGATTTAATTTCGAGATCGTGAAAATTTTCGGAGAATTTTTCGGATAAGTGGGCAATGTTTTATCGAGTTTTGAAGTCGGTTGGTTAATGTGAATTTAATCGTGACCGTCCGATTTGGATCAGATTGAATTATAGCCGTTGATTTGGGGATAATATGTGTAAAGTATGTATACGGTATAAATACGAAACAAATTGGGAAACTTTCTATTTTTGGAAATACCCGTTGACCCACGGGTCAAAACTGATCCGTTTGGGTCGTGAGCTTCTCGGCGTCGGTGTGCCTTATTCCAGCATCTTTTGGCCATGGTTCCTTCATGAAAGTTGTGGGCTTGAGCTCCTATTTCTTTTGATAGGTGAATCACTCATTTTGGTTACCGGATGAAGAAGATACGACACGGTGAAGTTTGGAGAATTCCGGCCGAATTTGCCGGCGACGGAGGTGGTGGAGACGGCGGCGATGGAGATCAACCTTGTGGGGGTTTTGTAGCCCATGGAGAGGTGAGTCTATTCCAAGTGGTTTCAGCCCTTGCCGTACCTGGTGGTGGCCGATCGGTGAAATTGAGTTCCGGCGAGGTTTTCGAACTTCACGGTGAGTTTTGGACATTTTCCGATTAAAATTGGACTTAGATTTAAACTACAAAGTTGTTGAAAATGTCGAGATCTTCAAATTGATGTATAGGTCAAAGATTTCTGGGTTGGTTGATTTTCCGGCGGCGGCGGCCCCACGTGCTGCCGTGCATGGCGGAGCTCCGGCGAAGTAAGATTTTTGGCAAGTTTTATGTCGTTTCTCTTGTTTTCACGTGCCGAACGCAATGGTGAGGTTTTTGAGTTGAGTTGAATGTTCTAATTTGGGACAAGGGTTGTTTGGGTGAATTTTGGGAATTTTGCTATTCTCGTCGATATTTCGAGCGATACGTCTTTCGAGAATGCGGGGTTCTTGACGTATTAGCTCCGTATGATGTGTTTCAATATTTATTGATCATATCCCTGTTATTCAGGTGATCGTGATCAAGTGTTTGACAAGGGATCTTCTGCCGGACCTCAGAGTTAGCTTCGTACTGTGAGTGGACATTTATTTTCACTGTCGTAGCGAGTTCTTTGTTTCAGTGTTTGTTTCCAGTATAATGTTCAGATTATTTATCATTTTGAAGGCATTGTATATTTTATTGGTGATGGCATTTATTTATTTAGCATCGATGCATTGGCTACGCGGCTGATCACCGGTAGTCCATCTATCAGGCTTGAGAGATTCGATTGATATGCCGACTAGGCTTGAGAGATTTGCCTAGTCTATCACTGTCGGGCTTGAGCGATTCACCCGACATGCTACTCTGGCAGGGAAATCCGTCTGAGTGGCGACCTTCATTTATTTAAAGAACTCGCATTATTTTTGTGAATATATAAATGGTAAGAGACATATTATTATTTTCGTCCACTCACTTTAACGATTTTATTTGCCTTTCCTCTGGGCTTTTCGGTTTTCTTTGCCCAGTTTGTAGTTTGAATTCCGGGGTTGCATGTCGACGGTGGAGGCGTAAAGTTCAGGTCACACTTCAGTTCGAGTAGGTTCTTTGTTCAACCTACTGGTTGTATATGATGTATATAGGCGTCGCTCTGAATACTTATGTTTATTTTCAGTTGAGTGTATCATTGACTGTTTTCTGGATTTCTTGTAAACCTTGTGGTTTATTATTATATATGATGTTGAGAAATCTGGATGAGGAACAGAGCCCCACGGTTTGCCTTTTGTGGAATATTCGAAGTGTGATTCTCTTTGCAGGTTTTAATATTGGCTCATGTATTTCAAAGTAAACTCTGACAAAAAATTTTTAAGGTCATGTTTTCGAAGGGGTTTGATTTCAATTTAGTCAACTAAATCGGGATCGGGTCCTTTCAGTTGGTATCAGAGCATTAGGTTTTAGGTTCTATAGACTCTTGTAGTTGTGTTACTAAGGGTATTTGAGAATGTACAGCATATCGGGAGTGATGACCCGACTGGCCAACGGACAATCATCAATGCTCTAGAGTGTTATATGCTTTCAAATATTTGAAGTTTCATGATTACAGTCCTTGTGTTGTGGGAATTATGTCCTTTCATCTTTAGGATGCCTCCTCGACGTGGAGTCTGTGCTAATGGGGCTGGGGATCCTATTGAGGATCATCATACGCACGACTTGCTTATGCGAGTGTTACGTTTAGAACAGCGTTTTGACCTTGTGGTCAATGCTAGGACAGCTGGAGCAACTATCTTTTCTGGCTCCTCTGATCCTGAAATATGTGAAGCTTAGTTAGTCCCGATGGAGCATGTTTGTGAGCGCCTGCATTTTACTCCTGAATAAAAAACTGTAGCAGTAGTGGGTTTGCTTGAGTCAGATGCCTACTTTTGGTGGGTTGGTACAGACAGAGTTCCTATTGATACTCCATGGCCTTTATTCAGAGATTTGTTCATGCGTCGATATTTTAATCAGGCTACTCAACAGAGGAAATATGAAGAGTTTACCAACCTGAGGCAGGAAAATATGTCAGTGCTTGACTATCGAGATAAGTTCACCCATTTGTCGCGGTTTGCACGTGATATGGTGGCATCAGAGGAAGCAAAGTGCAGGAGGTTTGAGTTGGGTTTGAATCTAAATATCAAGGGAAATTTGACCACTATTCCTCGAGTTAACTTTGATGAGTTTATTACTGCTGCACTCAGAAGTGAAGACATTGAGAGGGAGAGACAGATGCGGTTTCAGACGCGTTGCTTTGAAGAGGGTGGACCTAGCCAGGGTGCCTCGAAGAGGTTGAGTTCAGGTATTTTTGGATCAGCATCATCTTCTGGTAGTGGACCTTATAGATATCCTCCTAGTACTGCTAGGCAGAGTCAGAGATGGAGGAGGAGTCGACCGCAGAGGCAGCAGTCGAGTAGGAGTTCCAGTGGATCGAGTTATCCTCGACCTATCTTCAGCACATCAGCTGCCCCAAGGGATATTCCATTATGTAATCTTTGTAATAAACGACATCATGGTTCATGTTACCGGGGTACTATGAGTTATTACCATTGTGGCCAGGAGGGTCACTTTGTGAGGGAGTGTCCTCAGCTTGGCACTTTTGGTGGTGTTGCGGATCAGAGTACTAGACGAGATCAGAGTACTACTTCTGGTGATCGTGCAACACAACTTTCTGGACAGGGTGGTCAGCAGAATCGCGACCAGCGTGGACGACCAGCAGGGCAGGGTCGAGTTCATGCCATGTCTCTACGTGAGGACAGAGCTTCCCCATAGGTTATCATCGGTATGTTGTACATTTTTGGTCAACCAGTTCTTTCAATTAAATAATATGTTAGCGTATAAATGAATGATATTAAGGTAAATTAGAGAGTTTAGAAGTTTATATTGATAAAATAATCTATAATATATACAATCGATGAGTTAGACAAGCTTGGTCCTACGGGTAGGGCGGGCCTCGACGTGCCTTGACAGGCCGGACTTTTTTAGGTTCATGGATTTTGGGACCTTGGCCCGAGCCTGGCCTCATGCCCATAGGACTTGACTTTTTCGGGCCTAAACTCGAGCAGGGTCGGCCTTGGGCTTTTCGGGCCTCGGGCCGCCCATAGGTTTTTTGGACCTATGAGCTAAATAGTGACCCCTCCTGGCCTCACCTTTCTCAGTTTCTTATAAAAAAAAAAGGTTTCGACTATTTACTGCCAAATTTTACTTTTCTCACCCTATATCATTTGAATTATTGAATTACTATTCTCTTCTTATTTAAATTTACATAAACGTCCATATTCTAAATTTGTATTGCTTCTACACCCCAACTCAAATCATACTGGGTAAATTATGTGCGCGCATGAAAGGACTTGGGTGAGTCGTTCTTCAATTTTCTTGAAGTCATTATAATCATCGTTATCAACAAAGGATGTGTAAAAATTGGATTGTTCGTCAAACTTTTGACAAACCGTAGAATAATAATATTTGATAATGCATTGACAAATGTTGATATGATATTCATCAGCGTTCTGACAAACAATAGTACGATATTTGTCAAGGTCCTGATGATTGAGAGTAGACTTGTTTCCTAAGTAGTGGGTGCTTGGTTCATCAGAGTCTTGAGAAATGCTTATAGATTATTTGTCAAAGTTCTGACAAACATGGGTACGTTGTTCGTTAAGGTCCTAACGAACGAGAGTTCAATCGTTTTGTAAGTAGTGGTTGCTTAGTTCGTGAGAGTCCTGACAAATGCTTAAAAATTATTTGTCAAAGTCCTGACAAACATGGGTACGTTGTTTGTTAAGGTCCTGAGGAATGAGAGTAGAGTTGTTTTGTAAGTAGTGGTTGCTTGGTTCCTGACGAACGAGAGTAGAGTCGTTTGACTAAATCGTTTCTTAAGTAATTGATATTTTATTTGTTAGAGTTTTGATGAATGCTTAAATATTATTCGTTAAAGTCCTAAAGAATGTTTTTCTTTAATATGATTTTTATGAAGATTCACTTTTTACACCCCAAGTGATATTTTTGTTATGCGTATCATGTACACCTCAAAGGGGTATTTAGGTCAAATAATGGGATATATTCAACATTTGACATGTTTTGAAATATTTTTAGAATGAGACTTGGCTACTCAGCCATGGATAGCAAGAGCTGTCCACGACCAATTGAAATTTGACACGTGACATTTTTGGTTTAATCTCTCCAAGTTTTTGGCTTTAACCTATCTTCTTATTCTCACAATTAACCCAAAAATGTCATGTGTTGAATTTTGATTGGCTGTGGGCAGCCCTTGCTACGTATGACTGGGTAGCCAAATCTCATCCATATTTTTATGGGATGTAATAGGTAATAGGGTGTATTGAGAAGAAGAAAAAAAAGGAGCTTCATTTTTCCGCTAGGGAGTAACAGTTGGCCCTTAGAGCATATGCACCGGTGGGAGTCCTCCTATTTGAGGAGGAGCAGACACTATTTGAGGTGGGGTAGACACTATTCATCAAATAGGAGGTGCAGATTTTGTTTTTCGCGCAGCGGTGTACAAAAATAGCACCTCCTATTACTGTTCATAAATTAATTTTATTCCGATTGATTTTCAACAAATATATAGACGACATGTGTCGTTGTCGTATAAATAATTGAATAAGATTCCGGGTAAGACTTTTGACCAATGACGAGTTGACACGTGTCACACTGACAAAACGTTATCGTGTAAATAATTGTACAAAATTTATGATAAAATTTCCGACTAATCCTGAGACAACACGTGTGAACACCACGTATCGTTATCGTCCAAATAATTGAATAAGATTCCTGAAGAGATTTCCGACCAATTGGTAGACGACATGTGTCATCATTTTTCAGACATCAGAAAAGCTAGACTTGACTATAAATTTATAGGTTATGGCTCCTTGTAGACGACCAATGTAGTATTTATAGAAAAATTGTAGGGTGTCATTTGCAGTTTTTGTGATTTTTCTTGGATTTTTTTGGATTTTTTAGGGTTTATTTTGTAAAATATATCAATTTGACCGTTATACCTAAAGTAGCCATTTTGGTTGAATCTCAACCGTCCGATCAGAATTTTAGATTCAAAATGGAAGGTCCACATCCACTTGACCGTTAGGCTTTTAATCCACTCAATAAGGCCACGTGGCACCATACGATTGGTGCATAATTTTTCTTATCCAGACGTAAAAAGAGTCAGCTTGGCGTCACTTACGTGCGTGGGCTCCACTAAGATGCTCGTGCTGCAGATCGAGCAACGACTGCTCGAGCAGTCGCTCGCCGAGCTTGTCAACGAGCAGTCGCCGACGTCCTCCATCACCGCTACACCTATATTTTTCGCTGCTCGTGCCACCGACTGACCGGGTCCACCGAATTCTGCCCTGCTCGTTCTGAAAAATAGCACCTATGCAAGTGCTCTTATGTCATGAGATCGTCTGCCCTTGATTCGACCTTCTATTGTTCCTTAAAATAAAAAAAACTCGTGACAGTATATATAAGTATATATATTCGTCCTTTCTAGGCATGTTTCATGACGTTTTGACAAATTTGACCGTTCAAAGACACCGGCGAACCCCTGACCCCTCAAAGCGCGAATATTCGATGGCTTTTTCCGTAAAAGAAGTCCAATGGAGCCCCATTTCCGTCCATAGCTTAAAAAGCTACCAGCAAATCAATGTGTGATGGACGTCTTTGCCTGCGGATTTATAGTCCTTCACAAAAGGCCAACAATATTTCCAACTCCCCCCAAAAAGCAGCTATGGAGTCAGCTCCCAGCCACTGACTACAAAATTTGTGACCCAAATATTCCACCAATTTTCAAAAAAACAATGGCATCAATCTCCAACATTTGCTCGTCTTCTCCGACTCTCAACCACCAGCGTACTCCAAAACTGGCGGCGGCGGCGGCGAGTCTGGTACGGAGAGACTCGGTGTCGTTCCCTCCGATGCGGCTCAAGGCCGGCGATCGCAGCTGTTGTTTGGCTCCTCAGTCGATTGCGCGGGAGGTCTCGTGGGCCGGAGTGGTCAACGTCGCTGCTGACGACGGAGGTTTGATCAAGAAGAAGAAGGAGGTTCTGGAGAAGGATCCCGGGGCGCTGTGGCGGAGGTATGTTGACTGGCTGTACCAGCACAAGGATTTGGGGCTGTATTTGGATGTGAGTCGGGTCGGGTTCACGGACGAGTTCCTCGAGGAAATGGAGCCCCGGTTCCAGGCGGCGTTTAAGGCCATGGAGGATTTGGAGAAGGGAGCGATTGCGAACCCTGACGAGGGAAGGATGGTCGGGCATTACTGGCTCCGAGACCCGAAGCTCGCCCCGAACTCGTTTCTCAGGGTTCAGATTGAGAAGACTCTCGAGGCACTGCTCAAGTTCTCAGACGACGTCGTCAGCGGTAAGGTCAGAATTGTCATTTCAATGTTGTATGTTGTTATTTGGGAATATGAATCTCACTTTGATAACAATGTCGATTGATTGATTGAGGGGAAATGGTTTTGCAGATTAAGCCGCCGTCTTCACCGGAGGGTAGGTTTACGCAGGTGCTTTCCGTTGGAATCGGAGGCTCGGCCCTCGGACCACAGTTTGTTGCTGAGGCATTGGCGCCTGATGTTCCTCCTCTTAAGGTACATTTGACATTGATAAAGCAAAGCTTGTATAGACTGGAGAGTGAGTTGAAAAAGTAGGTAATAGAGGTTGTACAATTAGCTGATGAATCTGCCTGCTGGTTTATTTTACGTGGCAGATACGGTTCATTGATAATACCGATCCAGCAGGAATTGATCATCAGATCGCGCAGCTAGGCGCCGAGCTGAAATCTTCTCTTGTTATAGTTATCTCAAAGGTTTGAACTTACGTTTTCTGCTGGTGTGTAACATAAATCACTTTCATTTTTATTTTATGTTTTTTTTTATAGATGGAGAGGATCAAGAAAGGACATCTTCAATTTAAAATTTTGTGGATACTATATTACACTAGTATGTGGCATAATTCAATTATTTTAACCATAGATCCTTTAGATTCTTATGCAAGAATTGAGTCTACAAAAAATCAATCAAATCCATAATCAAATGGTCATTCAAATTTGTGTAAATAAATGAAGATCATTAGATAGAATAATAAAAAGAAAATGTTAATCAAATGGTTAAACGTTTTCCAATTTGGCTAATGTTTGGTAGGATTGATATTTGTTGGTAACTTGAGAATAAGTGGTTTAAAGTACTGAAATACATGCTAAAATTAAAGAGGTTCTCACTTTTTGGAGTTTAAGGATGTCCTCTCTTGATCCCCCCTCTTTTATAAAGACTCTTCCGTTGGTTCTGGGACTCTTGAATTCTTTTCTGTTGTTTTTCAAATCAATATGATGATTGGAAAATTGCAGCTCAGATGAAACAATTTCTATGAGTAACAAGACACATAGATTACACTTTAAAATGTTTAATAGGACTATTCTGATTTTGGAGGTCTTAGAGTGGAGGTTTTGATTTTTGAGGATCTTTATTGGTCTAAGTCTATATTTACTTTGTAGTTTGTTTGAGATGATGCTTTAATATATCATTTTTAAGACAAATACGTCTTAGATTCAATAAAGAGAGATTAAGGACAAACAGGCCTTAGACTGTATGATAAATGAGTGTGTGGAAAAGATGGAGGCATGTAGTATGCATTTCAATCTGGTTTTGTATTCTATACATCTTATTCTTGTGCTTTTTTTAATGCACATTTCTGATATTATCTCAATTTTCATTTGTTTTGCAGAGTGGAGGTACTCCTGAAACTAGAAATGGTTTACTTGAAGTACAGAAGGCCTTCCGTGAAGCTGGCCTGAATTTCTCAAAACAGGTTTTGATCTCAGGTTTTTCTTTCTACTTTGTTAAAATTTCCATGTGTCATAGTAGAAATGTTGGATCTGCTTTGGTGAAATTGGACTTGTGGTAGGATATCATGTAGTAACTCTTATTTTGATTATTCATGCCATTTATCTTCTCATATTCTTTTGTTTCATTTTAGGGTGTCGCTATAACTCAAGAAAATTCTTTATTAGACAACACTGCTAGAATTGAGGGCTGGTTAGCACGATTCCCCATGTTTGACTGGGTTGGTGGCAGAACATCTGAAATGTCTGCAGTGGGTCTTCTTCCAGCAGCGCTTCAGGTTGGTTATCTAGAATGTAGGTTTTCACATAAACTCATGCTTTCATTGTATTTCTTAATTTTAACGGTCTTCTATCTTGATCCTTGCTTCAGGGAATTAACATTAGGGAAATGCTTGCTGGTGGATCATTGATGGATGAGGCAAATAGAACTACTGTGGTAAGTCAAGTCTTTACTTATGCAGTTATGCTTTTAATGCTTGGACATATTGCTACAATTATTTTGAAGGAAATTTCTGAGTTATCGTGTCAGTATTTTACATTATAGTTTCTGTGAGTTAGTATCTCTTGCCTGCTTCCCAATATTACTTCTCTGTGAAATAGTGTTGGACATACCATATCAACAACATGTTGTGGTTGTTGCTTTCAGCTTAAAAGGTACTTGTCATTGTCTCTGCTGGTAATGTGATTAGTGCTCTTTCTCAATGGTCAATGATTCTCATGTCTGACCTCCACATTGAAATCAAAACAGCAAAACTACTTGTGAATATAGGCTCTTTTGTTTATCTAGTTCCCCCAAACCAAATGAACAGCAGAAGACGAGATAAATAGTAATTCATATCTTATTTCTTCAGGTCAAGAATAATCCTGCCGCGTTGCTTGCTTTATGCTGGTATTGGGCTTCTGATGGAGTTGGATCGAAGGTATTGCTGGCCCTATATTAAAGTTTATAGTTGCATCATAGTTCAGAGTTATTTCTATACTATATGGATGGTTTGTTTCTAAAGATATAAAAATGTTCCTTTGGGCTTTTCTCAGGATATGGTTGTTCTTCCTTACAAGGACAGCTTATTATTATTTAGTCGGTATTTGCAGCAGTTGGTTATGGAATCGATTGGGAAAGAATTTGACCTTGATGGTAATCGGGTATGTGTGACAATTGGTTGATACTCTTTTATTGATTTTATTTCAATTTGAGTGGGGAAAGGATTATAGCTCAATCATTTTTTTTGTTTTGGTTGTATATTATAGCTCAATCATGGTTTAATGGATATTTCTTGGACCAAAAGTTAACCCAATAAGGCAGCTATGTCAACAATGAAGTCATCTCTGGCTTGCTAGTTTATAGATAATTTTACTCATCGCATCAATAAATTAGCCTAGAAGATAGAGTTTCAAGCTTTTATCAAGTAATACGAGTATAAAATTGAGGACACAAAAGGAATTACTTGAAAGATAGAAGAAAATAGGAAGGACAAAATGGGTATGTCCCCTGTTCCTAAGGTAGTATTGTTCTATAATTTTCAGTCTGATATATTGTGTTGTGTCAGTTGGTCTGTTCATCAAGTAGCAGGATCAATTATTAAGACAGTCCTTTCTTTATGTCAAGATTCTGTATATTAGATTTAGCATGGCCTGAAGCTCACATTTGAAAATTTACAGGTGAATCAAGGACTCACAGTATATGGAAATAAAGGGAGCACGGACCAGCATGCGTTAGTTTTCCGCTTACTTTATTTATTTCTGAAAAGAAATAATTTTGTTGTAAATTATTTTGAAAGTCTGATGCATTTGTTATTGCAGTTACATCCAACAACTGAGAGACGGCGTGCACAATTTTTTTGTGACATTCATTGAAGTATTACGAGATAGGCCCCCTGGTCATGATTGGGAGCTTGAACCAGGCGTCACATGTGGTGACTATCTTTTTGGAATGCTTCAGGTAAGATTTATATTAGCCGGATAATTTTGTGGTGTGGATTTCTGTTAAATTGTACTTGCTGCTATGTTTTTTTTTATCCCAGTCTAACTAAATTGAGTTCTTACAGGGAACACGATCGGCTCTTTATTCTAATGATCGAGAGTCAATTACGGTTTCTGTGCAAGAAGTGACACCCAGATCTGTAGGTGCTCTTATAGCACTTTATGAGAGAGCAGTTGGGATTTACGCCTCACTGGTCAACATTAATGCTTACCATCAACCTGGTAAGTAAAACTATTTTGACCGTCCTTAGTTTTGAAAATGAGAAAAGGTAGGTCTTCTTTTAATCTGTGTGCATCATACATTTTTCCTTGATATTGGTCACTGGACTCACCCAAAATGTACTGCTGGTTTTTTGTTTGTTTGTTTTGGTTTAATCAGTCTGAGTCAATCCCTGTGTTTCTTGTTTGCAGGAGTGGAGGCCGGGAAGAAAGCAGCCGGTGAAGTATTGGCTCTTCAGAAGCGGGTTCTACAAGTACTCAATGAGGCCAGGTATGATGTCATTATGTCATGCAAAATCACTCGAGCAGTGTAATGTGCATATGTCTATCGCTGTTTTTCTTTTCTTTTTTATCGTTTACAAAGGCGCATAAGTTCTGAAATGAGAAGCAGTTTCAGTTCTTTGGTATTTGTTCTGGCGTATACTTTTGTATTTGTGATAACAGGAGATAGGTCAGCTGCTTTGTAACAAAAATTAGTCATCTAAGACATGCCTGTATTTACTGTCTTGTTTGGTTTTCAAAGTCTTAAGAATGTAGGAAAAAGAAAATTTGGAATGTTTTGCTTGATATTCTTATGAGAATGTGACAACATATCATTATTTAGAAAGATTTTTACTTGGAAATGTGGAATGTTATGAAATCTAAGGAAAACCAGAAACGTCACAAAGTGATGTAAATAGTGGTCACATCATCCTTGTATTGAAATGTCATAAGGTTTTGGGTGCAAAGTTTTCTTCCAAATATGGCAAGAAGATATGTGGTGGGTTTTACCTGCAATGCTACTAAGAGCAGGTGACAAATTATTATTTGGAAAATAGACAACCCCATGAGGGGACCATTTCTAAAATGTGACCTATGCTTAAGATGTGACTGGGTTTGTCTTATTTCTGGATTATCACCATGTTCTTTCTATTTTTCAGCTGTAAAGAGCCCGTTGAACCATTGACACTTGATGAAGTTGCCGATCGGTGCCACTCTCCTGAAGATGTAATCAACAGTTCTTCTATTCTCTCTTTTAGGAAATCCGTCTAAAGAATTACTTGATTGGTTTGCTAACATAATTGATTTACTTGCTTCAGATTGAAATGATTTACAAGATCATTGCTCACATGGCCGCCAATGACAGAGCTATTATTGCTGAAGGCAACTGCGGTTCACCACGGAGCATCAAAGTTTTTCTCAATGAATGTAATGTCGATGGGTTGTATTAAGTTTCTTGCCTCGCTCTCTCTTTGTGCCATAGGAAAAACAAAAGAAAGAAAGAAAGAAAAAATAGTCCATCTCCATATGTGCCATAGAAAAAAAAGGTTCAATGTATTAGCAGCGAGCATGTATTTGATTTCATTCCCGTTGTATCTTTGTCTTTGGAATCGAGAATAATCTGGTTAAATTAAGCGTGGAAACTAAAATTCCAGTACGAAGCTCTATCACTTGACTGTTTTGTCATAAAACTACAGTTTCTAGATGATTTTGGGAACAAGTTTGCTACAAGTGAAAGAATCAAGTAATACAGAACCTTCCTCTTGTCTGTCGACTGTCTGCCTCTGTCTGTTTCTTTCACATGCTTCTAGTTATCACATATATATCTTCGCATGTGATTCTTAATTTGAATCCATTTCATTACAATTTTGGTTAATTCTATCTCAAGTTCCGATAATGCTCTGCCTACAAAGACGTATTTGAATAATTTGAACTTTCGTATATCTGTGTTTTGGTTGGTCCGTTTGTACAAGATTCAAATACTTTTTGAAAAATGGGAGAGATACTAGTAGGTATTGACAAATAGTCTCAATGATCAAACTGGTCCAATAATTCATGTCATTGTCGATCTCCAACTGTCATTCTACTGTGTTCAATTCCTTTCAATAAGCAATGCATTATTGGTTTAAGTTTCATTAGTCCAGCAATAATAAACGAACACGGAAACTAACCAAATGCAAGGGATCCGAAGTTTTACTCATCTTCTGAACTTTGTTAGTTGGATACTGAAAATGGTGCTATTGACATTGACGTGTTGATCGGGTTGAGTCATTTACGCATGAAAGCTTACCCAACTCTATGAAGTTTCTTGCTGGCCGTACTAATTGGGTGAAGCTTTTGGCCGGGCCAACGTAGTGTCTTCTATAATTGGTGTTCGATGCAAAAATATCTCTCGCGAAGCAGTCTCTTTTATGATTTCAGATGTTTTAACCGCGTGAGCCAGTTTATCCTGCTTGTGCTTCGTATGCTGGCGTGCCACCGTCTCTTGACGGAATATGGACTGTTTACAGCCGCCTGACTTCCATATTAAGCGATTAGAATGGGGAGAGCACAAACCCCACTCGAATAGGTCCTTGTTGCCTAGTAACCTAGGACTTGATATGTGAATCTCTAGCTTAGTCTCTGAAATCGATACTTCACACTCCTATTCAGTGCAAAGCAGAGCAATCCCGTTGACAGAGTGTTGAGAACACTTGCTTCCTTCGTGTGCCCGAACTCTCACCCTTATGTGACAAGCTCTTCGACCTTCTGGTTGCAGAGAAGATAGAAATCTCGAGGACGAGACGTCTGTCTAGGTTTGTTTGCGTATAGCAAGTTTGTATGTTTGATCGGGGACTTTTTCCACAAAGCTCTTACTCTCCTTATATACTCGCTTAAACAACAGTCATTTACTCTGTTTCAAACTCTTTCTGCTCTTGTAATCACAGTTTGAATCTAACACCAGCATACGTGTTGTAATCCTCGTGGATCTTCTAATACTATCATAACTCTTCTAAGAATTCTATCTAAAATAAAACAAGTTATGATAGAATCAAAGCCGCATGGAACCGGCTAATTAATAGGACATAGTTCGAATAGAACTCAAAGCCTGCTCCTGGCGAATGCTCGCCATGTGTTGTTCTCACTTGATCCTTAGCCAAGCATTTAACATAGTGGGCCGCTCGCATAGACCTCGGCCATCTAAGCCCAAAATGAAATATTTTATTTTAGGCCCAAACAATTGGATTGATCACAAGTTTTTACGGTACTTTTTCCTAATCAGGCTAAAATCCTTGCAAAATAATCTCAGAAAGTATCCTCAATTGTGAATTGCATTGCACTCAATCACTCAATTGTCGAGCACTGAAATTTGGACATCCATGTATCCTTGTACAATACTTTTGCTAGCACATTTTAATCTAGTTTTAAGACCACACTACGTGGATTAGTTATAGTCCAATGATAAAAACTCATACATTGATAACGTGATCATTGATGTCATGTGTTTGAACTTAAATTGTCGTCCAAACTTGGTTAAAATGAAAATTAGTCGTTAAAACTAGATTGAAGACGTGAGTTTACATTACAAGGAACTAGTAAAAGTAAAATATAGTAAAATTTCGATTAATTAATAACTTCGGGTTGACAAAAATTATTAATTTAGAAAAATTATTAATTAATCGAATATTAAATTAATACTTAAGTGATCGACAAAAAAATATTATTTTAATAAAATTATTAATTAATCAAATATCAAAGGAAAACATTACCAAAACAAAGAAAAGATACATATATATATATATATTTTTCAAATTAAAGTTCCATCCCTAATGATAATTTTTCTTTCTAATTTTACACACAGAAAGCTGGAAAGAGTAGAGGAAATAGGTGAGAATAAGAAAAGCGTGTGGGCGAGAGGGACCCACCAGCCATGTGGAGTGGATTCTAGTTTAGCCAAAACAGAATAAACACAAAGCGTGTCTCCGCTCTAAAAAAAACACAGTGTCACTAAACCTAGTCAGAGAGAGAGAGAGAGAGAGAGAGAGAGAGAGGGCTGCTAAATTATACAAGGAAGGAAGCTTTTGGCAGAAGCCAAGTTAGCCAACTTTTATCTCTCTCTCATTTTTATTTTTTTTGTTCTCTTAATCCAAAATCTCTCGCATTCAAGTTGATCTGACTATCACTTTCTCTTTCTCTCTCCTCTTTCTAAATCCATCGGATTCTGCATTGTTCTTCTTCTTCTTCTTCTTCTTCACTAGCCCCATACCCACAAGTTCAATTCATATGTGAGTTTCTTTTTTCAATTTTTTTTTGTTTCAATATGGGTGTAGTTTTGAAAATTGGGTTTTTGAATTTGTTTGATTTTGTTGTTGGTGCAGGTAAAGGAGCAAAAACCCAGAACCAGAAGACGATGTTTACTGAAGGACTTGATAGGAGTGCTCTTCGTTGGGTTAGAGATGTCTGCTTCTTCACATTCCCAATTTTTTAATTTTTTTAAAGTTTTGATTTTTAATATTTGTGAATTGGGTTTTTTACTTGTGTGAATGCTGCTTGGACTTGAATTTTGATCTTGATCTTGCATGTGTATGTTTGGAGTAGGCAAAGTGTTTTTTGCTTTGAGATTGAAAATTCTTTGTGGGTTTATGTTTGTTGTTATTAAAGCAGAAGAAGGAAGTACCATTCTCGGCAGCTTCCAATTTGGGGACTAGAATTGATCCGATTACTACACACATTCGGAGTGGTAGCGGCGGCAGAGGATTTGGGCTGCCCCCAACTTCTAAATTCAGGAGTGGCCACTTGCCCGCCAATGCCATACCCGTTTCTCGTGCAATTCCTGCTGATGGGGATGAATCTGGGTCGGGTTCTGATAACGAGAGAACCACTGATTCGGAAGATGGGGTGTATGGAGGGAGATACTCACTGGATTCATCGCCACAGGATGAGAGGGTTCCGAGTGCCAATGCTGCTGCTGCACAGAGATATGGGAAGCCGTCGAGTGGGCAACCGCATTACAGCAGTGATTATATGTACTCGGATGTGAGTTCGTCGATGGATACTGTTGTCAGGGGCAGGCTTAATAAGCCTGTGAACGAGAGGTTGGCAAGGGGAAGTGAGAGGTATCATGTTCGGCAGAATGGTTACGCAGAGGACGAATCCTCTGATTCAGCTGTGAGCTCAGAGTTTTCTACTTCACAAGCAGGAGGAGGCGTCAATAGTACAGTGCCACGTGACAGAGCTTATGCTTCGGAGGGGTATGCCTCGAGTGTGCAGTCAAAGAGGAACTTGGGAAGTACTGCTGAGAAGGTTTGTGTTGCTTTAATTGTACTTGCATTTTTGTTTGATATTTTTGGAATACCTTTGCCTGTAAAGCTAAAGTGTTGAGTCTACTGGCTTACACATACTCTTGCTAATTTGTCAATATTCAGGATTTGCATTCAAGAAACTTGACAAAGTTATCTGACGAAGACGATGTTCCAAGTGCACCACCGTTTTCTGGTGTAAATCAGGAACTTAAACAGGACGATGAGAAGAGTCCCAGCACACAACATAAAACCTCTTCTTCAGACCAGTTTGTAAGGTAATTATGCTATATTCTTTGGAGTTTGACAAATTGGCATCCTTTGATGCTTATTTACGGAAAGCCATATGAGACCTGTTGTTACCCAAAAATCCTCGAGCCATGCGGCCTTAATTTTATGTTTTCATAAGAGATGCCCATTCAGCCGTTTTATAATTCTCACTGATACATGACATTTGGGTAAGCAAGCAACTCATTTTATTTCTGTTCACAGAACTACAAATAATTCCGAAGCTGCTGCACCATCATGTCCACCTCGCGTTCCCACATACTATGCAAGGTAACAGCAAATAGTGTATTGCTGATAAACCTTTTCCACATAAGAGTTTATTAACTGAGCTTTTGCTATTTTGCAAATCGATAACCAGTGCTCTAGGGCCATGGCATGGTGTCATTGCATATGATGCATGCGTGCGTCTTTGCCTTCATGCTTGGGCAATGGAGTGCATGGAAGCTCCCATGTTTCTGGAAAATGAATGTGCACTACTACGAGACTCATTTAGGTGAGTTTGCGCTCTATTCTTCAGTGGCACTCAATTAAAATGGACGAACCTCACTTCTGGAAAATTAGTGCGGAAAACTTAATATTCCAATAAATTTGCACAATTTAAAATAGTGCGCTACTGGATTCGTATCTATTCAACTATTGACACTTCTAGTTTTGTTTTAAACTTCTTAAACCTGCAGTTTACGGCAGGTGCTTTTACAATCAGAGGAAGAATTGTTGGCAAAGCGCACTTCAGAGCTTGCTAGTGAGAAAGCTGCTCCGAAACCTAAAAAGATAGTTGGGAAGATGAAAGTGCAAGGTAGTATTTCATGCTAGTTTTTGTATTCTTAGCGATTAGGTGCATGGTAAGGAATCTGACTCTGTTCATTGTGCAGTGCGTAAAATTAAACCTGGTCTGGACCCCCCAACTGGATGTAGCATTTCGGCTCTAAGGCCACCGGTTATCAAAATTGAATCCCTTCGATATCGCTTCTCCAGTTTTCAGTCTACCATCACTTCTGGATGGCAAGCTCTTCGGAACATTCATGTGACACCTCGTGTACCTGCAAATGGTTCTTTTTCATGTCAAAGTTTGGCATATGTCCATGCTGGTACTCAGTATATGAAGCAGGTATCAGGACTCCTGAAAACTGGAGTAACTACTCTCCGCAGCAGTTCATCATCATATGAAGTTGTGCAAGGTAAGAGAGCTCTTCCCTATAGTTACAACTTACCCCCAAGAGAAATTGATCCTATAGTTACAACTTATACGAGGGAAACCCTATAATCCCTTTATTCTGTCTTACAAAAGTTTCCCAAGTCAACTCCCTTTACATTTTATTTCTTATTTTCTATAATAGAAAAACCCTTACGTTCTCTCTGCCTTTCGTTTTCCTCTAAAACATCTCTCTCAAACTCACTTCTAAAACTCCCCTTCCCATTCCTCATTTGGATTTTCTTATTTATTATAATATGATTATCTTTTATGAATACACATGATTTCTTATTCATTGATTCTTACTCTTAATATGAATCAGAAACGTACTCTTGTTTGTTACGACTGAAAAGTTCAGCTGAAGAAGATGTCATTAGGATGCGACCTGGATCTGGTGAAACTCATGTCTTGTATGCTATCTTGTCCCACTCCTGTTACTTGTTTATTATCAGTTTTTGATGTAACTTCTGACGAAAGGTATTGATAACTCTTGCAGCTTTCCAGAAAGTTTGGGAGATGAACTAATCATTGAAGTCCTCGACTCAAAGGGAAAGCATTTTGGGCGAGTCCTTGCTCAAGTGGCAACTATTTCTGAGGACCCAGTAATAATTTTCTATCCGGAGAGCACCAAATGAATAAATTAATATTTTAATGCTTCTTATGGAAAGGCTGACCTCAGTGTTGAATGCAGGCCGACAAGCAGCGGTGGTTCTCTGTCTATTGTGAACCAGAACATGATCTTGTAGGAAAGATACAGCTTTCTGTATATTATTCAACAAGTTCAGATGAGACTCCAAAGGTGTGCTTTAGTTCTTTACAGCATTCATATATTATATGCCATATTTATAAGAGTTTATCTCCCTGTTGTGCCAATGTGCCATATATAAACGTTGTATGATTTAATTAATGAACTGGAGATAAAGCATTACTAGGAAAGGGAAAAAAGTCTGATGTACGAAATTACATAAAAGGGTCATTAATGACCAGAATTAAACATGGATATATAGCTCAAAAATGTGGAACAAAAATCCTTGTTCTTTGGACATTTTATATTGTATGTAGGATGTTCATTTGTGTAATACTTGAACATGAGAAGTTTGATTCCATTTATAATGGAGTACTAGCTTTGTGGTTTTTTCTGCCTTGTCGTTCAGTGTGGTTCAGTAGCAGAAACAGTGGCATATGACATCATCTTAGAAGTTGCTATGAAGGTTCAGCATTTTCAAGAAAGGAGTCTATTATTGCATGGTCCATGGAAATGGCTCTTAACAGAGTTTGCATCCTATTATGGTGTCTCTGATGTATACACCAAGCTAAGGTAACACGATAATATGGGTTGGTTGTTTGTTACCATTAAAATCTATGGTCTGATATGGTCTTTGTAAAACACCGGTACTTGCTTGCTGATGTCATATCTAAATCATGCTTTTGGTCTGTGACTTCTACAGATACCTGTCTTATGTGATGGATGTAGCAACGCCAACAGCTGATTGTCTGAATTTGGTATATGATTTGCTAAGGCCTGTTCTGTTGAAAGGCCACAATAAGAGCATGTTAAGTTTCCAAGAGGTAGAAATTGCACTGTGTTGCACCATCTATCATCGTTCTTGTTTCGAATACTGTTATCACTATCTTATCTTGTTTTAGATTGGTTTTTGAAATGTCTAATATTGGCTGTCACAGAACCGTATATTAGGAGAAACTAAGGACCAATTAGAACGAATTCTTGCTCTAACATTTGAGAACTATAAGTCCTTGGATGAATCATCACTGTCGGGCTTTATGGAGGTTTTTCAACCTGCGACTGGGCATGCTGCACCTGCACTGGAGCCTGCTGTTAAGCTTTACACGCTTCTTCATGATATCTTGTCTCCTGAGGTTCAGACTGCGTTGTGCCACTATTTCCAGGTTCGAGGAATTTTCAGTTTAACAATAGCTGATGTCCTTTTATATATCTAGTTGTGACTAGTGGTATAACGATGCCAGGTTGCTGCAAGAAAAAGATCTAGAAGGCACCTCTCAGAGACGGACGAATATACTACCAACAACAGTGAAGGACTGTTGATGGATAATTTGAGTATGACGACAGCTTACCAGAAGATGAAGTCCCTGTGTCTGAATATTAAGAATGAAATTCGTACAGACATTGAGATCCATAATCAGCATATACTTCCCAGGTATATACCTCTAAGGCTCTAACCATCTAGTGAACCACTCGTGTTTTGATAATTTTTATGTCCTTGAGCAGTAACTTATTCATGTGGTATCCAAGTGAAGCTGTTGACAATGTGATGCCATGCATATTCTAGGAGTCATTTGCTGTGTAATTTATACATATGTTGTTATGCATATCATGTTGAAAATTAAATTGTAATCTAATTCTGTAACCTTCATCAAATTTTGAGCTGTCTTTGATATTACTGATGATTGCTTTATGCTATCCTTCTCACCAGTAGATTACAGAGTTGAGAATGAGGATTTTTTCCGTCTATATTTATGGTTTTTCTGTTTGTTCTGTTTGCTCAGCTGTCTCAAATATTCTTATTAAATGCAGTTGATATGTTTACTTCTATTGTAAGAGTTTTGAAGCATTCATAACACATCTAGACTATTCCCTTTCCATATGGAAAATCATTCTTTCTCGTAAATGTTCAAAATAATGGAAGCTGCATAACTACTTCATGTCATGCAATCTGTTTTGATGTTGGTGTCTAATGATGAGGATTATTTCTAATGGTTGTGATAATTATTTAATCAGCTTTATAGACCTCCCACATCTGGCATCATCCATATACAGCACAGAGTTGTGCACTAGACTACGAGTCTTCCTCATAGCTTGCCCCCCATCAGGCCCTTCGCCTCCTGTTGCAGAACTTTTGATAGCCACTGCAGATTTTCAGAGGGACCTTGTCAGCTGGAACATCAAGTAATGATTATTTTGTTCCAACTATTTTAATTTGTTTGAGTATTTGGTTACGCTGTTTGCACTAATGTTTTAGTATTTCAGTCATATCAAAGGTGGAGTTGATGCAAAAGAATTGTTCCACCTTTACATTATGTTGTGGATTCAAGATAAGCGCTCTACTTTGCTCGAAGCATGTAAATTAGACAAGGTACATTTGTTAAAGAGTAGCATTGTTGTAAATTTTGTCACAAAAAGCAGTCAAATAACATGATACTCAAAATCAGTTCAATAAGGTATAAGGTACCTAACTTTTACAATTGCAGGTGAAATGGTCGGGAGTTAAGACACGACAATCCACGACTCCTTTTGTTGATGAAATGTACGACCGCCTCAAAGAAACTTTGAATGACTATGAGGTCATTATTTGCCGATGGCCGGAATATACCCTTGTTTTGGAGAATGTATGTTAGATTTCTTGTCTCAAAACTTTATCGTCTGATTTTCAATTTGTCTATCACTCGATTGTCATCAC
Source organism: Geum urbanum (assembly GCA_946800695.1). Taxonomy (NCBI): domain Eukaryota; kingdom Viridiplantae; phylum Streptophyta; class Magnoliopsida; order Rosales; family Rosaceae; genus Geum; species Geum urbanum. The sequence goes on from OX327013.1 coordinate 3,192,118, forward strand.
ACCCACCTCCACCTAGAACATGGTTTTAGAAATAGATTGTTTGATTGCAACTATATTTCGTCACAGGCTATTGCTGATGTTGAGAAGGCGATAGTAGAGTCTCTAGACAAGCAGTATGCAGATGTACTGGCTCCTTTGAAGGAAAACTTGGCACCAAAGAAGTTTGGCCTTAAATATGTTCAGAAACTTGCCAAAAGATCTGTCTGCTCCTATACTGTTCCTGATGAGGTTAGATTGACATTTCAAACTTGTTATGATTGACTCTCGTTGCATTTTCACTGATTCGAGTTATACTTTGATGTTGCATTTCAGCTTGGAATTCTGTTAAATTCATTGAAGAGAATGCTTGATGTCCTCCGTCCCCAGATTGAAGTTCAATTCAGGTCATGGGCTTCTTATATCCCAGATGGTGGACAGTCAGCTCCTGGTGAGCGTCTGAGTGAAGTCACCGTCATGCTAAGAGCAAAGTTTCGAAACTACCTCCAGGCAGTTGTGGAGAAACTGGCAGAGAATGTGAGTAGCTTTCTGATGATGGCAGATTTTTGGTTGAATTACTTGCTATACAAGAGTGAGAATAAGAAATAGTTTATGTTGGACAAAAAATAATCAGGTCATCTAGCAATTGGGAAACAGGTGACTCTTTATGAAGGAGTAGTCAAGCAAGTTAGGTTAAGTCAATATGTTATTAGTATAAGCAAGCTCGTAGTTCATTGATTGAATATAGATATTGGTTGAATACATACTATCTTATACCGGAGTCTCGTCTATGTTCCTACATGTTTGCAGTATAATCAAGCTTCAAGCTGTCTCTTGTTCCTTTCCATAGTGTTTTGTCATAATACTTGAGATTAAGTAGTAATTTCCTTAGTGTTCTGTCTGAATACATTAGTTTAAACAGTGATTTCATTTTGAACTCCACTGATATACCATCTTTGTCGCTGTTCCAGACAAAGTTGCAAAGTGCTACAAAATTGAAAAAGATTCTTCAAGATTCAAAAGAAACTGTGGTAGAATCTGATGTAAGAAGTAGAATGCAGCCTTTGAAAGATCAGCTTACAAGTACAATAAACCACGTCCATACAGTTCTTGAGACTCACGTCTTTATTGCAGTCTGCCGAGGTTATTGGGATCGAATGGGACAAGTAAGTTATTCAATTTTCATATTCCAAGAACTCATGCTCTGGGATGACGATTTTTCTCGTCTAACATGGCTGTCTTTTATCACAGGATGTACTAAGTTTCTTGGAAAACCGAAAAGAGAATCGATCATGGTACAAGGGCTCACGAGTTGCTGTCTCTGTAAGTGACTGATACTGCCCAAACTCAATCCTCTCAACCATTTTCTTTACCTTCTACTTCTGGATCTATAAGCTACCTACTAATATATATGCAACCCCCTCTTTCACGATTTGCAGGTTCTAGATGATACATTTGCATCACAGATGCAGCAGTTGTTGGGTAATGCACTACTGGAGAAGGACCTGGAGGCCCCGAGATGCATCATGGAAGTGAGATCGATGCTATGTAAGGATGTTGCACATCAGAAGGACAATGCATATTACGTTTAGAATACATTATGTTGATAATACAAGTGGGGAGGGAGGAGGCTGGGAGGCATGGATTGTGTCACCAACAGTGGTAATGCTGAACTTGGGGAATGATTAGGTTTCTGAAAGATCATCATTTTGGCTGCTTATATCAAGACCATGTCGATCACTTTGGTCACAGATGGCGTGTGTATAAAGCCTGTTGCTGCTAATTTATTATTGTAGAGGGAGCAAGCAACTCGGCTGCTCAAATATCAATGCCTGCTCTCTATGTTTTACATATGTATTTTCTTCTCATGGATCATAGCAACTAGAAATTCGATTCACATTTTTGTAATACACATATATGACCCAACTAATAACCTTGCATTAACGCAGTTTTGTCACAACTATATTGAGTATGATGTGAAGTCATTCTTCCGAACACTTGGTAGATTTGTTGCCCAACGCCGTATTACACGACCAAATGGATTTTCCTTTTAATTTTGTTTCTCATGAATTGAAATTGATCATTTTAATAATTTAATTTGCAAATCTTTAAGAAAAATATATTTCATATTTTTTGAGGTGTGTCTTTGTCCTAATTAGATTAGATATAGATACAGAGATTCTATCAATTATTGATTATTCGGAAACATTGATTGTATTGATTGTAATGTCTGCATTTAAGGTTTCTTATCAATGAAATGAATAAAGATATAGTTCTTGGTTACATGTGGTCATAAAAGTCAACAACTAGTCAACGTATTAATTAAGGGAGTGTATTCAATTATGGACTTAGTAGGATTTTAAAGGATTTCTTAAAATTCTTGAATTAAAATCCTTAGATTGTTGTAGATTGTTTAAGAATTATTGATTGTTTTAAATCTACATGAATTATGGATTATGAGGGATTGTTCTGTATTGTTTTATCATGATTTATTTGGATTTGCAAGGATTGTCCAGGAATTAAGAATTCAAATGTCATAATACTTTAACATAAATGCAAATATGAAATACAATAGAAATAACGTAAATTTTCATTCCATAGAAGATTCATGTACAATGAAAGGACATATAATCCTAACCAAGTCACTGAAGTTCTTAAGCCTTGCAACTTGTAACACATTAGCCACAAGAAGCAAGGAATCTGTCTCGGATACAATTGAAGACCAGTCCCTTTCTTCAATATATGAATAGAAGGAACTAACCATGACAAAGATAACGTTAAACCTTCAAGGGGAGAATCAAGACTGATATTGTCAAAAGAGGGAGCTTCCATGACTTAGACCATGCATGAGATGCAGCACCACCCCCAGACTTCTGCCAAATAGCAAAACAAATCTTGAACAACCAACTTGTATGCACTAGACGTTTCACCACGTCTTCAAATCAAACCAGACCATAATCTTCCACTTCCCTGCATCTTAACGGTATAGACTCGCGGTTATGAAGAATGAGAATGCACATGGTTGCATATGGTTCGGAGGTTGTAACTGCAGAAAACATAAGCATCATTGCTAAAAGCAAGAAAATGAAAAGCAGTAGTGCACATTAACCAACATAAGAGAAATAAGATAAAATTGAAGTTTCAACATAAGACAAATAAGCAAGTTTAACTGCAACACATCTAACTAGACAACATCAACTCTATAATCATATCATACAGGAAAACAAAATAAGTAGACAGCCAATCTTTGAGTAGAACACAGCACAGATAAAGCATACATGCTGATGTATATAATAGCCTGTTATAAAGAGAATTATAGGCCAGACCTGTATGAAACAAACAAACAAACAGAAGCAATTATGAGTACAAAACATCATTATTTCAACTTCTAATCTACATTAGGGTAAATTGATTCGATCAAAACTAGCCAACTGCTATGTATTAGATAGTTTAAACTAACAAGTTTATATATTCCATCTAAAGCATCATCACCTTGATATTAGATGATTTATTAGACGATTGAAACTAACCAGTCCATGCATCACCTTGAATTGGTATTCTTGTCGTACATTGAAGACATCAGTACCACCACCCTTCTCAGCTCCATTCATCAACCCACCATTCTCAACTCAATTGTATCCAGCCAATCTGACCTGCGGACTAGCAATGTTGAACGGCGTTCTTCATCTCGGGGATCGACAACATCGAGGAGGATGATACAAATGGGCGACGTCGCTACGCGATTTGCTGGAGCGCAGGCCACGTCGTCGTTGGCTGCAGTAAGGGCTGAGGGGAAGCCACGAGAGAATGAAAAGCAGAATCCGTGAAATTCCATGGGGTGATAGAGCTGATTTCAGATAATGGTTGCTATTTATACTTAGTACCCCAAAATCCCTCGAAATCGGTCATCAACCAAATCATTCAAAATGCGTAAAATGTTTGAATACCATAAAATTTAAACGGATTTTAAAAAAAAATCCAAATCGAATACATCGAAATTTTAATAACTTTTTTTTTAAAATTCTGATGGAATATATGAGGGTTCCAAGAAATTTTTAAAATGAAAAAATTCACCTCGGGTATTTGAACTCTCGCGGATATATAAGTTCAGTATTTGAATTCTTAAAACTATCAATATGGTACTTGAGTTTTGAAAACACGATGAACATGATACTTCCGTCCAGTTTTTCTTTTACGAGCCGTCTATTTGATGACGTGAACTTTTTTGTGACAAAAAAACTGAGAGATGACCTAATTACCCTTGTTGTCGTACTAATCCCTATAATGCATCCTCTCTCTCTCTCTCTCTCTCTCTCTCTCTCTCTCTCTCTCTCTCTCTCTCTCTCTCTCTCTCTCTCTCTCTCTCTCACAAACACACACACACACACACACACACACACACACACACACAGCCGTCCTCTTCCTCCTCCTCGCTAAAGACCTCGTCGTCTCTTCCCCTTTCCTATTCGACCCTCACCATCTCGCCTAGTGCCCTCTCCTTCCCATGCCTTGCAACCCCCACGTGTACGGCCCCCACCTCTACGCCATCGGCGATCGACACCCGCTCTTTCCCTATAGACCGCCCTACTCCTTACTCCGTTGTCTTCTGATTTGACTTCACCACCGCCACGTAGCATCGCCTGTCTCTGATGCTCTACCCTTGCGGGAGCTTCGCCTACACCATCGTCCCAGAGTCCAATCAGATATTCCTCGCCGGCGGGGCGTCCAGGCACACTGTGTTCAGCACTGAGGATGAGCTCAGTGGAGAGGTATGATGTCGTGAAGGACGAGTGAGCCGCCATGGAGGGGTTGCCGAGCTTTCGGGCCGGGTGCGTCTGGTTCTTAGTCGCTGACGTGGAGGAGAGGGAGTTATGGGTAATGGGAGGGTATGGCAGAGCAAGGACTATATTTGAGGTGGTGCCGGTGGACGAGTATTGCCGAAACGCCATGTCGAAACCCAGATTTTTTTTAATTAAATAGATAAAAAATGACTAGTTTATCCTCGGTTTAGAATAAAAAAATATGTTACGTCATCGAGTAACTGTGAAACTAATTGAAAATTGGACGGAAGTATCATGTTCATCGTGTTTTCAAAGTTCAAGTACCATATTGATAGTTTTGAGAGTTCGAATATTAAACTTATATGCCCATGAGAGTGTAAGTAGCTCATGTGAATTTATTCCTTTTAAAATACAAAACAATCCTTCTAAATCAAATTGAATACCCCTCCCCAAGTGTTTCGATGGACTTAATCTGTTGGGCTGGACTCGGCTGGGATAAAGCCTACGTTTGTCTTGGGCCCCTGTAGTTTAAAGGGCCAGTAGTCTCCAGTTCCGGCCCATTTCCTCAATGTTTCCTTTTTCCTTTGGGAGATTAAGGCAGAACTTTCCTACCCTGATTGGGAAGATCGCCTTTATATATCCTAGTTTCCAAGTATATTTTTTTTCTTTTAAAAAAATGCTCTGTGATATTGAGAAAGAGGAAACGCTCATTCCTTAGTTTTTCCATCTGAAACTCAATTCAAAGTTTTCAAACTGATCTCTACAATGGCTTCTTCTTCTCATACGCGTTCGGGTACGTACGTAGTTGTGGGTTTAGTGTGTCGATGAGTCTGGAGGAGCTTCAGTTCGGTGTAGTAGATACATTTAAGCCTACCGATTCACAATTAGTGGGTCATTATTTGTACAATGAGCTCAACGCTAGAAATATTGGGAATTATGGGGAGCAAAGAAAGCAGGCATTTCCTGCTGAATTGGATATCTATGGAGCCACCGGAATGGTTCCTTGGGATATCTGGAATTCTTGTCAGGAAACCAAACTTCCACACCAAGAATTCATATATTTCTTTACCAGAGTCAAAAAGTTGGCGGGTAACAAGGGAATTTTTGGTTAAAGAAAGTACTCAAAGTAGAAGAGAATACACTAGCCCCAGCTCTCTCGGGACAACATACATGTTCGTCATCATTAATGTCGCTGCAGCCCAATTATACAGAAGAAAGTACATTTAAGTTGTGGCCGTTATCTCAAATTGAATCAGAATGGCATCAACCAAGCACAAAGCAGGAATGGTATTTGTGTGATGCAGCAGCAGCTGATCGAAAATGAAGCATTTAGTTTTGCCGAAGATAATGTCCTTGATGATATCATTCCTTTTGGATTACTTTTCTGATGAAATTAGTAACTTCAAATGTGAGGGTCTGTTCTAGATTGTTGGTGGAGTGATCAGTACAGCACCATCATTTTTACCTTGGAGATTAGATGGTGACTTATAGCTGAAGACCATTTAGTTTTTCTCTTTAGCTTATGTGTTATCTATCGGACCTAATGTTTTTGTTTCTCATCTTTAAATTCTTTTTCCATTACTGTATGCCAAACCAGAGATAACTCAGATAACCATTGTGGTATCATTGTTTCCCATTCCAGCTAGGAGCCTCTTATGTAGTAACACCAAATTCTGAAAGTCGACGGTCAACTCAGATTATCCAGCGAGCTGAATGAAGCAGCTAGAATCAAGGCTGATTTTGATATGTGTTGAGTCTATATATATACATGTGACATATATACAGTTCTCAATCACTTAGTGAAACATGAAACCTATATCACACTCAAATTGAGTCTAAACTCTAAACTGAATGAGTACACGTTGAAAATTCAGTCATCTGTGATGGTTCATAGAACTGAATTCAAATTGGTTTGGTGAAGCTTCATGATTTCATCAGATGCCTTTTCGACTTGCGAGGTTACATTTTCTAGTTCTTGAACTTCTGTAAACATCAGTAATGTCCATTTGATGGTACAGTATACATAAAGTTGACAATTCATTAATACACTCAGAAAACTTTGGCTTTAAGATGTCGAGAACAAAGCTCAATTCCCAAGCGGATATTGATCAACTTCAAACTCCATTCTAAACTATATCGACAGTAACCCTTTTTTATCAAAGATATAGAGTAAATGGCTCCACATTCTTGTCATAGACACGTTCCGTTGACTTCTCAGTAGCTAATGACTACTGAATGATATACATAGCATTCTATTTTTTCAGGTTTCCAGTTATGCTTTTGATCTAGAGAAAATGAATTTCCTTTATTTTTGTTTTTCATGATATTGGTTTTTTGGAGCTTGTCATGAATGTGGGATTCATAGTCTATATAGCTGTGTTGAATCAGAAGTCATGGACTAAAAATAGCAAAGTTAAAATGTATTAAATGATTGGAACAGCAACTGTGCTTTAGGGGATCAACAAAGTCCTAGCTACTGATTTCATTGAATTTACAACAAAACTCCTTTGAATTACAACAATATATAGGTGTTGAAATTATCCTTTGAATCCTATGAAACTGTCAACAACAATACTACCATAATTAAAATTTACAAAATTCCTACATACTACTGTTCATTTACAAAACTTGTTCACAAACAAAACTAGTGCATCTTGAATCAAAGAGAAACTTGATCGTCACTCTCTGGCCAGCTTAGATCAACCCCACTGGGTTCTAGTTGCTTCTGTCTTCTAACATTCTAATAGACTCTGAAACTCATTAGATACCACACCGAGAGTGTTGCTTTCGAACCATTGATCTACAAAATCAGTAGACAAGTTCAAGTCATGAGATAATAGTAGTACATCTGGAACTTGTGCAGCAAACAACTCATCCATGGAAAAGTCGGGTAATTCAGGATAAGGCTCAGGATAGTAGTAATCTTGATCATCACTATGAACTTGATAGGGCACCACTTGCATATCCAGCTGATCCGCTACGGAACCATTATTAGTCTCTTCTTGATCAACAAAGGCGGCACTGGTGGTGCAAGCAGCTTGTTCCTCATCGAAACGACTAGTCTCTCTCTTCCTCTTGTGCTTTCTTGTGTTATCATCTTGATCACAACCACTACTGCTACGAGTCCTCTTACTCTTTGTGTTATCATCATTAGCCGTAGTTGAAGTCGTAGTGGATGATGATGGTGGTAGCTTTCTTGGGTTCTTTCTCAAACAACAGATCACAGTAACATCATCGTCGGTGATTTGATACTCTCTCATAAACCAAGCCCCATTGTGACGTTTGTCGCGTCCGCCTTCGTATCGAAAATGGCGACTCATACCAATAATGGTGTTACTGCTAAATACCTCTTTGGAGTTTTCACCGCTCCATGTTCCCGAGCCCACCTTCCTCTCGAACCTCTTGGCATTCTCATTACCATTCATTTTGTGACGATTCGTAAACAAATACACAGCCTCTGATTCTGAATCACCATTCTTACCACCATACTTGTCCCAAATAACCCATGGCTCTTCTTCGCCGTAAAACTCAGGACAATCGGAGATTAAATCTTCGCCGCCGGAGTCGGTGAATCGGTGATGAGCCCTGTTATGGAGATAATGACCGACCAATTCCTCGTCGGTAGGATGAAATCTCATGCCAACTGGGTATTGACGACGAGTCGATTCGAACACCATCTTCTTGGTTGTTTTTGTTTCCGATCGATTCTTCGAAGCAATCTTGGTTGTTGCTTGTTTGGAAGCAGGCTTCTTAGATCTCGGTCCCAATTCCATTCGCGTTTCTCGGTCTCAATATGAAGCAAAAATCAAGATTAGGGTTTCTGGGTTTTAAAGGAAAAAAAGCCAGAAAGAAGAGAGAAGAGGCTAGGAGAGCTAGTAATTAATCCTAGTAGTATGGGGGAGAAGTGAAGTCGGAAACCTTGAATAGGAAACAGAAGTGAACCAACTACTGGACCCTCGTTCTCTCTCTCTCTCTGGTCGAAAGTGAATATGAAACAAGAGTGGAACTGGGCCACCTTCTCTTATACTCAGAGAGAGAGAGAGAGAGAGAGAGAGATCAGAACTACTACTTTACCGTTGGGCCTATTCCTAACTCAAGTTGGATTACTTGCCAGTTGGACTAACTTGGGGATCAATTCACTTTATTATATTATTCATCTCAATAAGTCTTTATATATAGAGGGATGATTTACATAGACATCCACACAAATATAATATTTATAATACTCTCCCTTATATGTCTATTGATGAATAATACGGTTCTAGACGCGCCTAGTATTGCCTCGCTAAATTTTTTGCCAAGTAACAAAAACTCAGTGAGAGAAAAATAACCTTGGCCGAAGGAAAATAGTACAACGCGCTTATGTCCCAGGTAACATGCTTCAAGATGCTCCCCTAATGAGAATCTCCTCCTGATCATTGCAAGCTTTTGATACCTTACATATGAGGCTCATTGTTAACTTTGAATCCCATAAGAAAAACAAGTTAAAAGTAGTATAAGAAAACTACAAATGTTTTCATCAACCACTTACTATAAGTGTTGCTGTAATCTGAAAACCTCAAGACATTAGTAAAATGCAGAAACGTAAAGGAATAAGAAACTTGTAATATCAAAGTTTAATCTGGCATATCTAGCCATAAGTATCAATATCTATATGTATTGATAGGTTCATATATGCTCTTCAAGAGTTTTGATGAATTCAAAACTTCCCGAAAAGTTAGAATCTGTTGCAACATTATGATCATAATTTGAAATCGATTTCATAATCTAATCATATTACTCACTGAGGCAAGTTTGATTTAGTCACATTGACTATGTAAATGAGTATGTATAAGATCTAAACTTTTATTCCATGAATTTGAGTTATAAACTCGTTTAATCATGGAGTTGCCATTCGGGTAATTTGAATATTCTAAGGATTGTAAATAAGTTGTTGCTTATGATGACACGATGTTTGTATTGAGACTTTCTTATTTGGATTAATTATAACTGCACAATATATCCTCACAACCTTCCATAAGTCTCTCGTCAATATCGACACAGTACTTATAGAAAAGTTGTCACTTAAAGGAATAACATTGATAATCTCATATCTCTACCAAAGTGATTGTGTCATATTATTAAGGTCCAAGCATCCACCCCGTTTAGCAAAGTTTTAGAATTTCCTCTTTTTAATTTGGCCAGTAATATTATTTGATGACATTTAAAATGAAACGTGATTTGTACACAATCCTTGATGATCTTTTGCTAACTAGCATAAGTAATATATCAATGATCATCAAATTTTGATCCCACACATTCGTATTTGCATGCATTAGTTTTAACGAGCTCATAATTATTGAATATCCGTGCCACACTCTAGGGCAATCATCTCCGTAGAGAAACTAATTTCAGAATGTGGATCATTTACTCGACGTCTACTCAAGACGTGGTAGGGCAGGTGAAATCTCCACTTTAGGAGAATATAGTTTGGACTAAGTGAAAATATTTCACAACTTCATGCTGTTCCATTAGTCTTCCTAATGGTGAGAAAACTATCATATTAACCATTCACAAAATATGCGTGCAAGGATAACATTATCCTTATAATTCTTGGTGGGTGGCGAGCCCAAGCTAAATATTTGGTCAAATTAATTGTCACTTATAATTTGCGCATAATTGATTGAGACTTTTCTCTAAATCAAATAAAGATGCATGATACATAATATCACATACCAATTCAAAGTGACAAGTCGCAAAAGATATGTGTAAATAATGGTTGAAAAACCAAATCGCTAGTTAGCGAGCATTATGAGTTATACTCAAACAATGATATCATTGAACATTTTGATGATCTTACATATTGTAGTAGATCCATTGAACTACTAGTTCATCTATACATCGGATGTAGAGAAATATACACCTACTTTAGCCAAAAAATATGTTACATAGGTAACATGATACAAGCTCTTCCAGAGCTATCAATAAATATCTATCCCTTTTAGAATAGGAGTTACATTAGGTTTTGTAAGCATCATAGTCAAAGATGATCAATAATTGTCTTTGAACATCAAAAGACCTAATCTCTTGCCTTTATAGCGGTGTACCCAAACTTTAGGTTTGGTGCGTACATATAGGTTTGACAAATAGATCTGATCTATTATGAACTCTAAGCTATATAAGCATTTTGAACTTCAGACCAAAATGCACTTGAGTTTCGAGTTTTGATATTTAGGATTGTCGGTCCATATGAACAAAATAATCGTAATGAAAATAAATAAATAAATCCATAAAATGCAAACAAAGAAACTGAATAAAATTAAGCATTTGAAATAAACACTTGAATTTCTTGTCATTTTATTGAAGAAAATAGACAAAGCTTCTTGTCTGCTTAATCCTCAAATATATGATAAATTTATATTATCCTCAAACATATAGTCAGAAAGTTTCAGGTTTCGACTAATAAATTACATATTCGATAAAGAGGAATTCAAAATAATATTGAGGAACTTTAAGTCCTTATGAGATTGAAAACATATGTTTCTTATCGAATTATAAAATTTAAAGGATATTCTAGTCCTTATAATTGAATTAATTGAGAGAACTTCTGGTCTCAATCTTTGGTTATTGTATAACTATTCACTCGAATTTCAAGTTCGAATTTCAATAGTAAAATTTTATGTTCTAAAATTTAGTATTTCAATCTTTAGGTTTCCAATATTTTTACACTCAAAACTGCAAGTTTGAGTAACCAAACGAATTTTGAGGAACTTCAGGCCCTCAGATATAATCATAGATCTTCAGGTCTAGATTTTATTGCAAAATTTCACATCCATTTTATAAGAAGATGTGATAAACCTATAATGATTATAGAAATGATGGTAGATGATAGTTACATCGGTTACAAAGTCGTTACATCAGTTACGTACTCCACATAATATACGATGATAGCGGGAGTTACAACCATCTCATTAGTGGCATACTAAGTATGACTTATACCACTACTAATTGTAGCAGAACCTTGAATCCCCTCGGGTCTAGATTTTTTCAATGTTAATTAAGAACTTCAAGTCCCTAAATCCTCCATAAGCTTCACAATTCTAGCAATAATTGGAGCAGTCAATTTTGTAGTGAAGCAAGAAATGTAACCCATAATCTTATGATATACCATAAGTATTATCATAGTTGATGACCTACATATTCGCCAAAAATGTTAACATATTCATCATATGCAACTTAAGTACATGGAGGAGATCGATCAAGGAATCATTTGTACTTGAAACTTCAAGTTTAAGATCTCAAAATTAGAACTTCGGGTTCTAATATTATTGGTGATATGAACTTCTAGTTCAAATACCTATTATACTCAAAATCCCTTATTTGAGCTTCAAAGTGCATCTCAACATCAAGGACCCATGACATATAATTCTTCCCAAAGATGTCGAGGGCGACAAAATCCAATTTTGTCAAGTTTACCATCTTTTCTTGTAGAAAAGAGAGAAAATATGAAAATCTCAATATCGAAACTTTAGGTTTGAATATAGTGAACAATGGATCACATGCACAAAACTTCAGCTTTATGCCATGTTATTAGAACTTTAGGTCTCATATCAATTTGAACTTCAGGTTCATATCTCGAAACTTCAGGCTCGAGTATTATTAGTGAAAATTTAGGCTCACTAATATAAAATAATTGTAAGCGAAAATATGTAAACTACAAGTAAATTAGATTACTCATAGATCATGATTCATAGTAAAAACAAAATATCTCCTCATCACCTAAAACAAACGAACTCATAGATCAGATTTTTGGTCAAAGAAATTATCGATGTTGCACCAAAAACTCTTTGATCATCATCGAGTTAGAAAATATAGAAAAAAAGTGCTGATAACGCGTTATAAAATAGGGAGAAGAGACATAGAGAGAAAAGAGAATTGTGACGCCCTGACCCTTGTCGAAAATCGTCAAAATGAATAAAATAATAAAATAATAAAATAATCGAATAAATCGAGTAAGTACTCAATCAGATAACTCAATTCGACTAAATCTGTCGAATAATAGATATGATAGCTTGTTACGACGAAACTGTCATAACAACAAACAACATAAGTAATTTCTCCGTCATCCGCACCACGTACCACCGGTGGCAACCCCGTACCACCACACACCCACTGGGAAGACGAAGCCCGAATGACATTTTAGACCTCACGATTATGTTCGTATCGCCGATACGAACCCAAAGACATTAAACTCGACACATTTCAGAAATAAATTTTTCGGTTAGAAACTTCGGCCACGCGCCACCACCGGCGACCACCGCCGACGATGTCGAGTAATACCCCAAAAGAAATCTCTAAACAATCCCAATAACTTTGTCCAAAGGACCTATGCCAGATGCCGGCGCGTTTGGCTGGAATCGGCCCCGAAAGCTCACTGCCGGGAAATAATTTCCGGCGGCAATCTGCACCGTTGAGCCATTTTAATTTAGAGCTCGAGGGTGGTGCTAAATGACTGATGACGAGGTGGGGAGAAAAATCCCTCTCAGCTTGCCACCGAATAACACCGGCTCTGCTGCCGACGGCGGAGGCCGAGACGAATACAAATCGGAATCAATCGATTCCGACACTAATTGACGTAAAACCTGCAAATTCAATCAATTCAAACAATAACAACTCATAAGGAGGTTCTCATGACCTCTTGATACCTGAAAACAACCGAAAATCACACCGGAGACGGCGAGCCCGAATCACCCGAACCCTATAAATTTCAGTCGAACGCACCTAGACTTGAGGTCGGAGGTGGCCGGACAGCGGCCAACTGCCGGCATACCACTTCGCCGCTTAGACTCTCTCTCTCTCTCTCTCTCTCTCTCTCTCTCTCTCCATGGGGAAAGCAGGTTTACCGAGGTAAACCCTCACCCGAATAGTGTTCCCTACCTAAAAGGGAAACCCCCCTTTTAAAACCTTTCCAAATATGGTAAATCGGTAATTACATTACGACAAACTTCCAATAGTCGTAATTTCCTCGTCGTAACTCCAATTTCGACGATTCTCGTGTCCACAAACTCACTACAAAAACTACTACAATTTTCACCCAAAATTAACCGACTTCAAAAATTCGATCAAAAAAATCAAACTGAGACACCTCGATACTTACCGACAGTAAAAATCTTTTACTGCGATCACTTATCAAAGTCAAATTATTTGTTAATAATATAAATAATATAAAAATATCGGGATATCACAAGAACGCAGAGAGATGGGGAGGAGAAAGTGTATAGTGTTGTATTATTCATATTAATAAGCCTCTATAAATAGAGGTATTGTTTACATAATAGGTACACAACTATTGAGCATTTGTATAGACATCCACATAAATATATTATTTACAACACACTCACATTTATTTAGAAAAAAGAAAGAAAAAAATTATACACACACTACTATTTGTGTGCTTCATCTAGTCTCATTTAATAAAACATATACAATCAATATATTTATTAGTTTAATTTTGTGAACTCTTATTTTTGACTTGAATGATCTCTTCAGTGCCTTTCGTTCTCATGTATCCCAAAAACCCAGATTTGGCTATCTCAAATTCCCAACCTCGCTCTTGATCTCAAATCACTACACATCTTATATGTAGCCCAATCATAAGTAAAGATTTAAGATTTCTGAAACAGAAGCAGTAGAGCAATGTCGGTGTATGACGCGGCGTTTGTGAATTCAGAGCTCTCAAAATCCACTTCAATTTTCGGCTTACATCTCTGGGTTGTCATTGCTGTGAGAGTAGATTTTGTCGACCCTCAAGCTTGTTCATTCGTGAACCTGCAAAGTAAGTCTCAGCACGGAGTGGTATCACGCAAAGACTCTCCGACGATCAAGTCAATAAGGATACTCGAATAATAGTGTATATTCATGTAGAAAGCGATACCTTAATGTCTCTTCTAGCTCCCTTTATATAGAGAATGGATGAAAAGATGTTTTTGCTCCTATTGAATAAGAAGATCGATGTAAAATCAAGAATATGATTCCTTTCCTTATTCAGAACCAATTGAGTTTTCCCAATTACCACATGCCATTTCGTCAGTATCTTGGCCAAGTTTATGACCATATCTCGATAGGATTCTGTAATCCTTTATATCCGAGGATTCCTCCTTCCTAGAAGATATAGTGTCCTGCAAACTCAATCACTCCAAAACCGCAGAACAAGGCTATAATAGAAATAAAAAAGAAGAAGAATTCCATTAATTAATTTAATTAATGTTTGCAGATCACTAGTCCACTTGGCCATTGCATTATTTTTTTGGTTTTGGTAGTATAAATACAACCATATTTCTGTACTTTTCAAAGTTTCTGTTTTAAATTTTATTTGGTGTATATTACATTTAGATAATAATTTTTATTATTTGGTCTAATTCATAATAGTGGGGCTAGCTGAATTTCAATTTTTCAGGCTTTGGTGCATTACGTACGAAAGTTTAGAGATTTCCTAGAGATTATTTATTTTATTTAACTATTTTGCGGTTTAATTAGGTAGACTACACATAAAACATATTATATACTTTTTACATGGAACAACAACATAATAATTATTTATTTCATATTCAAGTGAATAATATTCTCATGATACATGTAATTTATACAGAAAATTAAATAATATATATTATTATATAGAGTAGAAACACATTTCCACAACGAATTATGAGAAATGAAAATTTCAGTACAATGAATAGCGAACAAAAAACTTATTGTCTAAAATATAGTCTCTCAGAAAATTTAGAATATACACTTAGTGAAGAAATAAAAACAATCAACCTTCAAACTCAAAAGCATGTAAAATAAAATTATATAGAATGTTCTCTTATAAAAATAAAATAAAAACAGAATTATTGTACAAGAGTATCATGTGGCCCAGGGGCTAGGGGGTTTGTATCAGTGATTTTGATTGAGAGTTTGGTTGTTCGAGCGTTGTGGTTGGCACTATTTTTCAAATTGAATAGGAATGTATACAAATTTTGTATTCTTGCCCAAGTCAAATATATTTTGATATCTATTTAATTATGAACTTTTTAGTATCATTGATTTCCTTTGTTTATTGGGTTGACACACTATAACCTTACTAAAACAAACCTTCTCTTAATCCAAAACCACCGAACAATATATTTCTCTTCAATCCAAAATTAATTTAAAGGATGTCGACGGCGATGGAGTGATGGTCCCAGACTTGAGACCTTAATGGTCGTGAGAGAGGATGATTAACTATAATATCTATCCATTATCGGAGAAAGAGTAAGATATCGGTCCATGGTGTATTTCTAGTGTTGTTTTTGCTGATATTCATGTAGAACAAGATCTAAATATTTATTGAAGATTTTGATTATAGATTGCTGACATTTTGATGTTTCTTTTTTTGGTTACATTTTCCTTTGCGACATCTTATTTTACCTTCTCTTATCTTTAAATAAAATAAAAAATAAGCATTAATGCAAAACTGAAATTTTACACGCTTACACCGACTCACAACAGAGAGAGAGAAATCAGAACTACTTTACCGTTGGGCCTATTCCTAAATCCTAACTCAAGTTGGATTACTTGACGGTTGGACTAACTTGGGTATCAATGCACTGCTGCGCGTAATTTCCACGCGCTTCTGCACAATACACCCGTAACCTTTCTTACTGTTGGATTCTCTAAGCAACTACGATTTCGATCTGTCCTTGGGATTTTAACTGTGATTCTTAGCAAGATACATATGTAGATTAAATTTCCATATTCTCATGTGATTCTATTATTTGTGTATAAAATAATAGATATCCATTTCTTATAGGGATATGACTAGTCTATATAAAGGACCTTGTGTCTTGTAATTCTGCGCACACAGATCATATCAATACATATCAATTTTACCTTCAACTATAGTGCTTATATTCCACAATACATACGATATTGGAATTAAGGCCATAAAATTAATTAATTCCACTATATAGGAATATTCTACGATATAGGATGTGGTAATTCTACATACTATTCTCCACAATGGATCGCTCAGCCATAAAATCCTAAATCAACGCTGTTTTATACGAGGAACCCGTTCTATGAGACCATCAAAAAATGGTTGAATGTTGTTGGATCGTGGTTCAAACGATCCAAATGTTAGGAATATGACTAACAGTTCAAAACATTCTTCCTATTCAGATTCCTCCCTTGTCCATCTGATCCTGACTATTCACAGCATCCGAAATAACCTATCAGAATACTCAGAGAATACTTATGCACAAGCATCTACATGAGATACAACGATCCATCTATGCCCTCCACTCAATCGTAATCCTGAGAAGGTTTCATATGACACATTTTTCCCCTTCAACTGGACGTGCAACCTTCATTCTCTTTGCAGTTTGTTGTTCTTGTGATTCCGGCGCTAGTGACTTTGGCTCTTCCAATTTTGGCTCTTGTGACTGGCCCACCAAACCATTATCAAACATATGCACATCATCACATGAGATTGTAACATTGCCTACCATGAAAGCTGCTTCATGCATTGGTATATCAGACATTTCTTGGGAAGAGGGAAATGAACCTCCATTTTCATTTCCAGTATGCACCATCATTTGGTCCACAGAACTTTCTTCAATAACACAAGCGCTCTGCACCTTGCCTGAACCAGATGCAATGCCATTTGCTAAACACACTACATTCTCTTTTGATAAATAAGTTAGTAGACTACTTTCTTCTGTCTGACTTCGACCTCCATTTACATGTCCATCCACCTCTTCATGTTCCTGAGAAACTTCTCCAGTCATGGAAACAGTCTGCAATTCACTCAAACCAGGAACATGGGCATGTACTGCACACTTCACACTCTCCAATGATGCATAATTTTGTGCATTCATGTCTTCTTTCTGGCTTGGACCTAAATCTTCTCCTACTGCACTATTTTCAATTATCTCTATATCTTCAGAATGATCAGAGGCACAATCTGATCGTTCATGGGATGCATCAATGTTTCCATTTGCTGCCTGTTCGCAGATCCCTAAGGTATCTGAAGTCTCAGCTCTATAGGATGTCGATGAGCATGAGACACCACAAGTTCGGGATGCGAGTCCAAATATTTCCTGATAACCAGTGTCTCCCAGAGCTGGATAAGTAAACTGCTCTCCTGTTTTGAGTTCTTCCTGTAAAAAAATAAATGGATTTGCAATTTCCATCAGTAAATTATGTAATACACATGTAAGTTCTCATTATACGTGGGAATTACCCAACTGAGGGCCTTAAAAATCAAGTGTTTAAAAACAGTATTCAGCCATTCATTTGAAAGTCCTTATTTGGTGCTTACCATAATGGTCCTCATCAAGCACGCCCCCAAAATATGTTTATATGTATTTCTCTATTCTATTGGGTTCATAATGAAAATATCATCTTATCTCCATAAGTATATAGAGCCAAAATAGTTTTAGTGCTTTTATTATTTGAACCAAAAAAGAAGAAGAGGAAGACTGCACTCTGGGATATGAAATGGTTTTCAAACAAAAGCATTAAAACAACATCCAAATAAGAGCCTTAAAAGCCATAATCAATAAAGCTCTAGCTTCTGAACCCAGATATCTCACAATTAAATATAGGAATTGTTGAAACCAAAAAAGAGAGGAAGTGTTCCCTATAAAAGAAGAAAACGTTTTTACCTCTACGGGTGGTGTAGCTCCCTTAGGATGGTAAAGAGGCGATTTCTGTTGAAAGGATTGGTATTGACCAAATA
Organism: Geum urbanum; assembly: GCA_946800695.1. Taxonomy (NCBI): domain Eukaryota; kingdom Viridiplantae; phylum Streptophyta; class Magnoliopsida; order Rosales; family Rosaceae; genus Geum; species Geum urbanum. The sequence continues at coordinate 3,210,613 of OX327013.1, forward strand.
GTGAACCTGCAGTGTCTCCAGACTGAAAAAATTCCCTGAGAACCAGGCCTGCATCACTAACACACTCCGAACTCTTTAGAGAAGATGTAGGTAACAGAGTCATTTCAATTCCCTGGTCTAATTGAGAACTTGATAAAGTTGCTAGAGGAGCTACAGCAGGACTCGATCTTCCTGAAAGATACTTCACACTAGTTTCAAGCTGATTACAAGCATTATATTTAGCCTCGTCTCCATCAGTGCAAGCTGGCAAACAGACTTCCTGATAAGGATTCTCAAGGAGCTCAAAAATTAATCTCTGAATAAGACTGCGCTTAAGAGAAGCCTCAGAAGGAAGAAACCAATTTGCATTGAGCTGGTAGGAGAACATGTAATTACAAGCAAGTTATGATACAAAAAATAAAGACCGTGAACATGCACTTGAGCTACTTAAGGTTCGCATTAGAAACTGTAAAAATTCACAAGATTATGGAAAAAGGATAAACAACTGTACAGGTTAAAGCACCCTGCTTAAATGATAGAAGTTGAAAATTCACATTCAAAAAACACAACAGTACGAGCATCATAACACTAGTCATCAAGAACATAAATATGAAAGTTTAGGTGGTTGGATTTTATCCAACAGTTATCGAAATGACACCTTTGAATTGAATTTATTTATTTGATAATAGTCTAAAATTCCTCATATATTATAAATAAGTACGAAAGTGAAATAATAATTAAAAGAATGAGAGATAGAAACAGAGTGGACCACTTACAAAGGTGGAGAACTTATTTATGTTGAAGGGATTGAAGATAGCAGGAGATTGTTCCAAAAAAAGCTCCAGATAGTGAAGCAAAAAGAGGCCACAATCATATGTATTTTCCTGTTGCGGTAGCTGAAAGGAAGGTAACTAGTATCAAAATTTGAACATTATTCCATCAGCAACAACCAAAATGTTTAACATATCTGCACCTTACAAGAGGAGAAAATGAAGATAATAAGTCTATCTTTTTCTTAAACCTAATTATAACATGTAAAAAACAGTGTAGACGTATTTTACAAATAAATGGTAGCATGGAGGATGCAGACAGTAAGGAAAAGAGAAAACCAAGGAAAAAGTTACTTTTAAAAATATCTATCTGGCTCTAAATATCCATAGATAGGTCTTTGGAACCTAATAGGAACACACACACACACAAAAAAAAAAATTGGGATGTATCACTTGCATATTAGAACTTAAACTTCATTTAGGAGCTACTTTCTTCTGAACTGCCCATTGAATACATCCCCAAACTTCAAGATACTATCTTTATTCCTAGCCTCATGACCAAAATCCAATTCTGTTTTCAGAAAAACCTATTGGATACTTGATGACAATTGGAGCTCTGTATAGTGAACCCGAGAGAGGTGAAGAAAAAAAGACATTAGCTCCTATTTTGAATTCAAAAACTGTTTTTCTTTCTTTCTGTGTAATAATATTGCTCTTAATATTACATTCTAGTTTTAGACCATTTTAATTAACTCAGAGCGTTGATTAAGTTGTTAAAAATATAACTTAACAGGCGTATTTAATCAGGTAATACTGTTGCAAATATCTTTTCTATAACTATTAAAGATGAGGAAAAGAAAGAAGTTTCATACAGCGATCATATGACCCAATACATTCCATTCAATCATTTACTAGAGTATCTCTAAAGCAACTTTTTAGGAAAATACTTTCACTCCCCATTTACAATTATTAGAAAGGACTGACCAATACCTCCAGTGAGAGAAATCGCAGGTTATGGAAGTTTGATGAGATTTCTTCAGATGTCTCCTTTTTTTCTTTCCATTCTTCCCATAAATAACTACAATTTCAAGGTCAAGCATTGGTATCAAAGTTCAGAATGTTTAATTCCAAAGTTGCAATAAAAGGAAGGTAAATATATAAATAAATGGTACAGCATGAACTCAGAAGTTTGAGGCTTTGAGCACACACCAGCAGTAATACAATGCATGTCTATACTGTGATGCTTTGCAATTTCAATACTCCTTTGGTCTTTTTAACATTTATCAGTTAACTTGTTCTTAAGCAAAATTGTGTTCAACGATATCCAATATTATTGATGCTACAAGCAGACTCTATTGTGTTAAAACAAACAGACTAACAACAACTCCAGCAGATCTCTCTTCAATTCAATTTAGTAAGAATATAAGAATTTTTCTTTATAATCAACTACAGCAGATCCCCAATCTCATTAGCTATTATACGCAATCCCATTATTTCATGTTTCCATACCTTATTTCTATACTGAAACATGAGTTGGGTAATGAAATCAACAATGTAATTAATTATTTCCTTCTAGGTTGCAAATGCAATCAACAATTAATTTAACAAGTAATATCTCTTCTATTAATAAGCATTTGTTCAAATATAGCTAAATTATAAAGTAATATTGTTGGATAAACTAATACGTGTGCTTAGCTAAAATAGTTTCAGCTATATTTTCAAAATAGTACGATAATTTTAGGTGATGTCGTTGGAGCTGCTCTTATATCTCAGAAAAAGAAAACTCTAAACAAACTCTAAAACTCTAAAACCTTATCGGCTTATTGCGTTTAAACTTCACAAATTTCCCCCTCTCTCTAGCCCTCTTTCAACTCAGTTATTTTCGTACATGCAGTATTCAATGAATCATAAGAAACTGTTGTAGTTGGAGACAGATATATTCAGAGGTTGTAGTTGGAGAAATTATAAAGCTGTTGAAGACGATCTTAATAGATATATGGAAATGTCTGTGGGTGTAAGGATTTATGTATATAAGATATATGAGGGAGGTCATGAGAAAACATTTTCCATAAATAAAAGTAGAGGCACCTTCTCACTCTCACCCGTGAAAGTTGTTTCTAACAAGTATTGATTACCATAACTATCGTTCAATTTTATACAGCACAGTGTATTTAAACTTAGCTGACCAGACCAATTCCAACTGAGCTGATACTTAGTCGAGATAAATATTGTTAAGGAACCTAATGACTACACTCGCGACGATCGGGAAAAATGTGTTTCATATATAAATAAGCCCTGGAAAAAAAAAAGAACTCTAATCTTTGACAAACCACACGAGTAAATACTGAAATTTAAAACAAACGGAAGATTTTAACTTCCACCGCTATAATATTATGAAATTCAATATATAACTGTGCATCATTGTGAAGCAAATTCTTAATTTGTTTTCCACTACTATTTTGGAAGGAACTAAATCCCATACCAAAAACCATTATTTACCTTTCAAAATCGTATAATCCATACATGAACAATATGAAATGAAACGCAAGTGAACCACACACCTATATTCTTCAAAACAAAATCCATGAGAAAATATATTATACCTTTGAACATGATTTTTGAGACCTGTATGACTTCCTTTGAGAGAATCCAAGTGCAATATACAAGGTACTTTAACTGACTTGCCTGACTCTCCAACTGAAAGTTGATAAACAAACATATAATAAGGAACGATGAGGTTACAATCAATGTGCATAGGCCATTTCACAGATACGTACCTTTATATCTATGCACTTCACCAGGATGACATATAACTATAAGAGTCCAGTGTAGACTACCACAAAAAAGCACAGAAATCACATATCAGCACATGAATAAATAAAGCTATGAGGCAAGCAGTTTGGACATGTGATCATACTTGAAGTTTACAGGGATGAAGATGTAATCCTTTTCGAACAAGTCCACTTTCCTAGTCCACTTACGAACACGTTGGAAAGCAGCCCTGCCACCAGAAACGCTGGATGGATCCTTGTCCAGGTCAGCCAGCTTTCGGAAGAAAAAACTATTGAAAAAGTAGAACCTTTGCTTTTCCTTGGGTTGAAGACGATTCTCCAAATACCTAACAATTGGTTGAGAAGAAACTATTTAATTGAAAACACACTGATAGGGCTTTAGATGACAGGCTCATAACTTTTACCAAAAAAAAAGAGGAAAAAAGTAAAGAATCAAGGGTAGCATAACTAGAGTAATTTTGAATTTAACAGAAGATTAATTTTTACCATTGCTGGCCATATGTGAATTTGGCTGAGGGGTCAAATGCCCATTAATTTGGAAATCTAAGCAGTAGGTAGCTATAGGGTCCATACAACACCCCTAAAAATTATCAAGTACTATCTATTAAGATCTATGTTTAATCTCCTTGTGCCCACGTCATCTAGAAAGATAATAGGAAATCAGGAATACCCAATAATTATTACATCTACAGGTGACACTAGCTACTTGAAAGATAAAGATCCTAAATGTGGTGAGCATTTTTCTATCTAAGAAAGATGGTCAATTAGAATACAACATTAGTACTAAGAGAGAATGGAACACAATTTGATTTTGTTTGCCAAAATATATTAAATGTTAGGATCATAGAAATGCAAGTGGACGGCATTAATGGTGTAAAGCACATAAAACAATCCATATGCAACATGCAAGCTTACTTGATATAGAAGTCAATCAATGTATCATTAACAAATATCTCCGGCTGTAAGAGATCAACATCTCTCTTAGTAATGGAAACAGCATCAGGATCCCCCTCTGGATATACTAGAGTTTCAAAACCCTCTTCAAAACTGTCCAACATCTCAAATTGCAACAGTTATACATCACAATAACTTTTCTAAAATAAATAAATTAAGACTTGATAAAGAAAGCTAAAAAATAAAGTAAATTTTCTGTTTAAATGAAATGGATCGCTTCAACTCACTTTGGAATATGATGCCTGTGACCAAGTAAATCGTTCGCTTCCATGCTTCTTGTACCAAAGAGGAAAATGATGAATGTAACTGTGCTGAACTACTATAGTAAAATAACTTAAGAATTTGAAACAACTGAGTAAGCAATTTCAAAATACATATTGTCTATATCAACAATTATACAGCGTACATCAAATTACTGCAGCAGGTGTCTTACAAGATTATTGAAAATTGCACTTTTAGTAGTAATGAAGTAAATGAACAAATTTAAAATGTAACACTATAGTTTGTTACAATCAGTTCATTCGTACACAAATGCTCAACACAGAAAGGGAGCAAATACATTAACACTCCTGGTCATACTTATATAGCTTATTGACTTAAGCATAACACATGAAGACAACAAAGAAACATGACTACAAGAACTGTTAGATGCATTTGTGTTCACCTCCGAAACCAAAATAACGGGAAGAAGTATCCTAGCACAGATGTGTATACCAATTACAAGCATTTTAAAACACACTTACATTTGCACGGGATCCAATATATCCAAGTACTTGGCATTCAAACATGCTATTTTTTCTTGTTGATGTGACCAATTGGGTTCAACAACTCCAATCTTCAACTCCTCAATACCTAGGGGAAAAAGGGATAGGAAAGAAAGAAACCCACAGCAGCTCCCAAAATCAGGTCTCAAATGAATGGTTAAAGCATGACCATAACAAGATTCACATATTTTAATTCGCTTACTTCTTGTCTTTCTTCAGCAGAAAGAAGTACATCAATATAATACTTGCTCAAATAAAGTATATAAGTCATTGATACTCAGATGGCAAATCACCTTTCATTGATTTCATTCTTATGATTCTTAATTAACACGAGAACATTTAGTCACACAAATAGTAAGTGTAGTTGGTTTACTCATGTCATGAATTTTTATATACCTTTCAGGTTCCTCTTTACATATCTGACTTCCACAGAAGGAAAAGTGAGTCTGATTATATTGGACTCAATAAAGATGATAATCAAAGAGTGGAGAGAAAACCCCACCTAAGCATTAGACGGTACCAGCCCTACTAAATGCATACAAAGACCAAAAAAGCAAAGGATAGCTTGTACTTGTACATATGCACTGACCTGATGTAATGAGTGCACCGTCATCTTGAGCTGCATCCTTTGATAGTACACGAAGCTTTATCAAGACAAACTCAGCCTGAATGTAGACCACATAGTAAACTGTATACATTCAGTACCATGCATAGTAAAATGGCAACACCAGAAGATAGTATCAGGACTCACATTTTGGTACCACTGACACTCAACATTGTTAAGATCGTCAACTCCCCATTCAAAATCTACAATTTCGTCATTTTCAGATGATGCTGAACCACTGATTTTGATGCAACTGTGCGAGAAGATTAACTCCTGGGCTCCAGGACAATAACTATCCCGATATACAACATAATCGGGATAGAGAACAACAGTCATATTTATGTTATCCTGCAAAGTTTGCAAATGAAAATATCAAAGGTCATCTAACAGTGAACACAAATTGGAATACAGAACTAGTTAGGAAGACAAACAGCTTCTCAGCACATCAATAAGAAGGGCTTGTATTTTAAACAGCATTAATTTCAGTCGCTGGCAATCTTACATTCCACTTCGTCAGGTAATAGACACTTTAAATGATGAGGAGGGCAATCAAGAGCAACAATATCTACATGCATTTGAGAACTTCAAATAATACCATCAAAGATATATCAGTGGCAACTCACATGGAGAAACTCAAAAATAGATTCCATCAACCGACAGTAGCAAGTAAGAAATGGGATAGATTATATCCTTAAATGATCTAAGAACGAGTAATAAGAAATAAGAAAACAAAGATAGATAAACAACAAGGTTATTATCACGGCAGTGAATCCACAGATTATTTTGCAAGCTCTAACTATTATCATGTTGTAAGCCACAAAAATGTAAAAAACATCTCCATTAATCCTTTGACTCATTAACACAATTTTATTCACTTGGTACAAGGAAGCAATACATTGTATATCATCTTTCACTTCTACACTTTCTGTTTGTCTGATATAACTCTCATGTAGAGAAAAAGAAAATATCACTCTTACTCCATTTTCTTTCATGTGCATTTATTTTAACATAAAACACAAAGACACTCTTACAACCACCAACAAGATTACTATATTGTTCAGCAAACCACCACTTTATCTTTTTTGATAATTAAAGACATAATTGTATGATAAAATTCAATACTTGTTTTGATCCCAATCTCACAATGCATTGGAAGAAATGGTGATACGGTAAAAGGGAAGATTACCATTTTGGAATTGCCCGAGTGACCCACATCGCAAGTACCCACAGAAACTGAGAGTGAACAAAATATAATAGTAAGAACATTATACAATACAAATAATCAAGCATACTAATATAAGCATCAATAATCAATACCTTCATCTTCTTCTATAAGGGATAAGGGACTTGAAGGCGGCTCACTAGAGCTTTCATCAGCCTCCAATATCACATCAACTGGCTCGTTCTGCACAAAATCATAGTTTCGTTACAATTGGATTTGATTGTTAATTTATGCACTGAGAATGTACTCAAGTGCAAAGTGTCAGTTAAGTACACTAGACGGGGATACCGTAAGGCCACAGTCCAACGGGCTTACCCCGGGGAAAGGTGAGGGAGCGTTTAAATCGCCTCTTTCTGGTTCACAGAGAAAATCTCTGCATCCATTATCATCGCATTCAGACTGTTTAACATGACTCAAAAATTTAGATTCATCAGTAGCATTCAGCTCCAAATAATCTCTTCTCGTAGCAAGATCTTCTTCCACTGTGCCCAGACAGGAATGTAAAATAGAATTATCATGATCCATTGTGTCAACAGCTACACATGGTTTGAGACTGACTACGTGTATTTGATGTTCTGCGGCAGCATCCAATTTCAAATACTCTTTCTCAGTAACAAAATCTTCTTCAACTGTTTCCGATCGGGAACATGATATAGCGTCTTTACCACACTGGTTCTTGTCAATTGCATCAGCATCTACACAAGGTATGCTGCTGGCTTCTTTTGTTTGAATGTTGGCTTCTTTGGAACCTAGAAAAATATTAGATTATAAATTAGTTTGAAAAGTGACACTAACAGCATACATAAATATTTGACATCAACCAAGTCTTTAAAAAAAACAATCAACAAACGACCAGCATAACAACAGGAGAAGTTATATCAAACAAACACTAGACAAATGGACATGATTGCAAAAATTTAAAATAGGTGAGAATCTATGAAAAAAATAAAAATAAAACACTGGAACCATCACAGATTTTTCGTGTACAACGAAAATTTACAGTAGGTGAGATCGAAGACAGAGTAAAAGAGGAAAATGTACATAGCCATAGGTATTCCTTTAGCATTTCCTCCAAAAGAAGGAGTTCCTCTAAGTCTATGAACAACAAGGTTAATAAACTACATCACCTGCGATTGCTGCCATGCAAATATAGGAACACCTTTAAAAACCTTATCCGGTTACCTAGTTCTTCAAGTATAGATCCAAAATCAGTAAAATATTCAACCGAAAACAAAATTAGCACAAAGTGCTACCGGCTACTGAACACCCTCACTTTACAATTTAGAAATGAAGTTATGTTACCACCCCTCATGTAAACACTTCCAAGCTTCACAGAACAAAATTTTCTTCAGGAAAATATGACAGAGAACTTTATAAAGTACATATTGCATGATGCCCAGTGCCAAAGTAGCGATCACAAGCTTCATATGCCAAAGCGGAATTTGAAATCATTACCGCAGTAACTCGGTAGCTAATAATTCGAAGAATTAACCTAAACACTGAGAAATGGATTCATTTACCGAGAATTTAAAAACTAGTAGCATTTTGAAATTGAGGACGGAACTCACCGGTTTGGAGAGACTCGTCCTTGGAATTCCGGCGGTCGCGGTGGCTAGGGTTTTTGCATTTGACGGGGAATTTGGCGATCTGGTCAGGGAAATCGTCCTCTTCGTTGAAATCGTAGACGTCGATGCTGGTTCGCGATGTGGTCTTCATCGCGAAGAAGCCAAGGAAGGGGATTGGGGTGTCTCTGTGAAGAAATTGGAAAACTCTGGCTGGCGAGTCAAAGCGACTCAACGAGTGAGACCATGGGGGGTTATGAAACTCGGTCAAATCAGAGAGAGAGGTTTGGCCGCGATGTGATGCGTGTCTCAACTTTGAGTAGACTGACCAATCGGAGACGACTGTGTTTGCTCCGTTTCGTAAAAAGTTTTTTTTTTAAAAAAAAAAAAACTTTTTAAATTTTTTTTTGAAATAAAACGGTAGAATAAAGATCTGGTAAATTATAAATGAGTCAGCCGGTTAATGGCACGATAGAAAGAACTCATCACAAGTATTCTACACTATTACATTAATATTTAGCTTGTACCAAACATAGCTAAATAGTCTAGGTGTCGAACAAAGACTAAAGAAATTAAGGGTCTCACACTTTATCTAGTTATGCGCTTTAAACTGCATTAAAATCATCTGACGCTCTTCTGCTTATATCTTCGCGAGTGTCACCAGATTCATTATCACTTTTTTTGCTGGGACTCACACTTGAGTGCCCATTTCTTACCTCCATTCACCACATTCACTAGCGGAGGAGTTCTTCACGCACAAACCGTTGAATATACAATTCACGGTTTTTTTGTATTCTATTTTCTTATTCATCTGAATTATAATTCAGTTCTTCTGTCTTCTATTTTCTTATTCAATTGAATTATAATTCAGTTCTTCTGTTTTCTATTTTCTTATACACTTATCAAAGTAAATAAGAAAAAAAAATTAAGTAATTACATATTTACGTACTAGAGAGTCTTGAAGCAAATTGCTTCAAAAATTTTAAGAAAGGACACTAAAAATTTAATTTTTTTCCCTTTGATTATCACTTAATAAATAACAAACCTACTCATTACTTATGCTCATATGTTAGTTGTTCGAGGTTTTGTGTTCATGCTCAGCTTTATGTTACTCACATTTTTTGTGAAGGTAATAAACTTCCGAATTGTTTGGCTAATAGAGGGGCGATACTATCTAATCATGTTTGCAGGCGGACCATTCCTCGGTTCCTGGAGCATTTGCGAACTCATGATCTTAGTGTGCTCCCTTCTTATCGATTTCGTTAATCCAAGATTGTATGTTTTCTTGTTTGTTGGTTGGTCATTGAGTGTAGGCTCGTTGTATTGTTCCTTGGGATTGTTTTGGTTCTTTGTCCCCCATTTTATGTACTTTTTTTTATTCAATAAAATTTTGAATGCTTGGGCTCGGGTCGAGTCTACCCTAAAAAAGAGGTGAACCGAGACCGAACCGAATGTAAAAATTTTGGGTCGAGTTTTGATGTAAAAAATAGAGAACCAAAGTGAAACTGAACCGACCAAAATTTGGATCGGTTCCTTGGGTTTTCGGTTTGAACCAAATTCTGGATCTGAGCTCGTGGATGAGAGACTATGGAGCGGCCGACGAGCACATGCACCTTATTCTGAGATGTAATGGCAAAGATAGCTATCAAGGTCGCATAACTCGACCAAGGTGAGCTCATCATCGAGATAGTCATTGAGGTCGCCGAAGGGGTGGTGCTGGATGCTGAGGCAGGCGAGCACTAGAAACTTATCGGAGTTGATGATCTCGAAGGATGAAGGTGGGAAATGGGCGGCGACTCAACGAGATTGAGAGTTCACAGAGTCGAGATTGACTCGAGAGGAGCTAAAAATGAGGGTTATGTCTAGGGTTAGGATTTTTTCAATATATACGTGGGATTCGGCGCATTAAAACCCATATTATTAACATAGGTTTAATGGTATGGACAAATCACGCAAGGACACGTAGTTGTTTTGTTTTTCACAAATCAGGTTTGTTGATCTTACATGAAAACGAACCAGAATCTAATAGATTTGACTTCGGTTCGGTTCAATTCAAAACTGGCTTTTGATGCACAAAACCGACCCGAACCGGTCGGTTTTGGTTTGGTCCGGTCCAGTCTGGTTCACCAGTTTTCACGTAAGCGATGAGTTGGCTCAACACTTGCTTCCTTAAATGTGTGTGATCTGTCCAACCGGAACCATTAATGGTTACATGTGGTACATCACGATTATGGAAGCTCAAACGATCATCAAATTGGATGAAACTTTGTAGAAGTGATCTACTCACATATATCTATACAGTGAATATGAAGATGTGATCATGTAACCTATAAGTGAGTCAAATCAAGGAAATTCACATTTATTAATAAATTCGGATGTTCATATATATATATACACACGCACATATAGGGCCATTTTACTCATAACTTTTTTTTTATCATTATAGAGCATTACACCAATTTTTCTATCACATTTTGACATCTACACCATTCAATTATTAGGTATATATGAATAGATTGTTCATGTAAAATTTCAGCCAAAATGATGATCGTTAAGGTATCGAATTAAATTAAATCAAGGGACTGACCAAATCTGTCAAACCTGAGTCGTTCATACTTATAAATTTCAATTGAAATTGTGAATATCTTAACAATAATCAATTTGGTTGAAAATTTGCATAAGTGATCTACACACTAGGACATGAAACTTGAACGGTGGAGATGTCAAAATGTGATAAAAAAAAATTGGTGTAATGTCATATACATGAAATGACTCAAAAAAGGATACATGAGTGGAATGAGTTGTTCAGTTTTGTTTGTTTTAATCCTAACCATCAAAGTCCGTTAAAACAGAGTCAACGATGATAAATATCTATTCTTGAAAATAACAAAAAAAAGGATCCTTGAGTGGAAGAAACTCTCATGTCCGGTTCTGTAGTAGAGATGAGTGGAATTAATAACCAACCATCAACTATAACCCCAAAAGAACCAGATTCCGTAAACAACATAGAGGAAGAATGAAAGGAATATCTTATCGAGGTAATCGTATTTGCTTTGGTAGATATGCTGGTACATATATACTTACATATTTATATGGCTGTCCACTCAGGTATTACCTATTTTTAGATAATTTTAGGTATAAGAGTCTCCACCGTCAGATCTGTGTTAATTAGAATGAAAGGCCGAGATTAAAACAAAATTGCATCACTCATCCTCTCCCTCTCTCTCTCTCTCTCTCTCTCTCTCTCTCTCTCTCTCTCTCTCTCTCTCTCCTCCTTTTTGTCTCTGACCCTAAACCCAGATCTCCTATCTCCCCCATATTCAGATTGGTTCGCCTGAATCTTTACCTCTCTTGCAACCGGCCGCGTATAGCCTACCCCTGTCGCACCGCTTAATCCTACTTAACCTTTTTCGTATGACACTGCAAGAAGCATGGTCTAGGCACCCAAAGTCTTTCTCGAAGAAAATCTCCATATCGTAATCGAATGAAAAGTTAACGCAGATAAAGAGAGAGTGGAAGATTTAGGAACAAATTAGGTTGTCATTGCTGTGCTTGTCGTCTTTCATTGTGCTCCATATATTCCCTCCCTCCTTCCTACCTAATCTAAACAACTGATCAAAATATGGTTGATTGTCTTAGATAATGTTTCGAACTAGATCTTAGTCTAATCAAACTTCAAGAATTAGGGCTTTAGGGAGTAGAATATTGGTGACCAATCAAAAGAAGACGAGAGAGATGGGTTAAGTAACTTGGTGCTCTAAGATCGGGGGAGTAGAAAGAGAGAGATGGATTGAGTTTGGAAAAACACTTTGTTTTTAATCAAGGAGATTGTTAATTCCTGGTGGTAGCTTTTAACTTTGAAAGCAACGACGAAAAGGCAACATAAGTGAGGAGAGGTCATTTCGGAGGCCTACTCCGCAGCGACCGAAATTAGAGGTGAGGTGAAATTGTCAGAGATCTGGATTCGGGGAAGAGATTTGGGATAAGAGAGAGATATGTGTTTTTCTTTAATTTGGGCCAAGCCCACCCATTTAGCTTATACTTAGATATACCTATTTCAATTGTTTTAATCGTAGCCATTCAAGCTCATTTAATCTCATCCAATGGCTCGCGTTTTCCATCAGTAACTTTGGCAAAGTTGCGAACGTTTGCAGCTAAAAAGCATTATATATATATAGATCTTATCCAGGGCAGAGCTTCGCTTTGAAAAAACAGAGCGAAATTTCGATTTCCACAATATTGAAAAAATTATTCGATTATTAAAACCAATCATCCTTTAGATTTTCATTAGAGGATCACGCTTTCCAAAATCAGCTCAATTGAAGATAATTTGGCCATTTGATTATCACATTCAACTTTTGATGAATACAGTTCATCCGATATAGCCTAAAATTTTGATGTAGTAATTAAATGGTCAAATCATCTCAAATTGGGCTGATTTTTTTATAAAGATGATTGCCTAATAGTAATCTAAAGAATGAATGGTTTCATTCGTCGAGCAACCTTGTTAATCTTGTGAAAATTGAAACTCTGCTCTGTATTTTTAAAGCGAAGTTCCACTCTAGATAGGCACTGATATATATATATATATATGTTTTAGCTGTTAGTGGCAATTTTCTTAGGTAAACTCGATGACGCGACAACCTCATTATCATCTTTTCGTCAACCAATTAGTCCATCATCGTAGCAAACTCTCCCATAAACTACATTACGTCCAAGCCCTATCTTTTCTCAATAAATGATGGCGATCGTCAAACTTTTGCTGCAACTTTGTTAGATCCTCGACCTTGCTATATCACCAGTATTTTTTATATCATATATTCCCTTCTTATCCCACTTTACATTTTCAAACGGTTTCAAACCCACTAACCAATTTGAGAGCAAAGTATCCTTACATTGATATTGGAGTTTCAATTTTGGCTTCATGCAAATTTCATTCACTTGTTTTGAAATTTGGTGCCTGAATCTCAATTTACTAGATTAGGATCTAATACCTTCTTTTTTTATTTGAAGTTATATTCACAATCTTCTGGTTGTGTCTTGTCCTGACTAAATTAGAATAGAGATTCTAGGAATCCCTGATTATTCGAGACAATGATTGTATTGATTATAATGCATGTATTTAAGGCCTCCTTATCAATGAATAAAGTCACATTTGATTACCGTTTCAATTATTATTCTATCATCTTTTAACACGTTATCAGCAAGTTCTGAATTGATAGCCAACAATCACCACAGAAAAGAAAAGAAAAAAAAAACCTAAAACCCTAAACACCAAACACCATTATCAGCAACTTTTTACCGCCGTCATCCCTACTGTCGTCGGCAATCATCGAAAATTTGCAACATTATCATTTTTTAATACGCATCGCTTACACCACATACGCACGCAACATCTTATTCAACACCAAAATTGCTCGACTTCCCATGTCTCATGTTAGGAGAAAATTACCACCTCGTCGTCAACAACCTACATCAGTAGCTGTGCAGGTTATTGCACCAATCGAGGTAAAATCTCTACAAACCTACCTTAGATATTAGGTAGACAAACTTAATTTTTGTAGCACCCTAGAGATTATGACTCAAACTTAATTACTGCAATACCCTAAACATAAGGTTAGTTATTGCTCTGATATTATATTGTGAATCGAGAGAAGGAGATTTTATCACCCTTTTGATCAAAAAGTTTGATTAGTGATGGTCTTGGGGAAGTCACGTATATAAAAAAATAAAATAAAAAAATCGATTATCAGTGATTGTTTATCATTATCATGGTTTTTTAGTGTGGTATAAAGCCACCATTTATCCAGCATCGATTTTTGTGACCATACATCATGAATCACATTCTTATTCTCTAAACTTGGGATTAGTAATCGTGGTTTCAATACTAATTTCCTTCCTTCTCTATTTTGTAGTGACTGAGCCGGCTAGGCCAAAGTTTGACATCCTTGATTCGAAATGAACAAAGTATCATCGTTGGGTCTCTAATATTGAAAATACTTTCATCAGGAAAAGATACACCAACACCATCATCCCACCTACTAGCCCTAATGCGGTCACCCCTTCTGACGAAGTAAAAGCTGAATCCCTCATGTTTGTAAGGCGTCATATTCATCCTTTCATCAAGAAGCAATACCTAAAGAAAATTGATCTCAAGGATATATGGGACGTTCTGAAGCAACGTTTCAACAACGTGCATGATGCACAAATTTCTGAGTTGGTTGAAAGATGGGAGACGATATGTCTTCTGGATTATCCAAAGGTTGTTGCTTACAACCAAGCTATGGTGGATGTCTAATCTGAGCTTAGTTTATGAAGGGTTGACAAGATCGACAACAACATGATTGAGAAGTCATTGAACACCTTCCATTCTTCCATGAATATACTTGTTCATCAGTACCGATTTGAGTACAACAAAAGAAGGATTACATCTTTCAGTGATCTCATGAATATCCTAGCTAAAGAGGAGAGACATCACAAGATAATTCTCAACAACTTTGTAGTAGGGTCGAAACCAAAACCAGAGCTAAAATGCATAAGTAAGAAGTCCATCGATTTTTAAACCATCTCAAACGACTTTCATAATTAGAGAATATTTTTTTGACATCTAAGTTTTGAATTAAGAACCGGAAGTATTCTAGTTTCCACGGTCTCTCTCATGAAGATGACATTATTATCACACCATCTCCGACTAGCGCCATTAACTATGAGCTCTAGCAATAGATCACTTTCTTCCTTGGTCCACGACAAATAGTTTCTCCCATTCGACATATTATTTTGTGAATCACTCATTATGATACTATATCAATCATAGAAAAATATTTATTAATAAGTATATTATTTACTATTCATGTAACATTGACACTAATTAAACATAAAAAATAATAGATAGCAAATCTTTAGAACAATAAATTAAACACATCATGCAAGTTTAGAAATTCATAACTAATTCTAAAAAAATCATTTTGAAATGATACAAAATTTAAAATTTTCATTAACCCTCCCTCTACAATTCTTATGAAGGAGTTAACATATTCCTAATATATAAAGTACATAAATATATCAAACAAGTAGACTTGTCAGACAATCAAAAAAGAAAAATATAAGGAGCATTCATGTTACTTCGAAATTCATAGAAAAATCTAAAAAATTCATATTGGGTACATTCAACTTTACAAAGACTCATTTATGTGTCCTCCACAACTTTGTAGAAGACATCAACTTCAAATTCATAACATAAAAATGCCAAAATGGTTGTGGTAAGAGGATATTCATGAACGTCCAGTTTTTACAAATGTATGCAACAATCATGTATGTTTGGAAATTCAGAACTAATTCTAGAAAAATTATTTAGGAGTAATCCAAAATTGGGTAATTTCATTAACATGTCCTCTACAACTCTTATGAAGGAGTTAACTTCATATTCCTAAAATATAAAGTGTGAGTATATATATATATATATATCAAACAAGTAGTCTTGTCAGGACAATCAGAAAAGAAAAATATAAGGAACATTCATGTTACTTTGAAATTCATAACTAATTCTAAAAAATTCATATAGGATACATTAAATTTCATAGTAGGGACTCATTTATATGTCATCTACAACTTGGTAGAAGAAATATGCTTCAAATTCACAACATAAAGGCAGAGCCCTGAGCATAGAGCGTAGGCCTTATAGACTTGGGCCTAGAGCTCCCAAATTTCGAGGCCCCTAAATTTTAAAATTATATATTATATATATTTATAAAAAAAACTATACAAATATATGTGTAACCAATAGTTAAAAGCCTAAAATGCTCAAAACCCAAACGTAGAACGTAGATGTACTGTGATGCATGTACTACACGCCAAGTTGCTAATCCCAAATAGAGATAGAAAACTGAAATTTTCTTAGAAAAACTTAAAGACTAATATGTGTACATCCCCGTCTATGATATTTTCTTAGAAAACTGAAATTTTCTTAGAAATTTTTTTATGAGTAGTGTTCTTTTGAATAGCTAGAGGATTATTTTAATTGTGTAAACCTGCAATATTTTTAGTATACATTTGAGTTTTTGTTTACTACCTTCTTTTTTTTAATGTGTGAGGCCCCAAATATTTTTCTCGCCTAGAGCCCCCTGAAACTCAAGGTCGGCCCTGCATAAAGGTACCAAAATGGTTATTGTAAGAGGAGATTCATTAACGTCCAGTTTTTATTAAAGTATGCAACAGTCATGTAAGTTTGTTAATTCATAACTAAATCTAGAAAAATTATTTTGGAGTAATTCGAAGTCTGATATTTTTATTAACATGTCCTCTACAACTCTTACGAAAGAGTTAATTTCATATTCCTAACATATAAAGTACAAATATATTAAACATATAGTCTTGTCAGGATAATGAGAAAAGAAAAATATATAAAATATTCATGTTACTTCGAAATTCATAACTAATTCATAAAAATTCATATTGAAATGATTCGAAATTCAGTATATTAATCAACATGTCTTCTACAACTCTTAAGAAGGAGCTAACTTCAAATTCCTATCATATTATATACATATATTGATCAAACTAGTTGCTTGGTGATGAACTGATGGTAATACAACATTGTATCATCAAAGCATTTGTCATTTAAATGACATAGAACAATCCAATTGCTTCTGATTCAAGCAGGTAGGTAGGTACATTATTATCAGTTGAACAAGATATATATTGGTGAGAGCAAAGACAGTAATGATTTATAGACAATAGATATTTGAGATTAATGGGGAGATATGCCAGTTTGTAATTACCATCACTAGTACAAAAAGTCCATTAGATGACGGTCGTAGGAGCATCATCTGAACCATTTGTAGCTGTTATCTACAAACCCGTCGTCTGAAATGAGCTCAAATAATAGATGATAATTGTCATCTGAAATAAACTCATGCCATAACTTTTTATTCTGTCGTCTAATTTTTGTGGAAAATGACCTCTCTTTTTATCATAAGAGTTGGTTATACGATAGAAGTAAAAATTCATAGTCATCTAAAGTATAACTCAAATGAAATAAAATAAGTTTTGTTGTCTAACTTAATCGAAAAATGACCATCTTTCTAACTTAAAATGCATTTTAGACGACAAAAGTTAAAATTTATAGTCATTAGACGCATAACTCAAATGACAGAAGTGAAAAGATTTAGTCATCTAAAGTATAACTCAAATGATAGAAGTCAAAATATTATACATTTGAAT
Source organism: Geum urbanum (assembly GCA_946800695.1). Taxonomy (NCBI): domain Eukaryota; kingdom Viridiplantae; phylum Streptophyta; class Magnoliopsida; order Rosales; family Rosaceae; genus Geum; species Geum urbanum. The sequence continues at coordinate 3,228,479 of OX327013.1, forward strand.
CATAACTTAGATGACAATAAGAAGATTTAAATCAAAATTATTTGTAGTTTAAATTCACTTTATATTTCAATTTTGTTTTAAATTACCATTGAATATCCATTCCAATTTTCTTTCTAAACAAAATTCAATTAATATATCAAACTCTACATCATCCATCCAAACATCCATTTCAAACACAACACACAATTACAATTTTTGCTTACAATTCAACTAAGTCCATAGTGAAGTTATTGCCATATGTACGAGACAATTCCAAAAAATGATGTGAACCGGCTGAAAACAATTTCCTTTGTAGAATCATCTCTTTTGACCATGATTCTAATTTCTTCTTTCTAAAGACATGATTCAATCTGCTTTCTGAAGATACATGGTAAGTTGAGGAGGTACCCAAAGTAATTGAATGACTTATCGATCTAGCATATCTGCAACAAAGTTCATATATCAACATTAGGATGACAAACACAACTAACACCATGTTTTATCCCAACTACCAATGATCAATTAAGGTAATAACGACCATCATACAAGAAAGTAGGCCACAAATTAGGAAGCTAACCAAAGCCCATTTAAATTGTCTCTAATACATCAACAACACCAAATCAACACAAATTCACAATAAAACAAATTATTCACAATAAAGCACATTACAAATTCACAACAAAGCACATTACAAAAGCTAACCGAAATTCATTTACACTGTCTCTAATACATCAACAACACCAAATCAACACAAATTCACAACAAAACACATTACAAATTCACAACAAAGCACATTACGAATGCTAAAATTAATCAAAAATGTACTTAACATTTCAAGAATTACAGACCTGCTGCATATAAGTACTTAACGCAACGCACTGGCGCGTCATGCTTTCCCATAATATCGTCCTTGTTGGAATTGAAGACGAGCCTGGAACAATCGTACACAGAAACAAAGGGATAATCCATTATTTTGCAAGTGCAAGGACGTAGAAGAGAATTAGGGTGATTAGGGATTTGAGGTTACTTACCGGCGGAGCACATTGTAGCTTGAGTTATAAAATTGATAAGGCTTTTCTCCACTAGTGCTTGGTCACTGGATTAAGCAACACATTTCTCATCGAAAAACAAGATGAGTAAGTGTACTCCATTTGTATCTCCATTTCCTTGACAAGCAGCTAGTTCTTACAACATCTCTTATTGGCAAATAGGTAAGAATGCTCTCTATTATACTCCATGACAGATTTCTTAACAAATCACGATCCGACTCGTCACTCATTCATTCACTCCAATAAAACTAACACACAACAAATAAGAAGTTTGAAAACTCTGAGTAAACTAATAACTCTATTCATGTATATACATTCATCAAACTCCAAAAAAATCACAAATTCAAGGAAAATCCAATACTTCTCTGCAAATGATCTATAGCTTTATACTTCATAGACCATAAGGTTTACTGAGTTTTATCTCTCTTCTCATTAAACCAAGGTATATAACTGAAATCCATTATATTCAAGCAAACCCAATTAATCAAATATCAGATCTAGGGTAAATAAAGGAATGCGAGAACACATCAAAGCAATAAAATCTATATAGTAGAGAGAAAATCAAAGAGACATTAGAGAGTGAAAGATTAAGGCGAATCAAGGCTTCTGGCTACAAACAGTAGCATCCACAAGGAGAAGCAACCACAACTCTGAAGGCTGCAAGGCATGTAACACAAAACTTTTGGAGAAACAAGACGGCAGGTGCGACGGGGATTGAGCTCGTGGAGCGCCGGAGAGTAGAGGTGAAGCGTCGACCGAGTAGAGGGTGAGAGGTGCCTGCGATTGCTAAGTTTCTGCTTGGGTGGAGAGAGTGAGAGAGAGAATTAGAGTTCTGACTTCTGAAGCAAATATAGAAGAGAGACGACAGTGGTCAGAGTGTTGGATGATTTGGTTCCAACCTGAATATTTGAAACCTATCTCTTTTTTTTCCTTTTCTTTTTAAAATTATTTTAGGGTAAAAAATCATCAAATGACCACTTATGTTTGTCCAAAACGACAACTTAGTAACTATCGAATGACATATATCAAAATGGTCACTCTACTTTGCTCAAAGTATATCAAAATGGTCACTCCATTAGTTAAGACGCTAAAATATATGACTTATAAGAGATAAATTTATCTTTCTATTCGTTAACTTCTTTTATTTACAATAATGTCATTATTATTACTCTCTCTCTCTGCTCACCATGTAAATTATGCCATACATTTCTCTCTAGCCAACTACTAGCACCATCTTCTTCACAATCACGAAAGTGATGTCACCACTAAGACCAAGACCAACAACAACCTCATTCCTCTGTTAACCCTGTGGAAAATGTCATCAACGAGCTTCGACAGCAACAACCCACTCTCATCCATCAATCTCCCATTCTTCACCACTGAATTCAATTTTGATTTCTCATCATCCCTGAATCTAATCTTTTCGCTCATTATCCCCAAACCCAAATTAGATTTCGATTTTTCCTAAGCCTTTTGAGGTCTTGCGGCCCTCTTCCACTTCTTCGTCATTGTCTTCTGCCATGGCCATCTCCGTCCCCGATTACCACCGCTTTCACTTCACATGCCATTTGCTAAATCCTATTGGCGATTAGATGGGATTGAGAGCTGAAAATACTAAAGGATCTGACAAACAAGCATAAAAAATATTGGGTCAGAATCGAGAGAGAGAGAGAGAGAGAGAGAGAGAGAGAGAGAGAGAAATGGGGGTTCTCAGATCTATATTTTTTGGTGCCCAGATAAATTTGGGGCTTTTAGTTAAAAAAAAAATTGGCCGTGAGAGATAAACTTTTAGAAAATTAATTTAAAAAATTGAAAAATATGAAAAAGACGTAAATATCCTTCAAAATTAAAATAATATTCAGTTTTTAACGTCTGTTTGAGAAACAGTAACCAAATTGATATGTGAACGTAAATGTAAGTGATCATTTTGACATATATCATTCGATAGTTACCAAACTGTTGTTTTGGGCAAACATAAATGACCATTTAACTAATTTTGCCTTCTTTTAGTGTTAGGGTTTAAATTTAGGTTTAGAAATTTTACTTTTAATACATGGTAAGATAGAAGTGAATCCCAAGAGAATGTGTGTGAGGTCGTTGGTCTCAAATTATTTTTGATGGAGCGGCAAATTGTGTTTTATGTTTAGGGGCATTATGGACACAACGGTATGACACACAGGTCGAGGTCGAATTCAAGTCGAAAAGTTCTAGTTTTTTTACAAGTTAGATTAGTCTGATCATCTCATCCTACGGTCATATTTGTAAAATGATTACTTGTTAATGATTTAATTTCATAACTGTTTGTTTTTCATATAACCAACAAACATTATAAGTAACGTACACTAGTAGTTATATACGGAATTAGAGACATATGAGAAACTGAAATGGTCTAATGGGAAATGTGTCTATACACATGCATCAACATCGCAATAAAAGGGATTTTATAAAAAACTTGCCCTCGTCGGAGTTCATTTAGAAGTCGGTTAATAAGGTCAAATATTACCAAAAGATTGAAATAATATTTTTCAAGGATTTTGCTCATTCTCATATGGGAGAGTACCTAAATTGACTTTTTTGTCATTTTTTATATGGTAAGATAGATATGAAGTTCCTGATAATGCGTGTATGAAATTTGGTCTCAAATTACTTTTGACCAAGCCGCTTATAAATTTTTACTCTAAAGAGCCTTTGCGTCACAATAACGACACACATAGATCGAGGATGAATTCAAGTTGAAAAGTTTTAATATTTAAACAACATCCTTACATTATTCAGATCATCCCATCCATCGGCCAATTTTATGAAAATGATTATTTTTAGGCAATTTACTTTACAAATTTTATTTTTTCATAGTACCAACACTCAAATGACATAATTATTACTCTATTATCTGAAATTTTCTTACTAATTAAATCACATGACATAACAAATTTTCATTCATCTTCTGTCATTTGATGATTTGTTTTTCAATTCAATCAAATGACATAATCAATATTCTGTCATGACATAACAAATATTCTATCATGTGACTAATTCTTCCCAATTCAATCAGATAACATAACAAGTATTTAATCATATAATGATTTCTTCCCAGTTCAATCAAATGACATAACAAAGTTTCTGTCATCTGATAATTTTCTTGTCCATTCATTCAAATGATAAAACAGATCTCCTGTCATCTTAATATGTCATCCCAGTCCAATCAGGTGACATAAACAAATGTCACATTGCCGTTGCTGAATTTAAGGTATGCTTTTCTTTACTTTACTTCGTATCTTACATACAAGCATCGTTTATCGATACATTATCGATATTCATTTATCTATATATTTTCACATTTTTTTATCGATACATTTTTGATATTATATTTTTATATTGTGTTTGCACGACCATAAACTACAAACACAAAAAACTAAAAATTTTACAAAGTGGTAACAGTATGACAACATTGATTGTCAAACAAAATGGAAACGAGATGGTATTACAACGATGCACAAAAAAGATATACAAGCTGAAAAATGAGATCAAAAAGAAAACAAAAGGAGTTCTATTCTATTATATATACTTTTGATTATCTGTACATTTGTTACAGAGATACGAAATGATTATTTACATATCGATGCAAATATACGACTGATGACCTATTTGACTTGTTTAGAATCCAACAAGATTCATCGAGATGCACAAAATTGAAAGTGTTGCAATTACGATTACGATTATAAACAAGAATTACGAATTCAAGAAACGGAAAAGCTGAGGTTGCGTTAGGATATCTACCATCATCTTTTTTCGCGTAAGGTGTGCCAGTGATGTGGCTGGTCGAGCTAGCGCATCTGCCTTGGTATTTTTTCTCTCTGGATATGTGAGTGATGTTATAAAATCTAAACTTGCTCAACAAAGTGTTTATGTACCCGAGATAAGTTGCCATCGTGTCGCCTTTGGCCTTGAAGTCTCATGATATTTTATTAATGACAAGCTGGGAATCACTAAAGATATTTATGTCAGGAGCTTCTGAATTGCTGGCGAGTTGTAGCCCTGCTATCAATGCTTCATACTCTGGTTCGTTGTTTGAAGCCTTGAATTCGAGTTTGAGTGCGTACTCTGCCTGCACTCCCCCTGGACCTGTTACAATGATGCCAGTCCCACACGTTTTATTGGTGCTTGATCTGTCAATGTACAAGTTCCACAGTGATTGTTCCTTGTCTATTACGAGTTGCTTGACATGGGACATTGTGGGTGGTTTGTCGGATTCTATGTACTCTGCTATGAAATCCGCTATTGCCTGTCCTATTAACGTTGTTCTGGATTCATAGCAAATGTCGAATTCACTTAGCTCGACAGCCCACTTCTTCATGTGGCCACTGTGATTGAGCGATTGAATCACTTGTCGGAGCCGCACATATGTCAAGATGTGGATTTTGTGAGCCTGGAAGTATGACCTCAATCGCTTGGCGGCTACAATAAGTGCTAGCACTACTTTTTTGATTGTCGTGTATCTTGTTTCAGGGTCTGTCATACCTTTTCCTGAATAGAAAATAGGTAGTTCTGAATCTTTTTCCTTCCTGACGAGGGCAGAACTTATGGCCATTAGCAAAATGGCTAAGTATATGTATATGATTTCTCCTTTTATGGGCCTGGATAAGATAAGGATGGAGGTGAGATAGTGTTTGATGGAAGAAAAGGCTGCCTCGCAATTGGGTGTCCAAGTGACATCCCGCTTATTGGTTTTTCGGAAGGCTTTGAAGAATGGTGCACATTTATCAAAATAACAAGAGATGAAGCGGTTTAGAGATGCTAGCTTCCTCGTTAAGCTCTAAAGTTCAGATTTGGTGGTGGGAGGTTTCATATCAATGATTGCCCTTACCTTGGCGGGTGATGCCTCAATGCCCTGTTGACTGATAATGTACCCCAAGAATTTGCTGGCAGTGACGCCGAAGGTACATTTGGCGGGATTGAGTCTCATGTCATTCTTGATCAAAAGATCCAAGATAATTTTTAAGTCTTCTACGTGATCGGCAACCTTCAGGCTCTTGACGAGGATGTTGTCCACATAGACTTCCACTATTTTTCTCGTTAAGCCATCGAATATGAGGTTCATTAACCTTTGATATGTGGATCTAGCATTTTTTGAATCTGAAAGGCATGTCGACGTAGTAGTATAAACCCTTGTCGGTTGTGAAACATGTTGCCTCTTGATCACTAGGGTTTATGAAGATTTGGTTGTACCCTGAGTATGCATCCATCATGGATAGTAACTCGTGTTTTGCCATGGCGTCAACTAGCTGATCAATTCTGGGTAACAGAAAGCTGTCTTTGGTGCAAGACTTGTTGGGTAACAAAAAATTTCATTGCTCTTCTTCACCATGATGGCGTTAGAAATCCACTTGGGGTAGTCCACTATTCGGATGAAACCGAATTTTTGGATCTTGTCTACCTTGGCGTGCATAGCGGCGTAACGTTTTTCATCATACGCCCTAATCTTCTACTTAATATGTTTTGCCCCTGGTGTGATGCTTAATTTATGGGAGATGAGGTCCGTTGAGATTCCTGGCATATTGGCATAGGACCATGCAAATACCTCTTGATGGTTCTTGAGCAATTGGATTAACTGGACTGAGAGCTCGGGAGCTAGTTGTGTGCCAATTCCTATCGTACATTCTGGGTGATCAGCTGAGAGTTGTATCGTATGTAGCTCGTCCTTCTCCGTGGCTGGATGGACTGCATTCAATCCATCACGAGGATCATCTAGCTTCTCCGTTTTGGTGGAGTCTTCATCAAGGACCATGACCTCTTGTTGGATTACGACTTGATCTGGGTGTGCTATTTTTTCCACAAAGTTATAACCCCTAACGATACCGACACCATGGTCTGCCAAAAATTTCCGCATGAGCTTATGGCTTTCTACTATCATCTTCAACTTTCTTATTTCAGGTCGTTCGAGGATGACGTTGTACGAAGTCTGTACGTCAATGACGATGAACTCAGTTCTGATTTTGGCTTGTGTCATCCCTGGTGCTCCTCTCGGAAATCTCATGTAATCACTGCCCATCATATATATGGTTTTGCCCGAAAAACTCGTGAAACTCTCATGATCCTGTATCAGCTTGATGGCTGGCCTTCATAACACCTTGTATACGTGTCAGAAAATGATGTTGATGGATGCTCCCATATCAATTAAAATCCTCTTCATGTTGTATCGGTCAACCCCCTCGTCAATGACGAATGGTGACGTGCTATTCTGGCGACTAAGCTCTTCATCACACGAGAAGGTGATGGGCGACCAATCCTTTCGCCCTACTTTGGTTGGTTTGTCGTGGTGAACTACAACAACATCTCTTGATGTGTCTTGACGGGGGGCGTCTGCCTTCCTCTTCCCTCCGAAGATCGTGTTGATGGTGCCCCTCGTTTGGATGTTAGCAACCTAGCGCGGAGAATTTGTCTTGTATGCATTTAGTTTGGCTTCCATCAATAATCTTTGGATTTCGTTGCCGAGGATGCTGCATTCCTCGGTATTGTGGGAGTTTGACTTATGGTACTTGTACCATAGTCCCGTGTTGCTGAAATACTTTATATTTTAGGGCTTTGGTGGTGGGGGTCGGATCAAGCCCCTGTGTTTCGTCAGGATCTTTTCTTAAGAAGCATTTACAGCTGAAAAGACTTCCTGACGGGGTGCATTACCGTAACAGTTTGGTTTGATTTATGGTGTTAGGGTGTTTGGGCGAGGTGGGTTTTATGGCGGGTTGTTTTGGCGATTATTGGGGTGGTGGTGATATGATTTTTGCTGCCTTTGTTTGTTGTGATGATTCCCGTTACGTTTTCGTGGATTGAATCGAGTTTGTGATTCTTTGGCGGGTAGGGTGGGATTTGAGGGTGGTGGTGATTGAGGAAGAGTTTTTGGGTGTGGTATTGTGGAACCGGTAGCTTCATAAATGATGCCCTCTATCTGCACCTTTTGGATGACCAGGTCGATGACCTCGTCGTACATTAAGTGGTCCTTCTTAATGAGTTTCTCCACGAATGAGGTGGCGATCAAATTTTGCAGTAGAGCCGTTAACGTGATGCTTTTGTCGAGATTGTGGTAGGTGATGGCCAATGCCCTCTATCAGTTGATGAAACCGGATAGGCTCTAGTTTTCACCCTGGCGTATCTTGAAGAGCATCATAGAGGTATTATACTTCCCTTGCAGTTGGTATCGCTTTAAGAATTCTTCCATTAACTCAGCAAACGAATGAACTGATCCTGAAGGTATCTCGTAGAACTAGTCCCCCACATCCTCGGTTAGCATTTCTTAAAACAAGAAACATAATGTGGCATCCGTGTAATGCACTCCTGTTGTACCGGATTAGAACTCATCAATGTGGAATCGGGGATTTCCCTTTCCTCCAAAATGGTTGATCTTGACAGCTTTGACGTGCTAACTTCTCCCTGACACTAGGATATCCCCTAAGAATGGGCTCGCCCTCTGAATGTACATCCCATTTCTTCTGGTAGGACAACCATTCTTGAGGACCGAGATTTCTTCCGCTAGTTGCTCTATTCTCCCAATTATAACAGTGTTAACGTATGACGGAGTGTCATTGACTTGCCTTTGCTTCTCCTTTTCTACCCTTGTCAGCCTATTTGCTAACGGTGGTGAGTCGCCAAGATCTTCATTGAAAAGTCCCCCCCCCCCCAGCGGGTTGCTTCTAACGACATCTTCATTATGTTCATGACGCTCCCTGCTCTGTTGCCTATTGTCGGCATTCCCTCCTTGGCTCCGAATAAACGCGTCAACCTTCTCCTCTAATTTTAGTCTTTCCTGGCGCTCCTAATCTCTCTCCTCTCGCGCTTTTCCCAATTCTCTCAGCAGTTGGGCGTGTGTGTCATCCTCCACACGTTTAAGGACACTGCTGAAGTTGGCCTTAAAATGTAATGGTACATTTCGACCAATATCCTCCATGATCTTAGCGGGTTGGGTTTTGCAACATGGTTTTTGTTTAGTGGTGTTTGTGTGGTTTACAATTTATAAGTTTCTCACAGACGATACCAAACGTTTCTATTAGTTTTTGTTAGGTTACTAATAGAAAGAAGCATAGATGTTGTGTGTTGATGTGTCTCACAAGAGTGATCCCTCACTAAGCCACTATTACAAATAATACACAAATGGGCGTTAGAGGTCTTGGCGGATTTTTCCCGCCTTCAACACTCTGATGCCTAAGTCAGATTTATGTATTGAGTATAACAACATTAGTAAGTAGAGTCAATTAGCTTAACTCTATTTAGTCATAAATGGGGTCTTTATATTGGTGGTTGAGAGTGCTCTCTTTCTCTGATTTCCAATTTAGGACTTGCTTTTGTTTAGGCATTCTTGCGGTTCTGCGCCCTAACGCGTTGTTGATGTCCGGTTCGTCAGCGGTTGTAATCTTTGTTGCTATCATACGTTTGGTGCCGGTAATGTTCATTAATTTGTGGCTACGTACGCATAGTTATGCTGTATGGTTACATGCACCAACAATCAACATATAATACATGAGTAATTGGCAGGCAGCCTCAAGGGGTGGAGATTGGCTTAATCTTCTTAACCGGAAAAGATTTCGAGAGACCATGACTTAAAGCTTCTTCAACCAAACAAAAAAGAAGCGGAGAGAGATGATCTCCTTGTGGAACAACTCTATCGCAAAAGAAAAATCTATGAGGCGTACTGTTAGTACGTCATGCGCTAACCTATAAAAGATACCACACTTAGCACTCTAATTAGCCAAATTAGAAGAAAACAAAGAGAAAGTATAAAAAAGGAATATTCTACGAGTCACTTGCCACTTGGTGAGTCATCCATTATGAGAAAATGACTACTTTGCTCCCAGCCTAAACAAGCTAGGGGTCGTCAACATGCCGGGCCGGACTTTTGAGAAAATTAAATAATTACGGGCTAGACCGGGCCGGGCTTTAAGCATAATTGTAAAGTCCAAGCCTGGTCGATGGAACCTAGCCTAGCCGGGTTGGGCCTAATTATTTTCTACATATAAAATAAATCAAACTCACTAGTCGCAAAATAAAAAGAGATAAAAATTTGACTAATTTATAGCGTTTTCTCATTCTAATAAATACCCTAAACTAAAGTCAAATATAACGTTTGGTTAAATCCTTTGTCAAATTTAGCAAGAATAGAGAGAGAAAATAATTAATAATTAAACTTTTTTTTCCAATATTTTTCTCTCTTCATAGTGTTTTATTTCAATTTGACTTAGAAATATCTAGAACTATTGGAGTAAAAGTTAAAAATATGGTAGTTATATTTAACTTTGTGATAAATTTGACTAGAAAATAAGACTGTACTGTTGTGGATGCTTTTAGATCAATACCCAAACATCAACTCAAAAACCATATAGCATTTTCAAAATAATAAATAAAGATTTTTTTGTATAAAACTAAATTTATTCATTAAAGCCAAGTCGCAAAATGAGAATCTAAGAGCAAATCAAACTATCAAACCAAGAATTTATTCATTAAGGTCGTAGCTTGTTTCCTTATCTAATTAATTTTTATATGTATATATAAATTATAATATCCATATATTAAATTTAAGAAATTAAAATACAAAACAGGCTTCTGGACCGGGCTTGGGCTTCTCGGGCCCTGCGGGCCTCCGCGGGCCAAATGATGAGGCCTAAAGCATGCATCCTAGCACTCCCACATTGCTAGAAGAGGGAAGACATCTCTTACTCTTGCCTATATAAGAATGTCTCTACCTCACTTAAGACACAACACAACACACTTTCCCTCTAGTATTATAATTTTACTTATTACTCTACATGCTTATTAACTTAGGCATCAGAGCATCGAAGGCGGGCCAACCTCGTTTTCACCTCTAATGCCATTTATATGTTGTTGTGACAGGTACCCATGTCTCTATCGAAGACCCTAGTTGAAATCGGCAGAAACACGTATTGTTAACAAGAACTAACAATAGAGTCGATTGTAAAATGGTTTTTATCCTCACGAATGACAAGGAGAACCCAAATCTGAGTAACACTTCAAAAAGAAAATCCCACTTCAGCGTGTCGAAGGCCTTTGCGATATCGACTTTGATGCCAACATTTCGTCGAGAGATCTTTCTAGTCAACATGTTAAACCCCTTAGAAACAAGACTAATACAAAAAAACATACATGTGTACGTACTCCCTTGATTCTTGCTTTATTTATACTTCCAAATTGCTTGTTTTTTGGGTTTTTTTTTCTTTCCAAAAGACAAAATTACTGTGTAGTATTGACATTTGGGCTTTTTTTATGGTAGATTATGGACATGTTTGGAATCAGCAATCTTAGTTTTAAGCTTAACTACTATCCGCAGATCTAGTTGCCTTTGGTTTTAGTGGCCCGTTGATGATGAGTCTATATTTTTGTTAAGCAGGAGCATGCATGGTGCAGAGCTTGTCCAGCTTTCTTTCCCAACATAGAAGGAGTCAATCGCCACCTATCTAGAAGCGGGAGTTGCAGATCTGCGCTGCAACTCGTCTCATGCAAAAACTGCAGAAGGTACTTGACGAAGCAAGCATTTGCTGCTCACTTTGGTACCAATGCGTGTTGTATATCAAATCATTGAGGTAGTACGTATGAAAGCAGTGATGATGAGGAGGGTGTAAGCAGTGACGAGGAGTTCAGATGGTACTTCACCCAAGAAGTTGTTGTGAGCTGTGAATCAGAACTTACAGGTAACACTGTCAGCGATGGATTTGATTCAGAATTAGAAGAAATCAGCAGCGACGAGGAGGAATCCATGGCCTCATCTTAATTAAAAGAAAAATTTTCTTTTATTTCTTCATTGGTTATGTAAAGGAGAAAAGCAGTGAGAGGAGGAATCTTCTATTTCCTCCCAAAGCTAGGAATGCTCTCTTATTCGATCACCTACATATAGGTTTGTATTAGGGGACAGAGATCCTGAATCCAATCCTTTCTTTTACAAGAAGATGGGCATTAATATGACTTAGATATATAGGACAAAGAGCCAACAACAACAACAGATGCACTACCACATTAAGTACCATTGTCGGCGTTTTTTTTTAAAAAAAGGCTGGCGACCGGGCAAGTCGCCGGCAATGCTCATTATTGCCGGCAACTTGCTCCGTCGCCGGCAAAAGTCCGAAAAGTCGCCGGCAATGTAAAAAACTATTGCCGGCGACCTATTTCGTCGCCGGCAATGATTGCTCAACCATTGCCGGCGAAATTCCGGCCGGAAAATCGCCGGCAATGGTGAAAAATTATTGCCGGCGACGGAGAAAGTCGCCGGCAATAAGTTTCAAGCATTTCCGGCGATTTTTGGCCGGAATTTCGCCGACAATAACTCCATTTCCGGTGATTTAATGAATCGCCGATAATACCTCTTATATCAGATGCAGATCGCAGCAGCTCATTCATTTGGATTGAAAAAAATCCGGTGAAATCGAAAGAAGGAAAACACTGTGAAATCCTTGGGTATTGTCAAAAGGCGTTGAAAACCCGCTCGGGAAGCTATATACGTAGCTATATATAGGTACGTATATACGTATGTATATATATGTGTGTTGATTTAATTAGATCGATATATATATATATATGCATGTGTTGATTTAGAGTTGAGATATCGATTATTGGTTTGATACGTAAATAGAGTGGATATATTGTTGATTTCGAGTGATTGACTATTGATTTTGAGTGGATTTGAGATTATTTCGATGAAAATATGTTAATTTGTGTATATATATGTATGGATATAAAATTATTTTGTGAATATTAATTGTTAATATGTCTATATATATATACAGGCATGTTAATTTGTAATTGTGAATTGTTGGTATATATATATATTTTAATTTATATGCATGCATGGGTCGACTTTTGTTAATTAATCGGATGAATTCGAATGTAATTAATGATGATTTATTAATTAATTAGTAGTGAATGTGTATATATATATTTATAGTATGTAATATTGTTAGAATTTTCAGGATGGACAAGAGTTGGATGAGCCTCGAAAGATGGGATGTGAGATATCACCAGAGAATTAGGAGTTTTGTGAATTTTGTGAAGGCTAATTGTGGAGACACTACACTTCATTATTGCCCGTGTAAAGAATGTAAGTGTCGCAGCGATCGATTTCGTTTTCCCATTGATAAAGTCCAGAAGCACCTGAGTAAATACGGGTTTTGGGATAAGTACACTTGTTGGATTTATCACGGTGAAACATCGTTAGCGGGTCCGCATGATCATGGACAATTTGGTGAGAGGGCCAGTCCATGCTATGATCATGGACATTTTGCTGAAAGGGGCAGTCCATCCTATGATCCAACATCGATGTTAATCAATGATATGTTTCCTCATGAGAGCGGTGTATTTGCTGATCAAGCACCAAATGTCCCTCCCGTCGTGCAGGGTTTCCCCCATATTGAGCCAGTCGAGCCATTACCTGGAGCTCATGTCAACACAAGCGGTATGGACAAGTACAACAACCTGATTACATTGCAACAGACTCCGTTGTACAACGGTTGTAGTAAGACTGTTCTTGAAAGTGTCTTGGGAGTGATGCAGCTCAAAATGGAGAACAAAATGTCTGTCAAAGCTGTTGATTCTTGGCTGAAGTGGACTGCTTCGCTACTGCCACCCGGTCATCGTCTTCCTACCACTCATCATAAGGTGCGACATATCCTGAAAGATCTTGGGCTTTCCTACATCAAAATCCATGCATGCAGATATGATTGTATTCTCTTCTGGGGAAAAGATCTTGAAGACCTTGAAGCCTGCCCGGTATGTTTTACAGAAAGGTATAAGTTGACTCATGCAGGCAACAAGAAAGCTGTGAAGATACTTCGATATTTCCCGCTTATTGATAGGCTGGAGCGGTTGTTCATGTGTGCTTTCACGGCCGAAGCTATGAGAGGGAGAGGAATTTGCCCAACGATGACACCATTATACACCCTTCCGACGGAGAGGCTTGGAAGCACATGGTCAGGGAGTTTGATCATTTTGCAGCAGAGGTCCGAAATGTTTGGCTAGGGCTCTCATCTGACGGATTCAACCCTTTTGGCAACATAAGTCTTCAATACAGTAAATGGACAGTTATTTTGGTACCGTACAACCATCTACCATGGATGTGCATGAAGAAGGAATACAATATGCTGACTCTATTAAATCCGGGCCCGGGTTATCCAGGAAAGTGTCTCGATGTGTATTTGAGGCCTTTGATTGAGGAGCTTAAGTACCTGAGTGAGTGTGGCCACCCCACTTACGATAGGTTCAAAAATGAGATGTTCCAGATGCATGCCATGCTTGTTGGCACTATCAGTGATTTTCCTGCCCGCGGTATGTTGTCGGGCAATGTAACCAGCGGTTACAGGGCTTGTTTAGAGTGCATGACGGTTGATTGTTGCAGTCCTCATTGCAGTAAAATTGTTCAGATGCGTCACCGTTGTTGGCTTCCATATGATCACCCATTTAGGCAGGATCCAGACGCTTTTGATGGGACTGTGGAAACAGGTGTGGCACCCAGGCGATGGACAGGGGATGAAATTTTGGAAGTGTTGAATGAATATGATTTTGGCCAGCTGAGCAATCATCCTGAGATAGTAGCGTCAATTCCAGACAAGCCCGAAATGTATAAGTTTTGGACACACAAGAGCATATTCTGGGAACTCTCATACTGGCCCAGGTTGCCTATCAGACACTACCTAGATGTCATGCACATAGAGAAGAATGTGTGTGAAAGTGTGGTGGGCACAGTTCTTAATTTGGAGGGGAAAACAAAAGACATCCCTAAGGCACGCATTGATCTAAAAGCTATGAGACTGTGGAAACATTTGTGGTTAAGAGATGGTAAGAGAAATATGCCGTAATTTCCTTACACCGTCAAGCCGAAGCATAAGCATGAAATTTTTGGGTGGCTGAGTAATGTCAGTTATATATTCTTATGGCTATGTAGGAAATTGGCCTTAAATTTTTACTTATATATGGTTATATGCAAGAAATATAATTGTTGCCTATGGCTATATATATGCAGGTATCCTTATGGCTATGCAGGAAATATAAGCAGGTGTGTTAACTTCCGGGACAATAAGATGTACGGATTAAAGAGTCATGACTGCCATGTACTACTTCAACGCATTTTCTCTATTTTCATTCGAGGGTACCTGCCCAAAGAGGTGGTGGAGCCGTTGGTGGCCTTGTCAAGATTCTTTCAGAAGTTATGCACCAGGGAAGTTAAAAAATCAGATCTCAGGGAGATGCAAGATGACATCATTTTTATCATGTGCAAGCTTGAGAGGATATTTCCCCCAAATTTTTTCGACATCATGCCTCACCTGATGATCCATCTTCCCGAACAATTGTTGCTTACCGGTCCCGTACACTACACTTGGATGTATCCCATGGAAAGGTACAAATGATTCATACATTTGGTTTGCCTATGTTTTTATATGTAAATTCTTAATTTTTAAGTATCATAACATGCACTTGTTAACTTGTAGACAATTGGGAGCCTACAAGGACTATGTGAAGAATAAATCTGCACCTGAATGGTGTATCGCTGAAGCATATATTGCGCACGAGTGTGTAATGTACACCAACGTGTATTTGGGAGCGCTTGAGGACCCTCAACAACAGATGCCGATAGATGAACCCCAGTTCAACCTTTCTATCATCTCCAATGACGTGGTAGTACATGGAAGCTTGCCAAAGTCGTACAAGTTGGATGGAAATGAGGTAGCCATTGCCCACTGGTCGGTACTGATTAACTGTCCAGAAGTACAATTTTGGAAAAACTATCATCTTCACTGCCCTGCTATTGCCGGAAATGTTGATTACCACAATAGGACGTTTACAAACTACTTTGGTCAATGGGTAAGGGTATATGTGTATATATCTATTTTTTATATCCTTATATAGCATGGAACCGTATGTGGTTTTGTTTTTCTATGTTCATAATTTCTTGTGTGGTTTCTTATCATTTTCAGATGAACCATGTAGCAAATGATGGTTGCCCAGAGTGGTCAAACGAATTGAGGGTCCTGGCGATGAAACCGATAGCTTCAAAAGTTTACTCGATGTGTCAGGTCAATGGCGTGAAATTTATATGTGAAAATCGAGACGACCGACTGAAAACACAGAATTGTGGGGTGATGGTCCATAGTGGGCAGGATGGCGTTGACTATTACGGTGTCCTTCATTCAGCTGTTGAACTAATTTATGGGAACCGCATGAAAGTGCACTTGTTCAAGTGTAGATGGTTTGATACTAGCCTGGAGAACACAAGGACCGATCAGTACGGAACATTTTCGGTGAATACTGCTACAAACTGGTATAAAGAAGACCCTTTCGTTCTTGCCACATCAGTAAAACAAGTGTTTTACCTTGACGATCTTCTGAACAAAGTCCCGTGGAAGGTGGTTAATCATGTTGCTCATGGAAACATATACAGTGCTGCCACACTTGGTGAGACTGCAGATGATGAGGAAGTTACTGCATACCAAGAGCCGAACGCTTTTGACATTCCGGAATCATCTACGATTCGCCTTAATAATGTGAGATCTGGGAGTGTGGTTCGAATTACTGGAGCAGAACTTCTCGATGTTAATCCATATGAAGTTGACGCTGATTCAGATGACGAGGAGCGGCACATATTGCCAGAGGTTACCTATGAAACCGAGTCAGACTCAAGTGATGAAGATGATTACGATTATCATCCTTAGTACGTTAATGATGTCGTATTTTAATTATAGTCGGAAATTCTAGTCGAAAATTCTAGTCGTACATTATAGTCGTACATTATAGTCGGAAATTATAGTTGTAAATTATAGTCGAAAATTATAGTCGTAAATTATAGTCAGAAATTCTAGTCGGAAATTCTAGTCGGGAATTATAGTCGGGAATTATAGTCGTAAATTATAGTCGGAAATTCTAGTCGTAAATTATAGTTAGAAATTATAGTCGTAAATTATAGTCGGAAATTATAGTCGGAAATTATAGTCGGAAATTCTAGTCGGAAATTCTAGTCGTAAATTATAGTCGTAAATTCTAGTCGGAAATTCTAGTCGAAAATTATAGTCGGAAATTATAGTCGGAAATTATAGTCGGAAATTCTAGTCGTAAATTATATATAGTCGGAAATTATGGTCGGAAATTGGTCGGAAATTGAATTGGTCGGGAATCACTATCATTACCAACGAGCTGATAAGCAACTCGTGGGCAATATCATTACCAACGAGTTATCAACTCGTTGGTAATAGTATTACCAACGAGTTGCTTATCAACTCGTGGGCAATACTATTACCAACGAGTTAACTCGTTGGTAATGACATTGCCCACGAGTTAACTCGTTGGTAATGACATTGCCCACGAGTTAGTAAGCAAGTCGCCGGCAATGGTCTCAGTATTTCCCAGGAGCCAGCTCGAGCTGCTCCTCATTTCTTCACCTCTCTCTCTTCCCTCTCAAACCCTAAAACCCCATTTCTTCATCTCTTCCTCACCTAACTCGCCTCCCTCTCCTCTCCCCTCTCTTCCACTCCTCCCCTCTCCCCTCCCCTCCTCCCCTCTCCCTTCTCCCCTCTCCACACAAAAAAACCCCAAATCTCAATTTCCTCTCCTCCCCTCCTCCTCTCCTCATCCCCTCCTCCTCTACCTCCTCCCCTCACCTCCGTCGCCGGAATTCGAAGCCCAGCTCGAGCATGACAGGTCCTAGCTCCCTCTCTCTCTCTCTCTCTCTCTCTCTCTCTCTCAATTTTTGTTTTTTATAATTATGTATATATATGCATTTTAATTATATTTTTATGCATTTTAATTAACTTGATTAATTAAGTTTTGGGTGATGTTTTAATTTTTGATAATTTAAGGTGATGTATATATGTGATGTATGTATGTGATGTATATATGTGGAAAATTTAATTAAGGTGATGTATATATGTATATATGTGATGTATATAATTAAGTTTTGATAATTTTTGATAATTTAAGGTGATGTATATATGTGGAAAATATTTAGGTAATTTAAGGTGATTTGGGTGGATTAATTGATATATATAGTTCATAATTATATTGTATTTTTAAGGTGTTGCATATATGGGCAAATTAAGGTGATTTGGATTAATTGATATAGTTGATAATTTAAGGTATATTTGTTAACTTAATTAATTGGTTAAATAAGCATTTGGGTAATAATTAATTGATATTTTGATAATTATATTCGTAATGATCGATATGATATGATGTAATTTAATTTAATGTTTAATGTTTAATTTAATGTATGATATCATAACCGCATTTAGAACCGATTGGAACTGAAACCGTTTGGTTTGGAACCGATAACCGCTAGAACCGGAACCGGAACCAGAACCGAACAGTTCTGGTTCCAAACGGTTTCGGTTTCCAATGGTTTCGGTTACAGACGGTTCCGGTTCCAAACGGTTATCGGTTCCAACAATGAGTCCTGGATTCAGTTATATGAAAAACCGTTCGGAACCGGAACCGTTTGGAACAGGAACCGTTTGGAACCGGAACCGCTTGGAATTGGAACCGTTTGGAACCGGATCCGTTTGGAACCGGAACTGTTTGGAACCAGAACCGTTTGAAACCGAACGGTTCCGGTTCCAAACGGTTCCAGGTTCAAACGGTTCCGGTTCCAAACGGTTCCGGTTTCAAACGGTTCCGGTTCCGAACAGTTTTTCATAGAACCGAATCCAGGACTCATTGTTGGAACCGGAACCGTTTGTAACCGGAACCGTTTGGAACCGGACCGTTTGGAACCTATAACCGCTACAACCGGAACCGAAACCGAATGGTTCTGGTTCTAAACGGTTCCGGGTCCAAACGGTTCCGGTTCCAAGCAGTTCCATCCTTAATTTTCATAGAACCGAATCCAGGACTAATTGTTAGATGTCCAGGAGGTTTTGCGGCAAATTGGCTTGGAGGCATCAAACGGAGAGGGACTAGAAATAGTGGAGGGAGCAGCAGTCAAGGTTCCTCAACCTCAGTCAGCAACACGCGCAGTGGGCCAATTATGAATGTTCGCACACAAATGTTGCTAGCTGCGCGAGGAGAGGAGGAAGCTGCACGATCCAGATCCGTGCAACCCCCAGTCCAGCCTCGAGCTTCAGTCAGCAGACCCTCAGTCAACAGACCCACAGACGAACGACAGTCAACGGGGGCATCAGAAACTCCGTCCATCTGAATGCCCCCTATTGGCCCAGTGCCTACTCCCGTTTCATGGGAATCATCTGAGGCAGATGGTGTTGGAGCCTCATCGTCCAGGCCTCGTCTATCTCTGCTATCCGGTCTCTTCCTGCCCGACGAGATTCCTGTGATCTCTGAATTCGATGATAGGGGAAGGCCTATTTATATTGAAGGATGGCCGGAGTTCCTGAGCGTGGAGGAAGCGTATAACTTCATCCCGTTCGACCCCGTGTATCTTTGGAGTGCGAGGTGCACCAACCAGCAAACGGACGATGCAGGTAAATTTTATTTAACAAGATTGATTACAACAATTATTACTTAAGCCTTACGATAGGTTCAATTAATGATATCAATTTGTTGACATTGTATTATTAGGTAATTTCATTAATGGCACTGGAAAACGAAAGACTAGAGGCACCTGCACCGGGAAGAGACTTGAGCAGGCCACCGGGGGAAGGAAAACGCTCATTAGGGCCAATGAGCATGGTGAGGTGATCGAGACATTTGACACCATGCGAAAGTATGCCAGCATGGCCGGGGCCGTCGTGCGGGACAAGGTCCCAATGCTTTGGCCAGATTGCGAATCTGTGCCTCTCTACGTGAAGATGCAAGTGCATAATGCACTGAGTGTGAGTTAAATCGTATTTTCATTACGTAAATTTTACATTTATTAATTAAGTCCGAATAAATATATAATTTTACCGTTTATATATTCATCTTGTAGGTGTGGTTTGACGTGGATGAATGCCTTATTCACACGTGGGTAGAGCGTCAACTACATATCAGGTGATGTGATTCGAGTTATTTGAGTATATATCGAGTTAGATTTTTGTTTATCAAGTGTTTTAATATCTCTAACTTTTTTTTTTCTGGTGTTAATATAGGTATAAAGAGTGGAAGAACGAGCTTTCAAAATATTACACACAGTACAAGGAGCTAGGCCGAGGTTCTACCCCTAGCGAATTCCGGTTTAGGGAGTACGAGTGGATGTAGCTGGTAGCCCACTTTGAGCACCCCAAAGTGAAGGTATGCATCCTGAATATATCTTACAACCCTAATGTATCGTATCACATTGAAATAGTTACACTACCACATTAAGAGACATTCCTTGTTTTTTTTTTCGCCGAAATTGATATTACCGGCGACAAGTCGCCGGCAATGCCGTCGCCGGAAATTTCCCTCCGGAGATAGCATTGCCGGCGACGGGAAACGCCGTCGCCGGTAATGTCCTAAACATCACACCGGCGACTTGAGTCGCCGGTGATGTTTAGGACATTACCGGCGACGGCGTTTCCCGTCAATGTCAGCTCTGCCGTGACCGGAATTTGAAGACATTGCCGGCGACTTAGGTCCATGTCGCCGGCAATGCTTGGAAAAATTTTGAAAAAAAAACACAGTTCTGGATTGGGCCCAATTCCAGAACCTGCATTGAAAAACATAAACCGTACAATCATACAAGTTCAACAGTACACATAAATGTCCAACGTACAGTACAAATAGCAACGACGATACGAAAATTAACTACAACTACACGTCAGGGTCGAGGAACTTGCGGGTCAGGGTCGAAGTAATGCATGTACTCATTTGAATTCCGGTGGCTACCCTGGTCTTGCTCTGGCGTTGACTGGTGCGGTGGTGGTGGTGGATAACTAGGGAACGGAGGGACCGGAGGAGGTGTGGGGAACGGTTGTCCGGTAGTCTGAGCCTCGTACATCGTCCGCATCCATGTGAACATCTGTGTCTGAGTCTGGACCAGGTTTTGGTACTCGGCATCTCTGATTGCCCGCTGCTGGACCATGTTTTGGTACTCGGCATCTCTGATTGCCTGCTGCTCGGCTGCGTGCCTCTTTTGCTCCTCCAACTCCCTCCGCATCCTCTGAAGCTCCGCTGCGAGGTTACGACTATAAGTTGAACTTCTTGACCCGGTAGAGTATTCTGAAGTGTTCTTCAATACTCATTCGCCCGCCGAGCCCATTCCCCTACAGTAGTAGGTATTCTTTCCAGTCCCGCACGCTTTTGCCATGATCTGAGCCGCTATAGGGCGATCAAGCGGATCGATCTGAGAGGCATACTGGGTGACTTCTTCCTCAGAGCAGTCAGGATGGTTAGTTCGAGCTATATTCATGGTCACTTTTGCGGTCGCCTCCTCCACTCTCGCCTAATTCAAAAAGCGAAAATGAATAACGTATTAGCTAACAAAATAAATTAATATCGAAAAATAGTTTTATTAACACATGGAGAGGCGAAAGACTTACCGCTTCGTCAGGGCACTGCGGATAGAACTTCTGATGAATATACACCAACGGGTTCACTTCTTGTTGTTGCTGCGCCTTAGTCGACCAACCCAAATAGTTGAGTGAACCTGCATGATAGGCCCTGGTGTTTTTCAATCTATTCGCCCGGTTCGTCTTCGAAATCGCCTTGTTTGATAAACATATGAAAAAAAATTAGTAACTAACTATTTCAATGTGATACGATACATTAGGCTTGTAAGATATATTCAGGATGCATACCTGAGCTTTGGGGTGCTCGAAGTGGGCTATCAGCCACAGCCACTCGTACTCCCTAAACCGGAATTCGCTAGGGGTAGAACCTCGGCCTAGCTCCTTGTATACAGTGTAATGGGAAGAAAGCTCATTCTTCCACTCTTTATACCTATATTAAAACAAGGAAAAAAAGTTAGAGATATTAAAACACTTGATAAACAAAAATCTAACTCGATATATACTCAAATAACTCAAAGCACATCACCTCATATGTAGTTGACGCTCTACCCACGTGTGAATAAGAACTTCATCCACGTCAAACCACACCTGCAATATGAATATATAAAAGGTAAAATTATATATTTATTCGGACTTAATTAATAAATGTAAAATTTACGTAATGAAAATACGATTTAACTCACACTCAGTGCATTATGCACTTGCATCTTCACGTAGATGGGCACAGATTCCCAATCTGGCCAAAGCATTGGGACCTTGTCCCGCACGATCGCACCGGCCATGCTGACATATTTTCGTGTGGTGTCAAATGCCTCGATCACCTCACCATCCTCATTGGCCCTTATGGGCGTTTTCCTTCCCCCGGTGGCCTGCTCAAGTCTCTTCCCGGTGCAGGTGCCTCTAGCCCCTTTCCGTTTTCCAGTCCCATTAACGAAATTGCCTAATAATACAATGTCAACAAATTGATATCATTAATTGAACCTATCGTAAGTCTTAAGTAATAATTAAGTAATCAATCTGATGTTAAATAAAATTTACTTGCATCGTCCGTTTGTTGGTTGGTGCACCTCACACTCCAAAGATACACGGGGTCGAACGGGAAGAAGTTATACGCTTCCTCCACGCTCAGGAAATCCGGCCGTCCTTCAACATAAATAGGCATCCCCCTATCATCGAATTAAGGGATGACAGGAATCTCGTCGGGTAGGAAGAGACCGGACGGCGGAGATAGACGAGGCCTGGACGATGAGGCGCC
Organism: Geum urbanum; assembly: GCA_946800695.1. Taxonomy (NCBI): domain Eukaryota; kingdom Viridiplantae; phylum Streptophyta; class Magnoliopsida; order Rosales; family Rosaceae; genus Geum; species Geum urbanum. The sequence goes on from OX327013.1 coordinate 3,251,158, forward strand.
AACACCACCATTTGTCTCAGATGATTCCCGTAAAACGGGAGTAGGCACCGGGCGAATATGGGGCATTCGGATTGAGGGAGTTTCTGATGCCCCCGTTGACTGTCGCTCGTCTGAGGCTCTGCCACTGGAGGGACGTCTGCTGATTGAGCGTCTGCTGACTGAGGCTCGAGCCTCGACTTCCGGTTGCACGGCTCTTGATCGTGCAACTTCCTCCCCAGCTCGCGCATCTAGCAAGGCTCTCGTGCGAGCATTCATCATTGGCCCACTGCGCGTGTTGCTAACTGCGGGTGAGGAGGAAGCTTGACTACTATTCCCTCCACTATTTCGGGAACCTCTCCGAAGCCAATTTGCCGCAAAACCTCCTGGACACCGTAATAGTCATAAGGATTCGGTTCTATAACAAATCGGAATCGGAACCAAATGTAACCGGAACCGGGCGGAACCGGAACCGTTTGAACCCGGAACCGTTTGGAACTGGAACCGTTCGGTTTCAAATGGTTCCAGTTACAAACAGTTCCGGTTCCAAACGGTTCCGGTTCCACGCGGTTCCAGTTTAAAACCGTTCTGGTTCCAAACCGTTCCGATCCCGATTTTCCACCTTAATTTATACGATTAATTAACAACTCTTTCACCTAAATTAACATATATACATTTTCGACATTACCGGTATATATACATTGCATATAAATTTCCACATTTCATATACATTGCATATAAATTTCCACATTTTATATAAATTACCGGTATATATACATTGCATATACATTTCATCTAAATCACACACCCTAATTAATTTTCCACATTTTTCAAACATTACCGGTATATATACATTGCATATAAATTTCCAACATATGACCCTAATTAAATTTAATTTCCACATACATATATATATATATACACATTCCCACATACGTACATACGTACATACGTATATATACACATACACAAAAATAAATAAAAATTGAGAGAGAGAGAGAGGGAGAGAGAGAGAGAGGACCTGCCATGCTTGGGGCTCGAGCTGCTTTTCCGGCGACGGAGGTGAGGGGATGAGGTAGAGGAGGAGGGGAGGAGGAGAGGAGAAGAAATTCAATTTGAAATCGGGATATTTAGTGAGGAGAGAGGAGAAGGGAGAGGAGGTGAGGGGAGGGGAGAGGGGAGGAGAGGAAGAAAGTTTTGAGCTCCAAATCTGGCCGGAACGAGTTGGGAGGAGGAGAGGAGGAGAGAAGGAGGAGAGGATAAGCAGAAATGAAGCTCGGGTTCGAGCTGGGTTCTTGCATATCCATTAAACATTGCCGGCGAGTTAGTTTAACTCGTTGGTAATGTCATTACCAACGACTTAAACTCGTTGGTAATGACAATCAGTACCGACCAGTGGGCAATGACTATCTCATTTCCATCCAACTTGTATGACTTTGGCAAGCTTCCCTGTACTACCACGTCATTGGAGATGATAGAAAGGTTGAACTGAGGTTCATCTATCGGCATCTGTTGTTGGGGGTCCTCAAGCGCTCCCAAATACACTTTGGTGTATGTTACACACTCGTGCGCAACATATGCTTCAGCGATACACCCTTCAGGTGCATATTTATTCTTCACATAGTCCTTGTAGGCTCCCAATTGTCTACAAGTTAACAAGTGCATGTTAACTAAGGTAAAAATAAGACTTTACATATAAAAACAGAGGCAAACCAAATGTACCTTTCCATGGGATACATCCAAGTGTAGTGTACGGAACCGGTAAGCAACAATTGTTCGGGAAGATGGATCATTAGGTGAGGCATGATGTCGAAAAAATTTGGCGGAAATATCCTCTCAAGCTTGCACATGATAAAAATGATGTCATCTTGCATCTCCCTGAGATCTGAATTTTTAACTTCCCTGGTGCATAACTTCTGAAAGAATCTTGACAAGGCCACCAACGGCTCCACCACCTCTTTGAGCAGGTACTCTCGAATGAAAATAGGGAAAAGGCGTTGAAGCAGTACATGGCAGTCATGACTCTTTAATCCGTACATCTTATTGTCCCGGAAGTTAACACACCTGCTTATATTTCCTGCATAGCCATAAGGATACCTGCATATATATATATATATATATATATATATATATAGCCATAAGCAACAATTATATTTCTCGCATATAACCATAATCCGGTAAAAATTTAAGGCAAACCAATTTCCTGCATAGTCATATATAAGAATATATACCTGACATTACTCAGCCACCGAAAAATTTCATGCTTATGCTTCGGCTTGACGGTGTAAGGAGCTTGCGGCATTTTTCTCTTACCATCTCTTAACCACAAATGTTTCCGCAGTCCCATAGCTTTCAGATCAATGCGTGCCTTAGGGATGTCTTTTGTTTTTCCCTCCAAGTTAAGAACTGTGCCCACCACACTTTCACACACATTCTTCTCTATGTGCATGACATCTAGGTAGTGTCTGATAGGCAACCTGGGCCAGTAGGGGAGTTCCCAGAATATGCTCTTGTGTGTCCAAAACTTATACCTTTCGGGCTTGAATGGAATTGACGCCACTATGTCAGGATGATTGCTCAGCTGGCCAAAATCATATTCATTCAACACTTCCAAAATTTCTTCCCCTGTCCATCGCCTGGGTGCCACACCTATTTCCACAGTCCCATCAAACGCGTCTGGATTCTGCCTAAATAGGTGATCATATGGAAGCCAACAACGGTGACGCATCTGAACAATTTTACTACAATGAGGACTGCAACAATCAACCGTCATGCACTCTGAACAAGCCCTGTAACCGCTGGTAACGTTGCCCGACAACATACCGCGGGCAGGAAAATCACTGATGGTGCCAACAAGCATGGCATGCATCTGGAACATCTCATTTTTGAACCTATCGTAAGTGGGGTGGCCACACTCACTCAGGTACTTAAGCTCCTCAATCAAAGGCCTCAAATACACATCGAGACATTTTCCTGGATAACCCGGGCCCGGAATTAACAGAGTCAGCATATTGTATTCCTTCTTCATGCACATCCATGGTGGAAGGTTGTACAGTACCAAAATAACTGGCCATATACTGTATTGAAGACTCATGTTGCCAAAAGGGTTGAATCCGTCAGATGAGAGCCCTAGCCAAACATTTCGGACCTCTGCTGCAAAATGATCAAACTCCCTGACCATGTGCTTCCAAGCCTCTCCGTCGGAAGGGTGTATAAGGGTGTCATCGTCAGGTAAATTCCTCTCAGCCCACCATCTCATTGCTTCGGCCGTGAAAGCACACATGAACAACCGCTCCAGCCTATCAATAAGCGGGAAATATCGAAGTATCTTCACAGCTTTCTTGTTGCCTGTAGGAGTCAACTTATACCTTTCTGTAAAACATACCGGGCAGGCTTCAAGGTCTTCGAGATCTTTTCCCCATAAGAGAATACAATCATATCTGCATGCATGGATTTTGATGTAGGAAAGCCCAAGATATTTCAGGATATGTCGCACCTTATGATGAGTGGTAGGAAGACGATGACCGGGTGGCAGTAGCGAAGCAGTCCACTTCAACCAAGAATCAACAGCTTTGACAGACATTTTGTTCTCCATTTTTAGCTGCATCACTCCCATCACACTTTCAAGAACAGTCTTACTACAACCGTCGTACAATGGAGTCTGTTGCAATGTAATCAGGTTGTTGTACTTGTCCATACCGCTTGTGTTGACATGAGCTCCAGGTAATGGCTCGACTGGCTCAATATGGGGGAAACCCTCAACGACGGGAGGGACATTTGGTGCTTGATCAGCAAATACACCGCTCTCATGAGGAAACATATCATTGATTAACATCGATGTTGGATCATAGGATGAACTGCCCCTCTCAGCAAAATCTCCATGATCATAGCGTGGACTGGCCCTCTCACCAAATTGTCCATGATCATGCGGACCCACTAACGATGTTTCACCATGATAAATCCAACAAGTGTACTTATCCCAAAACTCGTATTTACTCAGGTGCTTCTGGACTTTATCAATGGGAAAACGAAATCGATCGCTGAAACACTTACATTCTTTACACGGGCAATAATGAAGTGTAGTGTCTCCACAATTAGCCTTCACAAAATTCACAAAACTCCTAATTCCCTGGTGATATCTGACATCCCATCTTTCGAGGTTCATCCAACTCTTGTCCATCCTGAAAATTCTAACAATTTTACGTATTATATATACACACATTCACTACTAATCATCAACGCGATATCTCAATTCAACTCTAATTAAATCAACACATGCATGCATATATATATATATATCGATCTAATCTCTGAATTCGATTCAGTACTCGATGATGGTATTCTTCTTTTTTCAGTTCAAAATGTATTTGACTAGGTAGGAGGCTCTCTTAAGCCTGACTCCGATAGCACTACGATAATACCAGTCGTTGATTCAGACACAAGATAAGATTAACTACAAGCAGTTTTCTCGTTTCGGTGACATCAACAACATTTCATATCTCACGAATTGGATTTGATCAACACACACACACATATATATATACATACACATATACGTATATATACGTACCTATATATATAGCTTCCCGAGTGATCGAGTTTTCGACGCGCGCCTTAATTTTGACAATTAATACTGAAGGATCGATTTCGATCAGAGCGTTTTCCTTCTTTCGATTTCACCGGATTTTTTTCGATCAAAATGAATGAGCTGCTGCGATCTGCATCTAATATAAGAGGCATTTCCGGCGATTCATTAAATCGCCGGAAATGAAGACATTACCAGCGACTTTACGCCGGAATTTTGCCGATAATGTTTCAAAACATTACCGGCGACCTCCTCCGTTGCCGGCAATGTCAAGCCAAACATTGCCGGCAATGTCAAGCCAAACATTGCCGGCGAAATTCCGCCCGGAAAATCGCCGGCAATGTTTGGCTTGACATTGCCGGCGACGGAGGAGGTCGCCGGTAATGTTTTGAAACATTACAGGCGAAATTCTGGCGACATTACCGGCGATGGAGTAAGTCGCCGGTAATGATGAACATTACCGGCGACTTTTCCGGTCGCCGGCCTTGTCTCCGGTAATCTCGCCGGTAATGTTCCTTATTCTGGTAGTGTTAGTTACTAATGTTTTTACATATGTTTATCAAACAAGGCGATTTCCAAGACGAACCGGGAGAACAGATTGAAAAACACCAAGGCCCATCATGCAGGTTCACTCAACTATTTGGGTTGGTCAAGTAAGGCGCAGCAACAACAAGAAGTCAACCCGTTGGTGTTTATTCATCAGAAGTTCTATCCGCAGTGCCCTGAAGAAGCGGTAAGTCTTTCGCCTCATTATTTTGTACTTCACATATGCATGTGTTAATAAAACTATTTTTCTCTATTAATTTAACTCGTTTAATAATACGTTATTCATATTCGCTTTTCAATTAGGCGAGAGTTGAGGAGGCGATCACAGAAGTCACCATGAATATAGCTCGAAACAACCATCCTGACTGCTCGGAGGAAGAAGTGACCCAGTATGCCTCTCAGATCGATCCGGTTGATCGCCCTATAGCGGCTCAGATCATGGAAAAAGCGTGCGGGACTGGAAAGAATACCTACTACTGCAGGGGAATGGGCTCGACGGGCGAAGGAGTATTGAAGAACACTTCATAATACTCTACCGGGTCAAGAAGTTCAACTTCTAGTCGTAACCTCGCAGCGGAGCTTCAGAGGACGCAGATGGAGTTGGAGGAGGAAAGGAGGGAGTTGGAGGAGATGAGGTAGATGGCCGAGCAGTAGGCAGTCAGAGATGCCGAGTACCGGGGGATGATCGAGCAACACCGACTCATGGTCCAGCAGCAGACACAAATGTTCACATGGATGCAGACGATGTACGCGTGCCAGACTACCGGACAACCGCTCCCTACACCTCCACCGGTCCTTGTGTTCCACACTCATCCACCACCGCAGCAGTCACCGCCACAACAAGACCAGGGTAGCCACCGGAGTTCAAATGATTACATGGATTTCTTCGACCCTGACGCGGGAGTTCCTCGACCTTGACGTGTAGTTGTAGTTTATTTTTGTATTGTTGCTATTTGTACTGTACGTTGGACAATTATGTGTGTACTGTTGAACTTGTATTTGTACGGTTTATGTTTTTCAGTGCAGGTTCTGGAATTGGGCCCAATCCAGAACCGGCTTTTTTTTGACAAATTTCTCCGGGTATTGCCGGCGACTTGGACCAAAGTCGCCGGCAATACCCCTCATTTTCCGGCCACGGCGGAGCAATTGAGTCGCCGGTAATGGCCTTCATCATTGCCAGCGACTTGAGTCGCCGACAATACTCAATCATTGCCGGCGACTTGAGTCGCCGGTGATTCCTTGAGTATTGCCGGCGACTCAAGTCGCCGGCAATGATGAAAGCCATTACCGGCGACTTGAAAAATAAGTCGCCGGTAATACTTTCACCGGCGCCAAATTTCCGGCGAGAGTATTACCGGCGACTTGTCACCGGTAAGTCGCCGGTAATATTCATTTCAGGCGAAAAAAAAGAAAGGCTGGCAACTTTAAGTCGCCGACAATGGTACTTAATGTGGTAGTGATGACAAATCAATATTCGATAGAGGTTGCAAGAAAGAGTCATCAAATTTCCGGCGAGAGTATTACCGGCGACTTGTCACCGGTAAGTCGCCGGTAATATTCATTTCAGGCGAAAAAAAAGAAAGGCTGGCAACTTTAAGTCGCCGACAATGGTACTTAATGTGGTAGTGATGACAAATCAATATTCGATAGAGGTTGCAAGAAAGAGTCATCAAATTTCCGGCGAGAGTATTACCGGCGACTTGTCACCGGTAAGTCGCCGGTAATATTCATTTCAGGCGAAAAAAAAGAAAGGCTGGCAACTTTAAGTCGCCGACAATGGTACTTAATGTGGTAGTGATGACAAATCAATATTCGATAGAGGTTGCAAGAAAGAGTCATCACTAAACAAAAACTCTCAAGGATCCAAAACCTCAAGGTGAATGGTGGGATGTGACTTCATTGCAATCTGGTGACCAATTCTTAATCTTCAATTGTATAATCCAAGCAAGGCAGGGTGTGTCTCTAACAAATTAAACAAACAAACGATTGATATGTAATGAAAAAGAAGCTTCTCTATAATATTCTGAAGCCAATTAATAAATTAATAATCTGATTCACCATTAATTATATGCAACTCTATCAAGATCGTTGTCATCATCATGCGACTTTAATTTAGTCATGACTCATGAGGCCATGAGGTCCACATTAATAAAGCAAAAGGTCATTTGTCAATCATGCACCTCTACAGTTGCAGAGTGAAGCTTCTTGGTGACTTACCAGAGTCGTGGTCGCGTGGAGACTCTAATTACATGATCTGTGAAACTTCCAACTATTTCTTGCTTTAGAGCTGCAGGCTGCTTAGTTATCAAACCAAGGTGATTCAATACGTGTTATCCGACGATCCATTGATTTGTGATGCCAGTGTTCCTTGTTTGTTGTTGTTTGCTTGGTTTCTGGCTGTTACTCAGAACAAAACGAAGGAGATTCAATTCGAATCTTTCGGTTACTACTACACAACAACAACAAGAAAGAGATGAAAAGACCTCTTCCTCTTCCTCTTCCTCTTCCCCCTTCATCCATCCATGTCCATACGATGTATTTCTAAGTTTTAGAGGTGTCGATACTCGAAACTCTTTCACTGGCCATTTACACGCTCTTTTGGTCCAGAAAGGAATCAAAGTCTTCATCGATGAGGATGAGCTTAGAAAAGGAGATGATATATCATCCACACTTATCAAAGCAATTCAAAGTTCAAAGATTTCTATCGTCATATTCTCTGAAAACTATGCTTCATCCGGGTGGTGTTTGGATGAGCTTGTTCAAATCCTTCGGTGTAGAGAATCAAACAAACAATTGGTTTGGCCAGTGTTCTACAAGGTTGATCCCTATGTTGTGCGGCACCAGATTGGTAAATATGGTGAGGCACTTGCTAAACATGAAGGCAGATACAAGCAGGACAAGGTGCAGAGATGGAGAACGACTCTTAGGGATGCAGCAAACTTATCAGGGTGGACTTTCATGGACGGGTATCATTTTACTCATCACTTTTAATACAAGATTTATTCCATTTTTGAGCAGGATTTTCTTTCTAAACCCTTAGTATAGGTCACTCTAAGCCGTTGCATGAACACTAAACTTCACAATATGATATTGTATTGCTCTATATGGTACTCAAGAACATAATGCTATATAAACTTATGTCTTTGCAAGATCGAAGAAATACTGTTTCATATGATACTGCATTAGGTTACCATCACAGAGTTGCATTTACTAAGATCTTGTGTACGTTTGAAATGTCAGCCATGAAGCCAATTTCATTAACAGCATTGTTCAAGACATTTCTGCACAAGTATCAAAACATACTCATTTGAATGTGGCAAAGTATCCAATTGGAATAGAGTCTCGTGTACAAGAGATGCTTGAGATTTTAGATGTCGAAAGAACTGATGTTCGCATGGTTGGTATATGGGGTATTGGTGGGATAGGTAAAACCACAATTGCCAAAGCTGTCTATAACTCGATTGCCCATAAGTTTGAAGGTTATTGTTTTCTGGGAAATGTTCGAGCAGAGTCTGTACCCCAACAAGGCCTGGTTAGATTACAAAATATTCTTCTTTCTGAGCTTTTAGGGGAAAAGAAGATGAAGCTGACCGATGTTGATAGAGGAATCAATGTGATCAAGGAAAGGGTAGGTAGTAAAAGGGTTCTTTTAGTGCTTGATGATGTGTCTGAATTGGACCAGTTGGACAAGTTAGCTGGAGACTCAAATTGGTTTGGTTGCGGAAGCAGAATTATCATAACAACAAGAGATAAACATTTGCTAGTTGCTCATCAAGTCTATCAGATATACAAAGTCAAGAAATTAGATAATGATGAAGCTTGCAAGCTGTTGAGTTTGAATGCATTCAAGAAAAACATAAATCCAGATGAGTTTCCAATTAGTTCTGCTATGATGTACACTCATGGTCATCCATTAGCCATAAATATCTTAGGCTCACTTTTGTGTGGTAAAAGTATCGATCAATGTCAAGCTACATTTTATAATTACAAAAGATTTCCCAACAGACATATCCAAAACATCCTCGAAACAAGTTATATTGCATTGGAATATCCGTTGAAAGAAGTATTTCTTGACATTGCATGTTTCTTCAATGGTAGTTATGAGGATTATGTGATGCAAGCATTAGAGGGTTCTAGCCTCATCAACCCTCGACATGCTATTGAACAACTTGAAGAAAAGGCTCTCTTAAGTACCAATGAATTTGGCAATATTCAGATGCATGACTTGCTGGAGGAAATGGGAAAAGAAATAGTTCGAAAAGAGTCACCCACTGATGCTAGCAACCATAGCAGACTATGGTTTCATGAAGATGTTTATCAGGTTTTAATAGAAAACACAGTAAGTTGACCTCTTGAACTTTCAATTTCTTAATGTGTATTCCTTTGATCTCAACTATAGCTGACTAAAATAATCACAGTTAGTTGGTCTCATATATATATATATATGAATTTTTAATTTAATATTGTAGTGAATTAAGACAACTGTTTGGTGTGTTGTAGGGAACATCTAAAGTTAAAGGCATCCGAGTGGAGCTACCTACAGAAGATGTCGAGATATGCTTGGGGGCTAAATGCTTCAAAAAGATGGTCAATCTTGAGATTTTTATAAACATGAATGCACGCTTCTGTGGAGAAATTCGATACCTCCCAAATCAGTTGAGGTTTCTTGATTGGCGTCATTGCCCATTAGAGTCTTTCCCATCTAATTTCAATCCACAAAAACTTGTGAGGCTCAACATAACAAATAGTAAAATTTCTCGACTTGTCCAAGGATTCAAGGTATACTTGGCTATCTTCTTGTTCATTCATTGTTTTCTTTTACGAGTTTATCTCTTCAACTTAAAGTTTGAACTTTCATTATCATTGTTGCAGATTTTTAAAAATTTGAAAGATGTAAAGTTCGATGGATGTGAATTCTTAATAGAATTCCAAGTCTTGCCGGGAATGTTCCCAAATGTGGAGCATCTGAAGTTTGCTCATTGTTCCAATTTAGTAGAGGTCCCAAAAATAGTTTATATTGAATCACTGAAAGATCTAATATTTTACAAGTGCAAGAGGCTCGAGAATTTCCAAGAAATTGGGGGAAGGATGGAATCCTTAACATCGATGATCATCGACAAGACTGCCATCAAACAAATTCCTGCATCAATTGGATACGAGCTTGTTAATCTTGAAATACTGTCTTTATATAGGTGTGATAATCTAACCACTCTCCCAATAAGCGTTTATGGCTTGCAGCATTTAGACATATTGAAGGTGCGAAAATGCCCAAAGATGACTCTGCTGGAAGAGAATATTCCAACGTTGGCAACCTCAAAGGAGATTTCATTTGACAACTACTATGGTGCTTCATTAGAAACAGAAAGTAATGATGATCAAGGGAACTTATCGCTTCCTTGTGTGTTTATAATCAGTCTGGAGAATACCGCAATTGTTAGTCTTCCAGTATGCATCAACAGATTTGCTGAATTGACGACACTTTACTTGAATGGTTGCACGAGGCTCGAAGAAATTTCAGAGCTTCCACCCAATTTGATGTTTTTGGACGTGAGTGGATGCGTATCATTGAAAAGAATTCTGAAGTTGTCGAATATTCTAAAACGTGAAGAATTACAAATGTTGGAGGAGATGAATTTTAGTGGTTGTCAGACGCTGTGGGCCAATCTGATTGATGAGGCAGATAAACAAGGTTGACTAGTAAATGGTCAGGTGGAAGCTGATGACATATCTTTATTTCTTTTATCACAACAATCTGCATTCATGGTTGTAATTCCAGCAAGTGAAGTAATTCCTAAGTGGTTCGGGTGCGAAATGGGTTACTAGGGAAGTGGTGTGGTCAAATTTGATATTGAAATCCTTCCAAATTTCAACTGGGAGAACACGGGGTTGGCTTTCTATATAGTAACTGATGATAAGGTACAAAATGGTCATCTTTGGGGTTGCGATTTTCGGATGTATATTAATGAACTGGAAGTGCAATCAACTTCTGGAGTTGGTGTATCGCCGGGTGAAATGTGGATGTATTATATTCCGCTCAAGGGAATTGATATGAGTCAGTTTGATCAAATTCGTCCACGTCCTCCTTTTTTGTGTCGAGTTAGTATTGAGGAGGTTTTTTTTAGACCAATTAAAATCTGCGGAGTCCATTTGGTAATGCCACCGAAGAAAAACGTGTGTATGAAGCTAGGTTGCATGGAAACAGGTGTAGATACGCGGAAGCGCAGAAGCAATTTTTTTTGAAAAAAATGGAGGAAGCGGGTACGCAAAGGAAGCGTGTAATCAAATAATAAAAATTAATTATGTATAGAAATATGATAAAATATAGAAAAATAAGTATCTAAAATACCAGATTCTAGTATCGATTTGATTGTTTATGAACACAATATTCATGAATGTTAGAATACATAGAGAAAATCTAATACATAACTAAAAAAAATCCAGTCAAAGAAAAGTTGTTGAGTATACATAGAGAATACACACTCTAGTTACAAAGAAAAGTTGTTGTGTATACACTGTGGTAAGGATTTGCAGCATTACAGTGGGCGTTGCCCGGAATTCCCTGTAGTGTAATGGACGACGAGGATCAGCTATATTTATATAGCCTTGGAAATATGATGGCAACCTTTGTATGAAGAGTTTGTGGATGGATTGGAGTTGTTTGCAGTTGTGCGGACTTTTGCTTATGAATAAAGAAATGCAATATGGATCAGTAGCTGAATTTATCAATTTATGATGTATTACAATGTTCATGTCGTGTAACCGACTTAGTTCATGTTTGGAGTTGGTCCCGGTTATACTTGGTTCATATTCTGTTGGTTTGCCGAAATCTCTTCAACAAGTTTACAAATGAACTTAGCTTCATGCCTGACAGTTCTAACATATTCAAGATCTTGGTAAATATAACTTTCTGATGGTAACCTAATGCAGTATCTTATCAAACAAACATTTTATTTTGTTTTTGTAAAAGTAAAAGTTTATATCTTGGATAACCTCAACCGGCGTGAGCCATAAACTCTTTATAGCGTAGAATTATGTTCTTGAAGATTATATACATCAATACAATACAAGACGATGTTGATTATTGTTTCTGTAAATGGTTTGGAGTGATCTATACTAATAATTTAGAAAGAACACAATGCTAAAAAATTGGAATAAACAAGTATTAAAAACAGATTAGAAATATTATACCCGTGCATGAAATTCCAGCCTGATAAATTTGCTGCATCCCTAAGAGCCGTCATCCATCTCTGACCTTGTCCTGCTTGTGTCTGTTGGAGTGAGTCACACTCCTTGTATAGTTAGAAGATGTATATTCTGTAATTAAGTAGGATTCAATGTTTGATTTAGTTTCCTTTTAGGAATGTAAGTACTTGCGTATATATAACCCAATTTAGGATTGATCAATATATCAAAAAAATTCCATAAGATTTGACTTGGTATTAGAGCCTAAGTCGCTCATAAAAATCTGATCTGACCTAATTTCCTCTACCTGACTTGAATCTGACCTGACCTGATCTGACCTGATCGTGGCTATTTGACCTGACCTGAATCTGATCAATTGCCTGAATTTGTTTGAAAAACTGCTCTTGTTCGCTTCTGAAGAATTTAACATGGCTGTGGATATTTCACTATTTGAAGAACTTGGCTTCTGTAACATGAAGAGTCAAGACCACTTGATGGGTAATGTTTCTCTCACTGAGAAACGTCAAGGTAAAATTGGTATTGCTTTGAAAGTTTCTGACTTTACTGGTGGTGATACATGGATAATTAGATCTGGTGCATCTGATCATATGACCTTGATAAGACCTTGTTTTTGAGTTTGTCACCTTCTCTGATACATGAAGTATCTAATGCAAATGGTGTGTCTTTTCCAGTCTTAGGTATTGGGTCAATCCAAGTTACTCCATCTCTTGTGTTACATAACGTTCTTTATGTTCCCTCTTTATCTCATCATCTGTTATCAGTATCTGAGTTGAATTGCCAAAACAAATGCTTTGTTACTTTTTATCCTATGTATGTAGTATTTTAGGATCTATGTACTCAGGCAGTAGCAGGCAAGGGAGATCAGAGGGGGAGACTGTTTCACTTGGATTGTATGTATAGCGAGGAGACACGAGAACCATCCAGACCTGTTGCTTTGACATTGAATTCTGATCGAGTCCAGAAAATTTGGTTATGGCATCGCAAGTTGGGTCATCCATCATGAAGAAGTCTATGCCATCCTTGTTCATGGAAAAAAAAAAGAATCTAGTCTCCATTGTGAAACCTGTGTGTTCCCCAAGAGGCACAAGTCTAGTTACACTCCTAGTTCTTCTTCCAGATCAACACCATTTGAATTAATTCACTCTGATGTATGGGGACCTTCCTAGAATACAACATTGTCAGGCATGAGATACTTTGTTTTATTTATTAACGACTTTATAAGATTGACATGGGTTGTGTTACTCAAGACGAAGGATGCTGTGTTTCCTGCCTTCACTGCTTTCCATAATCTTATCTGGAATCAGTATGATGCTTGTGTGAAGATATTTCGATCTGATAATGGCAGAAAGTTTGCCAACCACTCTTTCCAAGACTATTTTCAACAATATGGAATCATCCATCAGACTACTTGTCCTCAGACACATGAACAAAATGGAGTTTTTGAACGAAAGAATCGTCATCTATTGGAGATGGGCTAAGCTCTCTTGCTTAGTGCCAACATGCCTAAATATCTGTGGGGCGAAGCTGTATTATGTGCCTCTCACCTCATTAACCAACTACCATCTGCCGCTCTGCAAAATCAGATCTCGTTTGAAGTGTTGTCTCAAATGATTGTCATTCTATCTTTGAACAAGCTTCATGCCCGAGTTTTTGGTTGTGTAGCCTATGTTCATCTTCATCATAATCAGCGGACCAAGTTAGAGTTCCGTGCCCTTAAGTGTGTCTTTGTTGGCCATGGTACTCACCAAAAAGGGTACAAGTGTTATCACCCCCCGTCTCAAAGATTCTACGTCACCATGGATGTCACTTTTAGTGAAGACGTATGTTATTTCTCTCCATCAGCCACTCCTCGTGAGGAGGAGAAGAGTGGATTTTATGAAGACCAGTTTGGGGCACCAGAAGAAGACATTCTTGAGGAAAGCACCCTAGCCGGACGGAATCTTCGACTGGTTGAGGAAAATTTTCGACCGATCGAATCTGATCACCCGAAACAGACAGACTTTGCTCTTCGACTGATCGAGGGTGTTGTTTGACCCATTGAATTTCCCCAATCAGAAAGTGTTCCACGTGTTAACGATGACACGTGGAAAGGAGGAAAAGAAATCAGTGATCAGCAACCAGTTCTAGAAGATGTACATGCAAACACAGTCTCTCCCCCTCTATGAACGATCTCCCCTGACCTGTTATCACCTGAGGTATGTATTCCATTGTCTAGTTCTAGTATTCCTGAGAGAGTATTACCTACTAGTCAACTCGCGGTCAACCCTCCAAAAAATATGAACCTCTCATGTCAGCTAAAGCCAAGTATCCTGTGGCTAATTATGTATCAACTCATAGACTATCCAAACCTTATGTAGCCTTTGTGAATCAATTATTTGTTGTATCTCTTCCTAGTAAAGTGCAGGATGCAGTTAAGGTGGTGAAGTGGGCTAAGGCGATGGAGGTTGAGATGAATGCTCTCAACAGGAATGATACATGGGATGTGGTACCACTACCACATGGCAAGAAGACTGTTGGATGCATATGTGTTTATGCTGTGAAACATAATGCAGATGGATCAGTTGACAGGTATAAGGCAAGATTGGTGGCAAAAGGATACACACAGAAGTATGGAGTGGATTATGATGAAACATTCACACCAGTAGCAAAGATGAATACCATTCGAGTTCTCATGTCCCTGGCAGCTAATCTAGACTAGCTCTTACAACAGTTTGATGTGAAGAATGCTTTTATCCATAGATACTTGAATGAGGAAATTTACATGGATCTTCCTCCAGGATATGGAACTTCTACAGGTGAAAAGATGGTGTGCAGATTAAAGAAATCCTTGAATGGGTTGAAACAATCGCCAAGAGCCTGGTTTGGCAGATTCACAACTTCTATGAGGAAGATTGGATACAAACAAAGTAATTCAGATCACACCATGTTCTTCAAACACCAACAGAGCAAGCTGACAACATTGATTATTTATGTGGATGACATGGTGGTAACAGGTGATGATCTAGACAAGATCAAGAGGTTGAAAGTTTAGCTTTCATCTGAATTTGAAATGAAGGACCTTGGAAATTTGAAGTACTTCCTAGGTATTGAACTGGCTAGAAACAAAGACTGCATTATGTTGAGCCAAAGAAAGTATGTTCTAGATTTATTAACTAAAACTGGTATGCTTGATTGTAAACCAGTTGATACACCTATTGAATAGAATCATCGGACTGCAGAATATCCTGATCAGGTTCCCACAGACAAATCCGGGTACCAGAGATTAGTTGGAAAGTTGATTTACTAGGCCCGATCTTGCTTATGCTGTTAGTGTGGTAAGTCAGTATATGCATAATCTTAGTGAAGATCATATGAATGTGGTGGTGAGAATATTAAGGCACTTGAAGTCTGCTCCTAGTAAAGGTCTTGTGTTTCGAAAGAATAGAGATTTGGGAACTTGTGGCTACTCTGATGCAGATTGGGCAGGTAACATCACTGTCAGACGTTCTACTTCTGACTATTTCACATTGGTTGGTGGAAATCTGGTTACCTGGAGGAGCAAGAAGTATAATGTTGTGGCTCGGTCTAGTGCAGAAGCTGAATACAGAGGAATGAATCAAGGAGTCTGTGAGTTGCTATAGCTCAAGTATTTGTTGGGAGATTTGGGATTTAAGCAGGAACATCCAATGCCTCTTTATTTTGGCAATACTGTTGTAGTTGAGATTGCACATAATCCTATTCAACATGATCCGACAAAGCATGTGGAGATTGATAAACATTTAATTAAAGAGAAGTTGGCTGCTCGGATCATCTCATTCCCATTTGTTCGATCAGAAGAGCAATTGGCTGACATCCTCACTAAGGCAGTTTCAT
This sequence comes from Geum urbanum, assembly GCA_946800695.1. Taxonomy (NCBI): domain Eukaryota; kingdom Viridiplantae; phylum Streptophyta; class Magnoliopsida; order Rosales; family Rosaceae; genus Geum; species Geum urbanum. The sequence goes on from OX327013.1 coordinate 3,267,320, forward strand.
CCAAGACGTTCAATGACTCACTTGGCAAGTTGGGCATTCAAGACTTGTATGCTCTAACTTGAGGAGGAGTGTTGGAGTGAGTCACACTCCTTGTATAGTTAGAAGATGTATATCCTGTAATTAAGTAGGATTCAATGTTTGATTTAGTTTTCTTTTAGGATTGTAAGTACTTGTGTATATGTAACCCAATTTGAGATTGATCAATATATCAGAAAATTCCCATAAACTTTGACTGTGTCTGCCTTCATGTTTAGCAAGTGGCTCACCATATTTATCAATTTAGTGCCGCACGACAGATGGATCAACCTTGTAGAATGGTACGACTAAAACATGCGTCAAATAAGCACTTAACACATAATTCAACCATATACAATTTAAAACCCTATAGATGTAGTATTTTAAGGAAGTAGGGATCGTTCTAATCCGGGATTGAAGGGTGCATGCAATTATTGTGTAAAGAAAGGGGGGTATCAAGATTTTTTTTTTAATTACCTAATTTATTTACTAAAAACATCTCAAACATAGCACATAATCCTAGGACTCTAACATGCATTGACTCATAGACAAGCAAACACATAGAAGACCCTAAAACATATACCATGTTTTGAAACAAAAAGAAACCTAATTAATTATATACAAGTGATCATCTTAATTCATAATTTAACTCATTTATTAACACATGCAAATAACAACACTACCGAAATCCCATAACCCTAAATTTCGATTAAACATGCATAATTCATATTTTGTGCTAGGCATCCCCTAAACACCATTGATCTAGACTAGGAATCCCCTAAATCAAAACCAAATAATTAAGAACCAATTAACTTCATGCAAATTGAAATCTAGAATAAGAAACACATGGAAAAGTTATTGAAATTTACTCACGTAATAAAACCAAAATACAATCAGACAAACAAGTTTCATAAACAAAAAGAGACTACGGAGTAAAAAGGTCATAGTTACACTTTTATATCTTTGGAATCCCCTATGGATACTCAAGAGAACTAGACTTATTTTGTGGATGACGTTCAGAATTCCCTATGCGTCGGTGAAGGTGAAGGTGCGGCGGTTTGATGGCGTAGTCGGCTCCTTGAGGATATCGGCTTAATTTAGGGGGAGCAGGAGAGTATTGGGCAGAGAATAGGCTATAGAATAAGTGATGATCTACTTTGAGGCCGAGCTCCCCTTTATATAGGAGAAGGGTAGATTGTTTCCTACCATAACAAGAAGTCCACATTAATTTCGGAGAAATCTGACCTCCTATAGTAAAACGTGATTTCCCTGAGTTATACATATCCTAATTGCGTGTTTCTTTGCGAAATTGGAAAGATCTTTCCGAGGGCTATAAAATATCTTCCTTGATCACCTCAATCGGAGTTGATACGCGTTTTCTACAACCTGTCTAAGTCTGCTGTCCTGTAGTTTCAGATTTCCTTCCTTTTTAAGTAGAAGGAATCATCTTTTTGTCATAACTTGTTCTCCACGAAATTGGCTGATTGGATCTTCATATTTGGACTTTTCAAATGTTCTCTAATTAATTTGATCTCTTTTCTTTTGTTCTTCTTCAAGATCCTTCAGAAAACTTTCAAATCCTAGCCAACATAGGAAAGGTTTTCCTAGTCAACAAATAATTTCTTTTTCTCTTCAATTTTTATTCTTTCTTCCTTGGAATTTCGAACCAATTTCTTCTCTCCATTGTTTTGCTGCATTTTGCGTGTTTGTAGACTCCTTTACTCCGTCTCTTTTGGTCAACACCTGAAATTAACAAAATAAGTCAAAACTAATAAAACTAAGTAATTATCAAAGTAAAAATGTAGAGAAAATATATTAATTAATACGCCTAAAATGCGTAGATCATAGAAAACTAGCCAAGCCAGTTGTTTGTTAGATTCTCTGCACTGAAGGATGTGAACAAGCTCATCTAAACACCACTCGGATGAAGCATAGTTTTCAGAGAATATGATGATAGAAATCTTTGAACTTTCAATTGCTTTGAGAAGCACTGATGGTATAATTTCTCCTTTTCTAAGCTCATCATCATAAATGGAGACTCTAATTCCTTTGGGAACCAAAAGAGTGTGTAAATGGCCTGTGAAAGTGTTTCAAGCATCGATTCCTCTAAAACTCATAAAGACATCATATGAAGAAGGGGAATCCTCTTCTCGAGTTGTAGTAACCGAAAGATCCGTAATGAATCTCCTTCGATTTGGTGAAGGCAATCCCATATTGTTGGATAACATAACAGCTGCCTCCATGATAGTCGCATATTTATGCGTCTATTTGGTATTTAATTTGTTCTCTATGTTTAGTTTATTATTATTATTCGAGTGAATTAATTATGTTTATTTGTTTTTAGGTATTTTGGAGATTAATGAAGAAAATGGGCTTAAATAATATATTTTGGAGATTTTAGTGGAAGAGGAGGACTTACGAGGTGAATGAATCCTAATTTGAGAAGAATACTAAGTGCAGCACGTGCTCTGTTTTTTATTATGTTAATTAGCTTGGCGGGAGACATATATATAATTTAGCACGTGACCTTAGCGAGGAGCTTGGCTGGATAATTAACTTAATTGAAGAAGGACTCATATTTAGCTAGTTGGCGAGGAGAGTCTGGCGAGGAGAGTCTGGCGAGAGAAAGTTTAAGAAAGAAACAGAAAACAAAGAAACAAAGAAGTGGGTTTGAAGTAGGAAACTAGCACGTGAGCTGCTAGGTTAATTACCTAGCTAAATGCATATATATAGATAGCTTGATAGAAGAAGAAGACGGCTGGACGAGATGAAGAGATAAAAAAATAGAAGAAAGAAATAAGAAGAAAGAAGAAGTTGAATGGAAAGAGAGGATCCGAACTGGAAGCCGATTCCGACGTCGTCAAGAGTTTATTTCTTGTCCTTCTTTAGTTCATCTTTCATGAATTCTTTGATGTTATTATTTAAGACTATGAGTAGCTAAATTTCCTTTGTTAGGAGCTGATTGAAGCCCTAGATATGCTTACGATTTTGAACCCATTTTAATTCTATTAACTATTTGAATGATTTCTATGTTCATGTTTCTTTGAGTGCACGCTTAGATGTATGACTTAGGATCTATAGTTTTGATTGTGTACATGACCACCTTATCATTGCATATTCTTTAGAGACAAACATGAATTTGTGTGAAACAAGTTTTAGTGATGTAAGGGTAACCACCTTATCAACCCTTGAAACTTTGTTATTCCTCAAACATTCTTAGAACATAATAACTTCAGTTCTCTAGGCTTACATCACCATATGTATAAGTCGGTTAATTGAGGATCAAGAGAGAGCGGACTGTCCCTCCCTCTTTCATGCTAAGTAAGAGAGTGTAATACACAAGATGACTTAACCAAAGCTCTTGTGTGGGGAGTATTCATCCATGGTTAGTTCAATTATATTGGAGAGGTCGTAAGTATGTCTAGGGTAGAGAGAAGTTCTTAACATTCATATCTCATTGATTTTCTCCAACAATTTACTTTATGTAATTTATTGATTTTTGCATTAACTGTACTTTAGCCGATTTATTTCGATAATCAAATCAACTCAGAACACCCTCAAATTTTGTGTGGTAGTCCGCTATTGTGTCGAGTATATTGTGTTAAATTTTCGTAGCTTTTAAAGTAGTCTAGTTTAGGTTCATAGTGTCATTAATGTACTGTAGTTGAGTTTGTCAGTATTGTAGTCTAGTATTAGGATTTAGCTTCACTAATTCCTCGTGTTCGATAATCCATATTTATCTTACTACATTTATATATCCAAATTATGAATAGAATATGTTTGCACAAAGTGTTTACCCGCCTCATGACTTCAGCGCTCATGCCAGAAAAAGTAGGGACTCAGGACTCCAAAATTTTAATGATTCAAGTTTCCATGCCCCTCGACTCTTGTAGTTCCTTCCGTAGAAGCTTCACTGCATTGACTGGGTGATTGACCTAGCCCGAAATGATGTGCTTGAATTTTTATTCGGCTTCATTTGGGGCTTGAATGTCAACCAACCATTAAAATTTTATTGTTGTTGGACCCCATCTCCCCAACGCAATTTCAATGCAGAATTTTCAAAAGAATAAGGAAATTCATACCATAAACAATCTCAGCTTCATCAGCCATGAAAGACGATCATAATGATGCACAACTTTAGTACAGGAATACAAATCAACTTCCATTCAAAACAATACTGTGTCCCATGGAATGTGTAAAAACTTATTCAGGATGAGCTTTTAAGTACGAGAACCAAATGAAAGGGAGTTAGAATCATTATCAAAGTTTGAATCTGCCCACAAAATCATGTCTTAAACTCATAAATCTATTCTTCGGCAACAACACTGATTTCACCCTTCTCCAGCAAGTCATAGAAAGTCCTCACTCTCCTCTGCTCATTCCAGTGATGCATTTTCCATAGGCTTCCAGCAGCCAAAGCAAGCACCGAGCCAATGATTATCTCCTTCACAACACTTGGCCCTTTCAGTGTAGCATGAGCAATCTTGTGACCAGCCATTTCACTTAATCTGCAATTCATAAAAGTCTCATAGTTTTAGGTAATTTGAAGCCATAAAGAAGCCATGATACACTATTACAAATGAAACAAATAGAGGGAAAATCAATGGAGTCCCATACAACATCCAATATCTTGCAAACAAGAACATTCGGACTAGACTACTCTATTAACAGAGACATTAGTACTGCAGATTAGTGTTGGTGCATGTCCCCAATATGTTAGATTTTAGTATCTCAAACTTAGTTTTATTTTTTCACTTGTAGGAACACAAATGAATTATTAGGATAACGTAAATGAATGGTACATAAAATGATCACACTGGAGAGTTTTTCATTTTAAGCTATTGTTTACATTCATGTTCCTTTCATCCATCACTGCTTTCTCCTTTTATGTTCCTCTCCAGCCCCCTATAATTGAGTAACCAAAAACAAAAGCGGCCAGCCAGTGCGTGTAAAAAAATAGGTCTTGGAGCCAAGTCCTCCTATAAGAAAAACCCTCTTGTGTACCTAAAGAAGTTAGCTTTAAATTGTAGTGTTTGGAATGCAATCCAAGAGTGAACCAAAAACACAGGAGGCGTTACATTTCTCGATAATACATATCATGCCTCGCATACATGTATCAAGCAACAAACATAAACATTAATGCTAAAGCCAGCCCAGTAAGAACACTATAAATCAAGTCCAACTCCTCCCTACTGTGTTAATCAGTATCACCATTTCGCATCTGAACATTTCAGCTAAAACAATATATCAATATTATGCTCGGGAATGCCTAGAAAATCAATAACCATGTCAAACTGAGGTGCGCGATGAAAATTGAAAAGATAAAAAGCGAAACAAGTAATTTTTGGTGAATCAAATCACAGAAATTGGAATCAATAGCAACACCATAATCACAGAAACCCCTATAAACTTCGATTTGATAAATCAAACAGATCGATAGTCGAAATTAGAAAAAGGATGAGATTCGCAAACAAGAAAAATAGTAAACCGAGATCGGATTTTAGGGTTAATACCTGAGATTGAGAAGCAGTCGGTGAACGAGAGCTAGAGAGAGAGAGAGAAAGAGAGACACGAATTGGGGGCTCTCCTAAAAATGACTTCCTCTGTAGCCACCAATCTCTCTCTTTCTATTCTGCCAAACTCTCGGTTTTGCCCTTTCATATGTCCATTGGGCCTAGTACATAGTCCATTGGGCCTGCATTCTGGCCCACCATTAATCAAAAAGATGTTTTCAGCCTTTTAAATTAGTCCAAAAGTGAATACCGTAAAAACAATCTGACATTTAATATATATCAATTCGAAACTTGTTGGACCTAAAAAAACACATGAACCGAATAAATTATTATAAAATGGATTAGTCGGGAAATTGAATAGATCAAACTGAACCTGAGCCGAATAAATTTTTACGATACAGTACGATTTCAACCCGAAACCAATCTGATCCCAATTAAAATGGTCAGAAACTGACCAATTAATTCATACTTTAGACGATTAGTATGCCATTCTTCTTTCTATTTGGTCCAAATTAAGATGGATAATATTCCCACATTTTCCTCATATTTGGCTGCTTTATTCCATGGTGGGACGTTGCTGGCAAATTGAATAGTCAATGGATGCTATCTCAATAACCGAACTTTCCAATTTTTTGGATAGAATAATCAAAACTATGGGTGGGATTCAGGCGGTTTGGTTCAATTTTTGCTAAAAACCATAACTAAACCAAAATATTTTTTTCGGTTCGGTTCAGTTCGGTTTTTCAATTTTTAAAAGAAAAACCGTGATTATTCGGTTCGGTTTGGTTCGGTTTTTTCTTTCGGATTTTTTCGGTTTCTTTCGGTTTTTTACATAATGCATAAAAAATAACATTTGAATAAATAACTAAAAAATTGTCTATAAAATTTCTTTTTTTGAGTTGTCTAACATTTTAATTAAATTCTATGAGAGAAATTGAGAAGAATTGTGCATAAAGAAATTAAGATTTTAGGAGTTTAAGGTTTTTGTTTTGCATATATTTATATAATATATTACAAAATTTCTAAAACGATATCTATTTATACATACTTCTGTTTTTCGGTTCGGTTTCGATTTTTTTTCGGTTTAGTTTTTATCGGGTATGATTTTTTTCGGTCGGAGCTCGATTTGGATCGATTTTTTTTTTTTTTAATTTTCAGTTCGAATGTCCCACCCCTAATCAAAACAAGCAACTAAGCCAAGTATTTAATTCTGATATTGACCAATTGACAGAGAGCAAGTGTCGTCCAATTCTGAATTTCTTTATGAGTAGTAATTTTGCTGATATCAGAAACAACAGAAAAATTGAAACTTGAAAGGTTTGATCTTTTGTATAATAGAAATTAGTTGAATCGATACGCAGTTGGAGTTTTATTCGGTTGTTGAGAGACCAACAAGCGAATCAGACTCATTCTCAATTGGCATTTGGCATCACACACATTGACAAAAAAGCCACGACTCCACTGCATTGGTATATTGCAGCATATTTGGAATGTAAGACGGTCAAAAGCTCGAGCCTTTGAGATCAACAAGACCTCTTCATCCTCTGCAACGCTTATAATTTCTCTGTCTTTCACTGACACTACTCAGGTATTGGTCATTTTTGTCATTCTTCGATTTGGGTTGTTTAAAGTTTGTTTCTTTGATCAGCTCGGAGTTCGTAGACGTGTCTGAGCAAAAGCCCAGAAAAAAATATTCCTCCTTTCTTGGAATGATATAGTAACATTAGAATTCAGTGGGATTGATTAGCTCCTCATTCTTTATATGATTCAGGATATAATGGGTGACCAGGAGATATTGGACAATGGGTTTGCTGAAGGAGATGAGCAACATTCTGATTCTTCTTCAATTCACAAGGTAAAGGTAGCCTCTTTTGACATCATCATCATCATTATCATGACCTGAGAGCTGTTATATTTACTTAAATGCTTATCTAAAGAAGGAATCTTTGCATGTTGTTTTTCCCTATTACTGTGAGTGTCTTTGTTGCTGAACATGTCTTTGGAGGACTTCTGTTTCAGGTCTTGATGGACTTGTCATTCTACTTTAACAATGTGTTGTTATATTCATGTGCTCATTATCATTCTAATTCATGTGTCGGGTTGACCCGCGGAAACCTTCACCACTGACGTGGCAGCGCAAGTTGAACAGCAAGGGAATTGATCCTGTACAGTTCAATCTAAGTTTAAAAGAAGTCATTCATTTGGTAAGTTTGGAAGATATATTTGGCCTTTCCGCACATATCATCCAGTGCCAGTTTGATGTCAGATGTAATTTCTCATACTGTCTTTGTAAACAATGCTACCTGTTTTGTTTTAACAGGCTCCAATAGGTTTCCGCCTATGGCGCCATCTACGAGAAGAAGCTGGAAGGGTAAATATCTTTTTTATTGCAAATGGAGCTTCATTACTATTATGAATATCTTCTTGAGGAATTCATCCAACTGTACACTGCTTAATGCCAATATAGCACCTGCTTGTTTGTTTTTTCATCTCCAGGAGGCTATGATTGATCCATTTGCAAAGCACACTTATTCATCTAGTCATGGTGTACAACTAGGCAATATTAGGTAAGTCTTCTCTCTATCTCTCTCTATAATACTAAACTGTGTAGGATAGAAGTAAGGCACTGTTCTATGTATCTGTCAACTATTGTATATATTTGCAAAGTTTTCCTTTGTGTATATTAATGAAGCTACCTGTATATAAACTTTAATAAACTTGAAAAATTTATTGGTGTTCCCAGTCTGTTAAGATTCTTTTTGTTTGTCTCAGTGGTAAATCTTCATGAAACATTTTAATAATAGGATATTTTTAAATGTGTTGTCACAGTGGATGAAGCATTGGCAGAAGTTTCAAAGGTGAATTTCAGCGGTGGCAGCTATTTCCCAGAATGTGTGAAGAGAAACCAGTTTTAGCAGATCAATTTTCTGTAAGTTTGTTTTAGTACAAAAAAGAAAATGCTGGATATGCATTACCTCGTGTCTTACATTTCTTCACTAATGTTTTCAAGGACAGGAAGGATGTAAAATACACATTTAATAAAGAAATGTGTTTGCCATATTTGCACTGTGCTTACTTTGGGCATGTATGTATGTGTACGACACTGATCGTGTCTTACTTTAATAAATATGCATGAACTCAAATTTAAATCGACTTCATGACAGGAATATATCAAAGTAATATTGAGGCTATACATTTTACTTCTATTTCTTGAATTAGTGATTCTATGTTTCCTTGTCCTCACAAGATTTCTCTTAGATTACCAATACAATTAGGTGATCCCTCTGGGATTGAACCTTGGTGCCTTTTAACTGGAGATCAAAAATGTAACTTGTATAGGCTTCAAATATTTTGGTTTCCTGTTTTAATTTATAACTCAATATTCTGCATTTGATTGCTTGATTTGTAATTCTTAGGGTGTGAATGCATGGTGATGGATTACAGGTTTACAACTTACTGTTGATTTTCTTTGTAGGTATACCAGAGCATGTGGACTTTTCCAAATCCTTGATGAAGACAAGGTTCAAAGTGCATTAGGAAAGGTTTATAATTACAATGTCTTAAAGGTGAATGACGGGAAACTGGGAGCTGTTAATGGGATGCTTCCTAATGGAAATGTTGACATGTCCTCAATGCAGTGAAGAGAAATATGGTCAGGGGTTACATATGCTGTTGCTGCAACAATGATCCAGGAAGATATGATTGACATGGCATTTCATACTGCTAGTGAAGTCTATACAGCTGCTTGGTCTGAAGAAGGTCTAGGGTGAGTAAACTTTTCAAACATCTAAGATTGGTTTCGTGTGGCATTATTAGCACTAATATATATAGTTGGCTGATTCCTAACATGAAACTGTCAAATATCCACTGGAAATTTAGACTAGTTGGTACCTCTGACTAGTTTGTCATCTGCTCTGGTTTTAATTCTGTCGCTTATGAACTTTTTATTATGTCCTCAACAGATAAGCTTTTCAGACACCTGAAGCTTGGAATACGAATGAGGAATTCAGATCATTAGTTTACATGCGCCCTCTGGCCATTTGGGCAACGCAATGGGCATTATCGAGACCCAATAAGGTTGTTAAGCCGGAAATGAGATCAGAAGTGGATCAAGTTTCTATGCTCAGGCATGAAGCTGGATTTTCAAAAGTGGTTCAGCTCTTGAAGGTGCCGGTAGAGAAAGCATCAAGAAGCATTTTACAGGTTCTATATGACTATACTTGCAAGAGGATGACATGAGTGAGCGAGCGTGAAAGTGACATTACATAGCGATTATACGTGTCGATATATTGTTATATATATAGTGATTACTGGCGGGCGTATAAACTTTGGACAATATAGAGTGATTACTGGCCTGTTGTATAGGTACATACTATTGCGTATATACCATTTGATTTGAAACATTCTTGTGTATCTAGACTATATTGTATTTACTACCATCTTACACATAAAGTAGAAATGAGAAATGGGGTTTACCAGCTATGTGAGTTTTTATTTTGCTGACATTACACCAGTTCGTTTTTACATATGTCGATAGAAAAGAAAGAAGACTCTAGACATGAAATTGGATGGTGAAAGAAGACTCTAGTCATGACTCATGAGGCCACGAGATGCATATTAATGAAGCAAAGCATTCAGATGTTATAGCATTAGGGCATCTTCAATGGAGAAGTCTCATAATGGGATCTTATACCTATTATGAGACCTCAAATGAACACTATTTATATAAGACTTGGTACAACTCCAATGGTAGGGGTCTTATAATGGAGTCTTATCCCTCCAATTTCTCTCCCCTCTATCAAGTGGCCCCAACCCAAAATTATAAGACCAAATCTCATATGGAGTCTCAAAATAAGACTTGGGATGAGACCAAGTCTTATAAATATAGGGTTTAGGACTTCACAAAACTACCATTGGAGTCCAATTTTTTTTAGTACCCCAAAATTATAGGGTTTAGTACCTCTTATTGGAGATGCCCTTAGGTCATTCAACGTTCTCTTTTTCTTGGTAGATGGACGACAAGAAGATAGGTCACTTGCAACGTAGGGCCCTAAAGTCTGCAGTCTGCACTAGATGCGGTGAAGCTTCCGGGAAACGTACAAGAGTTGTGGTCGTGGAAACTCTATGAACATGATCTGTTAAACTCCCCGCTCTCTTAGTTTCTTACTAAGAGGGCTTGTGGCTGTTTAGTAGTCCAACAATATGGAGTTGCCTTCACCGAAACGAATGAGATTCATTACGGATCTTTCAATTACTACTACTACTACTCATCCATGTCCATACGATGTCTTTCTGAGTTTTAGAGGTGTCGATACTCGAAACACTTTCACAGGCCATTTACATGCTCTTTTGGTCAGGAAGGGAATCAGAGTCTTCATCGATGACGATAAGCTCAGAAAATGAGGTGATATATCATCCACACTTGTCAAAGCAATTGAAAGTTCAAAATTTTCTATCATCATATTCTCCGAAAACTATGCTTCATCCGAGTGGTGTTTGGATGAGCCTGTTCACATCTTTCAGTGTAGAGAATCAAACAAACAATTGGTTTAGCCAGTGTTCTACAAGGTTGCTCCCTATGTTGTGTGGCACCAGATTGGTAAATATGGTGAGGCACTTGGGCAGACACAAGCAGGACAGGGTGCAGAGATGGAGAACGGCATTAGGGATGCAGTAAACTTATCAGGCTGGAGTTTCATTTTTTTTTGTTACAAGCGAGGCTCAAGGAGTGTGGACAAAGGAGTAGAAACAAGCTAACTCAATCTAGAACGTCTAGGAAAAGCAATAGCATCAATGTCATCCAAAAACATCTTCATAGCATGAACTGGAGGTTCCTCAAACCAAATTATACCAGACTCATTCCTCACACTGCTCTTCGCTAAAGCATCAACAGTCATATTGCACTGCCAAATTATGTGCTGTAGCTAAACATCCATCATGGCTTGAATCATACAGTCACACTTCTGTAGTAAGGACCTAAGAGGATGAACATGGAGCTTCTCACTCTTGAGTAAGTTGATGAGGATGGCAGAATTCTGACTCAATCTCCAACATAGTCATATTGTACCTTCCTGCCATAATCAGACCATAGAAAATTCCTCAAGTCTCAGCTTCAAGTATTTCTCCAACTCCCAGATTAATCTGAAACCCTGCAATCCAGCATCCATTGTGATCTCTAAGGACACCCCCAGCTCTAATACAACCAGTCGTAGTACATCTAGTACCATCCACATTGATCTTAAAGTAGGGAGGAGATGGTTTTTCCATGAGATAAACTCAACACCATACTCAATGTTCCTTCTACTATTTTTGTTCACCTGAATCCACTCCTTCACAGCATTCATAACCACTAATAAAGATTCAGCAGACGTATGAAAACTGACATCAAACGCCTCCTTATTTCTCCACGTCCATAAATACCAACAAATGAATGAGAATAATTCACACCATTTTAGACCAAGCTCAACACGAGTAGAGCAATGAAGCTAAGCAGTGAACCAGGCAGACCAGTCCAAAGAAAAGGAAGCCACAATTGAGAGAGGTTTAGGGACAGATTCCCACAACCTTTTAGTTCTAGGGCAATCTCTCAAAAGATGAGGCAAGGTTTCATCACCAATATTACAGATAGGACAAACAGAATTGCTTGTCAGATGCCTATGCAATCTCTGAACATTAGTAAGGATTTTCTTATGAAGAACGGACCAAAGGAAAGTCTTGTATTTAGGAGAATAGTTCATCTTCTAGAGCACCATCCAAGGAGACAAAGTACGAGAAGAAATTTCAATCATAGATTTATAAGCAGAAGCTACACTAAATCATCAATTAGCATCCCCTCCCTATATTTGTACATCAGTACCTCCTCCCTCAAACCCCTCTGGAACATTTAAAATTCTATTCACTATAGACAAAGGTAATACCTCCTTTAGCGCATTATAATTCCATCCATAATCATCCCAGGATTCATAAACCACTGCATTCTCATCAACATCTGCAGAATCCAAAGCATGACATAATAAGTTTGGAGAGATAATCCAAAAATCCTTCAAAAACTTAACAGTCCTTCCATCCCCAATCATCCACTTAAGATTATTTCTCAACAAAGAGGCACCATGCATAACTCCCCTCCAAGTACTAGAACAATCACTTGGGGCCTTATACCCATTTCTCCAAACAACTCCATATTGCTTATACCTTTTCTTATACACATTAGCCCACAAACCCTTATCACCTTAAAAGAGTCTCCGTCCAGCCTTGGCAAGCATAGCCTGATTCATGGAAGCTGTCTTTTTAACTCCAAGACCTCCAATAACCTTAGGCTTGGCCACAGTGTCCCAATTAACCAAGTGCACTTTCTTCTTATCAACAGAATCTCCCCAGATAAAATTTTTATTTAAATTATCAATCTTCTCACACACATCAGTAGGAAGACTAGCAGTACTCATAGCTTAGATTAGAATTGCAGATGACACAGATTGCACAAGAGTAAGCTTTCCAACCATGCTGAGAGCATTACTTTTCCAATTAGCAAGCCTTTGCTGAACTTTTTCAAAAATTCCCATAGAAGTGAATTTATTCACCCCAGTAAAAGGCACTCCTAAATACTTCCCCAAGTCAGAAGTGATTGGAGATCCACAAATTTGACTCACTTCTAAAGCAACATTCCTAGAAGTGTCAGGAGAACAAAAAATGAGGGATTTTTCAAAACTGATAGCCTCACCATATAGCTTGCAAAACAAGTCTAGATACCCTTTTACCACAGAGGCTTGATGAGGAGTTGCTTCTGCAAAGAGAATGAGATCATCAGCAAAAAACAAGTGTGAAACATGAGGCCCAAATTGAGAAGATCTCACAATATTCCATTGTCCATAATCAATAGCAGAATTTATTAAATGAGACAATTTCTCCATGCATAAGACAAAGAGATATGGAGATAGGGGGCCACCTTGCCTTAGACCCCTCTGAGCTTTGAAAGAGATAGACAACTCTCCATTTAAGCAGACCTCAAAACTAGTGGACCTCACACAGCTCGATCATGATAAGCTTCACTAATTCCATAGGCAGTTGAGTTTCATAAAAGACTTGTTCCAAAAATCCCCAACTAAGCATGTCATAAGCCTTAGTGAGATCAATTTTCCAAGCAAAAAAACCATCCTTGCCTTGAGATTTCTTAAATTTGAACAACATTTCCTGTGCAATCATGATATTATCAAAAATTTGCCTACCAGGTATATAACTAACCTGATTAAGACTTATAATGGTCTGCATAACAGGTCTAAGCTTCTACACAATAAGTTTGGAAATCACTTTGTACACAGTTGAACACAAACTGATTGGCCTAAAATCCTTCATATGTTGAGGCCCCTCAATTTTTGGAATCAATGCAATTCGAGTATGATCAAGGCCTTCAGGAATACTAAATCTTATAAAAAAATACCACACACCTCAACTGAACACATCTCCCAATTTGATTGAAAGAAACAAGCAGGGAAACCATCACACTCTGGTGCCTTCATTCCTCAAATAGAAAACAAAGCTTTCTTAATATCCTCATAGTAAGTAACAAGCTCAACCATCTTACTCAAATACCTTTCTTCAATACTAGGAAACAACCAGGGGATGATAGTCCTAATATCCTCAACCTCCTCCTGCCTATAAAGCTCCACACAAAAAATCAACTGCAACAACCTTCATAACATGTGAATCAGTAGCCCGGCCAATTCCCAGCAACATCAAATAAACCCTCAATTTTGTTCTTTTTCTTCTTACAAGGGTGGTTAGGTGAAAGAACTTAGTATTCTCATCACCATATCTGAGCCATTTATCCCTTGATTTCTGCTTCCAAAACATGTTTTCTTGATGTAAGAGCTAATTATACTCCACAGTCAACTCAGCCTCCAACTCGATCAAAAAAGGATTTATATCTTTATCAGAAGCTTTTTGGATACCACCAATCCTAGCCAGAAGCCTTTTTTTCTATGAAAAATGTGTCCAAAGACCTCTTTATTCCACACAACAAGGGCATTAGATAGAGATGACAACTTCTTGACAAAACTCCAAGAAGCAGCACCCCAAGTGTTGTGAACAAACTCAGCAAAACACTCATAAGTGGACCACATAGCCTTGGTAAGTGAGAATATTAGATTCCAGCTGAAACAAAAGAAGACAATGATCAGACATAGTCCTTGGTAAGTGAGTAATGAAAGCTTCAGGAAAATTATTCCACCAATTACCACAACAGAAAGCCCTATCTAACCTTTCTTTCACTCTTTTATTAGTCCAAGTAAACCTGGATCCTTTGAATCCCACATCAATTAAAGCATTCTTGTTTATCCAGTCCCTTACCAGTAAAAGGACCATAATTTTTATCTTTAATGGAAACAAGCTCATTCATATCACCAATAACAAACATAGGGAGTTGTTCATTCTAAAACACATTATCCAAAAAATTTCAAAGGCCACATCTTGATGTGGGAATGGGAGGAATGGGAGTAGCATACACCACTGCCATTAACCATGTAGCTTTACCTGGCACTTCAACCCTGACCACAATAGCCTGAAAATTTTTATCAAAAAAATCAATGTTGACCTTATTACTCCTCCAAACCAACCAAATTCCACCTGAAAAACCAGCTGCTTCAATAACCAAAAATTTATCAAATCCAAGCTTCATCAGGAATTTCTTACCCCTAGAGAAAGGAACTCTAGGCTCACATATCATGACTACATCCAAACTATGTATCTTAATTAAATTTGTCCAAGCAGACCTAAACCCTTCACTACCTGCACGCTTAACATTCCAAAATAGAGACTTAATCATTATAACAATTTAGGGAGGTATGGGATTGAGTCCCAAGAAATCAAGAACTTGTCATCTCCTCCTCAGAATGAGAAGGATGGCAATCATCCATTTTCACCACACTGTTCTCAGCAAAAACTTGCTCAGTAAATTTGTCCACTTCCTTCAAGCAACTAGCACTAGCATCCTACTCTAGATTCTTTTCAATTGGACAATGTCCAAATAATGCAGATCCATCTCCAGTAGCCCCCACACTAACACCCTCAAATGAGAGCCTTTTGAAAATACCACCAGCTTTAACCTTAATACTAGATCCAGTATCTTTCACATTCTTCCTTTGATATTTGGCAGTGGTTCCAATACCCTTAGAGACAGTAGAATTAGAAAGGTCCTTCATAGGAGGCCTCCCTACATCCTTAAATCTTCTTCCACTAACGGCCTTACCACTTGTAGAGACCCTAACACTCTCATTCTTACTAGCATCAACACTTACAATGTCACCATATATACATTGTTTTCCAGCATTCCCACTTATTCCAGGCTCAAAAGGACTCACAGCTTTCCCAAAAGTTTTAGCATCCACCTTAGCATTAGTCTTCTTCACAGTAGATCCCATTTTCTTATCAGCATCCTTAACATACATAACCAAAGTGCCAGAATCAATACTTATCGGATCAGTTTCCACCTTTTCATTCCCACTAGACAGAACATTAAAACGAGATCCATTCAACTCTCCTTTCCCAGTGTTCCTAAAAGAAGACCCCTTCCTCTTGTTCTTGTAACTGATAAGCATCCAACTTCCAAAGTCCTCCTTTTTAACCCTCACATCATTATTAGCCAAATCCCCATCCTCCATCATGTCTTGCTTATCCTTCATAGCAGCATTTCCAACATTCCCAGTGTCAACACCAGATAAGCCATTATCAATATCAATTGTACCTGTTTGCATAACAGTAGTACATTTATCTCTTGCATGACCAAAACATCCACACTCAAAGAAAATAAAAGAAATCCCTTCATATACCACATGATATGTCATTCCCTGAACCTCAACAAAAGGCCTCAATGGCTTACTTAAATCCACTTCAATGCAAATTCTGACAAATTTAGCTCTAGACTGCTTAGTGGTAATATGATCCACCTTAACAACTTCTCCTAATGTCATTCCAATTTTCTCCATAGTGAAACGCCTGAAAAACTTAACAAGGAGTCCCTCAATTCTCACCCATAGTGCCATGGAACCAATACTCTAAGAACTAGGGTCAAATCAATTGTTCCACTTCTTCACAAGAGTCTGCCCTGCCAAAATCCATGGCCCTCCA
Organism: Geum urbanum; assembly: GCA_946800695.1. NCBI lineage: Eukaryota > Viridiplantae > Streptophyta > Magnoliopsida > Rosales > Rosaceae > Geum > Geum urbanum. The sequence continues at coordinate 3,283,966 of OX327013.1, forward strand.
CACAAAGCATACTTCATATCCTCCTCCAGATTAAATTTGACAATATAGAATTCATTTGGCAAATCAATAAGCTCCCATCTCCCTTTAGTTTGCCACTTTCGCCTTAAACCATTTAACAAGAAGTTAAATGTGGTAGTAGCATTAGGTTTCCCCATGAGCTTCACAATCACTGCACAACGCCAATCAAAGTTTAGTTTCGAGTGCACCTTCTCAGAAAATGAGATATTCTTCCCATGATTACCCACAGTAAAAAGGACATCATCATCCGTCATCTCAAAATCACTCGTCATCATATCATGGTACTTATCAATAGGGCTTCTCAGAACAGAAGCATAGCTAAACATGACCTTCATAGGCGAAGCAGGAGCTCTAGAACCCATGGTCGCAACACTCAACTTTTCTAGATTTGAAACTAATTCATCACCAGATCTAAAACGTTTCCTCTGCAAAACATTCCCCTCATCACCTCTGCCGCTTCCCTTGGGAAGGACGGAGAAAACGAACAAGTTCGATGCCGCCACAAGGCCGTTAATGGTCACCAGAGTACCCAAACAAAAGGTACGGATGAAACCCAATGGGTGAAGAGAACTCATAACTGTACGATTAAGAGAAAAAAATCGTGCTCGTACGGCGCGTACAACTCAGAAGTCAAAAACGGTTCCTATCAGGCTGGAGTTTCATGGACGGGTATCATTTTTTCTCATCACTTTTTATTACAAGATTTTATTCCATTTTTTAGTAGGGTTTTCTTTCTAAACTCTTAGCATAAATCACTCCAAACCGTTTACATGCATGAACTCTAAACTTCACAATATTATTTTGTATTGCTCTATATGGTACTCAAGAGCATAATGCTATGTAAACTTATGTGTTTGAAAGATCAAAGAAATATTGTTTCATATGATACTGCATTAGGTTCCCATCATAGAGTTTCACATACTAAGATCTTGTATACATTTGAACTGGCAGGCATAAAGCTAATTTCATTAACAAGATTCTTAAATACATTTTGGCACAAGTATCAAAACGTACTCATTTGGATGTGGCAAAGCATCCGATTGGAATAGAGTCTCATGTACAACAAATGCTTGAGCTTTTAGATGTCGAGGGAACTGATGTTCGAATGGTTGGTGTATGGGGTATTGGAAGGATTTGTAAAACCACAATTGCCAAAGCTGTTTATAACTCAATTGCCCATAAGTTTGAAAGTTGTTTTCTGGGAAACGTTCGAGCAGAGTCTTTACCCCATGCAGGCCTGGTTGGATTACAAAATATTCTTTTTTCTGAGCTTTTAGGGGAAAAGAAAAGGAAGTTGACCAATGTTGATAAAGGAATCAATGGGATCAAGGAAAGGGTAGGTAGTAAAAGGGTTCTCTTGGTGCTTGATGATGTGTCTAAATTAGACCAGTTAGACAAGTTAGCTGGAGACTCAAATTGGTTTGGTTGCAAAAGAATAATTATCATAACTACAAGAGATAAACCATGTCTACTCGATATACACAGTCCAGGAATTAGATAATGATAAAGCTTGCAAGCTATTGAGTTTGAATGCCTTCAAGGGAAACAGAAATCCAAATGAATTTCCAATTAGTATTGTTGTAATGTACACTCATGGTTTTCCATTAGCCATAAATATATTAGGCTCGCTTCCATGTGGTAAAAATATTGATCAATGGCAAGTTGCATTGGATAGTTACAAAAGATTTCCTAACAACCATGTCCAAAAAATCCTCGAAAAAAAGTTATATTGCGTTGGAATATCCGTTAAGAGAAGCATTTCTCGACATTGCATGTTTGTTCAATCACTTCAATGATAGTCATAAATCTTATGTGATCAAAGCACTCGAGGGTTCTGACCTCATCAACCCTCTGGATGTTATTGAACAACTTGAAGAAAAGGCTCTCTTAAGTACCGATAAAGGTGGCAGAATTCAGATGCTTGACTTGCTGGAGGAAATGGGAAAATAAATACTTTGAAAAGATTCACCCACTGATGCTGACAGACGTAACGGACTATGGTTTAATGAAGATGTTTACCAGGTTTTAACAAAAAACACGGTAAGTTGACCTCTTAAACTTTCAATTTCTTAATGTGTATTTCTTTGATCTCAATTATAGCTGACTAAAATAATCACAGTTAGTAGGTCTCATATATATAAGTTTTAATATCGTATTGTAGTAAATTAAGCCAACTGTTTGCTGTGTTTTATTGAACAACTAAATTTAATGGCATCCGAGTGCAGCTGCTAATAGAAGATGAGATATGCTTGGGGGCTAAATGCTTCAAAAAGATGGTCAATCTTTATATTTTTATAAACATAAATGCATGCTTCTCTGGAGAAATTTGATACCTCCCAAACCAGTTGAGGTTCCTTGATTGGCATCATTTCCCATTAGTCTTTCCCATCTGATTTCAATCAACAAAAACTTGTGTTACTTAACATAACAAATTGTAAAATTTCTCAACTTGTCCAAGGATTCAAGGTATACTTGGTTATTTTCTTGTTCATTCATTGTTTTCTTTTAAGAGTTATCTCTTCAACTTAAAGTTTGAAATTTCATTATCGTTGTTGCAGATTTTTTTAAAATTTGAAAGATATAAGATTCGATGGATGTGAATTCCTAATAGAATTCCCAGTCTTGTCGAGAATGTTCCCAAATTTGGAGAGTCTGAAATTTGCTTGTTGTTCCAATTTAGTAGAGGTCCCAAAAATAGTCCATATAGAATCAAAGAAAGATCTAATGTTTTATGAGTACAGGAGGCTTGAGAATTTCCAGGAAATTGGGGGAATGATGGAATCCTTAAGATGGATGATCATCTACAAGACTGTCATCAAACAAATTCCTGCATCAATTGGATAATAGCTTATTAACCTTAAAGCACTGGTTGTACTTGGGTGTGAAAATCTGAACACTCTCCAAGAAGCGTTTATGGCTTGCAGCATTTAGAGAAGTTGTTTGTCATAAAATGCCCAAAGATGACTATGCTGGAAGAGAAGATTCCAACGTTGGCAAACTCGAAGGAGATTTCACTTGACAACTACTATGGTGCTTCATCAGAAACAGAAAGTAATGATGATCAAGGGAACTTACCGCTTCCTTGTGTGTTTCGAATCAGTCTAAAGAGTAGCGCAATTGTTAGTCTTCCAATATGCATCAATAGATTTTCTGAATTGATGAATCTTCACTTGGATGGTTGCACGAGGCTCGAAGAAATTTCAGAGCTTCCACCCAATTTGAGAGAATTAGTTGTGAGTGGATGCACGTCATTGAAAAGAATTCTAAAGTTGTCGAATATCCTGAAACGTGAAGAATCACAAATGTTGAAGATGCTGAATTTGAGTGGTTGTCAGACACAGTGGGGCAATCTGGTTGATGAGGCAGATAAACAAGTTTGGCTAGTTAATGGTCTGGTGGAAGTTAATGTCATGTGTCTATGTTTTTTTAATCACAATAATCTGCATTCTTGGTTATATTTCCAGCAAGTGCAATTCCAAATAAGTGGCTTCGCTGCGAAATGGCTATTTGCAATTTAAATTGAAGATGTATATCAGAGAACTAAAAGTGGAATCGATTTGGGGTTGCCCTGATCTTAGTGTATATAATGGTTTCGCACACATGCGGAACGCTGAAGCATGCATGTTTTATATTCTGTTCAAGGGAATTGATATGAGTCAATTTGGTCAAATTCGTCTGCTGCCTCCTTTTCAGTGTTGAGTTGTTATTCACCTAGCAGATTGGTGCTCTAAAAAAAATGAAAGTTATAGAGTCCATTTAGTTGTGCCACCAGAGAAAGACGTGTGTATGAAGCTATCTCTTGTTTCTTCCAGAAATCCAAATGACACAGAATTGGTTTGAAGGCACTTAGAGTTTCAATATGGTTCTCGGACCTAAAAGGAATCAGGCCCAAATATGTACACTAAGAAGGATGTGGGAGAAATTGATTCTAAGTGGAAGTGGGGCTTCCTTTTATAAGTAAGGTGTACCTATCCTTATAATTTTTCCAGTGTAGGAGTAAGTCCCCTATTTCTATAAGAACTTGTCTTCAAAGCTTCTTGCTGGCGATGGTGTGATGGTTTCTCCATTGTGATGTTGGTTGGCTCTTTTCTTGATTAAGCTTCTGTTCGATGCAAAAATATCTCTCGCGAAGAGATCCTTCTCGCGAAGCAGTCTCTTTTATCTCGGATGCTTTAACCGCGTGGGCCGGTCTATCCTGTTTGTGCTTCGTATGCTGACGTGTCACCGTCTCTCAACGGAATATGGACTGATCACAGCCGCCTGACTTCTATATTAAGCGATTAGAAACATGGAGAGCACCAACCCTGCTCGAATAAGTCCTTTTTGCCTAGAAACCTAGGACTTTGATATGTGAATCTCTCGCTAAGTCTTGAAATCGATACTCCACACGTCCTTTCTCGTGCAAAGCAGAGCAATCTCTTAACAGAGTGTTGAGAACACTCGCTCCCTTTGAGTATTCAAGCTCTCAACATACAAGTGAGCCGCTCTTCAACTTTCCGGTTGCAATTGCTTCCTTACGGTCGTAATACTCTCACTCGATAAGTGACAAGCACTTAGACTTTCTGGTTGCAAGAAAGATAGAAATCTCGAGGACGAGATGTCCGTCTAGGTTTGTTTGCGTATAGCAAGATTGTTTGATCAATTGGGGGGGGGGGGGGGGGGGGGCTTTTCATAAGATCCTTGCTCTCCTTATATACTCGCTTAATAACAGTCATTCATTCTATGTCAAATTCTTCTGCTCTTGTAATCACAGTCTAAATCCAACACCAGCATACGTGTCGTATCACTCATAGATCTTCTAATACCATCATAACTCTTCCAAGAGTTCTAAATAAAACAAAACTAGTTATGACAGAATCTAAGCCGCATATAACCAGCTAATAAGGCATAGTTCTAATAGAACTCAAAGTCTTCCTCTAGCGAAGCTCGCCAGACGTTATATAACTTGACTCCTCGCCAAGCACCATTAACTATAATGGGCCGCTTGCATAAACCTCAGCCATCCAAGCCTAAAATGAAATTCTTTATTTAGGCTCAAACATTGCCCCTCAGGTCTTGAACTTGGAAACTTTCTGAACAAGCGAAAAGACTTGAATATATCTTGACCAATGTGCTCATTGACTTTGAAACGCTACACCATCACTCAAACGCCACGTCAACCAACTCTTCGAAAAAGTATGACGCTCGACTGACATCTCTATAAAAGCACCAGTCCATATCCATAAATTTCATCTTTCAACAAAACCCTTTCAATTGCTCAGAACCCTGCACTTTCTAACTCTCTCAGTCAAAAAGTTCAAATCTTTCCTTCTCACCGCCGTCAATCCTTAGTTTTCCAAAAAAATGCCTCCTCGTAAAGACATTTCCAGCCTTTATGAAATTCATGACGCCAAGAGATTCTCTAAATAGCTCAAGGCAGTCGCTAAATGACACAACCTAGACGCCGTTTGCTTTCTTACTGTAGACCCTGTAGAAAACACAGGTCTGCTTGGTCCATTTCTGGACACTCCATTTAATCCAGAGCTTTTCAATTACCTTCGCAAGCCCATCTGCAGTTCATTCCTCATACTCCAGGCAGACCCTAGAGCAGACCCAAAGGAATGGACTCAAAAACACACTCTCTGTCTTATCGGGAAGTGGCCACATTCGAGCCAAGACGACCTCGCTTGGTACCGGCACCGCCGTGGACAAGACATCAATAGATGAGAGGTAGCCGGAATAGCCCAGCTTATCGATTTATGCTTTTCTCTTCCTACTGGGGGTAACAAAGCCCCATTTGCTACAGCCATGTGCTTCTGGGACTGCACAGCAAATTGTTTCCGACTCCCTTGTGGTGATATAAGCATCACAATGCTCGATCTTTATACTATCTTTGGAGCTCCTACCTCTGGAAACAATTGGGCTCCTCAAGATTCCCTCCAAACACCTCATCAAGCCTCTCCAGAATGCCCTCCATCCTACTCCTCCTGGGTAAAACATTTTGCTCACGAGGAAAAAGACACACCACAGGGAGGAATAGCCTTTCTGGAATATTGGCTATCAAAGTACTTGTTATGTTCAACCTCTGCAAAGGTTATCAAGACATGGACTAACCTCGTTGAACGTCTTTACAACAGTGAGCAACTAAGCTTGGTTGAGCCCATCCTCGCCTACATCTACTATGGCCTCAGGCGAGTATCCTTATCGAAGCTTGATTTGAACCAACCAGGACCACTGTGGATAGTAGAACTCTGGTTGCAAATCTACTTCCCCTACTTCTGCCCCTCAGCAACCCCTCACTATGAAGAACAAAAGTTACTGGGTAAATCTTTAGTCTCTACAATGCCTAGGACTAAGCATTGGTCCTATCTCAACTGCTTCAAGTATCTCTGTTCGCGTAAGGACTTCCCCCATACTGCAGTTGAAAAAGTTGTGAGTCGTCGCTATCCTGGCCTCCTCGCAAGTGGATTCATGCCCTCTCCTGAACAAGATGCTCACGCGAGGGATTTATTCATTAAGTTCAACACTTGTCAGGACCTACAAATCCCAGACTCAGCCAGCTCCGGGTATGAGCTCTATGCCCCAAACCACTTCTACAGACAGTTTGGGCTCAGCCAGGATGCTCCTATGCCCCTCGCCTGCTCCGTTAACAAGTATACTCTCTGGCGAGGAAATAATAAGCCTGTTGCAGCAGAAGTACACGACGAACACTTTGGCTTTCCAATGGTGCTGCTTCCAACAATTACAAAGCCACTGTCGATATCAAGGTCAGTCACCCCATCGTATCTCGCATGGTGCTCCCAGCTCTGGGAAGAGAAACGAAACCAAGGGCCAGACCTATGTTTTGCTGCCATTTTTCATAAATTTAGCTAGAAATTCTCGCTTGAAGTGGACTTGGCTGCACTAACTGGACCACACCTCAGCACAAGTTCTGCCCCATGGCCACAGGTATGTCTTTTATCAAAAATTGCCACATATATTAGCAACTCCTTGGATCATAACTGACCACTCCTTTCTTCCTTGCATAGCACAACCCTGAACCAGATGTGACTATGGCCATACAATCTTTTAGGAAGAAAAGAACAAAACGTTCTGGATCCCCTGTAAGTATTTCAAACTGTTGTCCATCCAGAACAAACTAATTTTACCACCGATCCTGATACTAACCCCAATCCCTTAACAGTCTCCAAAACACAAGAAGCTTAAATTGAAGACCCCAGAGACTGAAAGTGGGGTTTGGCTGGAAACACAAGTCATTAGCAGGGACAAACAGCTAAGACTCACCGCTCTAGCCTTCCTTGCTTCTTTCGATCAGAGAAGTAACAAAGCCTCATTGTCCAGTGCTTGTTCAACCATAGCTTTCACTATTGCACACTGGTTTTGTGCAAATCCAGATAGCACCCCTACACTCTCCCAGCTCGATGACCTCCTAATTCAAGGTTCAAGGGAGTGGCAGGAATTATGCAAGGACGAGTTCCTTGCGAGCAAGTATCTAAACCAACATTTTGACCTGGATGCCGTGTTGAAGGCGAACATCAGACCGCTTCAATTCTCAGCTGATGATTCCTTCATTGGGTGCTTTGACCCTGAAAAGTTTACAGCCCTGAATGGCTTTCCCTCTTTTGATAGTTTATGGGAACAGTTCCAGAAGAGCCAGAAGCCACAAGTTTATATAGTGAGCTGGAATGACCACTTCTTCGTTCTCAAAGCTGAAAACGAAGCATACTATATAATCGACTCACTAGGAGAAAGGCTCTCTGAAGGAAACTGTAAAGCCTTCATTCTGAAGTTCGATGAATCCAGCATCATATTCAGCAACGAGGATAGGGATACAAACCCTAAAATCTATAACAGCCATAAAGAATGCTGCAAGGATTTCATAGTCCAAATCCTAGCTGGAATCCATCGAGCAGAACTCGAGGAGGAAGAGAAGAAAAAGCCTGTGGCTCTTGATATTTTGTTTAGGCGTCTGCAATTCAAAGTTCAATCCTGCTTTATTCCTTCCTCCTCTGGCGAAGGTCCCAGTACCCAGAATGAACAAGCCATTCCAGAGCCTGAGCAACAAATTATCCCCTCGCCAGAGCTCATAGTTGAACAACCACAAATCCTGGTTGAGAATAACCCAGAAGGCGAAGAACCGAGTCCCTCCTCGCCAGAGCAACAAGTTCAAGCTCTTGAAGAAACACAGCCATTGTCTCCTCAACAAGTAAGAACCCTGTACCCTTACTTCTAGATTAATGATTTCTAAATTGGTCCTAACATGACCTGTTATTCTCATATTGTAGTCCAAACTTATTCCTGTGGACTTGGACATTCACGAGACAATTCCCCACAGTCCAAGGGAACAAGCGAGCACGTCAGGCGAGCCAATTGTAATAGCTACTGAAGATCAGCATGACAGTCCTCCAGGTGTCAATGATGAAGATCCCATAATTTCAGCCAAAGAAAGTCATATCCCATCTTCATCACAAGGAAACAATCCTCAAATGCTCAGTGTACAAGAGTTAACCACCAAGATACAAGAACTTGTAGGCCAACTGAGTATACTAAGCACGCCTCTTGACACCAAAGCCTTGCTTCGAAAAATTCTCTTTGGGCCCCTAGATTCTTTAAAAGACATTCAGGCCATTCATAAACAAGTGAAAACCCTGCAGGCCACTGCCCCAGCAGACTTCATTCCTCGCCTGGATGAACTAGAAGAAAGTCTTTTTGACTTCCAGCACCAAAGCGAAGTCTTCCAAGACCTAACACTCGAGGCTGAGCGTAAGGACGAAGCAGCGGAAACCTTGGAGCAAAAAACTCACAAGGAGACAGAGAAAATCCAGAAGCTTCTGAAGGAGAAAATTACAAAGGAGGAGACTTTAGCAACCAAACGTGCCAAAATAATTGCTCTCGAAGCTGATCTTGCAACCCTCAGAACAGAAGTCAATGCATTGGAAACTGACATCCCCAGTTATCAGGACGAAATGCATCACTTTTTGATGGAAGGTGAGACCCGAGCCCAACTCCTACGAGAGGCACACGATGAAGCCAATGAAGCTCGCCTAGCAGCTCATCAAGCCTGGGTGGCCTCAGAGATGACTAAAATCTCGATAAAGAGCTACTTCCTTTAGCTGAAAAAAATTTTGGGCCTCAGATGTAGGCCTCTTCTATTTGTCACCAAACATTAAATTTTCTATGTATTCAAATCGTTTTGATAACAAAGTCCGAATTGGGTCCAAAAACCAAATTGGACTTCTCCAATAAGCCCTTTTCCTAATTTCGATCCAGCCTCGTTTTAAGCTGTAATTAATTTTGACTATCTTGATTGTTCAACAATAAATGGAATTGAATTCTAAACTTGGAATCCGTATCGCGTCCAACAATCAAAATCTTTGAAATACGTTTTACCTGCCCCAGAAATCTCCTCATTTATCATGCACTTCTTGCGAGCAGATAAACCGTCTTCAGGGTCCACTCTCACTTGGACACGTTGAAAGGACCCAACCCCGATTTAGCTCCCTAAACCGGAATCGAACCCCTTCGAAAATACGAACCAACAAAAACTTTTCAAAATTTCGGCAGAGTTTCGTTACTAGCGTGGAATTACCATAACCTGCACGCGGAAATTAACACTTCGTCCTATGCCACAAAAAGCAAACCGTGGGCACCAATCCCATCCGGATTTCTCAACATCAATATAATCAACAAACAGTAAACATACTGTACTATATATATGTATATCCGAGAAAATCCGTATAAACAAGTATCGGAATGTATCAGAGCGACCTCTAGTATAAAATATATACAACATGTACATCAGTAGGTGAAACTGAAACCTACTGGAAAACACAGATGACTCTGATCACTAGCCTCCAAACCACGACGTGAAAACACCAAACCTGAACTGCAAACTGGGCACGGAAACCGAAAAGCCCAGGGGAAAGACAATAAACACGTTAGAGTGAGTGGACGAAAATAAATGTCTTTCACCGAGTATATATGTTATAAAAACATATGCGAATCCAGGTAAATAAAAACATAACATGGTACACGAGGTAAAACTCACACTCCTCCAGTGTACTGAGCATGCAAGTATAAATCCCACGGGGTCACTCATGGACACACACCGTGCTAGTACAGTCCGAGTCACGAGGTCCTTAGTCCCCGTGACTCTAAGCCAGAAATGGCCTCGGTTCCGGGGAAACGCCCCTCACCGGTCAGGTAGGGATAACGACGCCCCTCCTGGATGGCCTACCATCGGGGATCAACCGAGAGGCAAGTGTATCGATACAACAACGTAACCAAGACTGTACTCTGTGAAAACCAAATCATAAACAGTTCGATGCAAATGCATGAAACAACATATAGTGTATGCATATTCGTTTACGTATATCCATTTAAATATAATCGTATAATCGTAAAAACACATGCTTATGTAATCCGTAATCTCAATACGCATGCTCAAGTTCATAAATTATATAAAAGACTCGCAATCGTTTCCGTGAAAAGAAATTGTCCACTCACAGATCCGCTAGCGCAAACTCGCGCTAAACACGTGGTCCGGCGGAAGTACCCTCGCCCGAAGCACGATCACGATCCAAATCTCGATCTCGATCTCCTGAATATATATAAACATAACTGATCAAAATCGTAATCCACAACACTGAACGGATGCACAGAAACCAACCGTTCCCGAAAATACAAAATGCGGTGCAAAATGAATTACGGAAATCCCGAAATCCCCACTCGAAATCTCGACTGAAAATCGGCTAACCAAAACAACCCGAAAACCTCCGTACGATAACCAGGGCGTGATTACGAGAAAAATGACATTAATTACATCGAAATCTGAAAAGTTGACTTTTCCGGCCGTTGACCGCCGCCGGCGGCGGCGGCGCGCCGTCAACGGTGGAATTACAAGGCCAAACTCTCCAGTTCTCAAGGTCTCGTCAAGGCGAGCATATTTCTCTTCTACCACGAAGTCCAATTCAGCCCGGAACCACCTCAAATTCACGGAACCCGACCGGAAATTTCCACCGGAAAACCCATTCGGGTTTGCCACCAAACTCAACCTCATCCAAATCTAACCACCTAGGTAGCATCTACAAGGCACGGGGAGCAAAACCCCCAACATCTTGTCCCTCGAAACTCGCCGGAAACATCTCCACCGACTCCGGCGACGGAGACGAATTCGACCCTAATCGGGTCCATCCCAAACGACACCAAAACCCAACAAGCCATACACCAATGTACTCGAAATCACATAAGGGCTCTAACCATACCTGTCCCGTGGCGGATGGTGGCCGGAATCCGGTCGCCGGAGTTCACTTTCCCGTTCGGGAAACTTCCCTTCTCGGCAGCTCCTCCACTTTCCAAAATAGGAAAGTCAACCAAAAGTCAAAGCTTGGTCAAAGTTCACAATGAAGTTTCCGACAATTCACGACTATTTTTTTGACTTTTTGATATTTATACTCGTCCCTCGGGTCGATCGACGATTCGAAATGGATAACCATCACAATTCGGATAAACTCGAAACAATCGGATAAACTCGTCGGAACCTGAAACTTCAAATAATCATAAAATATTCCTCGGTCATCGGAAAAATCTTCCGGAACCACCCACGAACTCGAAATCACGTACTCTACACTTTCCGTGAAGACACCCAACTCAAATTCTTGACCAAAAACAAAGTCGCGAATCGAATCGGCAAACCACATAATATCGCAAAACTGCGACTATAACCAAATCTCGAGAATCGTGCCAAACACACAACTGATTCTGGTTCGGGTCGTCACACACGTATTCTCTATTTTCAAGCGTAACTGCTCTCGCGAAACCAAACCGGTGTGACTCCTGTCTATAAAAGGTTTCCCTTTCCTTTGTGTTATGAACCAACATTTTCGCGAGAATGAAATACCTCACTGCCTATTTGCTCTGGTCTTCCCATCTAAAGAAACCTCCAGATAAATCTTTCCATGTTGTGTTCCTTAGATAGCAATATCCATGCCCAAACCTGGACTAGATAGCAATATCTATGCCCAAGCGTTGCCTTGGCTATCCCAGATTGAAGGAATCAGGAAGGGAGAAGCCACAATCCCGAGGTGAATTCCTCTTCGTCCTCCTCCAATGCACCCACTCGGTATCCATATGCACTGGAGGAGGGAGGCCTCTTCAATGCATCATGCAATAGATGGGGAAAGATGGGGTGTCACCCTGGGAAGAAGGCAACAAACGTCAGATCAGGTGCAAAGATCTTTTGTTTTGATGCACCTCCTGCATTTCAGATCCTCTCCATCCCCTCACCGAGGTCGATCTCCATGTATACATATTTGATACATAAACCTCAGGGGATGGCACACAACGCAGAGGATCTTGTGAAAAAACAAACTTTTATTTTCTTTTTCTCTGTTGCTGATTCAGGTTTGTTTTTCATATGGTATCAGAGCTTGAGGCCGCAAAGCCTTTGTATTCTTCCAAGTATTGAATATAATATTTTATCTGAAATATAAAAGTTCCTTGTATTGATAAACTCATATACAGTTTGCTCAAAACTTAGGCCACAAAAACTGGCTAATATGAACTTGACTTGGAAGGAAGAACCATAAAAATTTGGCCTCGCGTACAGGCCCTAACTTTTTAACCCCATAAATAGGCTATTTTAATGTGCAAAATCCTCGGTATGTGTTGCCCCTGTAGTTTACTTATGCGAAGGCATAATTAAACTAGATTAAGCTGTAGTTGGAGGATCGTCATACTCCCAAACAGGTTGTATGAATTTCTTTAGGTAACGACCATTTATTGGGTTCGCGTGTATAGTACCATCTCGATCTCGCAAGCGAACTGCTCCTTTACCCAACAGTCGATCGATAATGTATGGTCCTTCCCATTTCTCTGACCATTTACCTCGTCTTTCAGTCTTCTCGCCAACAGGCAAAATGACTCGCCAGACAAGTTCACCTTCTGCAAAACTCATGCCCCTTATACGTTGGTCGTAGGCACGAGCCACCTTTTGTTTCTCAGCACGTAGACTATCATAAGCTTGTATTCGTTTCTCATCTAAGTCTTCATGCTCTTGCCACATCGCTTGGACATAGTCTTCACCGATCAAGTTGTGTTGCTCCATCACGCGTAAAGACTGAACATTAATCTCTAAAGGCAAAACTGCATCGTGCCCAAACATTAATGCATAAGAAGTTGTTCCTGTGGGTGTCTTTTTACTAGTCCTATTAGCCCACAAACTACTAAAAATTTCTTCATGCCACAGTCTGGCATTGGTCGCGAGCATCTGTTTCAGGATATGAATAATGATTTTATTACTCGCTTCAGCTTGACCATTGGATTGGGCATAGTATGGAGAAGAGTGAAGAAAATGAATCCCAAGATCCTTCATTAAAGCATCTACTTCTCCAGACATGAATGCAGCCCCACGGTCTGAAACAAAACTCTCAGGAATGCCAAACCGACAAATGATATCTTCAAATAAGAACTGGCGGATGGCCTTTGCTGAAGATACCCTGAGAGGTCGAGCTTCAACCCATTTTGTGAAGAAATCAGTAGCCACTATGATAAACTTGTGCCCTTCAGATGAAAGAGGGTGAATCATTCCAATTAAGTCCAAAGCCCATCCTCGAGCTGACCAAGGCTTGATTATTGGCTGTAATGGTATTCTGGGCATATGGTTGACTGGACCATGTTTCTGGCATTCTTCACAACCTTTTGCGAACGTGATGCAGTCTCTGAGCATTCCTGGCCAATAAAAACCATGTCTTCTTAATAACCATCTCATCTTGGGACCAGCCTGATGTGACCCTGCTATCCCAATGTGGACTTCTCTCATTAACCGCTTAGCGTCACGTCCAAAGACACACCTTAACAGTATGCCTTCCTCTCCCCTTCTATATAACTCAGCACCCTTGGGTACATAATTGGGAGCTAAAAATCGAATCCGCTTGTCTACCGGATTATTAGGATCCTGGAGATAAGAGATGATTTCCTGTCTCCAGTCCTTGTCAATGTGATCAAGTGTAGCAACGTACCATTCATTTTTATCTTCTTGTCGTGCGATGAAGGATGGAAGGGTTCTTCTTTCAACCTTTAATATTCGTTCGCATACTCCATCTTGCAAACTTATACCCATTGCTAGTTGAGCCAACTCATTAGCTGCATAGTTCTTCTCGCGAGGAACATGACTCAACTCCACTTCTGTAAACAACTTTAGTAGGTCACAGGCCCTCCTCGCATAAGGTTCTAATATTGGACCTGCCTTGTATTTAGTTTCGAGTTGTCTGATCACCAGTTGGGAATCTCCAAAGACATGCACTTCAGTGATCTCCATCTCTAGCAAAAGTTCTAATCCAATGATTAAAGCTTCGTACTCGGCTTGATTATTTGTGCATCTGAAGTCCAACCTGAAAGAATAAGAATAAGTTTGGCCGCGTGGGGAGATCAAAGCTACCCCTGCCCCAGCCATAGTACTCGTACTGGACCCATCAAAATATAAACACCAAGGGGCCAAGTCAATACGAGCCAGATCCAGTTCTGGCCCCTTAACCACCTCTTCCATGGGATGATGAGCCAAAAAATCAGCCACTGCTTGGCCTTTTACCGCCTTCTGAGGAACATATTGCAAAGAAAATTCTGACAAAGCCAGAATCCACTTTCCAATGCGTCCACGGAGAATCGGTCTGGACAACATATACTTCACTAAATCTGTTTGTGCAATAACACACGTAGTGAAGGAAAGCATATAGTGCCTCAACTTACACCCTGAAAAGTATAAGGCTAGGCATAACCTTTCCATTGGAGAGTATCTTGTTTCAAAATCATTCAAGGTACGACTCAGATAGAAAATAGCACGTTCAACTCTGGCCGTGTCGTCCTGAGCTAATAGACTTCCAATGGAGAGTTCAGTAGCTGATATATACAGCTTAAGAGGAACCCCAGGTCTTGGGGGAACCAAGACAGGTGGGTTTGTTAAGTAGGCTTTAATAGTCTCAAAGGCCTCTTGGTGTACAGGTTCCCATACAAAGTCCTTTTGATTTTGAAGCTTGAGCAGTGTGGAGAATGGTTGTGTTTTCCCAGCAGCATTGGCAATAAACCGTCGTAAGAAATTGATTTTTCCCAATAAACGCTGTAGTTCATTCTTACTCTTTGGTGGGACTGCATTGAGAACTGCTTGTTTCTTGTCATTTGGTATCTCAATCCCACGCTGATGAACCAAAAAGCCCAGGAAATCCCCTGCCTGAACGCCAAACACACATTTGGCTGGGTTCATTTTTAGTTGATGTTGCCTCATTCTAAGAAACACTTGCCTTAAGTCTTTAAAATGATCACTCCTGCGTTTCGTTTTGACTACCACATCATCAATATATACTTCCATGGTCCTGCCAATAAGATTATGAAAGATCAAATTCATAGCTTGTTGGTAGGTTGCCCCTGCATTTTTAAGTCCAAATGGCATATCCACGTACTCAAAAACACCGGCAAAGCCTGGGCATCGAAACGCTGTTTTATGTCTATCTGCTTCAGCCACTGGGATTTGATGATATCCAGCAGTACCATCCATGAATGTTAACATTTCATGGTGAGCAACTGAGTCAACCAACAAATCAGCTACTGGCATAGGGTATGCATCTTTTGGGGTTGCATTGTTCAAGTCTCTGTAGTCGATGCAAACTCGCATCTTTCCATTCTTTTTCTTAACTGGGACTATATTGGAAAGCCACTCATTATATTTGGCTACACGTATAATCCCTGACTTGAGCATTTTCTCGATCTCTTCCTTGACTAGAATTGTTGTTTCTGTGTTCATGCGACGCATCTCCTGTTTCACAGGTTTCTTCCCTTCAATGATGGGCAAATTATGACAAACCAAATCTGGTGACAGACCAGGCATGTCATCGTATTTTTCTGCAAAACAATCTGCATATTCTTTTAGCAATTCAATAAGCTTGAGTCTCTCCTCAGGCTCCAAGAAGGTACTAATAGCCACAGAGATTGGCTCTTCATGTGTCCCAATATTAATGTGTTCAATGAGATCCTTGACTTTAGGAGGTAAATCATCTAAAGCTGCTGGAGCTAATTGAATCTCGTCCTCCTCCTCAAAGTCTTGCAAAACGTCTTCATCCACATATTCCAAGGCTGCAACCATTGGAACCTTCTCAAAGGCTTGGCTCTCTAGTAGAAAGTTATGAAAGCGTTCGTGTAGAGAAAGACAAGCCTCGGTCTCTATATCAGATAGAGACCCAATCATGGAGAACGTTTGGATGGTAGCTCAATGGTGTAGGGTCTTTTACTATCTTGAGTTGCTTGAAGTATACCTCACTGAGCTAATTCAGAGGCCGTAACACCAACTGGGCGGCCCTTACTATCGACGCCAAATACCTCCAATGGCCTAAGGTCACTGTGGTAGTATCTGGCCTCTAATGCATTAGCAGAAACGGAATATGGACGAGGGTCAGCATTGACAAGTTCTGCCTCGCCTGACTCCATGTTCCAGAGTAACATCTGCTGATGAAGTGAAGATGGTACACAATAGCTTCGATGTATCCAGTCACGCCCCAGAATGGCACTATATGGAGATGTGCATTCTACCACAAAGAATGTGTAAGTGCCTGAGGCCAGCCCTATGTGTACCTGCAAGAAGACAATTTCCAAGGTTTTGGTTATGCTACCCTGAAAATTTCTGACACTAAGCGAGGTCTCTTGGATAGCAGATTTGGGAACGCCTATTAAGGCCATTGCCTTAACGGTGATGATGTTAACCGCTGCCTCTGAGTCCACTAGGAGTTTATTCAATTGAATTCCTTGGACTTGTCCTGTGACATATAACGGCCGCATGTGCATGGCCATGTTAATAGTAGGCTTGGAGAACATCATCTGTCCTTTTGTGTGTGATGAATCCATTTCTGGTAGCTCAAACAGTGTTGAATTATTTGGTAGCTCTGGTTCTTCATCTGGTAGCACCACGCTGTTGACGTTTTTGGATTCATGTTGTGGTAGGGACGGAGACAAAGCGTATTTAGAAGATAAGACATATACCATGTTAATGGCTGAAGTGTCTTCTTCGATACAATCAAGTGCTTCCTTATCTTCATCCTCACCGTAGTCTACCAACTGCTCATCGTTGTCGTAGTTATCACCTTCAGCCAGATGTCCATCCTCGTTAGACATTGTAGTTACCTCGAGATGGGCCACTTGCTGTATTGGATCCTCAGGAGTAGGATCAATGGTTGCTGGTAGTAGTAGTGGTGGAGTTTTTTCCTTGGGAGCAAGGATCAATTTTTGGGCCTTCGCTTGTTCTTCCACAACCAAAGGCCTGGGTTTCCATTGCAAAAATGGAGGCTTGCCTGGAGTGTCTTGTTTCTGCATGCCCCCTGTTCCCTTAGGGGGTGTGTTTAGCCCTACTGTTTTCATCGTGTCTTCCTCAAAGGTGAGGCGTCTCCTTACTGGCTGTCGTTTTGTAGTCTCACGATGAATATCCTGAGTAGATTCAGGCTATTTAGCTTTATTCCCTAATTCTGGGTTTCGTTCGAAAACTCCTTGTCTTTGAGCTCTCACCTTAGGCTCGCGAGATTTCTTCCCAAAGACCACCAATGGGTTTGCTGCAAGGGTGTTCAATCTCCTTTGCAATACTTCTGGAGGAAACTCCAGATCTTCTTCTTTGATCAGGCCATCTTCATAAGCATCCAATGCTCTCTTGGCCCTTCCAAAGCGTCGTTGAAGGTTTCTCCTCTTGCTCGGAGTCATCTCGACGGTTTTTCTCTTCTCCCTTACGTACCAAACATCCTCCTTTGTGATATTTCTTGAAGCTGGAGGTATATATGGCTTCGCGAGCGTACTTGCAACTTTAGACTCAGGTGTTTTAGCCAAACTAGCTTGGTCCGTTGCTCGCGAGCGCTTGGGAGCTGGAGTATCCCTTTGTCTTGCTTGTGGGGGCTGATGATATGTATTCGAGAATAGTTCTGGGAAGGACTTGGCTGCCTGCGCCAGTTCCTCATAAGAGATCTTCAGTCCACTCTTAGTTTACAATGTGCATAAAGGGCTACTGGCGATTCTGCTGTGGGGTCCACCTTTTCTTTTCCTTTATTCTTTGGTGTATAAGGTGGATGCTCGCCAGCAGTTGGTTGGTCGTTGGACTGTTTTCTTTTATTTGATTTGTCACGTGTCAACTCCAACATTCCAACCATGGGCATAGGGGCTGTCAAGCCTGGCGAGGGGTCTTGTTCTATTTCTATCACCCCCTCGTCAATCAGCTGCTGTATCTTATACATCAAATCTCGACAAGCAGCCATAGTGTGACTTCCCCATCTGCGATGGTATTGACAAAAGGGCAAACCCCTAACATCCTCAGGATGTGGGTCAAGTGCTCCCCAATTGTCAAGAACTACAGCTATTCCATCTAGGCATAGCTTAATAAATATCTCCTCTCGCCAAGACGCGTCATATGTTATGCGAGTCCGCTTAGGTCGGACAAACGCTATATTTCGCTTAGATCTTCGTCTCGACCTCTTCTTCGTGTGAGTTGGTTTATTTTGACTATCCCTTGAAGAAGTGCCACTGGCAGGAGAATTTGGAACTGCAGGAGATGGTGTTCGATGAAGATATGTCGAGTGAAAATCCATCTCGCCCCTGTCATTTATTTCAACCACTTCCCAGTTGATCAGACCTTGGATTTCATCTCTCAAGGTGGAACAAATCGCTGTTCGATGACCAAAGTGATTGTGGAATCTACAGAAGTGCTGGGCTGGTTCTTTATACCGTAATTGTCTAAGCTTAGTAATCGGGTAAAAATCGATCAGCCCCATCTCCTTTAGTCTATCAAAGAATTCTTCTGTCATATCCAGTCTGAATGAATATGCCAAATAGGATGATTGATTCCAGTCCTCTACACCCTCGAGGTGCCTGTCAAGTGAGGTCCAATTCACATCAACCATATTCACCTGTGGAGTAGGAAACGGCTCGGAATCCACTAATGCAGCAGTTTTGGACGAACCTTCTAATTCTAACATTCCCTCATTAATCCACTTTTGGATTTGATCTTTAAGCTTAATGCAGTCTTTGGTAACGTGGTTCCATGCTCCATGGAACTTGCAATATTTCTTACCCTTTAGCTGCTCAGTTGTGGGAAGAGGTCCAAAATCTGCTTTGACAGCACGCAGACTATACAACTCGTCCAAAATCTCATGAGCCATGTTGGCGTCATATGTGTACTTCTCAAACTCTAGCTTAGTGAAAGCCACTGTTGAGAGCTTGATTGGACCCCTACTCTTTTGGAGCTTGCGGGGTTTTAAGACTTTTTTTGTTGATAAATCAACAGTACCCACATGCTCGCCATCAGAGTCTGATTCCTGGTCGTCTACACCTTCAGCATAAGCCACTGTTTTTGGCTTCAACTTATCATAGGTTCGACTGTTGTACGTCCCTTTGGACGCATTCCTTATGTTATCTCTCTCCTCCATATTGCTATGAGCTTTAGTCACAGTCGTGATGAACTCATTCAGAGAGTAATACTTGCTGTTTAAGAATAGCTGATGGAACGTGTCCTCCAGACCATTCTTGGCCATCTCAACCACCTCTTCCTTGCTCAGAGGGGTCTTGCATAGATTATACTCTGACCGGAAATGGTGCAGGAAGGTGACCGGACTTTCGGTCACTGATTGGCTCAAGGAAGCCAGCTTTCCTACACTAGTCTCTGGCCTTGCAGTTCCAAAGTGATCTATGAATAAGGCCTCCATATCCTTCCACTCGTTGATCGAACCCTTCTCAATACCGGTATACCACATGAGGGCTGATCCTGACAATGATGACCCAAAAACTCTTAATTTGAGTCCTTCATCTTCGGCAAATTGGCCTAACTGCAAAGTAAAATAGGCCAAGTGTGTTGCCGCATTGGCATCATCATCACCAGAGAAAGTCTGGAAGGTTTGGTGTTTGTAAAATTATGGCCAACGCCACTCGTTGGGATCATCTTTCATCGGAGGAAACGGTGTTTCGTAAGTTTCATGCATCTTGGATAGTTGTATGTTACAATCGTCTAAGAACTTATTTAACCGTTGCTCCCAAGCAAGGGGAAAAGACTCCGCTTGCGTTGTTTTCCTGGCCAAGTCCGACACGAATTTGGTCAGAGATCCTATGTCCTTGTCTACCCTTTGTGATAGAGTCGCCGCGTACCGGCGGTATTCCTCCAATCCTTTGTCTATTTGTCTAAGGATATCTACCCGTAGTTTATCTTGGCCTTCTACCAAACTAGTCACCTGGGCCCCCATGGCCTCTCTCTCCTCTCGATCTTGATTTAACTCTGCCCGTATTGCTTGGAAACCAACTGTCGCTGTATCAACTAAATGGGCTTGAGTGGTGAGAAGTTCTGCCTGTTGCTCGATTTTCTGTTCGAGTGCCAAATGGTGATTAGTCTGATGAATATCTCGCCTGGCTGCATAAGCCAGGTACTGTTCGAGCGTGAGCCCTGTTATTTCCGCCTCACTCATAAATTGGAATGCTATGATATCGAAGTTGTTAGCGAAAATAACTTCAACCGCTTGGATACTTAATGAACGACACTCAGTAGATGTGTGTTCACGGTAAACCGGTTGTGGATGTTTGCGACACTGAGGATAGATCCTTCGATAAGGATCTTCAATTGTCGCTTAAAGTTGCAAAGAGATATTCTCCCACCGGGCGTGCCAAAATGTTCGATGCAAAAATATCTCTCGCGAAACAGTCTCTTTTATCTCGGATGCTTTAACCGCGTGGGCCGGTCTATCCTGTTTGTGCTTCGTATGCTGACGTGCCACCGTCTCCCAACGGAATATGGATTGATCACAGCCGCCTGACTTTTATATTAAGCGATTAGAAACAGGGAGAGCACCAACCCTGCTCGAATAGGTCCTTTTTGCCTAGAAACCTAGGACTTTGATATGTGAATCTCTTGCTAAGTCTTGAAATCGATACTCCACACGTCCTTTCTCGTGCAAAGCAGAGCAATCTCTTAACAGAGTGTTGAGAACACTCGCTCCCTTTGAGTATTCAAGCTCTCAACATACAAGTGAGCCGCTCTTCAACTTTCCGGTTGCAATTGCTTCCTTACAGTCGTAATACTCTCACTCGATAGGTGACAAGCACTTAGACTTTCTGGTTGCAAGAAAGACAGAAATCTCAAGGACGAGATGTCCGTCTAG
This sequence comes from Geum urbanum, assembly GCA_946800695.1. Lineage (NCBI taxonomy): Eukaryota > Viridiplantae > Streptophyta > Magnoliopsida > Rosales > Rosaceae > Geum > Geum urbanum. The sequence goes on from OX327013.1 coordinate 3,305,121, forward strand.
GTTTGTTTGCGTATAGCAAGATTGTTTGATCAATTGGGGGGGGAGGGCTTTTCATAAGATCTTTGCTCTCCTTATATACTCGCTTAATAACAGTCATTCATTCTATGTCAAATTTTTCTGCTCTTGTAATCACAGTCTAAATCCAACACCAGCATACGTGTCGTATCACTCATAGATCTTCTAATACCATCATAACTCTTCCAAGAGTTCTAAATAAAACGAAACTAGTTATGACAGAATCTAAGCCGCATATAACCAGCTAATAAGACATAGTTCTAATAGAACTCAAAGTCTTCCTCTAGCGAAACTCGCCAGACGTTATATAACTTAACTCCTCGCCAAGCACCATTAACTATAATGGGCCGCTTGCATAAACCTCAGTCATCCAAGCCCAAAATGAAATTCTTTATTTAGGCTCAAACAGCTTCAGTTATGCTTGGTATGTACACACCTTCCCTGTTTCTTTTGATGCATAAAATTACTTGCTTGACTTCTCCTGAATTGGCATTAATTTCAATTAGTCTCATAACTCAGTCAATGAGAGCCACTTACCAAATTAACTTGGGAGAATGCGCTAAAAGTCGGTTATTATAAGGTTTGTCCTTAAAATTGTTCGCTATCTTTTCAATTCTTGAATAACTGGTGTTACGTACATGTGATAGTTTACATATGAGTGATATGACCTACATGTGCCTTGAATTAAGTTCATATAATGCATGTTTGAACTTTTTTGTCCTAATGTATTGCAAATGAAACGAAATAAGAATTTAGCCCAATTTGCAGAATAAGTGGAGCAGCTGGTTCACATGCTCAAAGTACCTAATGTTGTCGAGTAGATTTTCATATTGATGCGATGATGTTTTTGGCTTTCGGGTAACTTAGAAGAATGTGCGTATCACTACTCACTACAATGAGCAAGGAAAATGTAATCAAGTGACGTGCAACATAATTTAGATGCAGGCTCATTCAGCAGAGTTTTTCTTTTTTGGTATGCAATGCAAATTGTTGTTTTCTTCATTGTTATAGACTTATAGCCAACATCATTATTTATGCACATATAACATATCTAAAACACTCGTAAATTCATCAAATTATTTTTGAATAAGCCTCTGCAATGAGAAGACAAGCTATAAACCATTATTTTCGATACAAACTAGAAAGCAAAGCACGAAAAGTGGATGCGAATGAACTCGTTCTCTGCATCCACCATGCACTTGATGACAAATTACTAGAAAGAATTTTAGGCAAATTACCATTAAATCACTTAAAATCATCAATTTGTCCCAAAAGTCGCTTAGTTTCTTTGAAACTACCCACAAGTCATTAAATTTGTATTTTTGTTACCAAACAGTCACTTTTTGGCTTTCAATTTAGATTTTCTCCTATTTTTTGCAAGGAAAAAAAATATCCCTCCTTATATTTTCATATCAAATTTCAAACTTTCCTCCTCAAAACCCATGTGCGCCTCTCTGAAACCAGACGAGCTTCTCTCTCAAACTAGAAGCTCTACGATGTGAGAGAGAGAGAGAGAGAGAGAGAGAGAGAGGGGAGTGTGAATTGATTTGCTTTCCGTACGTATCAATCTCCGGCACCGTCCGAATTTGGATTTGTTGAAGAGAGAAGAGAGTGTGAATTGATTTGCTTTCCGTACGTATCAATCTCCGGCACCGTCCGAATTTGGATTTGTTTTCGAAGTCAAGTTGGGTTAGCTTTTCGTTTTCCAATTGTTGTTGATTATAAGTTCTATTCGCTGTTGTATGTTGCATTGTTTTCAATTTTGAATTTGAGTTTATGATTTTGAATTTGAATTAATGATCCATTGAAGCTAAGTGAGTACATCATTTTGAGTTGTTGGGTTGTTGATTTGAGTATCAATTGAAGCTAATCGATGTGTTTTTGATGTTATTTTAGTGTTGTGTTTTTTGTTGATTCTTATTTCAGCACCGAATTCTTCTGTTAGTATCTTTATAAATCTTGGTGTGTATCTTTGTTGGTCTATGATGGTATCCTTATCTTCTTTGTAGGGTTATGGCTACAATTTTGGGCAGGTGTACATATGAAGGGAACACTCTCATCATCTCACTCACCAATGCGATGAAATTCAAGGATCTATTGGCCGAGATTGGCAAGAGATTAAAAATTCTGAAAACAATGGATGTGGATCTCAGCTTTGCACTTTCTACATACAAATTATGCTTTCTTCAATGTGGTGATGATTTGCAGAGCATGTTTCTTGTGTTTAATTTGGAGAGATCGAAAGAGATTGATTAATCGTTGTTATCAAGAGTGAAGTTGTGGCAAAGGGAGGGTGTGGCAAGGCTAGAGTGGAATGTAAGAAGAGGTTTGCAATGGACGTGTTCGATGAAAATGGTTACCTAGGTAAAATATGCTACTGCATTCTGTTTTTTTTCCGTACATTATCTATGTAAACCAAGTTTGGTATACTTACCTAATGTGCTTGGTATCTTTATGTTTAACATTTGGTATCCTTATTTTGACATGTGACATCTCATCATTCATACTAATTGGTTTCTTTAGTTCTATCTTCAGGCGTGGCGTATAGGGATTTTGAGGCAACCGTGTTTCTTTCTAGGGGTTGGAAGGAGAATATTCGGCATGTTGAACAAAAATTTTATCGAGATGTTAAGACTTTTCTTCTTGATTTGTTGAAATATGCATTAGAGGTTGGATTTGAGTACAGTTATGTCAGAAACAACTCATTTAGTGTGTTTGCTGAGCCTAAGAACAGAGAATCTCAAAAGTGCAAGTGGTTTGTTGATGGACATTTGAGTTTCGTGAATGGTTCATTTTATATCAAAAATTTGAACAATGTGCACACTTGTCGAGGAGTCTATAGAAGGCGAATGAGTCCTCTCATCACTGCGAGTTTGGTGACCAGTTGCATTATATGCGATGTTCGTTTTAATCCATCATATTCATAAAAGGATGCTTTGATTGGACTTAGTATCTTTGCAGAATGAACTTGGTATTTTTGCATAATGGACTTGGTATCTTTGCAGTCTGAACTTGGTACCTTTTAAAAACTAAACTTGTTATCTTTGCATACTAGAAAGAGTAGCCTAGGAACTACATATGGTATCTTTAGTATCTTTCAACGCTACACTTGGTATCTTTTGTGAACTAGACTTGATATCTTTGTGAACAATGTTTAGTATCTTTGGGAACTACACTTAGTATTTTTGTGAACTATGCTTGGTTTCTTCAGGACAACACTTGGTATTCTTCAACATTTAAAAATTGAACCGAACATCATTTTCATATATTTCAAGAGCAACATTTAAGACCAGAAATCATCCCAAAAACACATTACTTGTACAAATTTTCCAAAATAGATATCCAAACACATTGTCAAATTACATTACAATAAACAGCCAAACACTATTAGGTTCCTATGTTCTTCTTCTTCTTCTTGTCATCCATCTTCTTTTCGGCACCTAAATCCGTGATTACTTTTAGCTTTCTTTCTTTGTTCTGGATTTTCCAAACCATGGAGCTTGGATCGACTACTTTTGTTTCTGCCCTAATACGAAATTTTTTCACTTGAATTTCCCCTTCTTTCCACACTTTCATGGCCTTTCATGATTTTCAAGAGTCTCCATGTCGTATGCATCTTCGCTGCCTCCTTCTACATCATCTTCTTCGGCCTCGTTGGCAGTCTCAGATTGCAATGTTTCTGCACAGATAAAGATATCATCACCTCAGCATAAAGATACCATCACTTCAACATAAAGATACCATCCTTTCAACATAAATATACCAACACAATTGCAATAAAATTGAACAAACAAAACTATAATCAGAGACACAAGAATACTGCTCTTTTACCTTTAGGCAAATGATAGAAGGACTCTTTTGGGATGTCTTCATATAATTGTTTAGGAGGGTGTGGAATCCGACAAGATTCAATCGAAATGAGGTCATTTTCTGCACACAAAAAAATATGAGAAAAGTATAACAACACTCATAAACAAAGATACCAACATACTGTCATAAAGATATTAAGGATTCTAAACAAATATACCATCACATTTCAACAGAGATACCAATGCTTCTAAACAAAAGTATCATCACAGTTGCACAGATATACTAACGCTTCTAAATAAAGATACTATCACAATTCAACAGAGACACCAACACTTCTAAACAAAGATATCATCGACGGTTGCACAGATATACCACCACAATTGCACAAAGATACCATCACATCGACACAAGGATACCAACTCTAACCAATCCTAAAATTGAAGCTCAGAACTTACTAATAAGCGGAAGGTGAGGATGGTAAGTAGCGGCAGTGAGCTGCAAGCAAGAGAGGTAGCAAGCTTCGAGGGATGGTAAGGAGTGAGTGACAGTGAGCTTTTACGTATGGCAAGGAGCGAGTGATGACAACCTTCTAGGTATGGCGAGCTTTGAGGGATGGCGTGGCGTTGGATTTTTGGTGGTCTGTTTTGGGTTTAGGGTTTTCAATGGGTTTGGCTCGATGTTATGTGAAAATCTTCTTTGTAAAATTAGTTTTTATAGTGGGTGGGAATCATTATAATTTTATTTTTGGGGGGTAATTAGCGGGTATCTTGGAATAAAGTGACATTTGGATCAAAATTTAAATTTGGGTAATTTTTGGGTAAAATTTTGGGTTTTAAGTGACTTATAGGTCACGGATCCAATAATTTTATGGTTCGCTTTCCTCGTGTTCCCTTTTTTAGGTCATTTTGTTCTTTAACAGTAGGCACTAGTAAATTAAGGCAAGTGACCATAATGTGTGAGCACACCTACATTGCATATCCTAACCAGTAGCCAAACTTTGTTATTGAATCTTCGATCACCGAACGGAACATATTTCATACACGGCAATGCACTTACACCGTCTACATGTCAGATTTTTATTGACTTAGAGCTAAACAAAAGTTAAAAAATTTGAATCAAAAATCATAAAAGAAGATTAAAATTTTATTTTACCCTTGTTTACATAAACATGCACCAAAATAACTTTCCCATCTTCACTACAAAAATAGATCACATGAAAATGGAAATACCAAAATAGCCCCCACCCACCCCCTCGCCTATATTCGGCGTTCTCTCACTCTTGAACTACACAAACACAAACACGAACTAAAAATGGTGAAGTTGTGTTCCCTTAAATCGTTGCTTCTCCTCTTGTTCTTAATCTCTGCAGTCCCCATTGCCTACCTCATCTCCCTCGAACTCTCTGCCCCGACCACACACGTGTACCACTACCACACTTCCGGCTGGTTCCGCGAATGCGCCAAGTGGGACGTGTTAACACTATACGACATAGGCACTACAGCAGTATTTGTCCTATTATTGTAAACAAGCAATACAAACAGAACTTCTTCTTCTTCTCTCTCTCTCTCTCTCTCTCTTCTGCTCGATATCATACTCTTCCTCTACAGCTCAATCATACCAATATTAGGATGATCTCAACCGTCGCTTCCTCGTATCCTTCATGAATGGCAGCATCAGCCAGATTCATGTCCTCGACAACCACTCCACCGCTGCCGTACTCGGAGAAATCCCGCTAGTCAAACAAAGCGTTGACCCAACTAAGTGTTGATAGTCCTAGATATTTGGGATTCCCAGTGTAATTATAATTGATCTGTTCATTATTGTAGATATCTTTTTCCTATTAGGAATCTGTCATGTAAAGTGTATATATACCCCTTTTTGGAACTGAATGAAATAAGATCTTTAACCCAAAACATTGTTTGTCTATCCTTTTCTACTTGGCATCAGAGCCAACCCTGTCGACCTACAGACAAAATCCTATTTTTGGTCACTCACTGCACCTTATTTCCGCTGCCATGGCTGAAGGATCCGACTCTGCTGTGATTTCTTCTCCTCTACCTCCACCTACATCTACATCCATCCAATACCATCAAGAAAATTCCTCTTTTCCCATTGGAGTTCTCTTGAACGATACTAATTACTCTACTTGGGCTCCTACTATGCAGATGTGCATTGGATGCCGAAATAAACTTGGTTTTCTTACCGGGGCTTCCATTGCTCTATCTATAGACTCGCCTGAGTATACTACTTGGGCAACCGTTAACAAGAAGGTGAAAAGTTGGCTGATTGACAATATGTCCCCAAGCATCGTTCGGCGCTATCTTCGTCTCAAGACTGCTGCCGATATTTGGAAGGCTCTTCACCTTACATACTATGATGATCAAGATTTTTCTCGGATCTACAAGTTACACCACCTTTGCTTCACCGCCAAACAAGGTGAGCGACCTCTCTCTGTATTTTACAACAAGTTGGCTGCTTGGTTTGAGGAACTGGATCAACATGTGACCTCATTTTCTGACACTATAGCTGCAATTGTTCAAGACAACAACTACTTATCCATGCTTTGAGTTCACATGTTTTTGGGTGGCTCAGACCCAGAATTTAATCAAATTCGGGGAGAGCTTCTTCGGAGAGAGGAGCTACTGAGTCTTGACAAAGCATATTTTCATGTTCGTCGAGCTCACACTGATCGCCTGACACACTCTACTTGCTCTAGTTGGCCTGCCGTTATGGCAACCACCGCAGCTGCTGCCGCTCCTCCACCACCGCCGGTCCCCGCTTCCGGTGCTCAGGCTGCCGTCGCTCAACGACGGACCATCTCCTCCTCCACTTCCTCTCGACCGGTCCGTCCTCCAAATCCATTTGCCAATTCTTTTTGTCCACTATGCAAGGACAAATGACATTCACCGGACAACTGCTTTGTTGCTATTAGATACCCAGACTGGTGGGGTGATCATCCAAAAAAGACTCTCCCTTCCTCCAAAACTGCCTCGGCTCACATAGTTCAATCAGGTATGTCTGGTAAGGCATCTCTTGCAATATCTTATGGGAATAATACCTGGATAATTGACACTGGTGCATTAGATCATATGACTAATACCCCTAGCTTAGTTCAATCTATTTACCCCTCTGCTTTACCTAGTGTCTCTACTGCAAATGGTTCTCCCTCTTCTCTTGTTGGTGAAGGCTATGTTACTCTCTCTCCTACCCTCACTATTGATTCTGTCTTAGTAGTCCCCACTCTACCATATAATCTCTTATTTGTTAGCCAAATTACCATGACTCTCTCTTGTTCTGTCACGTTTTATCCAAATTATTGTGTTTTTCAAGACATCCTAACACGGCAGATTCTTGGTTATGGTACTAGACGGGGGAAGTTGTACTGTCTTGATTTGACATGCCATGGAGAACAGCAGTTGAGTCAAGCCAACAGTGTTAAGAGTTTAAATAAGGCCAAGGAGACCGTTTGGTTATGACATCGTCATTTGGGTCATCTTTCTTTTAGTTATCTTAGGAGATTACAACCCATCTGTTTTCGAGTGTTGATGAGTCTGATTTTAAGTGTGATATTTGTGAACTGGCCAAGAGTCACTGTGTTTCCTACTCGCCCAGTTTTAATAAATGTTCTATTCCTTTTATGAAAATTCATTCTAATGTTTGGGGTCCTGCTCGCATCCCTACACCCAGTGGGGCTCATTACTTTGTTACATTTATTGATGAATGTACCAGGATGACATGGGTGTCGTTATTGACAAGCAAGAGCGATGTCTTCTCTCGATTCACTGAGTTTCATAAGATGGTGATGACACAATTTCAGCAGCCTATTCGTGTTCTTCAATCTAACAATGGAGGCGAGTATGTTAATGCCCCATGACTTCCTATCTGGCTTCTCATGGGATCCATCGTCAAATTTCTGTTGCATATACTCCTCAGCATAATGGTATGGTCGAACGTATGAACCGGACATTACTTGAGGTTGTTTGTGCCTCGTTGTTTAGCATGAATGTCCCTCGATCTTATTGGGGTGCTGCTGTTACCTCTGCTGCTTACCTGATCAACCGTACTCCCTCCCGTGTTATTGATTTCCAAAGTCCACTCCAGAAGTTGCAGGAATTGTTGAATGTTCCTTCCCTGCCTAACCTTGAGCCTCACGTGTTTGGTTGCACGGTTTATGTCCATGTTCATAAAAAATTGCGTGGCAAGCTTGACCCTTGTGCTTTGAAATGCATCTTCATTGGCTATGCTGATTTTTAGAAAGGCTATAGGTGTTATGATCCCCTCACCAAGAAGACTCATGTATCCCTTGATGTCTCTTTCAGTGAGTCTGAACCTTTCTACTCAGGGGGAGTTTCAGAGTCTTCCCTTCAGGGGGAGAACGACTGTGAAAGTGATACTCTTACTTTACCAAAATTTGATGAATTGGAACAATTGGAGATGCGTTTTGGCGAATCAGGAACTTCTGAAAAAACTGAACCGACAGTTTTCGACCCGTTGAGAAAAATGTCTCGACCAGTCAAAAATGGTACCCTGGAGCAACAGATCGACATCATCGACGGATTGACGGATTCTCGACCGGTCGAATTTGGTACTTCGAAGGAACAAATCGACATCATCGACCGGTCGAGTGGGGTTTCTCAACCGATCAAAAAACCTGTGCCAAACGAACAGCTTGACCTCATCGAACGGTCGAGAGATATAGCTTGACCCGTCGAAAACTGTGCTGATAAAGAGTTTTCTTCTTCTTCGTTTTTACAACATCAAGATAGTACTGTGACTACTGCCCCCTTGTCTACATCACCAGTTGATATCTCCGTTTAGGATGCTTTTTTTGAGGTACGTAAATCTAACCAAATTACCAAAGGGATTCCTAAACCTCAATATGAACCTAATATAGATGCAAAAACCAAGTACCCTATTGCCAACTATATCTCTCACCATAGATTGTCTAAAGCTCATGCACTAGTTGTCAGTCAATTATCTTCAGTATCTATTCCTAGCAATGCACATGATGCTTTAACAGATTCAAAGTGGAAACAAGCTATGAAAGAGGGGTTAGACGCATTGCAGAAGAATGAAACATGGGATATGGTCCCTATGCCACCAAGTAAGAAGGCGGTTGGATGTCACTGGGTATTCACTGTGAAACTCAAAGCTGATAGAAGTATTGATCGTTACAAAGCTAGATTGATTGTCAAGGGCTATACTCAGAAATATGGAGTTGATTACCAGGAGACTTTTGCGCCAGTTGCTAAGATCAATACTGTAAGAATTCTGGTTGCTCTTGCAGCTCGCTATGATTGGCCTCTTCATCAATTCGATGTGAAGAATGCTTTTTTAAACGGTGACTTAGAAGAAGAAGTGTACATGGATGCTCCACCAGGTGTTCGATGTAAACCAGGTGATGAAGGAAAAGTGTGTTACCTTAAGAAGTCTTTGTATGCCTTAAAGCAATCACCTAGAGCATGGTTTAGGTGGTTCTCAAAAGCAATGAAAAAATTTGGGTATCGCCATTGTAATTCTGACCACACCTTATTTTTCAAGTGCAAGGATAGTAAGACAACTGCCTTAATTGTGTATGTTGATGATATTGTGGTTACAGGAGATGATCCACGTGAAATGACAAGTCTTCGGGAACGTTTATCGCTGGAATTCAATGTGAATGACCTTGGTGAGCTAAAATACTTCTTGGGAATTGAGGTTGCAAGGTCCAAACAAGGGATCACATTGTCCCAACGGAAGTATATTCTAGATCTCCTTGCTGAGACAGGGCTGCTGGATTGTAAACCTGCTGCTACTCCTATTGAGCAAAATCACAAGTTGGAACTTCAACCTGACCAAGTTCCAACAAACAAGAGCAGGTATCAACGTCTAGTTGGAAGACTTATTTATTTATCACATACTAGGCATGATATTGCGTGTGATGTTAGTATAGTGAGTCAATTCATGCATAATCCTGGAGAAGAACACATGAGTGCTGTAATACGCATTCTCAGATATTTGAAAGACACACCAGGTAAAGGTCTTCTGTTTGCAAAAGATACTAGTTAGATGCATGTTTCGGGTTATAGTGATGCAAGCTGAGCCGAAGATCACAGCAATAAGGCATCTACATCTGGTTACTTTACTTTTGTCGGTGGATGTCTTGTAACTTGGCGTAGTAAAAAATAGAACGTGATTGCCCGCTCTAGTGCAGAAGCAGAATACCGAGGAATGGCGAATGGTGTGTGTGAATTGCTATGGATCAAGAATATGTTGAAGGATTTAGGTTTTAAGCTTCAAAAATCTATGGATTTGCATTGTGACAATACAGCTGCCATCGAGATTGTTCACAACCCGGTACAACATGATAGGACTAAGCATGTGGAGGTGGATAAACATTTTCTAAGAGATAACATTGACAAAGAAATTGTTCATTTTCCTTTTGTGTCGACCACAAAACAGGTTGCCGACATGCTTACAAAAGGTTTGTCTTGTGAGGCCTTTAATAAATGGTTGGACAAGTTGGACATGATCAACATCTACGCGCCAACTTGAGGGGGAGTGTTGACAGTTGTAGATATTTGGGATTCCCAGTGTAATTATAATTGATCTGTTCATTATTGTAGATATGTTTTTCCTATTAGGAATCTGTCATGTAAAGTGTATATATACCCCTTTTTGGAACTGAATGAAATAAGATCTTTAACCCAAAAAATTGTTTGTCTATCCTTTTCTACTCTAAGTAGTAGCCATTGCTGCGTTTGTGACAATTCCATCAGACGGAGTATGGACTATAACATTTTCACTGGCCTGAGATTTCCCTGAAATATTTATGGGTGGGAAGACTTATTACAGGTGAGTGCTCAATGTGGTACTGCCAAAAGAAACATCCATTTTAGAAGAACAACATTTACTTCAAATGAACTTTTGTAGATGGATCACCTCTGGTGCATAGTTTAGCAAGCATTGGAGGAAGGAAATTTTCCCTAGATAGGTCCTCATTAGCCGTGAAAAACTTGAGCAATACTGCTATTGTCATTCTTGGAAGAATGAATTCAATACTTGAGCAAATTCATACACCTGTGGCCTCAAATTCTGCATATGGACCCAAATTGCTACAAGAAGGTGAAGAAAACATTGGTCAATTCCTTTATCTTGAAAGAGTTGAATATCAATATTTCCTATATAACATTCTTAAGTTTTCACTGTACTATTCATTTCACTATTGCATACTGCCTTTTTCGTCATTTTTGAAAAAAACGAGCGTGCTGTGCGTGCGGCTCTCTCTTCTTCTCCTTTCTCTTCACATCTCATTCACTCCTCTTCTCCTCCTTTCTCAACTCTCAGACCGATCCCTCATGTGATCACTACCCACAATCGAAATCCAAACCTCTGAACCACAAACTCAATTTCAATCTCAACCATAACCACAACCAAAACAAGCAGCGGCGGTGGCCGACAACGACGATGACGAGTGCTGCCGCACACCCAAGTTGTAATCGAGCAAAATCCAGGCAGTCGACATGTGTCTGCCGGCTCCCAGAAAGCCAAGGAGGGTGGCGGGGTCGTGCAAGAGGAAGCTGACGAAGCTGCAATTCTTCGAGGTGGTGAATCGTGCCGAAGTCGAAGCCCTTTTTCAAATCGACTGGTTTGTTCAGTAAGAAGAGGAGCTGCCGTGCCATGTAAATATATAAAAACATACAAACCAGCTAGCTCCTCCTCATTCACACGGGTTCTTTCTTCTTTTCTTTTTTTCTTCCCTTTTGTCAATTCTTTTTTTACGACATCATTGTTATTACATAGCTTTTATACACACATGTGATCTTCTATATATGTATTACATGGTTCTAAAATTTTCTGGCCGGTCGATCAGTTTCAGACAATATGATCAATCAGGGATCTTCCCTAAATTATATATATTTGTATGCCCCTTTTCAACCAGAATCATGAGATGGTCTGTAAATATGTGTTCTTGCGTTCATTCATGAATTTTAACTATTAGTTTGTGTTCAAATTCAAATTTTTTGTCTGCAAGGATAGAGACTGTGGGGATAAAGAATCGGAAAGCATGATCTGCAAGATGAGAGAGCCAGAGAGAGTGAGAGAGGAAGAAAAAGCGATGGGGTAGATGAGAGGTTGGTGTGGTTGATCATGGTGGCTATGTCATGAGGATTAAGTAAAGGGTAAGCGAAGCAAAGGCTTGAGTTTGATGGGATGTGTAGTTTAGTGGTTGTTGCGGAATGGTTCATCTGTCTTTTTTTGACATTTCTTTGTGTTGAGTTGAGTGAACGATACGACTTTGGGATTCATTAACTTGATTTAATTTAGTCTTTTATTTTGAGTTTGAATCTAGAGAGAGTGATAACGAGAGAGGAGGTAGGGTTTGTTGTTTGATAATCCCAATGATAATGCAATATGGGATGTTATAGACCTGTTAGCATACGGCTAGGTTCGGGTTCAATCAGGTATTAATTGGTTTCTCTTTGACTGGGTGTTGTTATTGGCCCCATGGAAATGTTTGCATCATTGGAAATGTTTGCGTTATTACCATATAGATTTCAACTGGTTCACATTTGTATTGCAGGTTCTGGGCTGTCCTTGATCAAGATGAAATGGATGATGAGGCTTCAGCATTGGAGGAATATCAACTAAGATATCTTCACCATGTTGTTAACTGTGACAAGAAGGCAAGTTACAAGATCCACATATTCATTAGGTCCATATCGTGGTAAGTCGTAACACACTATAATTATATTTATGCTACTACAGGAAGACACTAACGAGGTGGGAGATGTTTTCTCTCAAGCCTCTCAAACACATGATGTGATTAGGTAACTTCTCATATTCTTCTACTATGTTCTGAAGAAATATTTTGAACTCAAAATTCTTTTCCATTGAAAATAGTATATATGTACTTGAGTTCATTTCTTTGTATGTGATTGTATGACTAAAGCTGCTTTAAATCTAACATTTGTAATAATTTTTCAGGGAGCTAGATAAGATAGCCTCCTCATTGGAGGTTCAATTAGCATCAGCTAGAGCTTCCAAATCAAACAATAATGAAGAATCACTGGTTGATATAAAACTAGGAAGCAAGGAGTGCCAGAAGATTTTCTCTTTGATGGGAATCATGACTGCCGTTAGCAGCAGAAAGCGAAGGTATTCAATCAGGGAAACATGGATGCCTGGAGGTTTGAATTCAAAACACTAATGACTATTGTATTACATCAAAATTAGTTGCTGGTATATTATGTCTCTATTGTACTTCTCTGGGTGACGAGTTAAAGAAGTTGGAAACAGAGAAGGGAATTATAATGCGATTTGTTATTGGACTTAGGTAAGTGAATTGGATTTTTTTCTGCTTAGTTTAGAATGATAGTTGGCCAAACTGCCCAAACATAATGGTTCCGTTCTTTCTACGGGTGGTGTTTTGGATCGTGCCATAGAGGTAGAAGATGAGCAACATAAGGATTTTTTCTGACTGGTAAGTTATCGACTGCTTGCACTCTGGTCAGGGTAGCCGCTTACTAGCAGAAGTTGAAGGCGTACTATGACAAGAAGGTTTGACCTAGAGTTTTCCTCTCCGATACCATGGTCTTATGCAAAGTGTTTGAGAATAGGTCTAAAAACTCAAAAATTAACCATGGAAGAAATAAGAGAAATGGAAACTTCTCCAAAAAAGGACACCAAGGTTTGAACTCAAACAAGAAGGAAAAAAGAGACTTTCCATTGTGGTAAGCCATGTTACTTCAAGAAAGATTGTTGTTTGCTAAAAAACAAGCCAAGAACTAATGATGAAAAGTTCGTGACAATTATATTTGAAGTTAACATGATAGACGATATTGAAGCTTGGTGAGTCGACACCGGTGCTACCAAACATGTTTGCAAATATAAGGGCACGTTCAAGACATATGAACAATGTGATGGTGACAACGTTGTCTACATGAAAAACTCATCGACTTCAATTGTCAAAAGAAAATGCACTATTGAAATCGAATTCACATCAGAAAAAGTACTTGCTCTAACTAATGTCTATCATGTTCAAGATGTTAGAAAGAAATTGATCTCTGTAAACCTCTTAAATAAGCATAATTTCAAACTTGTCTTTAAATTGGATAAATTTATATTGACCAATATCTTTATTAAAAAAGAATATATATATTAAAATGTTCAAACTAAGTATTAATAAAACATCTACTATTTCTTTATCTAAAAAAGTAATTGATATGTCTAATTTAAAATTAATTCCAAAGAATGAAAATAATATGCTTGACAAATATGTTACTTATTCATAAATAATGTTAACAATAAAAATTATTTTTCATAAGGTAGAAAGAACCTCTACCTAGCAAATTATTTATAGTGATGTACTAAACCAACCAATGGAGGAAAGAAATACTTTGCTAGAAATACTTTGTGAGCTTGCTAAGCAAGCACACTCGATCACCCAAGTTTGAGATTGAGAGACACGGTGTCATCAACAGTATCATCATCTGGGGAAGAAACTGCAACGCAATAGCTGCTGACATTTGTAGCAGATTCTGATGATAAACCTTCTTCTGCCGTCAAGGTATCCGAGTCTAAGGCAACTCCAGCTTTCCATCCATTCGCATTGGATAACATCCCTATCTGTACGTGAGTAATACAAAACTTCATATTTTCACCTAATATATAGTAACAGGTCAAGAAATCCCCCTCCCTAACAATAATATAGTAATTTCTAACAATAGTAGTTTGCAATTAATTGTTTACCCCCTGTCTCAAGTGATTGTTCGCTTCCAACAACTCAGCTCCCTGCAATCATATACAAAGTTAACAAACTTGAACTCATTACTTGTACATTTATCCAACTTCAAGGGAGTTTCATTTAAGAATATGATCTTTAAATTGAACACACTCACCTTTGTTTCCAGTGCCAGAATCTCATCCATAATGGCTTTTTCCTGAATGAATATAAATGGAGAAATATATGTATTATCTTTATGAACATTAAATAACTATTATATAAAGTTGACGTCATAAGCTTTTGAGCAATCATTGTTATCACCTTAGTCTGAAGCACACGGCTGAGTGCTCCTTCAATGCTCTTCTCCAATTTATGCAATTCTTCTATGTTCAGCCCATCTAGATCCTCGCCAGTCATGAGTCTGTTGAACTCGAGAGGTGTATACTCCAAATGTTTGTTAAGGGCATCTGGCAAGTTTCTTATATATATGGGAAATTTAAATTATTTGACTGAAAATTGGTTAGTTACCTTAGCTCGCGGCTCTTTTCAGCGAGTTCCTTACACATCTTGATACGATCTTGCTAGATCAAGAAACACAAAAATGTCATTCACTAATGTGCTGTGTAACATCAAATGCTAAAAAATTCACGCAATGCCATAATTCCTATTTCCTAGTCCTTAAAAAAAATCACAACCTGGTTATATATTCAAAGAAAAAGAAACAATCACAACCTGAAAAGTGTAACTATTCTTCTCTACCTAGCAATATTGAGCCTTGTCAAATCATTTCAAAAAGACATCCTGAAACTCCAAACCCTAAAACATACATACATGGCCAGCCATACCATGACACATTTATGCAAACTATCAACTGATCAAATTGGACCTACAATTTACCTGGAGCTCAAAAGATGCTGCATCCGACTTTTCCATGTTGCCGATGTGTGATTTGTACTTTGCAATGACATCATTCGTACTTGACAGAGCAATATCAATTGGTTAGAAGGTTTTATAAGATTCATAACTTGAAATATCCATCAAAATGAATCGATAGTAGACAAGCTAGCTAGTATCTATATTCGATTTTTATTTCCTTTCTTTTGAAAATATATATGATGATTAGATATTCATTTTCAATAATTCTGATAGTGGCTTACCACAAGCTAAAGGAATTGATTCTGGATGCTGATAACATGCATGATTTTTGCAGCTTTTATTACTAGCTATTTACTTGATGAACAGAAAACTTGTGAAGCAAAATCCGATTTTGACATATTATAAACAAGATTACGGTAAGTTGGGAATTCCTAAATTCATCATTTTTTTGAAATATTAATTAAAATATTAAATAAAGACGTCATAGACGAGTGAATTTGATAGCATACTTACACTACAGAAATTGCATGGATTGCACACAAACAAAACTAGGACACACTCTAGTTACGACACTTGATTTTACCCTGTGACCTTTTTGGAGTAAATTGTTTTTCTTTTCTGCTTCGTTTATTCTATCATCTTGTATATAACCAATTGAATTGACTCCAATTTTCCATCCATACAGACAATCATCCTACTAAATTAAAACTTGACAAAAAACAAAACCCTATTAAATGAAAATGTTACATTGTGATCTCCATCAGATGACCACATAATGCACTACGCATGTTTTGTGTGTTATTTGTTGGCCGGTGACTGTACGATACAAGAAGATATGGTATTGCCTTGCATGTGTGCTGTGAAAGGTCATATAGCTTAATAGCTAGTATGTCCCAAGTAGGGTGTGACCCATTTTAATTAGCATTTGATTTTCTTAAGAAACTTCCTGATAAACACTTTTAAGTATTTAAACATGTTTACATATTAGCCTAGGGTGGGGAGGGAGTAGGTTAATGCTTACTACCAACCAGCAAACTTATCTATCATATATACTTAGCCTTCACGCCTGGTTTTAGTTTCAAGGTGTGGGAGAGATCTCTCCTTCACTGGCTTTCAATAAAGTGAACCCAAAGAACCCTCAAAGAATGACCTCTTAGGAGGGCATAGCACGGCCTTCTAAAGCATGACGAGCGTCAATCTTGAAGAGAGAGGCTTTAGGCACACCACCTAGAGTGGACGAGGACAAGGATATGGCCAAGATTTAACGTGTGGAGAGGAGGGCAAAGAAATTTTTTTCCAGCAAAAGATTAAAAAGGAAAGATAAAAACTGAAAAAAAGTCATATTTTGACCAAGTTGGAGGATCGAACCTTCAATCTCTAATATGCAAAACAAAAACTTTACCACCAAACTAAACTGCAATACTTTAAAATAAAGGAACTGAAAGGTACTTATTCAAAACTCGGGGTGCCGAGTCTGAACCCCTACTGACCCCAACATGACTCCACCACTGGACAAAGAGTGTCCATTTGACGTTCAAGCATAATGGTGTGGTCTACATGGAGACATTTGGGAGCTTAGTTGATGAGAAGCCTGTTTTGCCACAGGATATTGGCACTAATTTGTACATGAACTGCGGCAAAGTTGATCAAAGAGTAATTGTTGAAGTTAATGTTTTGTTTAGGTACATATTGAGCTTAATTAACTATTCGTCTTACCTATTTCAATAAAATAATTCGTTTTAATGAGTATTTTTTTTCCAGTGTGTATCCAGTAATAGATGATTATTACTAGTTTCGGATTTGCAAACTTTTATGTGAACTTTATATATATTATCGTGCTTATATTATGATTCAGACAATTATCTTTTTCTTTTTTAATTTTTGTATGAACATGTCTTTATTTTATCAGTTTGGATGTGTCGAGTGGCCATGTAGCACCTTGTACCACATCTTTTGGTACAAGTATTTTACATAAGTTTTGGTGTATGTAATATTACTCACAGATTTTTTTTTTCTTTTAAAATTACCCACATATAAAAATTAACAAAGCCAACAGTTGCTCATTTATAGTCTAAAATCTCAGTGATCATGTTTTAACCAAGAGATAGTTTGCAGAAGAAGTAGCTCGATCTTTTACGGCATGCTTGGATGAAAGATTTTTATTTCTTATAGAAAATTAACAAATGACTAAAATTAGAATTTTAATACTTTAAATTATATCATGTTCTCACGTTTAGATTACTTTAAAAAGAAATTTAATAATAACAATTACATACTTCTAAAAAAATTGAAGAAATTATAGTTGAGGGAATTTAAAAAAAAATTAAGTCTTCAATTACCGCAATTTTTAAGATAGAAGAATTATTAAATTCTTAATAAAATCATCCACACACAGAGATAAAATTTTAAATTATTAAAATTTAATTAAATTCCTCCCATTCTAATTCTATCCAAACACACCATTCTAATTCTATCCAAACACACCAAACACACCATTAGAGTCACTGCATTTTCATTAGTTTATGGTGATGAACACCATGATAGGAAATAAGTGCAAGTATTTTCCTATTAAGATTAAAGTAGTGCAAGACAATGAAAATGAATCTTATGTGACACCTTTCATTTTGGGATAAAAGAAAGCCACCTCATAGGTGGGTTTTCTAGTTTTAGTACAAGTGACGTCATGCCAACATAAAGATCATTATCAAGCAGTGCAAGACAATGACAGCTGACATGAATGTTTTGGTGGATAAGTCGTAGAAGTAAACCACCTCGTAGTCATCAGGTGGTATTTATAATTTCAGTAGGTATTGATCGTGTGATACCAGTTTTTTAAGTGCCCTTTAAAGAAGAAACACTTCTTTATATTGAGTTTTTACAATACTACTTTTCAGGTACGTCGTAGCAAATTAAACATAAGCTTAATTATTGAAATTCTTATTCCATGATTTACATTACTAAATTAACAATTCATTCTTGCCCTACCTCTTTGTTAAAATCTCCCCCTCATGCATGATCATGTACGTTAAGAGTCTAGATGCATGGCTTATACTAGTTATATTTGTATGCATCCTCACGATAGCTCCACCACTCTTTGCATGCATGCCACCTGAAAGTCTTCGAGCCTTAATTAATGACAGGAAATCATGCACTCTCCTGGTATGAAAACCTTAGGTATGTCCGTTTAATATACTTTACAAAATTAACAAGCTAGCTAGCTATTTCTCCTGTAATTAGGTATGCAGATCTCTTTCTAGATAATTTTCATTCTATCTTAATTCATTCTAAAACTATCTAGCTAGCTAAAAATGGAGATTATTATTGCATGTGTGACGAAGATGAACTTGCACGATTATATAACATTTTCATATATAAAATCCTACTATTTCATATAAAGATTGCAACTGGGAATTAACCAATTTTATTTTTCGACTTTCCCAACTAATTAACACCAATTATATTGTGTTATAGTAATCTATATATATATATAACCTCTAATATGTATGCGAAAAGTTGTTGTAGGCTTAGACGCAACTAAGACATTGATCCCTAAAAGTGATGACCAATTGTTAATTACCTAATGGATCATCCAAGACATGTACTAGATAAACAAAAAACATGTAGATGCTTATGATGAATCATGTAGCTAGATGGATGTCAACATCTTGAACACTCAACTAGGATTCAACGCGCCACCCAATTATGCATGGGAAACAAACAGCAGGAACACTTGTCTTCAACAAAACACCATTCAGACACGTACTGCACTACTAAAGAGAAACCAAAAGGAATCCCAAATTAGTTCTCGGGATCTTCCCCTCCTCACGTACTGACACATATCTCTTTCCCTCACCAGTCATCAGATTGTGGGATATATCATATATACACATGTGTTCGTTAATGGCTTATATTCAGGTTATATTCAGGAAAAAGAAAAGAGACTCAATATAAGAAGAAAAAGTACAAGGTTAAGAAGTACCTGGAGCTGGAGGACTCAAAAAGCTTGCCTGTGGAAGAAAATATGATGACAGCATACTCACAATCACAGAGAACCGACAGCTCTCTGGCTTTCTTCAAGAGCCCTCTTCGCCTCTTCGAAAACGTCACCTGCCTCGCCGGCAAGTTGTCAATCTTCCTGATCTTAATCTTCTCCCTCTTCGACTTCGTCATATATATAGAAACTTGCTTCATCAAAAATCAAGCCATTCATCAGCGAACATCTCTTACCAATTTCATATATTACATACTGTGCTAAAAACCCTAAAATCTAGATCGAAACCCAGAAAAAAAAAACTGTTATTTACTCTAAACTAGGTCAGAAAGTACACCAAAGAACATATAAAATAACGATCAGCAAAGAGCCAAAGACCTAGTATTTCGATTTACAGGTGATGGGTTTTGATTTCCCTTTTCAATTTGTTAGTTTCTCACCTTGTTTTTGCGCTGGGGAAGCTGTTGGCTGGAGTGAAGGAGGTGAAACTTATGAGATTAGTCAGGTAGTGCCTGTTCGAGAAAGGAAAATATTCCTTCCCATTTTAAGTAAAAAAGCAACGAGTCAATTTTAATCCCTGACTTTCTCATTTTCTATTTTCATTTTGAGAAATCAAGATCGAGGCGGTTCGAGCACATCGGACGGGGATCTACGCACTCGATAGTACGCAACGTGATCTCTTCCGTCCATATTTTGTGAAATTATAAACGTTTTACCTATTTAAAAATAAATAAAATAAAAAAATCCGCGATGAAATATCTTGTCGGTAATTTCCTCCAACTTATTGAAAAAACCAAAATTTATCTTCATATTTTGTGTGGATGATATACGTAGTACCTGGCACCCCGTCCTTGTTATACTTTGCCACCAACCTGCCCATTATGGTATTTACACCACTGTACCACACTCAACTTCATAGAGCTCCACGTACTATACAAACTATAACCTATTGTAATTAAAGCAGGTATAATTAGGGCCAGCGTCGTCTTTCAATTACACATGGTGTTCGCCCGTACAGCAACTTTTAAGCTAAAGCTAGGATTGGCTTCTCGATCAACGTTGAACGCTGAAAGTGAGCACCAGCGTCTCGCCCTTAATATATGGTCTTTGCAGACGACGTTCTCTTTTATCGTTTACCTCGGTAGCCATTGTTGAATGGGATCGGACAACCTCGCACTAAGTTTTACATTTTCAAATTTCGAATATGGCTATCGCGATCGTCTAAATATGCATGGCTGGATAGCTGTTTTTTAGCTCGTCAATTCAGTCATGCATGTGGGATAGTGTTGGTTCAGAAGATGTGTTAAAATTCGATCGGTGGTCTTGTTGTCCTGACCTTCTCCACATTCTTAATCTCTCTTGATTAGGTTGCTTGTTTCTGGGTTCTCTAGCTCACTGCCAATAATAAAAGATAAAAGAAAATAATTGAAAGGAAACAAGAACAGGGCGCTCACTTTGCATTGAATAGATCGATCAGCTTGATGTCCGGCCTTCGCTCTCTTATGTAGTTTCGGAAACTACTGATCTAATCCATGCAAAATTCGTAACAGGATCTAACCCCTTGAAATCTTCGATCATATATATATATCATAATCAGTGCTGCTGATTCAATTTTCTGGTGCCTGCCTGCTATTTTTGTAGTGTTTCATCTGGATGCTAACTTCATCAACACTAATCCATCATCTTTCTGTTCGACAATACGCACTGCCCTATGCAGGACCGGATCGAATAATATTTCTCAAACTTTCCGGCCAATTCCTATATATAACTAAAAGCAGATCAGCTGGTTCTGATATTTCGGACTCAGGGGTTTGATTGGATCTGTCAAGTGGCAGGAATTAACAGATAATTAAACAACTAAGCGAGACAATGAAATACACGTACAATATAGTGAAAAACCATGAAAGCATGCGGCAGGTATATACAGATGAGGAACATAGCTGTCAAAAACGTACTCGAGGATCGAGAGCTATTGACATATACAAGCTTGATCGATTACATACATATTCTGTTCCTATCAAAATGCAACTATATGGTCTGAAAGCTTCTCAGATTTTCTGTTTGCCCAACTACCATGATCACTTCAACAGATGGCATAGTATTCGAAACCATGCATAACAAAATGTTCATGATCACCTTCCAAGAAAGGAACAGTACGTGTCTAATGAGCATCTTAGTGAGAAAGTAAAGGTGAAAATAATACATAAATATACATATGCTTTAATTCAGGTCTTACATTTTGGAGAGAGAAGCTCCCATGCATCACACAAAACATTATGATGTCTATATATTAATTGCTGCAACTTCGCCCATCTTTTGCAGTTACTTACTTTTAGTACTGTTTCAAAATCTAGTGGCAGGAAAATGCAGACCGCTTCGTTGAAGTCTTTTTGGCCGAAGGTACTGTAACATTGAGAAGTCTGCTTTACCATTGCAAAAATATAATCAAAATGACAAGAAGCAGGAATTGAAAGCAACTTCCATGGAATATTACAAATATATGTCAGAAGAACCTGACTAATATCAAATGAACTGATCAACAATACCCCAATAACAAGGAACAGGAAGCTGAGAACTACAGTTTGTACAATGATACCTGGCTTGAGGAAATTGCACAAAGCCGTGCAATTGGTTGCATATTTTTGTAATTCAATTGATGTTGGTCACGAAATTCAAAATTAAAAGTACAAGGCCTAAATGTTGGACTGTTTTCGGATTATTAATTTGGTATTATGTAAAGGTGACGGTGAACACCATGAACATTAGCTAAGATTTAATATACAAGAGAGTATCACCATTGTAGAAAAAACATTTCAAGATTTTAATACCTTGTATGTGTACTAAATTTAGAAAAATACATGTTAACTTCGAAGACACTAAAACATGTGCACACCCTATGGGTGTTATTTAGTTTTGCATACGGGAGAAAAGTAATTTTTGTTGTTTTGGCAGTTTTATATGGAGACAAAAAGGAGAGAAACCGAAGACTTTTGAGAAAAGTTTTTAAATAAATTATTTAGTTAATTACTGATTGACCCTTGAATGATTATATCACTATGATAAAAATAGTATTTTTGGAAGAATTTATAAAAGTAGAGAAACAACCACGCACCCTTCCCTTAATAATAGTATAGATGAATAATGGTTATGAATTTTATTTTTTTACTATGCTTAGGAACAATCAAATTGTGGCTTAAAGGGTATATATATGTTCTGGATCGGATAACATATGAAATTTTTTATGGATAAAGAAACTGAACTCTTTGGAGCTTTCTTCTAACATTTTGTTTTCCTTCGTTTGCATATATCACATGCTGGATATAAGACTCTTTGTGACTGATATTTTTGAAAGAGTTATTCTTCTATCCTTGTAGAAAAGCTTACAACAAACAACTTCAACCTACCATTGGCTAAAATCCTCGCTCTAAATTCCTAAGTTCTTCTCTCCATTAATTTCGATATTAATCCTAGCTAGAACCTTAGAAATATGGATTTTTGAGTTTTAAATAACTGTTTTTGGATCACTAAAACAATGTACAGTCCAAACACGTACACGCATATATAGTTTTACATTGTGTAAAAACTAATGTTTGCATGCAAGTATATATATACTTCTAGCTTGGACCTAGAAAGCTAAACCAATATTCAAAAAAAGGGTAATTGGTCGTGAATTGTTTTGATATTGATTATCGTTTAGCCGATTATTCGGTGATTAATCGGATTCGATATTTTTTATTTATAAAATAATATTATAATTATCCATTAATATATTAAACAAAATATATAATAATATAACATTTAATTAATTAAAAAAATAAAATGATTAAAGTCAAAAGAAAATGTTATGAAAGTGATCAAAATTATTTAACATATAATTCAACACTCAAATAAAAACATAACAAAATGTATTTCAAACAAGAAAATCATTTCATATTGCCAAATGCATCCTCATCAAATTCGGAGTCATCTTCGGAAATAAAATCATCATCATCAAGATCTCTTTCTCTTATTGTAGACTCTTGGACACCATCATCTTCATCCCACGTAAGATCGGATTCAAGATCATCCTCATCATTTTCAACTAACCATCTTTGTGTTTGACTAGTATCATTTGCAAGTAGTGGGTCTTTCGTTTTTTTTCTTCTTGTTAATGATCTTGACATTAATTAAATTGCACATACACAAGGTTGTTTAACCTTTTTGTTCCAAGCCTATTTTTTTTAGCACCTAAAATGAAATAGAAGTAAAATAGTAAATATATAAGATTTTGATTTTGATTTTTGGCTTCTCAGAAGAAAAAAATTTAGGCCGTGTAATCGGTCAATTAATCGGCGACTACACCGTCCACCATGAAGAAGACCGTTCAGGCCCAAATCAACACGTTCTTTTACCGATTATCGATTAATCGGTGATCTGATTAATCTACCACGTGAACCGTTTTTTTGAACACTAAGCTAAACGAGATCATTTCCCCCAAATAAAGAGAGAGTTAAATGAGATATCATTATCTGAATATCTAAATGCATTACATAAATGCAGCGGTAACAGTGGAGACACAGATTTAAGGCAAGTTACTCACCCTACTACTCACATCTCCGAATCCGTTCCCGACCAGTTTCAGACATACATAAAACATCTTAATATGTTGTCTTAATATAATTCGACCTTTTTCCTTAGTATAATCTGCGTCAAGTATATATCCGCCCCGTTTTAGACACGGTAAAGAAGCCTGAAAGTTAAAAGACAATGGAACTGTGAAGCCTGAAAGTCAAATATCTCCCTTTAATTATGTATAATACTCTCATTCTGAGTCAACTAGGAAATTATATACTTTTTATTTTTATATTTTCAGCCTTAATAGTGTTGTATATTTTTCTACAAATATTTCATTATTTTGAATGACGAATAGTTACCAAATATGTTAATATATTCGAGACGTACTTAGTTATGAAAGAGAAAAGGGTCCACTGGTTAAAACATTTTGTTTGAGCTTCAAAATCTTTTCAAGTCGATGATTCTTAACATTTAAAACAGGGAAACATGCAAATTACATTGGACGTATTCTCCAAAACGATCAAGCTTTTCTACATCTCCGGTGTGCAATTCGTACCTTGCAATAACGTCCACCATACTAGCAACCAAAAATTTAGAATATTAGAATATATATATATATATGCATGTAAATTTTTTGTCCATTTTCAGGTATAAATGATTACACCAATCTTTTGATTATTTTGACATCTCCACTGTCTAATTCTTAGGTCTATTTGAATAGATCATTTATATAAATTTTAAACCAAAAATGATAATCGTTAAGATATCGAACTAGAATAAATCAAGCGATGGACCAAATATGTCAAACCTAAACCATTCATGTTTATAAATTTCAATTGTAGTTTTGAATGCCTTAACAATAATCAAATTGACTAAAATTTGAATAAGTGATCTACACATTAAGACCTAAAATGTGAACGGTGGAGATATTAAAATGTGATCAAAAAGTTAGTGCAATATCTTATCCCTAGAAATAACAAAAAAAGGTATCCCTAAGTGAAAGGGTCCTCTCTTTGTACATATATATATAACTGCGATTTTTATGAAGTTTATTTTCTTTCAAGATTGGTCCACGAGTAAAATGTTTTGTAAATCATTATCTTACAATCTAAATCCATAGATTGATACTGCAAACTTAATTAACTATCAGAATTAGTAATACAGTAAAACCTCGATAAATTAATTACCTCGGAACTGACAAACTTTATTAAATTAACAAAATTATTAATTAATCGAGTATTAAATTAATACTCAACTCCCCAAATTTGGACCAACAAAAATATTATTTTAACGAAATTATTAACGAGTATGAAATTATCGAAGTTTTACTATACATGTGGAAAGACACCCTTGTTTGTTATAGCGATCGATATCATTTGCAATAGAGATACATGTGATAACTGAAGTTTAAATTTAAGCAGCGTCCTTTTCCTCAAGTATATATATTTTTTGGTATTTTTAAGTATAGAACATTAGATCAACTTTTTGATCATATTTTAACATCTCCACTGTCTAATTATTAGGTCTATATGAGTAAATCATTTCAGTAAATTTTCATCAAAAATAGTAATCGTTAAAGTATCGAACTTGATTAATTCAAGGATGGACCAAATTTGTGAAACATGAACTATTCATACTTATAAATTTCAATTGCAGTTTTGAATACGTTAACGATAATCAATTTGGATGAAAAATTACATAAATGATATACATATAAAGACCTAAAATCAGAACGGTAAAGATGGTAAAATGTAATCAAAAAGTTGTATAATACCCTATACTTAAAAATACCCCAAAAATGTATACCTGAGTAAAAAAAATCCTCTAAATTTTGAAGTACCAGTTTCAGGATAAGAGAAAGCAAAGAGCTTAATTATACACTATATGGTGTACGGCGAAGAGGAAAAACTGCAACATCAATTCTAAAAAATCAGAGAAGTGGATACATGGGAAAAAACGGGAAAGAATAAATTATTTGTTATCCCCAACGATTTCATGTGATTTAAATTTTACTTCTTTAAAAAACCAAAATTGCGTCCTTCCAAGACGCATCTAAAATAAATATTATAAGAAAAAGCGCTTCTCAAATGAATATATATTCAAAATCACTTATTTGAAATCGGAAACCTTGCACTTCCGCAAAGCAAATACTTTTGGAATATTACTAACTATAAAACTTCCGTACCTTTTAGCCTGTATGCATCTCACAAAAAGACAACAATGATAGTGATTATTATGTTATAAATTGATAGTGATTGTCACATGCGAGCTTCTGGTCAAAATTCATTTCCAAAATCCAAACAAGGGAAATAGGCTAGTAGAGCCATATGATCTTAGTCATCATTTGGATAAACACAACACAAATGACCTCACGTCCTTATTCAGTAATCCCCCCTTATTATTACTGTGATACTTATATTAAAGAAGTATACCTTATACAATTATTCTTCCGTAAAGATATCAAGTTGGATATTTTAAATTTAGATGCTTGAGCTACACAGTATCAGACTAGTTGGTAATAGGGGTGGGACATTGTAACCTAAAACCGAAAAAATTCGAGTCGAAATCGAACCGTGGATGAAAAAAATCGAACCCGATACAAATCGAACCGATAAAAATCGAAACATTAAGTTTGGTTTGGTTTTTTATTTACAAAAATTGAACCAAACCGAAAAACCGAGGTATGCAAAAAATGACATCATTTTGGATATTTTGTAAATATTATATAAATATATGTAATATAATAAAACTTAACTTCTAAAATCATAATCTCATTATGCGTAATTCTTGACAAATTCTCTCATATAAACGAATTAAAATGTTATGCCACTTAAAAATAAGACTTTTATAGACAACCTTTTAGTTATTTTTTGACAAAGTTGATTTTTATACATCATGTAAAAAAAACTAAAAAAAACCGAAAAAAATCCGGAGAAAAATCCGAACCAAACCGAAAAGAATAGTCGCGTTTTTTCTTTTGAAAAATCAAAAATCAAACCAGACCGAACCAAAAAAAATATTATGATTTGGTTTAATTTTTACTAAAAACTAAACCGTGCGACCCAATTCCCACCCTAGTTAATAGTGTAGGTATCTTAAATTTTGATAAGCTTCCATGAGTTGCCTATATGTATACTTATAAATGAAATGCATATAAGTGATAAAACATATAAATTAGGTATCTCGTCCAAGATCCATCCAACATGCAAAGGTAATCAAACCTGGCCTTTGATCTATGGGGCAATACCAGTCATACCGCTGAGTCACATTGATCATAAGCAAGTGGTGAGCGAATATCACATGCACTAATTGCACATAGTAAAATAATATCCACTCTCATTTAAAAAACTTCAAATACGAAATTCCAAAAACGAAAAACTTAACTCTGACACATTTTTAGATTCAACAATATCGACATTCATCCCATTTTAGCCAACAAAGAACTCGACATTTCTATCACTGTGTGTAATCCAATTTCGTAAACTAATGAACATTTTCACTTTGTTGATTTAATTTTTATTCTTAAAGAAGTTTTTACTTATACACGGTTTTTCGACAATCTCTATTTGGAATAACATTAGTCTAATTTCGAATATCTCACGATCAAAATTTTGGTAGTCTACCTTGTCTAAACTTGGAAACTCCAAATGTTCTGATCACAATTCTAAATTGTAGTTTTGTCGTATATGAAATTAAATTACCGTAATTTGAACCATTTATTATGCGGAAAAGGTGAAGAAACATCACACACTAATTCGTTATGGTGATATTCTTCCAACTTCACTATAAGGGCATGTCTATTCATACCTCCACTTTTGCTATTTGAACTCCCCTACATAATTTTATACACTGAACTTCCCATTATACCTCCTTTTTAGTTTTTATGTTCGTTCTCCCAAGGTTAATCTCATCTCCGACTCAAACTAATTTCTCAGCTTGGCTTCACTCCCTTCATCCCTCTCCCTTGCGATCACCATCTTTGCCAAGCCATGCTCCCAAATCGCCTTAATCATTGGAGTCTCACTCTAGAGTTCTAAAGCCAATGGCCGGATTCCAATTGTACATGTATGATCGAAATGACCAGATTAATTTAACATTTGATTTGATGTTTACATACTGGCCGGGTTGATTTGGTGGATATAAGGTTAATTTATTTAAACTCAAATAACAATTAGTTTGGTGGTTGATTCTCAATTAATTTTAGATCATATCTAGTTTCTATCTTCCTTTTAATATTAGATAAGATTGTTTGATGTGATGGTGATTTCAAATAAACTGACGAGGAAGAGTATGTCAAACAAAAATCTGGAATTTATCTTCTATTTTATTTAGATATATAGATAGTTACAGCAGATGAGAGAGTGTTACGGGGAAAAAGGGTATAAAAAGAATTAAAAATGTTCAAACTATAGAGGAAGTTTAAATAACAAATGTGGAGTACAGAAAAACAGAAATCATCTTATTCTTATGAAAAAGTTACATTATCACAGTTCACGTGCCTCTCATGCATGCACGTGTATTTTTATTTGTCAGCTGTTTCAATTTAATGGTTAGCAAGCACAATGAATGCATGGCAAAGTTAGATATGCACCTCATCAAACAAAAAAAAGATAGATATGCACACATGCATGGTTATGCTAGCTCCACCTTCCATTATAATTCCTACTTGAAGCATATGCATCTAGTACATCAAGCTGAATGCCTTCAACTTCTATGTATTCGAACATATCATCAAACCAAACCATGCAATACCCTCGTATGAAAAACTTGAATTATATATATATTTCTAGATCTATAAATTGAAGTTATGTGCAACACTACCAGTAAATCAATGTACCCTATGACATTCAATTTCTGAATAAAACCCCAAATCCATGAATAAATTTGGAGGCATATATATATATATATATATATATATATCTGTTCTGAGATTACATTAATTAATCAGAATCTAATCTAATGTGATGTATATGATATACTCGAATCTTATGCACAACCTTCGACTTAATTAATATCAGCTAGCTAACAAGAATTTGTATATATGTAGATTGTAGAAATACCTGGAGCTGGAGGAGAACTCATAAAGCTTGTTAATTAGTGGCAGAAAAGACGATCGATGACAGCAGCCTCATGAGCGTCTCCGGCTTTCTTGAAAAGCCATTCTCTCCTCTTTGAAAACGTTGCCTGCCTCGCCGGTAAGTTGTCAATCCTCTCAATCTTTATCTTAGCTTATTCATAGCTAGCTCGCTCACTGCTCAAATTGCATCATTACAAATCTAATCAAACACTGACGGCACAGGATAATTATGCACTACGTACCCAAACTAAAGAAAAAGAAAAAGAATAAGTGGGTCGTCCCCAATTTGGAAGTATGATTGAGGTAGCTAGAAACCCTACCCGGATTGCACCCAGTGTAAACTACTCAGATTTATTGGTGAAGAAACCCCAGAGAAACACACATCAAGCATTTACAAGCAGCTAGCTAGCTACCTTATGAAGAGGAAATATCATATACAGATCCACCAGGATTGGGTTATGAAATTCGTATTAGTATCTTGGTTTGCTTACCTTAATTTGATTTCTGCGGTCACAGCAGTCTTGACAAATTTGGAAACTGAGAGTTGGGAACTTCGGAGGATATGATGCCGAAAGTGTGCTGTTCAGAAAAGGAAAGAACTGCTTTTTCCCCATATTGCAACAAGGAAACGGGAGTGGGGGCAATCCGACGGTGAACGACGTAAGTTTGTTTTGTCAATGCGATCCTCATCGTTTAAAAAATATCTTATACAGTAGCAGCAGGTTTTGTTCAGTAGAAATGTAGATTCGTCGGTGGATCCTTTCAGCAAAAACAGTGTCCTGGCTGTTTTGCCCCTGTTTGTTCTTTTTACTTACAAAATTACCGCTTTCCACCAATACTCCACGTGTCTTATTATTCTTCAGTGCTTATCTCTTCTTTCTTAATTCTTCTTTTTAAATTTCAAAATTTTCCTCTTTCAGAGCATCAAAATAAAGCAAAATCTTTTTTTTTCCTCGAAACAAAGCAAAACCCTTTTATACTCAAATAAATCAAATTTTTCACACACCCATTTACTATTTTCTTCAAACAAATTCATTTTATCATGTTGTGAAATGTTTAAAAATTATTTACTGAATAGATTTACCACCAATAATAATGTGACACGTGTCTTTATCGGTAGTAATTATACAAAATTTCAGATAAGATTTTAGACTAATTAAAAATTGATACATGTCACTGCCACGTGTCATTGTCGGTAAAATAATTTGACTAGATTTTCGGTGAGATTTTCGACCAATGTCGATCCGACATGTGTCGCTACGAGATAGCTTCGTTGACAAAATAATATGACCAAATTTCTGGTAAGATTTTGGACCAATTACGATGCGACACATGTCATTGCAAGATAGCATCGTCGACAAAATAATTGAACTAGATTTTCGATAAGATTTTCGCCCAATGACGAAGCCACATGTGTCACTACGAGATAGCGTTGTCAGAAAAATAAGTGAAGCAGATTTTCGTCCAATGACGATGCGACACGTGTGTTCATCTTCAACGATCGGATTATCTACAATTTTCTATAAAACGTTCATCTATCACTCATTCTATACTCACAACATCTACAAGAATCCGATAAGATAACTCATCCCTTTAAACACTTAGCAACAATTCCTTGTTCATCACTCTGATGAATCTTTTTAGCTTCTACAATTTTTTTTTCAGGCGGAGACAACGTCAATAAGAAGAGGATGATGATATGGAGCAATCATTCGTCAATCAGGTGGTCATGGCGGAAGCACAACACGACGATGAACCACTATGACCAAGCGATTCACGTCGCGGTAAAAAACCAAATCATCCACGACAGAGGCTATACAGGGAACGCAATCTCATGGATGATTACTTCATCGGATGTCCCAACTTCAACGCGGCAGAATTTCGCCGGCGGTATAGGATGAGCACAAACCAATTCAACACTATCATGATGGATCTCTGTAACCACAACCAATCTTGGCATCAAAGACTAGACACCACTGGATTGCTAGGGCTTCTTCCCTAACAAAAGCTGACCGGTGCTCTGCGAATGTTGGCGTAAGGGGTGGTCGCGGATCAGTGCATTGAAATTACAAGGATGGGGGAATCGACTACCCTGGAATGTATGAAGGATTTTTGCAGCCAAGTGTATCAAATCTATGGTCTAAAATACCTCATCAGTTCAACACCGGCAGACCTCACGCAACTCCTAGATAAAGGCCAACTCTAAGGCTTTCCATATATGATTGGAAGCATCGACTGCATGTATTGGGAGTGGAAGAACTTCCCAACTACCTATCAAGGGGCATACTCGAGACGAAAGGGTCGCCCAACTATTATCCTGGAGGCGGTGGCCTCGTATTATATGTGGATATTACACAGTTTCTTTGGGTGTCCCAAAGTCAAAAATGACATTAATGTGCTCCACCTATCGAATTTGTTCTCAGATATCCTTGCAGGAAGAGACCCAACTACCATCTACGAAGTTCATGGAAAGAGGTACAACCACACTTATTATCTGGCTGATGGAATATATCCGAGGTATTCTACATTTGTCAAAATAATTTCTGATCCTCAGACACTACAAGACAAACTCTTTGCACAGAAACAAAAGGCATACCGGAAAGATGTGGAGAGGGTCTTTGGCATCTTGCAATCTTGATGGAAAATTAATCGTCATAGTTGTACATTGCACCACAAATCAGTAATGACTACCATCATGTTAACTTGCATCATATTGCATAACATGATTGTTGAGGAAGAATATGTGGAGAATGAGGATGAGGAAGAAGAAGACGTGCAAAATCCATCGAGGGCTCTCCAAGTTTATGATGGGCCGGTGGATACACAAGGGAATCGAATTCATTTTGAGCCAATTAGTAGAGATGGAGCCAATATACAACAGTTTCACGACCGTGTTGTCGATCTCGAATCCTGTGACATCCATAAAGAGCTCTAGAAGGAATTGGTGAAGCACAATTGGAGGTTGGAAACAGGCGAGATACTCTAAATATTATCCTAAATATGTGTGTTTAATTTTATTATGTGTTTTCATTAAGCTTGTGTTTAATGAAAGTTTAATTTTAGTATGTGTTTTAATTTAATGTGTATTTCAATTTCATCTTAATAAATAAATTGTATTTTTATTTCCTAAAAAATTAAATTACATAAAATGACGAGTCAAGTCCAGATTTATTCTTAGTACAATACTATAACTACTATGGAAAGAGGACGCGACTTGGGTAATAACAATCCGTATATGTTTCATCGGTACGTAGATCTTGACTAGGTTCTCCTTCATTAAGGATGACTAGTTTCCTCTTAGTAAAATACATTTTTGAGATTGGGGTCATCGCCTCCAAATCCATTATCATGATCCTTGTTTCCTCATCTTGTTTATTCAATTGTAAATCTTCTTCCGCCCTTGCATCCTTCTGCTTTTGGATCTGTATGTACTCCGCGTAATAATTAAGTTCAGTTTCATTATGCATTGGCCTCTTGGTATGCAACGATGCCTGGTCACTTGCAATGGTATGCAAAACCTCAACTCGTTGCTCAATTGGAGTCTTACCTTATTTCTTTTGCCGTCTTGCTTCCTTTGCTGCCTTGGTTCCCATTGGTCTAGGTGGACTCAAGGGAGAGGCCACGTGGCTTTGAGGTGTCTCATTCACTTCTTCGTCATCCAAATTGATGGTCGGAGATGATTCGGCGGCGGAAGGAGTAGGTTGGTGACTACTTGCATATGGAGATGGAGTAGGTAGCACCGCAAGGAAAGATTGATAATTCTTAACCACTTCCCAACATTCAAAGTGTGTAGACACTTTCTTCTTTTCTTTATAGTAACATGATTGAACTTGCTTGACCTAATAAAAAAAAATTTACATTAGCTATTTCACTATGCTACATATTTAAAAAATTAGATATATAAATTACATAATTTAATCAAGGTATAATCAAATAAAATTTAAATAATTTATGATAAAAAAATATAAACTTACTTCATTCATTAGCAAAGTGCCACTAGCTATACATTGTCGTGGCGAGTACAAACATACACCTTTTTTGCAAGAGTAGCTTGAACTTGTTGTAGTGAGGCGCGAGCGCGATTCGGGTCCTCGGCTCCTTCGGAAGATTCTCGCCTTGTGTTGGCTTCTAATTTTTCACATAATCGACATGAATTGTCTCCCATAGTTTCTCTCTCTTTTGTTTGTTGTCGTCGTATTCATCAACGCTGTGAAGCACAAAAGAGATGCATATTTGTAAATCTTCGGAAGGAAGCCAATGTGTGCCCATTTTTTGGAATAAATACTAAACGAAATGAGAGAGAGAGAGAGAGAGAGAGAGAGAGAGAGAGAGAGAGAGAGAGAGAAAAGATGGAGGGAGATGTGAAATTTGTTGTGCACAAATTGGTGTGAGTTGATCAAAAATTGAAATTGTATTTATAGGCAAAATTTTAAAGGAGTATGAGAATTTTTGGGATTTTTTTACTATTTTTTTGAGCTTATTCCCGTTTATGTTCGTTCTGATCAAATAGTAACCGTTGCCTTTGAATTCTGACCGTTGGATCGAAAATTCAGAATCAAAATGGAAGGCTCAGAATAATGGACCGTTGGAGAGGATTTTACAGCTCGGTAAGCCACGTATCACGCCCCCATTCGCGCATCATTTTTAAAAAAAATTTGTCTAGCGTGTGTTCGTACAGGAAAAAAAATGTAATGCGCCTGACTTCACCCACCTGTCGTGGGCTCTGCCAGGAGCTTAATCAGCATGCCGAGCAAATTTCGCTCGAGCGATCAGCAGCCGCTGAGTGAATTTCCCCCGGTGTGTCACCGATTTCGATTTGGGCGAGCAAACCCAGTCGGCCCCACCAACTGTTCGAGCAAGAGATCCCCGGCTGCTCGCCGGTGCGGATGCTCTTACTCTCTCTCCACGCATACTGAGTGACAACTCTCGAAACCTAATGAGATTTTCAATTCACTCATCCAATTCTTCAATCCAACAATATGGAAATATATCCAACTCTCTTACAGAATCCATCTTTGTATCAATTACCAGAAATATAACAAATTTAGGATATTTAAATTCCCCGGTACCCTTTCTACCGGAGACTGCTTCTTAGTTCTTAATCGATTACTCATGAGTTTTATGATTTTGGTGTTGGGTTTTGATTTCATGGTTGGATAAGTTATGATTCTTATTTGGACTAAATTAGGTCTTTGGACTAAATTAGGTAATTTGGGTTTATTATGATCATTTTGATTTTGTTGCCTCTTTTCAGCTATTCTCACTGTTATTTGGTAAGGATCGGATGTCGGGGATAGGAATGTTTGATTAGTTTTCACTTATTTGATCTTCATGTTGAATTTTGCTGTGAACTGGGCATTCACCTCGCATTGTTATCAACATGATTTTAATTATGCTCTCAGACTTTCTACCAAGCCATATATGTTTGGAGTTGAGGAAAAGAACGAGAGAAAAAAAGGTGAAGCAATAGGATACGAAGGAAATAGGGATTTGGAGGAAGTGAAGAGTCAAAATGGGTCAGAGATCGACTTTGGAGAAGAAGAAGTGAAAGAGATCGGAGATTTGATTGCACAGGAAAAATTAGGTTATGGAGGAGGTTATAAAGCTCGAGTGGAAGAAAAATTTAATATCGTTGAAGAATAAAAGTATACTTGTAAATTTGGGTGAAGAGAGACATAGAAAGAAAGTAGAACACAGAGAGATGGAGGAGGACAAATGTAGAGTGTTGTATCATTCATTTCAATAGGCTTCTATATAGAGAAATATAGTTTACATAGTAAGTATACAACTATTGAATATTTAAATAAACATCCACACATATATATTATTTACAACATTCCCCCTTAGATGATGCTCTAAAGTAATAGAATAAGAAACATGTGATATCAAAGTTTACTATAGCGTATCTAGTCACAAGTATCAATATCTATATGTATTGATAGTTTCATATAGACTCTTCAATAGCTCTAATGAATTCATAACTTCACAAAAAGTTAGAATCTGTTGCAAAATTATGATCATAATTTGAAATCGATTTCATAGTCTAATGATACTGCTCATTGAGACAAGTTTCATTTAGTTATATTGACTATGTAAATCAGTACGTATAAGATCTAGACTCGTATTCCATGAGTGAGTTATAAACTAGTTTAACCATGGAGTTGTCATTCAGGTAATTCGAATCCATCATAGGATTTTAAATAAGAATTTGCTTATGATGACATGATATTGAGACTTTCTTATGTGACTTATAAATGCACAATATATCCTCACAACTTGCCTTAAGTCTCTCATCAATATCGACACTATACTTATAGAAAAGTTGTCACTTAAGGGCATAACATTGATAATCTCATACCTCTACCAAGAAGATTGTATCATAGTGATATCAAAACACTTTAATCAAATTCTTTTCGTAATCTCAATGATTAACGAGGTCCAGAAATCTCATCGTGTTTCACTGAGTATTGGAATTCCCTCATTCCAATTTTGGCCAGTAATATAAATTTTGTTGACGTGTAAAATGAAACCTGGTATGTATACATCCCTTGATGATTTTTCGCTAGCTAGCATAAGTAATATCCATGATCATCAAATTTTGATCCCACATGTTCATATATGCATGCATAACCTTTAACGAGCTCTTTATTATTGGATATCCGTGCCACACTCTAGGGAAATCATCTTTATAGAGAAATTAATTTCAGAATGTAGATCATACACTCAACGTCTAGTCTAAACGTGGTAGGGTAAGTAAAATCTCTAATTTGAAAGTAGAAACTTTGGACCGAGTGAAAATATTTCACAACTTCACACCGTTACATTATTCTATTCTCCTCCTAACATTGGGAAGATTTTTATATTGACCATTTGCAAAACTATGCATATAATTAAGGATATCATCTTCCTTATAATTTTTGGTGGGGGGCGAGCCCAAACCAAATATTTGGTCAAAGTAATTGTCACTTACAATTTGCACATAGTTGATTGAGACTTTTCTCTAAATCAAATGAACATGGTAGATAATATCACATACTAATTTAAAGTGACAAGTCACAAAAGATATTTGTGAATAATGATTTAAAAAAAATTGTTGTTAGCAATCATTGTAAATTATGAATACTCAAACAATAATATCATTGAAGCATGTCATATCATGATAATGATTTGATGAACTTTTGATTCATGTATAATTTGGGTGTAGAGAAATATACACCCCTTTTTGGCAAAAAATAAGTTACATAAGTAACACGATACAAGCTCTTCCGGAGCTATCAATAAAGGCCTACACCCCTTGGGAAAAAATTACATTAGCTTTTATAAGTTTCATAGTCAAAAATGACAAAATGACTATTTTAAGTCATGAATATTAAGGCCTAAATCTCTTCCTTTTGTAACTGTGTGCCCAAAACTTCAAGTTTGGTATGTACATAATAGGCTTGACAAATAGATTGATATATTATGAACTTCGAGCCCATATAAGCATTCTAAACTTCAGGCCAATATGCATTCGAGTTTCGAGTTTTTAAGAATGAGGACAGCTGGTCCATATGAGCAAAATATCATCAATATTAATAACAATAAATAGTTACATGTAACTTAAATATGGAAAATTGAGTAATTGATGAAACCTTTTGCGACAGTATAAAAGTGTCATCGTAATTGATGGAATATTTTGCAACGGCGTCAGTTTGCCGTCGCAAAAGGTCTCCACATTCGCGACGGTGAATTTGCAGTCACCATTGTTTGGTAAGTATTTGCGACGGCATTCATTACTGTCGCAAAAAAGCATCGCAAAATGAATTTTTTGTTATAGTGTTTTCTGAAAATCAATCAGACTATTGTCTTGTAAGACACATAAATCGAACAATTTATGTCATCTCTGGCAAGTAATTTTATGCCAACTAGGACTACTCCAATGTGCATAATTTGTAGTTTCGCTTTATGGCCTTAGAAACCTCTTCAAGTGTTACCATAAGGAGTTATGTTTCTCCTGCTGTTACTGAAGTGGTAAATTCAAGGATTTTGAATTGATGGCTATTCAACATGTCAAAACTTTCTCTTTTGTAAATTTGATCGAATTCAAACTTTGGAATTGAAAATTTTCAAATATTTTCTTCAATTTCATTGAATTTGAATTCTTCATAATTGAGCAGTTGTATTGTATTTTTCTTTCCAAAAATACTCAACATAATCCTGTTATGAATATCTTCAGTTTTGGATTGTTG
Organism: Geum urbanum; assembly: GCA_946800695.1. Lineage (NCBI taxonomy): Eukaryota > Viridiplantae > Streptophyta > Magnoliopsida > Rosales > Rosaceae > Geum > Geum urbanum. The sequence continues at coordinate 3,342,377 of OX327013.1, forward strand.
AGATATGATACTTACATATTTGTTGTAGGATCTAAAAGAAACTGTTTTGGTGAAAGATTCCCTCTTGGAACTTCTAATGGTTTAAAGTTATTAGTTTTTCTTATGACTGTTCGAGGTAGACTGTCTCTTGACGTCTTATGTTCTCGGGCTATCATTTGAACATAGTCAAGGATATGTTGAAGATTTAGTTCCTCGATTTTACTATTAACCTTAGTTAATAGTCCTCTCTTATTTTTCGGGTGATTTTGGATATAATCCATTTTAGTTGTCAATTTTTTCAGTTGGCTATTTATCACTGAAAGTATATGTAGATACTTTTTGTATCTAAAAATTTCTTATAGAGATTCTTGATGCCTCGCATCAGTCAGCTTTAATAGAGAATCTAGTTTCTCTATTATTTTCTCAAAAGTCATTCCCATCTTTGGGGAATTTCTTGAGGTAGTAAGCTCTGATACCAGTATACTCTGTGGGTAATACCAACAAGCTCAGAAAGATAATCTTTGTAAATGAAGTTCAAGTTAGCTTTATCGGATAAACAAGCAGCAAGAAAAGATTGTTGTCGTCTAGCAATCTAAATATCAATTTTTGCCTGGTCTTAGGACGAACTAATCTTGTTAGTCTTTCCAAAAGTTTAATATTTTGTTTTGCGTTGACAATAAACTCTTGAATCAATTTAAGTTTCTTGCTTGATTCACGTAATTTTGGAAAGTGAGAAATTTTGATAGTAAGAAATACCTGTTTACTTTCAAGTATTGATGGATCTTTAGATGTAAGTATTAGAATAAACAAATTATGAGCTCAATATATTTTAAAAATACATAATAATATGCAACCAGGACAAAATGATATTTTGACAATTTTACCATTACACTTTACTATCTTGGGCAATATTAAATATGTACAGGGTATTATCTGAGTAATTTTAAAATATTAGGTACCAAAAACGAATTGGTTGATAATTTGGTACCAATCGAGAGGATTTTTGCTAAAATAGTAGGTAAGAATAAGATCTCGCCACTTACCGCAGTGAGAGAAAAAAAGAAAGGAAAGCATTTCATTTCTGAACTTTTTCCGGCGTCCGAATCCGAAATACCGAACCCGAACCGGAAAACAAAGCATGGACCACCATGCAAACCGCGCCGAAGCCGAACGATTACTCGGAATCGCCGAGAAGCTTCTCCAGAACCGAGATCTGAGCAGCTCGCGCGACTTCGCTATCCTCGCGCAAGAGACGGAGCCACTCTTAGACGGCTCAGATCAGATCCTGGCCGTCGTCGAGGTCCTCCAGGCCGCCGACAAGCTCATAAACAACCAGCACGACTGGTACGGCATCCTTCAAATAGATCGCCGATCATCCGACGACCAGGATCTGATCAAGAAATCGTATCGACGGCTGGCATTGCTTCTCCACCCTGATAAGAACAAGTACGCCTTCGCCGACCACGCTTTTAAGCTCGTCGTCGACGCTTGGTCGGTGCTCTCCGATCCGACGAGGAAGCCGGTCTTCGACAGCGAGGTCCACCGCTACGCCCCAGTGGATCTCAACCCTAAGCTTCCGGTGCGTCGCGGCGGCGGAGGCGGCGGAGGACAGAGGAGTAATGGATTGTCGAGCTTCTGGACGGCGTGTCCGTACTGTTATGTATTGTACGAGTACCCTGGGGTTTACCTGAATTGCTGTATGCGGTGTCAGAGTTGTAAGAGAGGATTCGAGGCGGTTTCGGTGCCGAATTTGCCGCCAATTGTGCAAGGACAAGATGCTTATTACTGTTGTTGGGGTTTTTTCCCCATGGGGTATGTCGGTGGGGGATCAAAGGGCAAGTCCTCCGCTGCCGCAGCAGCTACATTTCCTACTTGGATGCCACCGATGTTCACGAATCTGCCGGCGCAGGAGAAAACTCCGGCGGCAGCAGCACCTATTCCTGCGCCGGTGCCAGTGGCAATGGCAGCGGCTGATGGGAATCATGGAATGTTGAACTTCTCGGGTGGGAACACGAATTCGGGGACTAAGAAGAAGAGGGGGCGGCCCCGGAAGTACAAGTAGATTATGGAATGCAATTGGTTTGAGTATTAGGTCCGGGGGAGGGAGAGAGATGGAGACAAATTTTGCTGAGGGGGTTTGGAAGCTGCTCTGTTGGTTTTACAATGTGGAAGGTACTCTTACAGTCTCACTCTTCTTCCGCTTGTTTGTGAATGTAATCGTTGCTTGTAGATGTTTTGAAGTTATTATACTGACATCGTTTGTAGATTGAACTCTATGTGCGTTAGTCATTGTTTATGTAGCCAAAATGTTGTTTGCTTTGTTTGAGCATTTTTAACCATTTGGAAGCTTTCTATCTTTATTTAGCATATGTACAGGTATCAGTTGGTTGATTTGGATAAGAAATGTAGACAGACTAGTTAGATCATCTTACTTGTAGTAATGTAGGACTGACGATTGTGTATTGTCCTTCTAGTGGATCATTTTCAAACTTTTTCCCTCAATTTGGCTGTTTGTTTTGATTGTTACTTTTCTTTTCTAAAAAAAGTAGGAGTTTTCACATACTATTTCGATGGTAGTCCTCATTTGCAATATATGACAAGAGTCACAAGATTAAAAACATTAGACTAGATTTATCTGAGTGTGACTTGGGAGTTCATATTTAGAACAATAAGTTTCCACCTTTGAAGTGGAAAGTTATGTTTTATTGTTTTAAAGTTGATCACTACCATTATTGGTGGTAATGCTATCAGTCCCTCCACTGGTAGTTTACCTTTCCTGTAAATACTGTTGTTATTTCTATGATATTAGTCGAGCTTCTGTCATTCAGAGCACCAACAAACTGGAGATTTATCAGACCTATTGGACTAATATGTCTGAATTTCCGTGAGTTTTTGAAGTAGAAAAATATGAGTTTGCTTCAACAACATAATATACCTGGGTTTATATTGTTGATTTATGCTACAGAGGCTACAGTACAAGGCTTTTAGTAGTGTGGTCAGTAACTTTCCGCATTTAACAGCAATTTTGTAACGCCCTGCACATTACTCGATTATCCTTGCCGAAGTGGACTGCTTATATGGTACAGAATTATGTTTGCCACCTCTTGTCTCATGGTTGAAGAAGACCAATTTTGAGAGTATAGTCTCATGGTACAGAATTAAATTGGTAATATACTAACATAGGATCAACCGATCAAGGACCATGGTTGGAGATGGGCTTAGGGACGTTGTGAGATAAGAGAAGAAGCTTACACCAACAGAAAATAAGCAAGGGTATCATTTGCAATATCAAATGATACTGATACAAGAGGGTGCCCAATAGGGGTGGCTAATGGGCGTTTCATTGCTCTCCGCCAAGACCTCTGCCTAATCATCCGAAAATGAATGCAAGTATGCGACATTGCAACACCGTGAAGCAACAATCACCCAGCGACCCTTGCAAAGTCTTTTATCACCATTCCAACACAACCCTTCAAGGCCAGTACGAACTATATACTAGCACCATCCGAGTTGATTCTTAACCTACTGTGGTGGCCTCCAGCTTATTAACACTTTTGGTCGGAAACTACATATATAACCACATTCAGTACAAAAAAGGGATCCATATGGCACGGACAATCTTGTGCTGGTGGCCAGTGATATCTAGTCACTTGATGTCAACTGTAATAAGATTTATATTTAATAGATGATATTAAATTATCTTTCAACTATTTTTTTAATTGCTTACCGTTGGATGCAGATCTAACAATTGACCATAAGTGACCACAGATATCACTGGCCATCAAAACATGACTCATCACACGGGTGTTAGAGCATTTGCACCTGTGTGAGTTTTCAGCACGAGCAACGTGACCCCCGTCGTTGATAGCATTAGCCGTCCAGAAAAAATGGTGCAGCGGTGAGATTTTGGAGGGGCGACCGGTTGTTGACCGAGGTTGCGAGCTGAAGAACGAGCAATCTTTGCTCGACCAAGAGATCGTGCTACCCTGGTGGATCCCATGCACGTGGGTTTCGTCAGCGCGCGTAGTTTTTTTTACGGCACGTAAAGAGAAATTTAGAGCCACATGGCCATACTTTCTGCCTCAACTCTCCCAACGGGCAAATTGATCTGAGCCGTCTTTTTTGATTCAAAAATTCAATCCGACGACCCAGATTCAAATGCAACGTCTAATGTTCTTAATAACGGCAGAAACATATATTTTACAAAAAAAAAACCCTAATATATTGTAAAAAAATCCCCAAAAAATGCAAATAACACTATACAATTTTTCTATAAATACTACATCAATTTCCTTCACCTCTCACACCAATGTGTGCACAACAAATTTATCATCTCCTTCGATCTCATCTCTCATTCCTTTGTATTTTTTGCAAAAAAAAATTTCCAATTAGCTTCCTTCCGAAGATTTGCAATTGCGCATTTCTTATGTTCGTCATCTCTCACTGGCAACAAGCAAAATATCGAAATCAATGCCGGAGCATATGACCCAAACCGCGATTTCTTCTTGTTTTACTAAGTTGAGGTCAATTTTGAAAACTTGGGGTCATGCTCTTAGTTATGCACAAAGGAATCCACAATCCGGCATAAATTTGTAAGATGAGGTAAGTCCTCATAATTTTGTCATCTCCATTTTATTTGATTTATTTAAATAAATGTTGTCATCTTCACTTTATTAGATAATATTGTGACATATAAATTCGTTATTTTTTCTAGCCAAGAAAAACTCAATCATGGTATGTGGCACAACAGAAGAAAGAGTTTACAAAGTTTGAATGTTGAGAAGTGGTGAAGAACCATCTTTATTTTAGGTCCATCGAAACTACTACTCCACCTTCTTACCATGCCAACTTCGAAGCTACTCATTCCATAAGCGAAATCCCTCCCACCTTCGATTTGGATGAGGATGAAGTGGTTTCAACACCACAAAGCAACCTTCAAGATCCCCCGAGTTCGGTTAGACCAATGAGAGTGAAGACGGCCAAGGAAGCAAGAAAAGAGGGGGGGGGGGGGGGCGAAGTCATGACTCCTACAAATAAGGTACACGATGAGGCTTTGAAAAACATTGTGCCTAATTAAAAAGTTTGGCTCGCTGGGTAAAAAGCAATTGAGGATAGTGAGCTTATTTTACACAAAGCGCTACTCACCCTTCAAGAGAAAGACTACAAAATGAGGGTTTAGCAGAAGAAGCAAGGATCATGTCAATGAATATGAAGGTTATGACCCCAAATTTAAAGGGATATTTCATGAAGAGGAAAGCAGAAATCCTTAAGCAAGTAGATGACAATGAAAGAGAAGATAGCGAGGCAACATTTTCAAACGGTTATCGCCCGCTAAATTTTAGTGATTAGTTTAGTTTGTCTTTATAATAAATCTAAGCTTGGCTTGTCATTATCTAATTTAAATTTTCAATAGATAAAAATGTTGGTTTCTTTATCTAGATAATTAAAATTCAAACACATTACATAAAAACATAGTAAATTAAAATCAAACAACATAAAATGTAAACATACAAAATTCAAACACACATAATGCCAACACATGAAATAAAACTAACATATTTAGAGATGTACACTGGTTTTAATAAACCAGTTGTGCTTCACTAAGTCCTTCTGAAGTTCTCCATGGATATAAGCAGATTGGAGATCCACAACATAGTTGCTAGATCGTTGTTCATTCTGTCCATCTCTCCCAAGTGACTCAAAAGGAATTCGATTACCTCGTCCATTCACTGGTCCATCATAAACTGTGAAAGCACTCGATGAGTTTTGTAGATCTTCTTCTTCATTCTCTTCAAATTCGTTCTCCAAAAATTCTTCTTCAACAATCATGTTATGCATTATGATGCAAGCCAACATGATCATTTTTAATTTTGATGTGTGGTGACACCGAGCTGCATGACGAATAATTTTCCAACGAGATTGCAAGATGCCAAAGCACCTCTCCACATCTTTGAGGTATACCTCATGTTTCTTTGCAAATAACTTTTGTAGTAGCTCTCGAGGATTGGAAATTGTTTTGACAAACGAGGAGTACCTCAGATATATTCCGTCAGCTAGATAATAAGTATTGTGGTACGACATACCGTTGACTTTATAAGTCTGTTGCGGACTACTTCCGACAAGGAGTGAATCGAAGATATCTGATTGGTGGAGCACATTGATATCATTCTGTGCTCCAGGCACCCCAAAGAAGCTGTGCCATATCCCTGTGTCATATGAGGCCACCGCCTCTAAGATAATAGTGGGACGCTTCTTCCGCCCTGAGAATGCCCATTGCCAAGCTATTGGACAGTTCTTCCATTCCCAGTGCATGCAATCGATGCTTCCTATCATACCAAGAAATTTCTGATGTCTGACCCTCTTTAGAAGTCGAGTGGCGTCTGCTACGTGAGATAAATATCTTTGTAAAGCATGTAATCTTGGGTGCACCACTTCTTCATGCATTCTAGTGTTGTTGATTCTCTCATCTTTGTAATTTCAGCACATTGATCTACAGCTGAGCCGTACCCCAACATTCGAAGAGTACCGGTCATCTTTTGTTTGGGAAGAAGTTTGATCATTCCAGTTACAGCTACTCTTTGATACTAAAATTGGTCGTGGTTGCAAAGATTCATCATTATACAGTTGAATAAGTTCGTGCTCATTCGGGTCCTCCGACGAAAATCTTGCTTGTTGAAGATAGGGCATTCGATGAAGTAATCTTCCATCAGATTATGTCTCATTGACTCCCTCAACCTTTCTTGATTTGGATGGCATCAAGGTGGTTCATCATCAAATGATGCAGCTACCATGACCGCGTTAGCGACGAACGCATTAGAAATTTTGGCATTTTGCCGGCGTTGTTGTTTCCTGCTCGTGAAAAAAATTATTCAAATCGAAAGAATTCATCTTACTGATATGGGAATGTGAAGAAGTGTTTATAGAAATGTGTTTACTGGTAGAGCAAGTGCTTTATAGATTGTGTGAGTATACAAGGAGCCATAAATGATACTTCTATAGCCAATTCTAGTTTATCTTATATTTGAAGATGATGACACGTGTCACATCATGATTGATTAGAAATATTACTGGAAATCTTCTTCAATTATTCAGACAATAACGACACGTGGAAGGGACACGTGTCGTCTTCTGATTGATCAAAAATTTGATAGAAAATTTGGTTCAATTTTTTAGACGATAACAAACCATGGGAGTGACGAGTGTTCATTCATTATTTGTCGAAAATGTTATCGAAAATTTGGTTCAATTATTGAGACGATAACGAAGTGTGGGAGTAGCACATGTCGTATTGTCATTGGTCGAAAATCTTACCGAAAATGTGGTCAAATTATTTAGACGATAATGACACGTGTCGTCTATTTATTGGTTTAAAATCTTACAAAGAAATAAAAAAATTAAATTTATAATTAATGAATAATAATAAGAAGTGCTATTTTTTGCACCGCTACAGAAAAAACAGTAATTACACATTCTATTTGATGAATAGTAACTGCTCTTACAAGTGTTACATGGTACAAATGCTCTTAGAATAGAGAGAGTTTTATGGGTGTGTAACTGTGTATGTATATTGTATAGGCAGTACAGCTACATCAAAAAAGGAAACATTTAGCTGTAATATTGTGGATTTGTGGATTCATTTGTAAGAAGATTGGGTCTTGCATAATTGCATACTGCTATATAAATGGGCCAACGAAGATGGAGAATTGGAGATAAACTTTGTGGTGGACTTGTCACTTTGTGGTCTTCGGCAGATTACCTGATTAAGAAACTTGGAACTTTGGTGGACTGATGCCGCCACTAGTCGATCATTGGCCATTGCATTTGCATTTCTGAGAATGAAAAGTAACAGATGGAGGACTTGATTTGTTTTTACGAGTAAGCTACTATATTTGTTAAAATGTATACTGGTAATTAATCAAAACTTTATACTTTTTCATAAGGGAAAGAGATGTGAGTGCGAACAAGTAGACAGAAAGATAGGTGGTAGTGTCGATCTGAAGTTGAAAATAGATATGCAGTACATGTATATAGTGTACTATACTTGATAGATAGTGTACTGCAAAAGCTCTATGTGTAGGCTATAAAATCCATCGCTCCTTTTCATTATTTTGGCATCCTCAAGCTTCTCATCGAATGATAGTCCTATACTAAATCAGCAGAATCGGTCCATTCCTATCAGAATATTGTGTTTGTTGAAGCTCATTCTGTGGTAAAATTTTGGTACGACACCGTTTCTTCTAGGAATATAGATTATTTCAATTGTTATTATTTTATATTTTTACTACGTACTGCTCGATCTAAGATCTGTGCATGCATGATTAACTTCCATGCTAAACGTACTTGATGATATCATGTACTATGACTCTGAGATCTGGGCTTGAAGGATTCGTTTAATTGGCATATGCAGTTTGGCTCTTAGATGGGTTATAAACCTAGGCTAGCTGGATTTTTTTTTTTAGTAAGACGATCAAAGAATCTACTAGGAAAAAGTGATAGGCATATAACACTCCACCGGATCATTAGGCTCGACAAAAAGAAATTTTTAAAGTATTTCTATGCTAACAAGCAATATGAAGTTCACATAACCCTAGACTAACAAATCAGAGTAGCTCAAATAACTATCAAAACTTGGAAATACCACTCCTTAGTTACCTAAGCACATTCTCTATAAGATTGCCTCATCATGCAACCCTTTAATGTTGCCTTTGCCACGTCCACATAGCCTTTCTGGTCCTAATGATACATCACTCCTAAGTGCACTGGGGAGGTCCTAGTTAGTTATTAACTGCTGAGCCAGCAACAGGGTGTCTGGTAGCAGCTCAGAGCCACGTATTAGATATGATTTGGCATCTTGTCTCGGCCGCTAGGCTCTCTGCCAAAGATCAGTCTCTATCCTTTCCAGAGATCTACCTCTCTTCCTAGGATTATGTAGATCCCTGTGTTTTCTCAAGATTGGCCTAGTAGGTACTCTGATATGAACTAAGGCCGAATGATTGTCAACCTCTTCCAACCCAACTGGGATTGGTCCCCAGTTATCTGTAATCTCTTCAACCCGGTTACCAACACCACCTCCAAGTCCTATTTTCACGACAACCTTCTGTTCCCACAAGATCTTCTCCTGTTGAGCGGCATCTTCCATCTCCATGCAGGATTCTAGCTTCCTACATGTGATCGGGCAACCATCAACATTGGCATCAAACATCCCATAACCCATGTAATAACCTTTCACTATAATATATTCAAATTCATAATCTACCAATTTTCTAGAGTTGAAGGTTACTTGAATCCTAGTGTGTAATCTCTTCTCCAGATCCACCTCTACCAAGAGACAAATTTCTTCATTTTTTCTCATTCAAGCCTGGTTATAGTCAATGCATAGACCCAAACAATTCCCTAACATGCATCACTAACCATCCTCCGGTGGCTCCCCATTTAGCTTACCCCCCACAACATTAATCCGAACCCACACCTTAGCCAAGGATGCCGGGATAGATTGAATCAAGGCTAAGCCATCAAACTGTATAACCACAATTGTAAAATCTTTAAAGAACCAAGGGCCACCATCCAGTTCCCTTTTGAGATCATTCATACTTCGAAATCTTCCCATGAAGCGATATGGTGTACACCGCCATATACTTATGGCACTATATCCCTCTGAGTCTTGCCAAAGATGCATCATCTAGTGTTTGAGAGATTTCGCTCGTTCATCCGATAACAAATGAGGCGAGAAGATCCTGATCACAGCGAAGCCGAAATCATCATTCTCATCAGCAACATCATCCAAAAGATCGATCACTATTCCTAGTTTGGAACCCGTCATTGTATGTGAATCAAAACGTTCTAAACCAGAATGCACATGTACTAGAAAGAAGAGGAGAAATAGTAGAATCCAAATTCGAGTTTAAAATTGGAATCGGGTAGAAAAGATCGATGAAACAGTGAGGGAATATGGTCAGCGGCTAAGTTTTAGGTTTAGGATTTTGCAAAACATTAGAGAGAAAAGAGAAAATATTTGACTTTCGATAACCACTAGGCTAGCTAGATCTAAAAGAAGGTATATAAATATATAGAGATCTTTTCAAAAATATATATAGAGAGAGAAAGTTAATCAAACTCTACCTGAATTTTCACACATTCTAAATTTTTATACTTTAATTTTACAAAATATATGAATCATATCCTCATTGACTCCGACCCAAAAACCATACACATCTTTACTAACACCATTAATTCTTATGACGTGCGTGGCTCGAAGCTATGCAATATGGTACTGAGTGGGACAAAGTTAATAATGTAGGTCTAATTTTTGGGTCAGTGAAAAGTTGTGACATGGTTTTTATATTTTGTAAAATTCAGTATCAATATTTAGAATCTATTTTAATCCGTAAAGTTTAGTATTAATATTTAGAATCTGTTTTAAGTTTCGATATAGAATCTGTAAATATTCTGATTTTTTTATAATCTGTTTAGTGTAATCCACTCCGGTATTGCAATAATCAAGCTATATATATATAGATATATATTAGCCTCGAGCTCTCTTCGAAGAGTATTGCAATTATGTAACTTAAAAGTCATATTAATAATGAAATCGATCATATTTTTAACATTAAATATCTTGTGTCATCATTTTTAATCTGTTTAGTGCAATCCACTCCCATATATACAATGATCAATGATCAAGCAGAGCCAGAAGCTCGATCATATTACTCACTCTCTTCCTTCCAGCAATGTAAAATTTATTATCGATAGTAAAACTGATATTTGTCCCTTAAAAAAATTGAATTCTGTTTTTGTTTTTTCTCAATTTCCAGTAACTACTTATTATTTTTTTAATTTAATTTAATTTATTTACACACGCAACGTGTGTGTGCGCACTCCTCCATCCAGTACAAATTAACAAGATTGACATACACAGAAATTAGCAAGTAGAGACTAAACTAATTAGTCTTTTTTCTTCTTCTTTGTAATAAAGTAATTAGTCAATAAGAACCATATAATTAATATGACTGAGCCATCAGAAGGCCAGCAACAGCTAACTTTCCCCGGAAGGTTAGCTAAGTGCCCAAGTTAACGAGCAAGTCTTCTCCATTTCCTTATCTCCTGCAACATTTGAAAAGTACACCTTCTATGTCTCATTTTTTTTTCTTCTGAAAAGATTTGAAAACTACACCTTAATTACGTAAGAATCTCAATTGTTTAACTAATTAAGTAGGACAATGAGACATTTCTGGAAACATCATGGATGCAAATGGATGCTCATGGATGTCAGGTTGCCAACCAAGACAAGGAAAACAAAACAAAAACAAAATTTCAAATGAAGTAAAAACAAAATGGCCAACGAGCTACCTGCTACAATCACATCTATAACCTATTAAGGGTTGCTTTAGGTTTGGAATCCTTATTCCTTTATAATAGTGTTTTTTTTTTATGATCGAGTAAGACTGCTCCTTTTACGTACACGTTATAATTGTTTCAATATTACACAACATACTACACACATTTATTGTGATTTTATCAACATTCTTGAGATATTTGTGAAAATTTATGTACTAAGTAGAAGCTCGAGAATGTTAATAAGTAAATATGTATGTTTAAATGTCTCTATTATACACATGTACCATATGTAGTAGTAACAAACTTAAGATCTATATATATTTTATGTGAGATATGTCTTTAGCTAGCGTGAACTCGTGAAAAATGGAAGTCTACTATAAATAGTTTTCGGCAATATAAGCTTCGAATTTAAATGTGATTTACCATTATTTTATATTATACCGTAAATTTGAAGTTTGAAATGAATTGATAAATGTCAAGACATTAATCTAAATCTTTTTTAATTCAAATCTAGAATTTGCTGAGGTAGAATTACGACATATATCAATCACGTTATGGAATAGTTTTAGTGTTTATATGTAATTAACCAAAATTACACTGCAAAATAACAAAAGATTTTTAAAATTGTAATAGGGTGTTAGGTTGAATTGTTATTGCCGAGAGCAGTGCTATGTGGCCTTAAGGAAGACCTAATTTTGTGCCTTTAATCTTAGGTGCGTGAAAGTTCCATGTCACATAAATAATTTTTGTTGGAGAATAAAAGTATATGTAATAATTATAAATTGAAAACTGTATTTTCATTTATTGATAAATGACCTTAAATATTGGCATTACAATAATCAATTACAATCAGTATCCCGATAAATTAGAGATTGCTAATATTTACTTCTAATCTAATTAGGACAAGACACACTTTAGAAGATATGAAATATATTTTTCTTAAACACTTTCTTTTGTGTCGACTTCCTAATGGATTATGCATAACTTGTTACCTCACTAAAAACCTTGGCAAGTAAAAAAATCTCATGGGCAAAACAAAGACTTGGTCAAAGGAAAAAAAAGTATAATGCATAAACTACAAAAGGTACTACATGTGATGTAGACTCCCTTGATGTCTACCAAAATGTGACTCCCCTTGATTGGGGTTTGACCACATCAATTCCTGATGTTAAACTAGAATAGAACTATTACTATCTCCCCCTAACGACGGATCAAAGTGACAATCTATAAATCTAACTGTAAAGAAATCTGGTGTCAAAGGTTCTAAATAATGGACAATCGTTGGAGCTTCATAATTTTCTTGAAAACCCATTTTTGTACGTAGTGGAATCATAATAGGCACATATACTGCACAACCAAAGATGCGTAGATGTGACAAATTAGGCTCATATCCAATTAGCAACTGGTACTCGTTGAATGGTTGACGTGCTCTGAAATGAAAAAGCTTAACTGCATTCAAACTGCATAACTCCACGCAGAGCCATAAGCTATACCAACTTGATATGTTCTTATGCAAGACCGTTCGATACATGGACATGGGGAACAAGATGTTCAACTTCAATCCCAACAAACATGCAATAACCATAAAAAAATTGTGATGTAAACACTCATGTATCATCCAATCTTGTAGACTTGATTGAGTGGTCTGGGTGGTGAGCTTAGATCATAATAATCTGAGGTAGGAGTTTTGCAACTACAACATTCTTTGTGGATAGTAAACAGACGTGTGACCAACGCGTCGATGCATAAATCAAAACCATAAAATTGATGTGCAAACAACATCTAACGTCTACATTCAGGTTTGATTTATCACCTTGGATTCAGATAGCAAAAGAAGCTCGTGCCTGTAACTTTGCTGATGAACAAGCTTTACAAGAATGAGCTATGTGCATTGGATATTTCCATAAAGACATCCAGTGGGATAACACACGGTGCCTCTGCAGTATGTCATCGAGACTGTGCTGCACTCGTCTTGGAGACGAAGCTTGGACTGAGTGGAGTAATCTGAGTCTCTCCATCTAAACTGATGGTTTTAGGTATTCCCACATGCTTCTTTGCTCTAAAGAACAAATGACCATGTGAATTTGTCAGTATCTTAATCATCATAATGCCAAAGTTATATGAGGTAGAGTCACACATAGTAGTGTGAGTAACTGCATTGGATTCAATTGATCCAAAATGTAGTAAGAGATAAACCACTATGAATGCTCATAAACGTCTCCAAAATGTGCTTTCTGCCACATTCTACGAAGCTCACACACAAGAATTATTTTCCACTTTCACAATATGTTTTCAAGTATAAACAGTTGACGCAAATGTTGTTAAAACTTAGCAAGGTTTGATTAGAGTGTTGATCATAGCAAAAAATTGATGTAAAACAACATTTGACCAGTCGAAATGACACTAAAGAAGTAGGTGGAAGGGTCAAAAGACTATCTTCAAATTTTTTTCTCTTTTCTTTTCCAAGGACCCAAAAAACAATTTATGGAACTACAACTTTGACGGGTCGAATGACCTTTTCGATGGGTCAAAATTGTTCGAAAACAGATCTAAGGTGCTAATCTCAATGGGTCGTGACAATCTCTAGACGGATCGAGAGTGCTCGAAGTCAGACGGAGGACTATCTTCGACGGGTCGAAGGAAACATGGCAAAAATTTTGATGGGTCAAAATACATGCCAAAACGATCTAAGGTGATCATCTCAATGGGTCGAAAGTATCACTTGACGGGTCAAAATGCCTAGGATCAGAACGTCCTTTTTTTTCTTTGTTTTTCCTGGTATTTTGGTGTCATATTGCCATGAAATATTATTTATCACGAACCATTCATGTATTATATAGTAAAATAATATTCTCAACACTTTAATATACAAAAAATAGAGAATTTTATTACTTGCCAACTCAACTACATCAAAGATGTCTTATTCCTCAAAACAACTAAAATAAAGTCTCAAAACATGACTAAACAAGCCGAACAAAATTAAAACTAAACTTGATTACATAGAAAAAATAATAGCCTAATACATAGACTAATTAAAATTCAGAGTCTCAAGGTTCTCCTTCTTGTCATTTGCTACAATGATATTGACATCATAGTCTTCTTCTATCTCATGCTCCCCTCCAATAAAGTTAGTCTCTTGTGCAAAGTATTACTTGTACCTCTCGGAGATATTTTAGATTTTCTTGATTGCACGATATTGCTTGTGCGTATGCTTAGTAGAACCACACTTAAAACAAATGTATTTTTCAGATGGAGCAAAGTGTGAAGAAATACCATCATTCTTAGAACCTGACTGGTTCTTGTTGGAGTTATTAGAGCAGGCCTCTAGGCAGTGCCAAGTCAAATTTCAACTTTAGCCTCTACCACTACATCTGCCACGTCTTCCTCTCCCACCACAGTTGTAAGGCTCGGAATGGTTATTCTTCTTTTCTTTACGTGTCTTCCCGCCAATGTTGTAATTCTCAATAGTTGTCATGGTCCCAGCGGGCCTTAAATTATTGTTGAAAAATATCTCATGATGTCTCTCCTTCTTAGCCAAGATATTCATGAGATCAATGAATATTGTGATTCTTCCATGCTTGTACTCAAGCTGGTACTGATAAGCCAATATACTCATGGAAAATGAGAAGGTGTTCAAAGATTTCTAGATCATGTCTTGATCAGTCTCGTCAACCACGCAAAAACTCACCTTAGATTGAACCTTTAACATAACTTGGTTGTATGCATCTACCTTAGGATAATCCAATAAAGGGATGGTTTCCCATCTCTCTGTCAATTCTAAAAGTTGTGCGTCATGCACATTGTTAAAGTGTTTCTTCAGAATATCCCATAAATCCTTAGGATCAGTTTTCTTTAGATACTCCTTTAGAATTAGATGGATATGACGCCTCAAAAATATGAGGGTTTGAGCTTTAACTGCATTCACATCTGTTGGTGGGTATGGTGCTGGTGAATCCCTTTCTGATTAATGTGTTTTTTTACATCAGAGACCTAGCAATGATACTCTGTTCCTTTAGCATCAAGGATGTCAAACTCTAGCCTAGCAGGCTCAGATGTCGTAGTCATTTACAAAAGAGAAAATTAATAACGATCGGAACCACGATCACTAATACATCAAGTTTGGAGAATAAAAATCAAGATGTATGGTCACAAAAATAGATGCTCGATAACCGATGACTTCATACCACACCCAGGAACTGTGACAATCAAAGTGAGTCAGTTATATCGATTTCCCTTTTTTCTTTTAATATTGTGATGTTGACAAACTGTGATATTCACTTATAACCGTAAATCTCCCAAGACCGTCACTAATCAAACTTTTTTAGTAAAAATATGATGAAATCTTCTTTGCTAGGCATATAATTTCACAATTATAATTCAAAGCAATAATCAACCTAAATCTAGTCCTAGATTTAGGGTGTTGTAGAAATTAAGTTTTACAACCTAATCTCTAAATTGATGATATTAGAAAATCTACCTAGCTTGATAGGTGTTATGCTCAAAATGACCACAATTGTAGTTTGTTGACGAACTTTGGAGGAGATTGCAAGTCACGCCGAGAGGCAGATGATGAGGTCGTCGATGGTGACGACGAATGGTGGTAATGACCGGCAGTCTAAGGTACTCAACAGTGGAGGTTGTAGGTGTTTGGGGTTAGTTTTTTTTTTCTTTTCTTTGTGATGATTGTTGACTATCTATCAACTTAAGAATTGTTGATAATGAGTTGAAGGATAAAAGTATACGCAGTAATTGTAACTGAATACTATATTCTCATTCATTGATAAATTGACTTAAATAACAGGCATTACAATCAATTACAATCAGTATCCCGATAAAACAGGGATTGCTAGAATATATACGTCTAATCTAATTAGGATAAGACACACTCCGAAAAATATGGAATATACATTTTTTAATTAATTTTTATTTTATATTTATGTCAGCCATATTAGTTTTCATAAACCAATATTACCCCTCTTTTTTTTTTCTTTCAAATTACATAAAACAAAAGGACAAGAAATAATGAAAACCAAAATTGAAGAACCCTAGTTCTTAAGAAACCTGGAAATATATTCAACAATTTCCAAAGGATTTAAGTGAACTATTAATTTAATCCATCAAGATCAAATTTTAGGACTTTATAGATTTAATCATGTTTATGTTTTTATATGTAATAAAGTTTAAATCCAGAAATATCTACTCGATCAATATATCATTGAATATATGAAAACCCAGAAAGTATATTTACTCAAAGTCAAGAGAGATCGATCTTCCCACGAATCCCATCACAATTGTTCTTTCTGTTCTTGTCATCTATTTCAAGTCTTAATTTATCGATCTATATGCATGTTACAGTATCTAAATATATACATAAACTGTTGTTCTTCTCTTTATCAATGAAATAAGTACTCTATCAAAGATGATCAAATTGATTTTGCTTGGACCAAATTGAATTGGAGATGATCGAATTGATATCTCTAACTCTCTGACGTACTGCTAAATAAACTTGGGAACTTGGGAAGGGAAGTTTAGGAATAGTTTTCGGGATGAGTTTTGAACAGAAAAGATGGATCAATTGATGAACAATATATCTATAAATCTGTGAATTAAAATCTATAAAATAATACAAAATACGATTTTGATTTTAAAATGTTAGATTTAGAATGAATAAGATAGTCTTTTCATGATAATGACATGGAATAAAAAATTATGACATGACAAATGTTGAGCTGGGTTCCATATTCCGGGGGTGAATCTTAGTAATTGTTCTGGATAGTTCTCTAAGATCTTTTATTTGAGAATACCACCATACCCGACATCTGAAGCATCCGTTTCAAGTACCTTAAGGGCTTCTAGTTCTGGTAGTCCTAGGTAGGGTCTTAACATAAGTTTTGACTTCTTTGACTACTTTAGTATGCTCTCATGTCCATGCTAGAGGGTTTTTTTTTTTCTAAGTCTTTGATATAACGGTTTGCAGATGACTGTCATATGTTTGTAAAAATCAGAGATGTAGTTGAGACAACCTAGGAACATTTGGAGTTAAGTTTTATCTTTGATCTCATCTGAAAACTTATCTGCAAATTCTATTGACCTAGAAATTGGTATAATTGTTCCTTGTTTGATATTATGTCTTAAGAATCTAATTTCTGTTTGGAATAATTTTATTTTAGGCGTGGATAAGACTAATCCGTTAGCCTTAATGATTTGGAAAAACCTATATAGGTGTTTCTAGTGTTGTTCAATGTTTTCGGAGAAAATCAGAACACCATCTATGTAGACTATTGAGAAATTAGTATAATTAAGGATTAAAAATATCGTTAATCATATTCTGAAATTCTGAAGGGGCGCTCTTGAGACCAAACAGTATAACATTTCATTGATAGTGTCCAAAGAGAACATTAAATGTCATTTTGTATTTATCCTTTTTAGCAATCTGGATTTGCCAAAAACTATATTTCATATCGAATTTTGAAAAGACATTTGTTCTAACGAGTCTCTTTAGGAGATCTCGTTTATTTGGAATTGGATAACGAATCAATTTAAGGACTTTATTCAAGAGATTATAATTTATTACTAATCTTAGTGCTCCTCTTTCGAGTTCTGAAGCATTTTGGATGTAGAAGGCGGAGCAACTCCATGGGGATTTACTTGGCCTTACTAATCTTTTATCTTAAAGATCTTTAATTTCCTTTTTACAATATTCTAGTAATTCACTATTCATTTGAATGGGTCTTGCCTTGGTTGAAATTTTTCTCTCATCAAAATCCTTTTCATGTTGTAATTCCACCATATGTGTTTTCCTATGCCAAAAGTCATTGGAATATTTGAGCTTACCTCCTGTTCTAACTTTTCTTTAAATTCTTTAATTCGAGTTTGGAGTTAAGGTTGTTAAAGTTGTTTTTCAATTCTCTTAATATGTAGATCATATTTTATGTAATTTATATATTTTTGTTTATTCTGTATGAGATTAATTTTTTGTGAAATGACATTCGATTTGATTAGTTTTAACTCTTTTTGTCTTGGTTTTTCTATAAAAGGAAAAACAATTTGTTCATCCTAAAAGTTTAGTTTCTATATATTCCTTCATCAGTATAAGAATGGATGAATTAAGGTTATGAAAGGTGTTCCTATTATAAATTCTGATTCTAAATTGTCAACAACAATTGTAGATGTTTGTATACAAACATTATCTACACATATATGGACTTTGGAAATTTTATGTCTTACTTGTAGTTTTGAGCCTTCTGCTTCAGTAATTTTTTCTTTTGATTTCTCAATATATTTGGTAGGGATTATACCTTGTTGGATGCAGTTCATATCTGCTCCTGTATCTATTAAAGGAATGATTTAGATTGGGTAAGAGTTTACTACGAGGGTTACTCGAGTTTTCTAGTTTTGGTATGTCACTCTTGTGATTAACCAAAGAAAAGGCTTTGGGTCCTTCTCTTCTCGCTTTTCTTCATCTTCTTCTTCTAAATTGAAGTCTGAAGTATTTAGAGGTTCGTTTGTAATTTGACTTTTGACTTCTGTAAGTTTTATTTGAGGAGTAAAACTTCTTGTTTTACTTGATTTATTTCCTGTTGTAGGTCTTGCATTGTTATTTTAGGCTTTTGTTTTTTGTCAAATCTTTTTAAAATATCTTCTATTCTATAGAATTATGTTTTTGAAGTTTCTTTTTCAACAGTTTCTTTTAACAAGTCCTTGAATGTTGTGAGAAATTGGGACTG
Source organism: Geum urbanum (assembly GCA_946800695.1). NCBI lineage: Eukaryota > Viridiplantae > Streptophyta > Magnoliopsida > Rosales > Rosaceae > Geum > Geum urbanum. The sequence goes on from OX327013.1 coordinate 3,361,417, forward strand.
GAGTTTGGTATTCTCGATTCTTGAAACTAATTTTAAAAAGTCATTCTTTGTCTTTTGTAATATCATTTGAATTTTTAGTTTATTTTTACAATTATAAATTTTTGCAACATTTTGGAAGGGCTTGCACTGTTCCTTGTCTAATTCTTCAGAACTAGAAGTTCCGGAGAAATCGAGTTCGTCTATTTTTAAAGTTTCTTCGTCTAATTCAGACTTATTGTAATCCGATCTTTCTGAATTTAGCATTAATTTTAATATCTTCAACGAGGTTCAAAGAGTTAATTTTTTGTTTGACTCGATAGTCCCTTTTGTAATATCTTATCTTTCTGCATTTGTAACAAACATGAAGTTTTGGTTTTTGGTTTGACTCTCCTTTGGAGAATCCTTTTTTTATAGGTTTTGTATGGTTTGGTTAAAGGTTTTCTTTTTGGATTATTCTTGTAAGGTTTTTTATTTTTATAATAATCATTATGCTTCTTCTGATAATTTAATTTCTTTCTAGAAGGGGATTTAAATGATTCATAACCAAATTATTTGCAGAAGTTTCCTAATTCTTTGTTCGAAGTTATTTGATTTTTCTTCATTTGGACTTTTAATCTTATGTCATTGCAAAGTTCTAGACTAGTGGTATTGATCAAACTTATCAAATGACCATAATTCAAGCTTTCATATGGTATATTACCATCATATATTTGTTTTAATTTTTGCCTAACCTTTTTGGCGAAAAGATTCGGTAGTCTTGAAACAAATTTTTCTTTCCAGACAACTTGATGTGAATCCGTTCTTAGCATTACCTTTGAAAGGAATACATGTTTATAGCACCTAAAGTCTTGTAGTTTTTTGCATCTAAGATTTGTAAGAGTTTTAGATATTGTATTCTTGATTCCTTTGTCGTCTCCTATAAAATTTTGCATTATGTCGTAGCACAGAGTGGCTACAACATCTGTAACTGGTTGAAAATTTTGGTCGACAATCTTCGTTTCAGTTTGTTCTCTTTTGACATTGGTTAAAATGGTCTGTCTTTCGACTTCTGTGAGATAATTGTCCCACCATCCTTTGAGTTGTCTAAAAAAACCTGATATTAGGATATCACCTATTTATTTATATGACTTTGTATTTCTATGAACATTGCTTACCATAAGCATTTCATTAATATGTTGTATTACTTGGTATTCACTTATTCCTTTATGTTCCACTCATATAAAGTACCAGCAGAAATCCATAATATTTTTCTAATTTCTTTTTTTCAAATTGGAGATCAATCGGAGTAGGTCTTTGGTAGTAATTTCTTGTTGTAGGAAACTTGAGTTTTTCAACTTTAAAATTTTTCTCGATCTCACTTACTTCAAATTCATTATTGGAGTCCTGTCCGAGATTTGAAAGCGTATTTATTTGTTGAGCATTTGAGATATCATCTGATAAAGTATTTGAGCTTGACGTTCCTTTAAGGTTTAACATTTTTAATTGTCTATCAATTTCTTCTAACATTTATTCATCGCTTCTAAGTGAGAATTTCTCCAAAGGTTGAAAAGGCTTGAAAATTGGTTCATTTGAATCCTTTTCCGTCTGATTATTTTTTTATTGGTTCACCTTTGCCTAAGCCTTCTATTCGGTCTAATTGGGATCCTATTGTTTCTAAATATTGATTTGTAAAATTATTTTGTTCCATTAATTTTTGTTTATTATCTTTTGTTGTAGATTTTTGTTTGTCTACACTACCACATTAAGAGACATTGCCGGCGACTTTAAGTCGCCGGCCTTGTTTTTTTTTTCCGCCGGAATTGACATTACCGGCGACAAGTCGCCGGAAATTTCCCGCCGGAGATAGCATTGCCGGCGACGTCAAACGCCATCGCCGGTAATGTCCTAGACATCACCGGAGACTTGAGTCGCCGGCAATGTCAAGACATTACCGGCGACTCAAGTCGCCAGTGATGTCTAGGACATTACCGGCGACGGCGTCGCTGGAAATGCTATCTCCGCCGTGGCCGGAATGTGAGACATTGCCGGCGACTGAGTTCCATGTCGCCGGCAATGTCTGGAAAAATTTTGAAAAAAAAAGCGGTTCTGGATTGGGCCCAATTCCAGAACCTGCATTGAAAGACATAAACCGTACAATCATACAAGTTCAACAGTACACATAAATGTCCAACGTACAGTACAAATAGCAACGACGATATGAAAATTAACTACAACTACACGTCAGGGTCGAGGAACTTGCGGGTCAAGGTCGAAGTAATCCATGTACTCATTTGAATTCCGGTGGCTACTCTGGTCTTGCTCTGGCATTGACTGGTGCGGTGGTGGTGGTGGATAACTAGGGAACACAGGGAACTGGTGCGGTGGTGGTGGTGGTGGAGGTGTGGCTAACGGTTATCCGGTAGTCTGAGCCTCGTACATCGTCCGCATCCATGTGAACATCTGTGCCTGACTCTGGACCAGGTTTTGGTACTCGGCATCTCTGATTGCCTGCAAACGGACCAAGTTTTGGTACTCGGCATCTCTGATTGCCTGCTGCTCGGCTGCTTGCCTCTTTTGGTCCTCCAACTCCCTCCGCGTCCTGTGAAGCTCCGTTACGACGTACGTTACGACTAGAAGTTGAACTTCTTGACCCGGTAGAGTATTCTGAAGTGTTTTTCAATACTCCTTCGCCCGCCGAGCCCATTCCCCTACAGTAGTAGGTATTCTTTCCAGTCCCGCACGCTTTTTCCAGGATCAAGCGGATCAGTCAGGATGGTTAGATCGAGCTATCAAGTGGATCGATCTGAGAGGCATACTGGGTGACTTCTTCCTCGGAGCAGTCAGGATGGTTAGACCGAGCTATACTCATGGTCACTTCTGCGGTCGCGTCCTCCATTCTCGCCTAATTGAAAAGCGAAAATGAATAACGTATTAGCTAACAAAATCTATTAATATCGAAAAATAGTTTTATTAACACATGGAGAGGCGAAAGACTTACCACTTCTTCAGGGCACTGCGGATAAAACTTCTGATGAATATACACCAACGGGTTCACATCTTGTTCTTGCTGCGCCTTAGTTGACCAACCCATGTAGTTGAGTGAACCTGCATGATGGGCCCTGGTGTTTTTCAATCTATTCGCCCGGTTCGTCTTCGAAATCGCCTTATTTGATAAACATTTGAAAAAAAATTAGTAACTAACTATTTCAATCTGATACGATACATTAGGCTTGTAAGATATATTCAGGATGCATACCTTCGCTTTGGGGTGCTCGAAGTGAGCCATCAGCCACAGCCACAGCCACTCGTACTCCCTAAACCGGAATTTGCTAGGGGTAGAACCTCGCCCTAGCTCCTTGTATACAGTGTAATGGGAAGAAAGCTCGTTCTTCCACTCTTTATACCTATATTAAAACAAGGAAAAAAAGTTAGAGATATTAAAACACTTGATAAACAAAAATCTAACTCGATATATATTCAAATAAGTCGAAGCACATCACCTCATATGTAGTTGACGCTCTACCCACGTGTGAATAAGAACTTCATCCACGTCAAACCACACCTGCAATATGAATATATAAAAGGTAAAATTATATATTTATTCGGACTTAATTAATAGAGTGAGCATTTACGTAATGAAAATACGATTTTACTCACACTGAGTGCATTATGCACTTGCATCTTCACGTAGATAGGCACAGATTCTCAATTTGTCCAAAGCATTGGGACCTTGTCCCGCACAATCGCACCGGCCATGCTGACATATTTGCTCGTGGTGTCGAATGCCTCGATCACCTCGCCATCCTCATTGGCCCTTATGGGCGTTTTCCTTCCCCCGGTGGCCTGCTCAAGTCTCTTCCCGGTGCAGGTGCCTCTAGCCCCTTTCCGTTTTCCAGTCCCATTAACGAAATTGCCTAATAATACAATGTCAACAAATTGATATCATTAATTGAACCTATCGTAAATCTTAAGTAATAATTAAGTCATCAATCTGATGTTAAATAAAATTTACCTGCATCGTCCGTTTGTTGGTTGGTGCACCTCACACTCCAAAGATACACGGGGTCGAACAAGATGAAGTTGTACGCTTCCTCCACGCTCAGGAACTCTGGCCGTCCTTCAACATAAACAGGCATCCCCCTATCATCGAATTCAGGGATCACAGGAATCTCGTCGGGTAGGAAGAGACCAGACGGCGGAGATAGACGAGGCATGGACGATGAGGCGCCAGCACCACCATGTGCCTCAGATGATTCCCGTGAAACGGGAGTAGGCACCGGGCGAATATGGGGCATTCGGATTGAGGGAGTTTCTGATGCCCCCGTTGACTGTCGCTCGTCTGAGGCTCTGCCACTGGAGGGACGTCTGCTGATTGAGCGTCTGCTGACTGAGGCTTGAGACTCGACTTCCAGTTGCACGGCTCTTGATCGTGCAGCTTCCTCCTCAGCTCGCGCCTCTAGCAAGGCTCTCGTGCGAGCACTCATCATTGGCCCACTGGGCGTGTTGCTAACTGCGGGTGAGGAGGAAGCTTGGCTACTGCTCCCTCCACTATTTCGGGAACCTCTCCGAAGCCAATTTGCTGCAAAACCTCCTAGGCACTGTAATAGTCATAAGGATTCGGTTCTATAACAAATCGGAACCGGAACGGTTTGAACCTGGAACCGGAACTGTTTGAACCTGGAACCGGAACGGTTTGGAACCGAAACTGTTTGGAACTGTAACCGTTATGTTACAAACGGTTCTGGTTACAAACAGTTCCGGTTCCAAACCGTTCCGGTTCCAAACCGTTTTGGTTCTATAACAAATCGGAACCGGAACGGTTTGGAACCTGAACCGTTTGAACCTGGAACCGTTTGGAACTGGAACCGTTATGTTACAAACGGTTCTGGTTACAAACAGTTCCGGTTCCAAACCGTTCCGGTTCCAAACCGTTTTGGTTCTATAACAAATCGGAACCGGAACGGTTTGGAACCTGAACCGTTTGAACCTGGAACCATTTGGAACTGGAATCGTTCGGTTTCAAACGGTTCCGGTTACAAACAGTTCCGGTTCCAAACCGTTCCTGTTCCAAACCGTCCCGGTTTAAAACCGTTCTGGTTCTAAACTGTTTCGATCCCGATTTCCACCTTAATTTATACGATTAATTAACAACTATATCACCTAAATTAACATATATACATTTTCGATGTATATATATATACATCATGCATCTTAATTAAATTTAATTTTCACATATTCATCCAAATCACACACCCTAATTAATTTTCCACATTTTTCACACACATATATACATCATGCATCTTAATTAGGTTTAATTTTCACATATATATACATCACATATTCATCCAAACCACATATATACATAATTTTCACTTATATATACATCACTTAATTTTCACATACCTATATATATATATACATCACATATATATACATTGCATATAAATTTACAACTTATCACCCTAATTTCCAACTTAGCACCCTAATTAATTTACACATACACATACACATACACATACACATACACATACACAAAAATAATTAAAAATTGAGAGAGAGAGAGAGGGAGAGAGAGAGGATCGGACCTGCCATGGTGGAGTCCGATCTGCTTTGCCGGCGACGGAGGTGAGGGGAGGAGAGGAGGGGAGGAGGAGAGGATCGGAGGAGGAGAGGAGATGAGAATCGCTGGAGAGGAGGAGGAGGAGAAATAGGAGGAGGAGAGGATAAGGAGGAGTAGAGGCAAACGAAGGAGGAGGAGAGGGAGAGGAGGAGGAGGAGAAATGAAGCTCGGGCTCGAGCTGGGCAGTTCCTATCCAGACAACATTGCCGGCGAGTTGCTTATAACTCGTTGGTAATGTTGAAATTTCCCGAAAAATATCCGACAACATTTTCCGACTACATTTTCCGTCTACGATTTCCGTCTACATTTTTCGACTACATTTTCCGACTACAATTTCGGCTATCAATTTCCGTCTACATTTTCCGACTACATTTTCCGACTACATTTTCCATTATCAATTTCCGTCTACGATTTCCGACTACAATTTCCGTCTACTATTTCCGACAACAATTTCCGACTACAATTTCCGTCTACGATTTCCGTCTACATTTTCCCACTACATTTTCCGACTACAATTTCCATTATCAATTTCCGTCTACGATTTCCGTCTACATTTGCCGACTACATTTTCCGACTACAATTTCCATTATCAATTTCCGTCTACGATTTCCGACTACATCATATTTCCGACTACATTTTCCGACTACAATTTCCGACTACATCATTAACGTACTAAGGATGATAATCGTAATCATCGTCATCACTTGAGTCTGACTCGGTTTCATAGGTTACCTCTGGCAATATGTGCCTCTCCTCGTCATCTGAATCAGCGTCAACTTCATATGGATTAACATCGAGAAGTTCGGCTCCAGTAATTCGAACCACACTCCCAGATCTCACATTATTAAGGCGAATCGAAGATGATTCCGGAATATCAAAAGCGTTCGGCTCTTGGTATGCAGTAACTTCCTCATCATCTGCGGTATCACCAAGTGTGGCAACACTTTATATGTTTCTATGAGCAACATGGTTAACCACCTTCCACGGGACTTTGTTAAGAAGATCGTCCAGGTAAAACACTTGTTTTACTGATGAGGCAAGAACGAAAGGGTCATCTTCATACCAGGTAGTAGCAGTATTCACCGAAAATGTTCCATACTGATCGGTCCTTGTGTTCTCCGGGCTAGTATCAAACCATCTACACTTGAACAAGTGCACTTTCATGCGGTTCCCATAAATTAGTTCAACTACTGAATGAAGGACACCATAATAGTCAACGCCATCCTACCCACCATGGACCATCACCCCACAATTCTGTGTTTTCAGTCGGTCGTCTCGATTTTCACATATAAATTTAACGCCATTGACCTGACACATCGAGTAAACTTTTGAAGCTATCGGTTTCATCGCGAGGACCCTCAATTCGTTTGACCACTCTGGGCAACTATCATTTGCTACATGGTTCATCTGAAAACGATAAGAAACCACACAAGAAATTATGAACATAGGAACCACAAAACCACGTAGACACATGCTATATAAGGAAAATGGCAATAAAAAAAAGACACATACACATATACCCTTACCCATTGACCAAAGTAGTTTGCAAACGTCCTGTTGTGGTAATCAACATTTCCGGCAATAGCAGGGCAGTGAAGATGATAGTTTTTCCAATATTGTACTTCTTCACAGTTAATCAGTACCGACCAGTGGGCAATGACTATCTCATTTCCATCCAACTTGTACGACTTTGGCAAGCTTCCCTATACTACCACGTCATTGGAGATGATAGAAAGGTTGAACTGAGGTTCATCTATCGGCATCTGTTGTTGGGGGTCCTCAAGCGCTCCCAAATACACTTTGATGTACATTACACACTCGTGCGCAACATATGCTTCAGCGATACACCCTTCAGGTGCATATTTATTCTTCACATAGTCCTTGTAGGCTCCCAATTGTCTACAAGTTAACAAGTGCATGTTAACTAAGGTAAAAATAAGACAAACCAATAAAAACAGAGGCAAACCAAATGTACCTTTCCATGGGATACATCCAAGTGTAGTGTACGAGACCGGTAAGCAACAATTTTTTGGGAAGATGGATCATTAGGTGAGGCATGATGTCGAAAAAATTTGGCGGAAATATCCTCTCAAGCTTGCACATGATAAAAATGATGTCATCTTGCATCTCCCTAAGATCTGATTTTTTAACTTCCCTGGTGCATAATTTCTGAAAGAATCTTGACAAGGCCACCAACGGCTCCACCACCTCTTTGGGCAGGTACCCTCAAATGAAAATAGGGAAAAGCCGTTGAAGCAGTACATGGCAGTCATGACTCTTTAATCCGTACATCTTATTGTCCCGGAAGTTAACACACCTGCTTATATTTCCTGCATAGCCATAAGGATTCCTGCATATATATATATATATATATATATATATATAGCCATAGGCAACAATTATATTTCTCGCATATCACCATAATCCGGTAAAAATTTAAGGCAAACCAATTTCCGTACTGCATAGTCATATATAAGAATATATACCTGACATTACTTAGCCACCGAAAAATTTCATGCTTATGCTTCGGCTTGACGGTGTAAGGAGCTTGCGGCATTTTTCTCTTGCCATCTCTTAACCACAAATGTTTCCGCAGTCCCATAGCTTTCAGATCAATACGTGCATTAGGGATGTCTTTTGTTTTCCCCTCCAAGTTAAGAACTGTGCCCACCACACTTTCACACACATTCTTCTCTATGTGCATGACATCTAGGTAGTGTCTGATAGGCAACCTAGGCCAGTAGGGGAGTTCCCAGAATAAGCTCTTGTGTGTCCAAAACTTATACCTTTCAGACTTGTCTGGAATTGACGCCACTATGTCAGGATGATTGCTCAGCTGGCCAAAATCATATTCATTCAACACTTCCAAAATTTCTTCCCATGTCCATCGCCTGGGTGCCACACCTGTTTCCACAGTCCCATCAAACGCGTCTGGATCCTGCCAAAATGGGTGATCATATGGAAGCCAACAACGGTGACGCATCTGAACAATTTTACTACAATGAGGACTGCAACAATCAACCGTCATGCACTCTGAACAAGCCCTGTAACCCCTGGTAATGTTTCCCGACAACATACCGCGGGCAGGAAAATCACTGATGGTGCCAACAAGCATGGCATGCATCTGGAACATCTCATTTTTGAACCTATCGTAAGTGGGGTGGCCACACTCACTCAGGTACTTAAGCTCCTCAATCAAAGGCCTCAAATACACATCGAGACACTTTCCTGGATAACCCGGGCCCGGAATTAACAGAGTGAGCATATTGTATTCCTTCTTCATGCACATCCATGGTGGAAGGTTGTACGGTACCAAAATAACTGGCTATATACTGTATTGAAGACTCATGTTGCCAAAAGGGTTGAATCCGTCAGATGAGAGCCCTAGCCAAACATTTCGGACCTCTGCTACAAAATGATCAAACTCCCTGACCATGTGCTTCCAAGCCTCTCCGTCGGAAGGGTGTATAAGGGTGTCATCGTCAGGCAAATTCCTCTCAGCCCACCATCTCATTGCCTCGGCCGTGAAAGCACACATGAACAACCGCTCCAGCCTATCAATAAGCGGGAAATATCGAAGTATCTTCACAGCTTTCTTGTTGCCTGCAGGAGTCAACTTATACCTTTCTATAAAACATACCGGGCAGGCTTCAAGGTCTTCGAGATCTTTTCCCCAGAAGAGAATACAATCATATCTGCATGCATGGATTTTGATGTAGGAAAGCCCAAGATCTTTCAGGATATGTCACACCTTATGATGAGTGGTAGGAAGACGATGACCGGGTGGCAGTAGCGAAGCAGTCCACTTCAACCAAGAATCAACAGCTTTGACAGACATTTTGTTCTCCATTTTGAGCTGTATCACTCCCATCACACTTTCAAGAACAGTCTTACTACAACCGTCGTACAACGGAGTCTGTTGCAATGCAATCAGGTTGTTGTACTTGTCCATACCGCTTGTGTTGACATGAGCTCCAGGTAATGGCTCGACTGGCTAAATATGGGGGAAGCCCTCAACGACGGGAGGGACATTTGGTGCTTCATCAGCAAATACACCGCTCTCATGAGGAAACATATCATTGATTAACATCGATATTGGATCATAGGATGAACTGCCCCTCTTAGCAAAATCTCCATGATCATAGCGTGGACTGTCATTACCAAATTGTCCATGATCATGCGGACCTGCTAACGATGTTTCATCGTGATAATTCCAACAAGTGTACTTTTCCCAAAACCCGTATTTACTCAGGTGCTTCTGGACTTTATCAATGGGAAAACGAAATCGATCGCTGAAACACTTACATTCTTTACACGGGCAATAATGAAGTGTAGTGTCTCCACAATTAGCCTTCACAAAATTCACAAAACTCCTAATTCCTTGGTGATATCTGACATCCCATCTTTCGAGGCTCATCCAACTCTTGTCCATCCTGAAAATTCTAACAAATTTACGTATTATATATACACACATTCACTACGTACTAATAATCGACGCGATATCTCAATTCAACTCTAATTAAATCAACACATGCATGCATATATATATATATATCGATCGATCTAATCTCTGTATTCAATTCAGTACTCGATGATGGTATTCTTCTTTTTTCAGTTCAAAATGTATTTGACTAGGTAGGAGGCCCTCTTAAGCCTGACTCCGATAGCACTACGATAATACCAATCGTTGATTCAGACACAAGATAAGATTAACTACAAGCAGTTTTCTCGTTTCGGTGACATCAACAACATTTCATATCTCACGAACTGGATTTGATCAACACACACATATATATATACATATATACACATATACGTATATATACGCGCGTACCTATATATATATAGCTTCCCGAGTGATCGAGTTTTCGACGCGCGCCTTAATTTTGATAATACCGAAGGATCGATTTCAGAGTGTTTTCCTAGCTTCTTTCGATTTCACCGGATTTTTTTTGATCAAAATGAATGACCTCCTGCGATTTACATCTAATATAAGAGGCATTGCCGGCGATTCATTAAATCGCCGGAAATGGAGACATTACCGGCGACTTTACGCAGGAAAATCGCCGGTAATGTTTCAAAACATTACCGGCAACTCCAACCGTCGCCGACAATGTCAAGCCGAACATTTCCGACGAAATTCTCGCCGGAAAATCGCCGGAAATGTTCGGCTTGACATTGCCGGCGACGGTTGGAATCGCCGGTAATGTTTTGAAACATTACCGGCGATTTTCCGGCGACATTACCGGCGACGGAGTAAGTCGCCGGTAATGATGAACATTACCGGCGACTTTTCCGGTCGCCGGCCTTGTCTCCGGTAATCTCGCCGGTAATGATGACAAATGTGGTAGTGCTAAGGAGGTTGTATTTTAAATAGGAAAGCTATAACGTTTTCTTTTCTGACTTGAATTTGGATTTCTTCCACCAGAGGTCTTTTGGCTTCTAAAGTTTGTTTATCTGCTAGAGTCCATGTTTTTGTGACTTCATTGGTTACATTTATTTTCCTGGAGTTTTGATCTAAGTACCAATCAAAGAAAAACATGTTAACCTTATTTTTGTTTAAAAAGGCATAATAATTTTCTTGGATTTCATCTCTTTCTTTTTTATTAAAAGTTTGAAGAAAAGTTGTACGCTTGAACTTATTCTTTTCTGAATAAAAATCTTCTCTTAAATAATCTTTATCAATTTCAAATTGTTTAGAGATTGTGAAAATTTGAGGGTCTTTTATTTCTTTTGCAGCCATAGGAGATTGAGTAGAAGATGCTTGTCTTGTAGAATACAAAAGTTTTGGTATTGTGGATGATTCATCGAGTTCTTGAAGTTTGAAATTTCTAAGGCTTCTTTCTGCTTCTAAAACAGTCAGAATTGAAGATGATGACCTTTTATAACTTGAAAATTGTCTTAGTAAATTGTTTCTATTTTCATTTATAAATCATATACCTACACTCCCATCTGGGTGCTGAGATATATAATCAATTTGTTGATTTTGAATTTGTAGTGGGGGAATAGCTTCATCAAGCTTTCATTATGAGGCAAATTCTATATTAGTCCATTTAATCATTTTTTGTATTACTACGTTTATGCTTGTCACATGTTTCTCAAGCAAAAGGGTTTGTCCTTTATAGTTTAAATGTTTTGCTTTTGAATGTATTAAAGTTGTCATGTCTTTGTAGTAAACTCTATAAATGACTGGCAGAGGTTGTTCACCTGGAGACATGTCATAACCATGAGTTTTGACATTTAAGGTCAAGGCTTTTTGGATTCTAGTATCAGTGAGTGATATAGGAAAATTTGAAAAACATTCAAAATGAATTAGACCATTATAAAGACTAGACTTAACTAGTCCAAGATTGGAGTCTTCAAAGTTTCTGTGTCTAAAGTCACGAAGTGCGACAAAGACAGAAGTCTGGAAACGATTTCTAGTTAAAGGTTGGATTCGTATTTGAACTAATCATATATATAAATATCTGTATTTTTCTTTCATATGTGCTCTTATTATGTCTGGAGTAAATAATTGAATATTTTGTGTGTTCGAACCGATTGCTATAGTTTGTTCTTGGGTTTTGATAGAATATTTGGTTTTGAATTCAAAGGTTCCTACTTTATATATTGCATTATAATTTTTCTTTAGGAGTTTCCAACTTCCTATGCTTTCTGTTAAACTTCGTGAAGACCATTCTTCACTGTTCAACATAGATTCTGAAACACTACTTATTATCGAAGACAACAGATTTCGAAAAGTTTTTAGGAAACAAACTTACTTCTCAAGTTGAAGATCTAGACAGGGCACTCTTGCTGACCAACAGTGTCATTGTGCCTCTTAGCATCTTACTTCTGGGACCACAAGTTGCTACTTCCTCCAAGTTTACTTTCTAAGGTTTGGGTTAATGTCTCTAAATCTCTCTCAGCCTTTTGGCTCTGTTACTAGAGACGTATCCCAGGTATGGATAATATTTGGAGATTAGTATGAAATTAGGAAATAATTTTTATTTAAAAAATAATAAAAACAACATTTGGAAAATAGTAAAACAATTTGATATATAATTGTTAATTAAGATAATAATATTTTTGATTTGTGCAATAATTTCTTTGTAAATACAAATGAATTTGGGTGTCATAATGGAAACTTAATAAAAATACCTCTGCAAACTTGATATTTTTATTGAAGATTTTCAATTGGATATAAGATATAAATTTCAACGCCAAAGTCTATCATCTAAAGAAGCTCTGTCTAAACATTGAAACTTTGAGCGGCTTTTATAGCCGGTGTACAAGAGTATTACAATAATGTTCATAAACATAATCATACCACTCGAAAACTTTTGAACTTTGTCTTGGACTCCAAAGTGACATTGGTGGAGAATCTAAACTATTTCCTTTTTGAAATTGTAGACAAGGACAAGAGACTTGAACTTAAAGGAGAATTGGCACTTGTAGACCTTTTGAAATTTTCTGGAGCATTGATGAGTCATTTGGTAGTTGTAGACTTGAATAATTTCTTCTTTTGAAAATCTGCTGCATCTTAGGGAATCTTGGACAACTGTACAAACTAGAAATCGTCGACATAGGCTGCATCTGGATCATGATTTATAAATTGGGATGACTGGGCTTCATCAATGATGTCATCATCTTCATTATCATCATTTGATATTTGAGATAGGTCCTCTTGGAGATTTCGAGAGTATTCTCTACAAGATGAAACGCCTGCAAGCTGGCTTTGAATTTGTGACTTTTGTACTAAGAATTGGTTGTGTTCTCTTATCTGAGCAGCTGATCCCTTCTTCCAAAATTTGGGATGATCGTTGAACCAAGATAGTAGATAATTTTCTAAAAAGTTTTTAGTATCATTTTTTTCTAAATGTTCTTGCTAGCATCATTTGTTGGTCTTGAGATGGTGGAGACACCGCAATATCACATGATATTATCCAAGCAATATTTAGAAAAGCATAAAACATGAAATTTGCATCAATGGGTTTTGCTGGATTTGTTTCACAATTTTCTTCAAAAAACTTAAATAAAATTTGCATTTGTTGGGGCAGAATGATCTCAGTAGCACCGAAATATTGCCACCAATTTTTAAACCAAGAAGGCATTTTGCATCTGAAATTTTGGCAAAAAAATATAAACAAGGAGTGTTGTTTGTTCCTATTTTGAAGATAAAAAATATTTTGTCAGGCATCTACATAATCCCAGTATGTTATGTGCTTGGAATGAAATTTTGTGAAATTTTTTTGGATGTCATTGGGTGTTGAGCCCAATCCTCTAAGGTTAAATTTTTTTGAATCTGGATCTTTGAATGAGTAATTTGATCATTTTTGTCTTTGTTGTGAGTCACATTAACTGAACTAGTATCGATCAGAATGAATTCATAGAAGGTTTGACTTTTATTTGGATCACTAATAAGGAAATATTGAGGATATGTGATTTTTCTAAGAATTTGATAAGGATCCTTATCATATAATTCTGGCTCAATAATAAGAATTATTTTAGGATATGAGTTGATGTAATAAGAGCACTTGAGTTATTTTTGAGGAACTGGGGGTTTTGGCTGGCTTGTTGAAAATAAATTTGGGGGTTTTGGTAGGCTAAACTGCTCAGCAAATGTTTGAGGAGTATTTGATAAAGGGGTGAAGTTAATTTTTACTAGAACAATTTGACCAAGGATGCTAAAAGTATTTGGAATGGTGACCAGTCTGCTTTGAGTTGTCTCTTTGGAGTCATTGTGTATGACTTTTTTGATGTTGGCTGTGCCTTTTCACTCATTTGTAAAAATTCTCTTGTAAAAAAGTCTGGAAGAGAATTACTTTTTCCTTTAATGAATTCAATATCAAAACCAAAGACTGAAAGAATTGTTTGTCATCCGACAAATATTTGTTTGGATGCAAGATTTTGAATATCTTTTTCTAAAACTGATTTTGTTGTTTTACAATTAATCCTGAATAAAAACTTTTTGTTTAAAAGATTATCTTAAAATTTGTGATACATAGCATTATAAATATTTTTTTTTGATGATATTATAATTTTGTTGAACTAGATTCCATATCCCAAAAGTGAATCTTATTAATTGTTCTGAATTTTCTTTTAAGATCGAATAGATTTAGAATGAATAAGATAGCCTTTTTGATGATAATGCCATGGAATAAAAACTTATGTTATGACAAATGTTGATGACATATATTATTGACGTGATATGACACTAAAGAGTGAGGGCTTGTTTTTTTTGACCTTCCTTTCGAGCACATTTCACATTTTTCTATAGCTAATATGCTTGCATGCTGCTGATCGGTATATTTGAATCTTTAAAAGTGATGTACATCATCATATGGGTCATTGATGTCAAGACAGAAACGTGGGAAATGGGAAATGGGAAAACCACGTTTCTCTGCTGTCAACTACCTGGTGGAACTCATAAAAAAGAAAAAAAAACTTGCTAGTGGAAAAAACGACGTTTCTTTGCTGTCATTGATCTATTAATTGTCAAGTGCCATAGAATAACACCCAACCAGATTAAGATTCGGTCCATAACTCCATATGATAAAATAAAAAATAAGAAGACCACGATCTCTTTGATTATATACATATGCGGTTACCCTAATACGGATGTTCGAATCTGGAGCATGTAGGTAGTGTTCAATTATATGAAAAAACCCCACAGCTAATGGGTGTGTGGGAATACGGAAGAAAAAAATGAGGGTGGAGGTTAATTTTTTATTTCAGTTATTTTTTTGAAATTTATTTTATTTTAGTTTTTTAATTTATTTTAAGGATAATTTGAAAAGTTCAAAACTTAATACCAAAGAGTCAAAGATGAGATTTTCCTTTATTATAGTAAAGATAGTGGGGTTAGTAAGGATCTCTGGATTTTTTTAATAAGTGGCAAATATAATTTGGCTTATGTTTTGTCACATATTTACATATTATATTTCTTGTCTAGATTTTAGATTTTCAAGAATATATCACAAAATTTAATTGTAAGCGTTTAATTATGTGATATATTCTAGATTTTAGATTTTTAAAGATCTAACTAGATGAAATCAATAAATAGAAAATATAATGACTAATTAGGAAGCGTTTATGTTTATACGATGCAAATCATTTTTATGAAAATTCAAACGATCATTAAATTTGATGAATTTTTGCATCAATGATCTACTCACATGTATCTATAAAAGTGAATCAAATTAAAAAAAAATCACATATTTGATTTTCCAATATATGCGGAAAAGGATGGGCAACGTTTTTGACACCGTAGCCACCTCTCACTCAAATCTCCTATGTTCCCAATCTAGTTTCAAATTAATAATCCCCTCATTATCCGCTTCATTTTTATATCCTTGCGTGTTGATTTTGATAAGGGAGAGCGATTTTGCCTCTCCTGAAAAAACTGCCATGGAACTAAGTCATTTGGTTATGGCGCTTGGAGAGGGTGACATGTCCTTCTCTAATGACAAAGTTGCCGAGGAGTGGTTATATGTGGTGGCTCAGGTACATTCGCTCGAGCCATTGGTGGATGAAAAAGGGCAATCGTTCAAGATACGCATGGTTGGGCTAGGGCAGGATCCAGTGTCATCAACTTCATTCGCTTGATCAGCGTATCGATTATAACATAGCCCAGTTCTCATAGCAAGATATTGTCTGCTATGGGTCTCGCTCGCATGGTTTTATTCATGGGCCGACCCCAGAAACGCGTCTTACTATAAGGAGGTGAGTCTGCACATATAAGGCACGTAACCTCATTTCCCAGAGGCGATATGGGATCTCACAGGTTCGTCTTCAAGTTTAATTCGAAGACTAACATACAACAAGTTATCTTGCGCGGGCCCTAATATTTTGACTTGTCCATGGTGGTGGTCGAGAAGTTTAACGGGCTCTCGGATCTGTTGGTGGTACTGGCAACATTGGGCGCTCCTAGGTGGTGGTGAGTTTGGTCATCGATTGCTTTGAGGTAGAAGCTTTCTAGGAAAAATGGTGTCGTCGAATCGAGAATACAATTGAGGTGTTCCGAGAATTTGACCCCCAATTGTTGCATTTTCAGGTCGAAATGGAGATTTAGGTGGTGTTGAATTTTTGCTGTCCTCTTATGGTCAGGCCTCAATTTCGGTTTTATTCATCATATATGTTGATGTGGTGTTGTTTTATGGGAAGGTTAGGGGGTTTTGTTTGGAGTGCGGATTGTTTGTCTATGGTGTGGAGGGTTGTCTTTGTCGGGTGGGATGGTGCTCTCAAGGATTGGTGATGGTAGGGTTCAAGGAAGTTCTTGTACTTGGGAAGGGTCCTAGTTGGGCTATTTTGGCATTGATAGCGCGGCGACGATGTCTGGATGGGCTTTGACTCATGTGAAAGGGTGTTGTGGTTGCCTCTGAATTTTGGGGTAGTGCGGGTTCTGGGCTTCTTTTAGGGGAGTGTAGGATGGAGTTCTTGGAAGCGGTGCATGGGTATAGGGCATTGCAACTAGTGAGTGGTTAGAGAGCCGAGGTGAGGCAAGAGGTTTAGGTTCTAAGCCAGGATGTGAGGGCGGTCTCGCTGCCACCACCACCAATACTATGAGCCAGTTGCGGATGCTCTTGGAGGAGGATATGATTGAGGTGTCTTGATTGGAAAGTTTGAGCCATGTGGCTTATAATACCCCGACTTTTTTATATAATCGTTATTTATGAATAATTTGAGTTCGATTTAGTGGCTGTGATAAATAATTTTTACTTTCGATAAATACTGAGAGGTCTTGGGTTGACTTTTTATTGAATTGATAGAGTTGGTTGACTTTAGATGGACGTCATAGAATTTGTAGAGACAAGTTCGTAGATGCGAGAAATGTCGAAAATGGAGTTATGATGTAAAAGTTTGTCGAGAATTACTTTTAGTAAATGGACAATTATAAATAGGACTTTCCTGTTGTGGAAAGTAACACTACCAGAATAAGTACTATAGCCGATGAAATGAAGAAAAACAGGCCGACGACTTTGTTTGTCGTCAGCTATACTATAGTATAGCCAATGAAAAAAATGGTTTGTCGGCTATAGTTTTCGGTTGTCGGCTATAGTATTATAGTCAACGAAGAAAAAAAAAGTCGTCGGTGTTTGTCAAGGGAAAACCGTTGGCTATAGTTTGACTAAAGCCGACGAATTTTTCGACTAAAGTCAATGACATATTTAACTATAGCCGACAATATTATTAAGTCGTCGGCTATAGTTCTTTATTACAGATTTGGGCAGCAGCTCAATCATTCAAAAAAATTCTGTGAGAAAAACACAAAACGCTCTCAAATCGTTGGGTGTTGTCGAAAGTTGACCAAAATGAGTTCGTGAAGCTATATCCCGCTACATATATATAGGTACGTACATATATGTGTGTTGATTGTTGATTTAGAGTTGATTGTTGATTTTGAGTTAAATTCAATGAATATAGATATATATATATATATATAATTATATGTTAATTGTTGATATATAGTATGCATGTGTGTGTGTGTGTGTGTGTGTGTGTGTGTGTGTGTGTGTGTTAGTTTGTAATTAAGGAGTAGAAGAATTAATGTAATTATTTTTGTAGTTTAAAGATCGATATATATAGATATAATAACGAATTTTAATTGGTGCATGTATATATATACAGTTGGAATTTTTAGGATGGACAAGAGTTGGATTTGCCTTCCAAAATGATATCAAAGATATGGCATTGGAATGTTGAGTTTTGTGAAATATGTGAAGGCTAATGCTAACGGGAATACAATTTATTTTTGCCTGTGCGAAATGTCAATGTCGTAGCGATTTGTATCCTTTTTCCATTGATATAGTATGGGAGCACCTGAAGAAAAACAGGTTTTGGGATAAGTACACATGTTGAATTTATCACGGTGAAACATCATCAGCGGGTCAGCATGATCATGGGCAATTTGTTGAGAGGGCCAGTACATCCAATGATCCAACAATGAGGTTGATCAACAATGTTTTCAACAGACATCCAATTTGTTTCTTTATGAGAACGGTGTATTTGCTCAAGCACAAGATATCACTCCTGCCGTTGAGGGTTTCCCTCCTATTGAGCCAGTCTAGCAATTACCTAGAGCTGTCAACAATACTCGTATTGACAAGTACAACAAGCTGATTATTTTTCAACATACCCCGTTTGTACAACGGGTGTAATAAAACTATTTTTGAAAGTGTCATGGGAGTAATGAAGGTTAAAGTGGAGAACAAATTGAGTGTCAAAGTTGTTGATGATTATCTGGCATTGACTACTTCGATGCTGCCCCTGGTCATGGAAAGGTACGTACGACTCAACATCTAAATTTTTACTCTGTTTTTATATAATTATATTTTTCAATAATCATCATGCACTTTGCAATTTGGTAGACAATTGGGGTACTACAAAGACTATGTGGCTAATAAATCCGCACCTGAAAGGTGTATAGCTGAAACATATATTGCGCACGAGTGCGTAACGTACACCAAGTTGTATTTGGGAGCATTGAAGGACCCTCCACAACATATGTCGATAGATGAATCACAATTCAATCTTTCTATCCTCTCCAATGATATTGAAGTATATGGACAGTTGCTGAAGTCGTAGCAGTTAGAACCATATAAGCTAGTCATTTCCCATTGGTGGGTATTGATTAAATGTCCAGAAGTTCAATACTGAAAAAACATCCATCTTTACTGCCCTGCGGTTACCGGTGATCTTGAGTACCACAATAGAGAGTTTGCAAATTATTTTGGCGGCTGGGTATGTCTATATATATATATTTACTTATATATATAAAAATTAATTTCAATGTTCATATTTAAGTTAATGGTTGCGATTTTTTTTCCAAATGAACCATGTACATTTTGATGGTGACCCACACTGGTCACACAAATTGAGGTTTTTGGTGATGAAGTCGATAACTTCAAGAGTTTATTTGATATGTAAGGTCAATGGCGTGCAATTTATATGTCAACATAGAGACGACAGATGGAGAACACAAAATTCTGGGGTACAGGTGCATGGTGGGCAGAATGAAATTGACTATTACGATGTTCTCCATTTAGTGGTTGAACAAATTTATGGGGAAGACATGACAATGCACTTGTTTAAGTGTAGATAGTTTGATACTAACCCTGGGAATACAAGGACTGATCAGTACGGTCTTTTTTTGGTGAATACTGCTACAAGCTGGTATGAAGATGACCATTTTATTTTTGCCAAATCGGTAAAACAAGTGTTTTATCTTGATGATCTTGTGCACAAAGGCGCATAGATAGTAGTTAACCATGTTGTTCCTAGAAATATATACAGTGCTGCTACACTTAGTGAAGCTTTAAATAATGAAGTTACTGCATACCAAAGAGCTGAACGCAATTGGTATTCCTGAATTCTCTACAATTTTCCTTAATAATGTGAGACCGAGTAGTGTGGTTTGACTTCCTCGAGGAGCGGCACATATTACCATAAATTAGCTCAGACACCGAGGAAGACTCAAATGATGATTCTGATTATGAGTCTTAGTTAAACATGAATTTGTATTGAACGTGTTTGTTGGTCATGAGTCTGTTTTTGTAAAGTATTTTTACACTTCTAAAAATAGCGATTCTGATTATGTTCTTTAATTAGTTAAACAGGTAATTGTGGGAAACATATTTTCACATGAGACTAATTTTTCAAAAAAAATTCACTTTAACCAACGACATTTGACTTATGTCGTCGGGTATAGTTAGAACCTCTCAAGATCTTCAACTACTTCAGCAGA
Source organism: Geum urbanum (assembly GCA_946800695.1). Classification (NCBI taxonomy): domain Eukaryota; kingdom Viridiplantae; phylum Streptophyta; class Magnoliopsida; order Rosales; family Rosaceae; genus Geum; species Geum urbanum. The sequence goes on from OX327013.1 coordinate 3,381,720, forward strand.
CGCCACAGCAGGATGTAGTGGCCCACTGACCCACCTGCACGAGGCCGCTCTTCAATGAAGGTGACACCCCCATGTCCTTAACGGACGGCTCTACGGGTCCCTTTGATTCAATTTTTCGTATGCCACCCATTTCCCGGCCAGCGCCTCCTCCCTCTATGGCTCAAGCTCCGTCGGCCTCGCATGATGGTGCTTCAGGTAGTTCCTCTATATGGCACGTGGTCTGCCGCCTCATCTCTTCTTGCCCCAGACGATACCTGCCATACCTGCTCTTGATTATCGGGGAGTGCCTATTCTATGAAAACTTGATTTCACTACCCTGAAAGAAGCATACTTCTATGCGCCGTTTGATACACCTCTATATAGTGCGAGGGTAATGATAACATCGACGTCAGAATCGGGTAAAGATTAGCAAACTTGGTTATTTAATTTTAAACTTATTAATAATTTATATATTATATTGGGTGCTTATGTTTTAATCTTTTTACATTATCTTAGCCGACACCGACTCCGGAAGCAACGAGAAAAATACCAGAGGCCCCGTCACCGGCAAGCTACTTGACAGGGCGGTAAAGGAAAGTGGGAAAGTGGTCATAGAGATCAATTCGAATGGAGAGGTAATTTTGGGAAAGAATACGTGTAAGTATGCCGGCCAAGTAGGAAGTATCATACGGGATAGAGTCCCAATTCTGTGGGGAGAGTGGTCCTCCGTGCCACAGTGTGAACAATGCCTTGTCAATGAGTTCATAATATATTAATTATGTATGCCTATGCTTTATATATTCATTATGTTAAGTCCGAAAAAATATATAAATATTACCATTTATATATATATATATATTGTACCTGTGGTTTATTGTGCCGGATGAGCTCAAATGCACGTGGGCAAATGACGTGCAAGGAAGAAGGTGATGGGATCCGAGTTATATTTTGTTGATCATGTATTGTCAATTTCTAACATTTGTGTTGCATATATAGGTACAATAATTGGAAGTGTGAGCTCAAAACGTATTGGAAGAAGCACGGCAACCTCCGTGGGGGTATCCCTAGCGAGTTTATGTTAAGGGAGTACGAGTGACAGTGCCTTGTGGCCCACTTCAACACCCCAAAATTTGAGGTATGAAACATAATACTTGTGTTTACTTGTATCATATTTGGCAAAAATAGTTTCCTAATATTTTTTTGATATATGTTTATCCAACAAGGCCATTTCTGCAATAAACGCGGCCAACCGGGGAAAAAACACGAAGAACCATCATGCTGGTTCTAGATGATTTGCGGGTTGGATGGAGGAAGCAGCCGTCCAACACCCTGAAGTCCGCCCGTTGGTGTATACGATAGAGAACACTCTCAGTTTCTCACGCAAGTCAGGATCTTCCAAGGCTTCTCAGTTACAAGATCAGCTGCGCCAGTAGGCGGAGGAGCATAAGAGGAATATTAAAAAGAGACTTGGAGACGGATGGAGGAGATGAAGCGGGCGAGATTAGCCGAGCCGACTACAATGGCTTCATGGTTTCTGGATTGGACTGCACAGCTTTAGGCTTCTGAAATCCCGATCCTAGCCCCACCTCTGTTTGCTTTCCATGCTCTACAGCCGCAGGAGGATCCGCAAGATCCTAGTAGTCATGCCTATGCTTTGGATAACATAGATTTGGATAACCCTTAATGTAGATGTAATGTGGGTGAATATTTTTTTTTTGATATGGATGTGTTTGTTGGACAATATGTGTTGTTGGCTATTCTATAAATAAAATTGTGCAATTACAGGTTCTTGGAATAGAAATCCAGAATCTGCATTTTTTCTATAGAAATCACCAATTATAGCCGACGACATTAGTCTAACTCGTCGGCTAAAGTGTTTAATAAAACTTCCAGTTTCATACTATAGCCGACGATGTTCATATACTGTAGCCGACTAAATGCTTTTAGACTCGTCGGCTATAGTGTTATTCGGGTCAACCATTTTGACCACCGGGGAAGGTTTGGCTGAGGACATTATTGTCGGCAGAAGTTTTAACATAATACCGACGACATTTTTGTCATTGGGTATAGTCTAAACTAAAGCCGACGACTGCGACAAATTTCGTCGGCTTTACTTTCACTGACGACCTTCTCCCGACGAAGCTAAACCCGATGAAGTGTGGTCGGGGCCAACTATAGCCGACGACATCGTCTAATAGGCCGACGACTTTTGGTCGTTGTCTATAGTCATTATTCTGGTAGTGTAAGTTGCACCCAAAGTGGGTCAACCTTTTCCTAATCTGGTCGCGATGCGACCCGCAAAGCCCATTTAAGGACGAATTGTTCCGACGACAGAGTGCCGGCAAATGGCCACATCTGGTCGCCAAACTGGTCAGAATCAAACGGTCTCACTCTCCTCTTCCTTCTCATACCTTCAATTGCGACATTCATCGCCTGTGAGAATGAAACGATTCGGTGAGTTTTAGGGTTTTCACGGCGAAATCGTAGCTAATGCTAGTGACAACTCTGGCCACCTCCGGTCGAGTTTTGGTAAGTTTTTGAAATCTCTTTCTCCTCTATTGAATGGTGTTTAGAATTTTGGGTTTGCAGGTGTATGAGGAGAGAATCGAATCAATCTCTCCTCGGATTCGTAGTCGATGTTTGGAATCGTCGCTATGACAGTTGCCGGCGGTCTTAGCCGTCTGTGGCGACATGTGGCCGAAAAATATTTTCAAAAACTAGTCGAGTTAAATGTCGTTATGGGTTTGTATTATCGATACGAACATAGTCGTGAGGTTTATTTATTATTTAAGCTTCGCCGACCTAGTGGTGACATGTGTCTCCGCTAGTCGTACTGCGACCGACGAAAAAATTAGGTGTGTCTTATGTCGTTACGACCATTTCGTCGTAACAAGTTTGTCGGATACGTTCTTCGGCAATATTAGTCAAAGTTGATTTCGGATCGAGTACTTCATTTTATTGGTTTCATTATCGATTATTACGATATTTTAAAAGGTCATCAAAAAATGGTATCAGAGCGTGGTTCAAGTCTCGGACTTCGCTTTCATTGTGTTTCATGTTTTAGACCTTAGTTGTGGAAATATGAGTCTAGAAATTTGTGTTCATGTGATTGTCGCATTAACGGAAATATGAGTCTAGAAATTTGTGTTTCATGTTTTAGACCTTAGAAGTGGTTATGCATTGTCGTTGCTGGACTTGAGGTACACGGTTCTTTACTTTACTTTGCATCGTATATATGTATGTATATCGTTAATCGATACATTATCGATATTCATTTATTGATATATTTTAAATATTTGGTTATCGATATATTTTGATAATATATTATTTTATTGTGTTGACATGACCATACATTACAATACAAAAATTGAGACAATTACAAAGTGATAATGAAACGACAACATTGGTTGTCAAATGAATTGAAAACGAGATGATACTACAACAATGAATGAAAATGATACGAGCTAAAACATGATATCGAAACGGAAAAAGAAACGTATCTATCTTATTTAATTTTTGATTGTTTATACAATTTGTACAAATATACGAACTAATTATTTGCATATCGATGCAAATATACGATTGGTGATCAGTTTGACTTGTTTAGAATCCAACGAGATTCATGAAAACTTTGAAATTAAAACATTTACACAATGATTATGATTATGATTACAAATGATAATTATATTATACGAGAAACAAAAAAGTTGATTGTATTATACATATGATTATATATGAGATATATGCATAGGCTCATGGAGCCGCCATGGCAAGGCTTGGTTAATATCATGATTGAGATCCGTTTACGGGTGATATTTAAGTAGGAATTGTGCCTCTCTAGGGTACAAAGACCCAAAATCAATTAGATGGTGTTCTCAATGTAAATTGGTCATTTTGAATGAGATGTTGGGGGTATTTAATTCTATATATCCACAAATCTCATTCGCAGTTATTTGATTATCAAATGTTTATGGGTTTGTCTTTCCTAGGGATGGGAGATTGTAACCGAAAATCAAAAGAAAAAAAAATAGACCCGAACCTGAGCTACGGTCGAAAAAAATCAAACCCAATACAAATTGAACCAAAAAAAAAATCGAGATATTTGGTTCTGTTTAAATTTTTTATTTACCAAAACGAAACCTAACCGAAAAGCTGAAGTATACAAAAAATGGCATTGTTTTAGGTATTATGTAATATATTATATGAAAATATGCAAATTAAAAAATTTAAGCTCCTAAAATTCTAATATTTTTATGCACAATCCTTGTCAAATTCTCTCATAGAAATGAATGAAAATGTTAGGCGACTAAAAAAAGTCTTTTATAGACAACGTTTTAGTTATTTTTTTGAAAAAGTTGGTTTTTATGCATTATGTAAAAAATCAAAAAAATTCAAAAAAAAACCTCGAACCAAACTGAACCGAATAATCACAATTGTTCTTTTAGAAAATGAAAAATTGAACCGTACTAAACTAAAAAAAATATTACGGTTTGATTTTGGTTTTTACTAGGCCTGAGACTTTAGAACTGGGAAGCGCAAAACCAATTCGAATCCAAGCGGACCGACTGATTCGATCCGATTATAAAATTTTAGAGTATAAATTTTTTTAGGAACCGAATCGTATTCAGACAGTTCGATTCAGTTCCGGTTCTTCATTTTTCATTGTACAAGGAACCATTGAGAACTGTCTATTCTCCATATTTTAACTAAATAATAGAATTATATATCATTATATATGAAGGTTTTGTTATTTTTTTTGTCACTCAAAACACCAAGTTGATGATCTTGGGTCATATATTGGGTAGGTCATTTGTTATTTTGTTTAAGTCACTTATATGACTTATTTGATGGTCAACAGATCATGGGTCAACCCTCTTTTATGAAGTTGCATGATATTTTTATTTGTTTAAATCGCTTAATAATAGAACTACGAAATATATTTGTATGTCGATGTTTATTAGTAAATGTGTTCTGATGAGTATAGACTTATATAAAGTAGAAACAATAATTACATATTTTAGTTCGGTTCCAAATTAAGGATCCGTGGAACCAAATCGGTTCTTGAACCGGTTTGATTCTAAATGGTCCTGCCTTTTAAATATAAGGAAACAAACCGTATATATACCAAACAGAAACGGTTCGATTCCAGTTCCTAAAAATTTTGGTCGGAACCGTTCGACCTGAATCCCTCCCCTGGTCTTGCCATTCTTGAATTGATTTTTCTGGAATGAAGTAGAAAGCGAAGTCAGTAGAAAACTGTGTTACCAAACATCAAAATTGTAAATTACAAGAATCTCAAATCATGATATGTAAATTACATCATTTATAATTTCCAAGTATTACAATTTCACCATCCAGACACAGCTTTAATCTTTCTATAATACTCTTAACTTTAATACTATTTCTAAAATTTCACACTTTTTCTTTTTCTCTCTTTCCATATTTTCTCTATTTGCTCTTATCTTTCCTAATTAATATCTTGATTATATATATATTTTTATTATATTCATTGAACTCGATAAAAAAAATATCAATAATAATTTATAAAAAAGTTGTTGGAGTTGGAAGATAAATAAACTGTTGGAGTTGGAAGTAAAATATTTTAAATATTTCAACTTTTATTTCTCTATAATAAATAATTTATAAAAAAGTTGTTGGAGATGCAAAGATGTTAATTAGCTGACCAACGGATGTGAAACTTAATTCGAGCAATCTTGCCAACTGCTCCCTTTGTTTTATATCATTTGAACACATTCATGTAAGTAAAATTCGTAAGTAAAACTGATGACAAATTATAGATAAGTAAACATCAATTTGACCTTATGTACTTCAAGAATTTAAAACTGGGGGACAAAAGTGAGTACCATTATATGAGCTCTGTTAATTTCTAAGTTATTGATCGACAGTGGTGGCACGCAGAGCCACACAAATGTACCTTGCTCACTTAGCGAGGGCGGATAAGTGCTGGAATGCCCACCTTTTTTCGATCTCATTTCAGGAGCCTGATCTAAAATCTCCTACAAAAATCAATACATGTGGACTTTTGTGACAAGTACATGACAGTTATTCAGGTTTTTTTTTATACAGTAAGTTATTTAGGATTGAAGTTGTAGGTTTTGGTGGTGTCGCTAAAACAAGTTCTCTTCCAAACTTTTTGTAACAAAGAAAAGGAAGAGAAAGTGTTCCCAAGAGCAAGAAACCCTAACAAAAAAAGACAATTGACACTATTGAGGAAGAGATCCGAGGCGACGACGTTTTATGGTCGCCTCGGATCATTTTTTGGTCGCCTCGATGAGATGTGACCAAGTCTTTGTCGCCAACGCCACGTTACCTGAAATTGATCCCTTCACTATTGGGGCGACGAAGATTGATAAAACTTCATCCATTCATTTTAACTGACACGACAAAGGAAATCTTCGTCGCTTCGAATTTGTGCCGCGAAGATAGGAGTTGTCGCTCCTCTGTTTGAGCGACCAACATTGGTGAAAGTGGGGCGACCAAGAGCAACAATCTAAGCGACGAAGATTGATCAATCTTCGTCACCTCATTTACACTGAAGCGACGAAGATTGATCAATCTTCGTCACCTCATTTACACTGAAGCGACGAAATTTGATCAATCTTCGTCACCTCATTTACACAGATTCGACGAAGATTGATCAATCTTCGTCGCTCCATTTGGTGACAGGGAAAAAAAAATAAATATTAACGTACCAAGTTACGACAGTTTACAATTTCAAAGCACAATATATGATAAACGAACTCATTCAACCACAAATCAAGTCATATAGAAAAATAAACCACAAATCAAAACGTACACAGTTTATACAAACCCTAAATACTATTGTTCAAAAGTAGACTCATGGTCGGGGACGGCGTTTCAGCTGGATTGCGTGCCAGGAGCAGGTGGAGGAACTGGAGCTTGTTGACTCCCAGCTTGGATCGATCGCATGAAGGCCTCCATTTGTTGCACCCTTTGAGCGAGGTCATTATAATCATTTCTGGATTTGCGCGCCTCCTCTTTGGCTTCAGCGACCTCCCTTTTCAGGGATTGGGTTTCCTCTACATTGCCTGTCACCCGGGCCCCTCCTCTAGGTTTGGGGTCGCGTGTGACTGCGTGCCCCACCCCTGTCACGTCGAACAAGAACAAATAAATATGTTTGAATAGTACACAAAAAGCGAGCAAAACGTAAATCGAGATAAACGACCACAGATTTTATAGTATTACCTCTTATAGAGCTCCCGGACCTTGAACCCACCTCTTCCTCTATGATATTTATTTGTGTATCAAGAGGAAGAGGATGGTCTCAGGAAACCACATCGCCGTCAGCATCACCCGCTGCACTATCTTGTTGCGACAAGACTTCGTCGAGCCTTCGATTCACTGCCGCCTGCTCAATTAAAATATATTAATTAAATAATATTACAATATGGTAAACAAAAATAATTGTAATAATGTAACGTAACATATTTTCGCTCACCACTTTCTCAGCCGCATTCTTGTCCGGCTGGTATACGTCAATCCAAGTCTGGACGGCCGGCGCTCTATGACCCTCCTTCTCCAACACCTCGCTTCGGTATGAGAGGGCGAGGGATCCCGAATGGTGGTTGAGTTGCTGCTCCTTGTTTTTGTTTCGGTTTCCTCGATTTCGTTCACACAGTTTCTGGCACACAAAATAATCATTTAAAAATAAGAATAGATAAACATGTAAATTTTAAATCGTTGGTGAAAAATTGTGCGGTTAGTTTATGAAGCTTACCAGGTAAGCAGGGTCTTCGAAGTGGCCTTTTAACCACGCCCATTCTTCTTCCCTCCCTAGGAACTCGGTAGGAGTCTCTTAGCTGACGTGGAGATAATGCTGATGGCAATAATGCTTCCAATCCTTATAGATTGTTTGCGCTGTCGCATCAATAAAGTTCCACATCTCCACATCGGTCGCCGGAATGTCATAGTTCGTCTAGCACAAAAATTTTAAATGTGTTAATTAAAAGTTATAATTACATAAACCGTAAAGTAACAAACTAAGCTAAGCGCAGTAAGTATACCTCAATACCGGTATTGATGACGTTGCGTTGCACATCATTAAGTGACAAAAAGGTAGGCGCAAGCATTGGAACTTTGCTGTGTATGATGCTACCAATGTCTCGGGACATCAGACTTCTAAACTCTCTCGTCGCAGCCCCCCGATGCCTCGTAGAGTATTCCACCTTTAGTCGCTTATTGTTGTTCATCCGGACGAGGTACTCAGTCTTTGTCCCGACAATGACCCCGCGCTGCGCCGTCGTCACGTTTCCGGTTGCCATGTCCACCATGTCTGGGAGTTTGGTCTTCTTACATCGGATGCTGAGGGCAGGAGGGCGCTCTGAAGCAGTAGTGGTGTCGCTGTTTTCCACTAATGGAATGGTGTCCTCAAGCATTGGGGCCGGCGTGAAACCCCTAAACCCTCCGAATGATGTCCCGACGGGGTCCCGGATTGTCCCGTGGGGCAGCCCGACACGAAAGGACCCGCTCCGCTCAATGCTTGCCCCGCCGCTGTCACTGCCGCTTCACGACGCTGGAGCGCCGCTTTCCTCTTTTGGTGACTTGTACTTCCGGGAGCCATTTTGTTAAAACATTAAAAAAATGTTCATGTAAAACAGAAATGTGCATATACCGAAAACAAAGCAACGTATTCCAAATGCATGCTTGCTTGCTTGTGCTTATATTCCCTCTCATTTTCATTTTCATGTGCCACCTATTCTTTGCCCAAAGACACGTATATTAAACAAGCTATATTTTAGATATACATATATATATATATCAATCTACATATATACATATATATATCAATGCTTGGTGTGCAGTCCTGTTCTCAATATCAATTTCTTCGAGATAGAAGTTGTAATTCGACACTGCTTACTATTGGAAACGGGAAACTAATGGTCAAAATGATAGCTGGGTTGCATGGAAATCAAGAGAAAATATTAGATGGTTTATTTAGGCAGTCCAAAAAAACTAAAGTGGCTGAAGTGCACGTTTTGAATGATCATCCACCTCCTCCTGGTAAGCCTTTGGGCTCAAAAATCCCTTCTAGACTTGTTGGTGATATGTACCAGGTAATAACTGTAAATCACTGCAAAAATAATGTTTACTCGGTCTGTCCAATGAAAATGAGAGTATATATACACAATTTTTATGTTTTAGATATACATATATTTTCAACAACATACAACATGACTCATATCAAGCTATCAACATAGTACAAGTCAACTGAACAACAGTTTCGTGCTGCAGTTTACTCACAGTGGCCACTCTACTTATTAAGTAAACAATCAAGAAGTCCTTGCTCTCTCAAGCACATGCACATCACAGTTTAGCCAACTCCTTAGCCTTAAATCCCACACTCTTGTTTCAATCCGCATAAAAACACATTGAAAAATGTCCTTAAAGAAACATATTGTTGCAAACCGTGGAAAAAAACTAAGCATTAAATCACCGTCTTCCTAGATCAAACTTCCTCGCCCATAATGTTCACAAAATCAAAGTTCAAATCATTCTTCTACGACTAAAGCAAATAATACTAAACTTCCAACGAGAAAACAAAAGCATAAAAGCCGATACCTATTACCATAATGCAAGAAATAAAGCATCAATGTTGAATAAGTATTAACCTAATTACAAATTCTAAGTTCCAAAATTACAAGGACCCAATTCGGCGCTAGTAATAATCGATCTTTTCATTTCTCAAACTAGCTCAGCAATGAATCGAAACGATAATAAAAAACAGCTCAACTGAGTACACACAACACCTCCATTTCAATCGAACAAAAAAAAAGTAAGTGAAGAAGAAGATGTACCTTAGCAGTGTAGGTGATGCTCTCGAGCTGAGAGTTCCAGTTGTCCTCGCACTCGATCAAGCTACCTCTGTAAAGCTCGCCGCTCTTTAGCTCCACCGTAACATGTTACTGCCGCTCGGATTTTGGTCTTGGGTTTTGGACACTGAGGGAGATGATGAGATTCGGGGAGGGTTAGATTAGTGTTCATGGGGAGGGAAATTAGTGTTGTTTAGGGGATTCGACGATGATGATGGGAGCGGAGGCGGAGGAGAAACGAAAAAGAGAGATAAAGTGAGGAAGAAAGAAAAACTGAACCTAGATCTGGAATTATAATCAAGACGAGGCGACGAAGATTGGTTTCTTCGTCGCCTGGACTGACTGAAGCGTCGAAGAACTATTCTTGGTCGCCTCGAACATATGAAGCGACGAAGATTTATTATTGGTCACCTCAAACATATGAAGCGACGAACTTTGATATCTTGGTCGCCTCATTTTGTGTTATTTTTACAAATTCAAAAAATAGAAATAATTTTTTCAAATACATAATGTATAATGTATGCTTTAAAGAAAATACGAATTTAGTTTTCAAATTCATAATAATATTAGTTTAGTCCTCGTCCTCGTCCTCGTATTCGTCTCCTTCTTCATCCAAAAGTAATTGAAGATCTTGGTAAAATTGTATCACCGTGGGAGTGTCCTCTTGGTAAGGCTCGAATATATGATCTTCTGTACGTGATATGTTTTAATCTATGGCAAGTACTTCAGCACTGTAGACATTGCGGTGCGACATTTCTTGTACTACCTTCCAAGTACCACCGGCCTTTGGATCGTCCATGTAGAATACTTGTTTTGCTTTGGTTGCAATTATGAAGGGTGAATCCTCATAGTAACTGTTGTTTGTATCCACTGATATTAGTCCATGATATGTTATAACGGTGTCAAGATCGTCCTCGTCGTCGGAGTTGTGCCATGTGCACTTAAACAACACCACTGGCATACGGCCTACATATAATACTTCGACCACGTAGTTAACATGGCCGTAGAACTTGGATGAACCCATGTCTATCATGACACCGCTGTTTTGAGTCACGGTTCTTTGATCCCTATCAAACGAGGTGAACTTGACACCATTCACATAACACGACTTATAAACCCGGAATTGCTGAGGTCGTTGAGCTAATGACTTTATTCCTGCAACCAAGCTCTGGTCCAAGTTTTTTTTCTTAAGGGACACCTGAGAGATAAGTGTTAGATAAGTGAAATATAAGTGTTATAAACCCTTAAATAACCTTACAACAATTAATAGTTGGATGTACCCATGTTAAGAACTATCGAAGAAAACTCCTCCTCCGACGAAGATCGTCGAAATCTTCACCATTTTTAGCCTTGAACCTTCTGAGATGTTCTTCTAGGTAAGGTTTGACTTCGTCTGTTTCCACCAAGACTTGCCAGTGAGTCTCAGTAGTCTCTGCCTCAGTCAACCTGAACTGGCAACGAGTCTCAATAATATCTGGTCTTACTAAGAGTGAAACACAGTTGATATTCCACTCTGAGGAAGTGTCAATATCTTCGTTGTCTTTCCGTCTGAGATAAGATTTACAATACGTCACTGACTCATGTACGAGGTACCGTTCAGCAATACTACCTTCCGGGTAACGTGTATTCCTCATAGACTTTTTATATTTTCCTAATTGCCTGCAAAAACACATAGAGGGTTAGTACAATATTTTCCTAATTGCCTACATATTACATAACTAACATAATATTAGCAATGAAAAATATTTTACCTTTCAATTGGATACATCCATGTATAGTGTACTGGACTTGTAAGGAATACTTGTTCGGGTAGATGAACCATAGATGTAAAAAAATGTGGAGGAAACATGAGCTCCAAATTGCAGAGAATCATCACTATCTCAGTTTCCATGTCACGCACAACCTCCTTCTTAAGCTCCCTACTGCATAGTTGACGAAACCAATTTGACAGTGCTATCAATGGCTTCACAACGTTTTCTAGCAGGAACCCTCTGATAACCACTGGAAGAAGACGTTGAAGCAATACATGGCAATCATGCGTCTTCAATCCATAAAACTATGACGGGGAACTCACTTTCACCTTACTTCTCAAACTACCTGCATAACTAAGAGGATACTTAACATCCCTGAACCACTGGAACACATCTTCTAGAGCATCCTTTTTAACTAAAAAGGGTGCATGAGGAACCTTCGCCCTCCCCTCGTCACCCTCTCTTTGCCACTGGTTTTTTTCGCACATTCCTCTTCTTCAAAGCAGCGCAAGCTTTTGGACCATCCTTAAACTTCTTATCAATCGCAAAAATGGTTCCAAGGATGTTGTCACACACATTTTATTCAATGTGCATGACATCTAAGCAATGTCTGATCTTCAACGATGACCAATAAGGCAGCTTCCAAAATATGCTTTCGTGAGTCCAACACTGTCTGTTATTCAGATTGTACGGCACCTTCAAGTCTTCATGTTGGCTAAGAATAGGGTAAACGTGTGACCTAACGTCCTCCAAAATTTCATATCCACTCTTCTGATAGGGTCTTCCGCGAAACTCCACATTCCCGTTAAATGCCTTACTCAATCGCCAAAGGTGGTCTTGGTGGAGCCATTTTCGATGACCTTCATAAACTATCCTCCCACATATATACTCTGAAGTTAGCTCATCTAGACAAATTGGACATGCCTTGTACCCTTTAACCGTTGACCCCGCAAGCATCCCTAAACCAGGAAAGTCGCTGATAGTCCACATCACCGCTGCCTTCATCAAGAATACCTCATTGTCTATTCGATCAAAAGTATGGACTCCAACGACCCATAAATGTATTAGCTCCTCGATCATTGGCTCAATAAGTACACTAAAGCACTTTCTGGGAGATTTAGGGCCTGGAATCAACACTGATAACATGTTATATTCCTTCTTCATGCACATTGACGGTGGTAGATTGTACGACATCACAACAACGGGCCATATACTATGCAAAGTTCCTATTGTTCCGAATGGATTGAAACCTTCTATTGCAACTCCAAGGCGCACATTCCTGCAGTCCCGTGCGAAACCTAGAAAAAATCTTTCAAAATGTTGAAACGCTTCTCCATCAGCTGGGTGGCTGAGTCTACCAGCCACGCATATCCGCTCCCCCAGCCATCGCATATGCTTGGCAGTGTGTGGATACATAAACAAATGCTTCAACTTTGGTGTTAGAGGGAAGTTACGAATCATTTTTTTGGGAATGTCATTCGTATATGGCTTATATCTTCAGAATTACACACTGGACAAATCCTCTCGTTTACAAGCGCCCCCCCTGAACAACACACAGTTAAACTCACACGCATCAATTCTTTCGTAACCGAGTGAAAGATCATTCAAGATTTTTTTAATTCTCGGGTATGAACAGGGAAATGTGTGCCCTTTAGGAAGAAGTTTATTAATGTAAATACATAAAGAGTCAACACTTGTGTCCGACCATCCTTTTTCATTTTTCATTTCCATTGCATCTAATATGGCACTCAAAACAGTTTCCTTACTGCCTTCATATAATGGGGTCTGTGACTCCTTTAATAATCTATCGTACTTTTCATAATCATCGTCTACCATGTCATTGAAGTTCATGCCAGAATTATCTTCCACAAATTGTTGGGGTGCATCTGCATGGTATCCAGGATAATACGGATATGCATAATGTAGAATCTCCAACTGCGGGTTCACTGAAGGACCGGCACCACTAGAAGGACCGACTCTGTCATGAAGCCACTGTCTTCGTTGACTGAGCATTGCCAGTTCATTAGAAACTTCCCCATGAAGGTGCCAGATAGTATAATCCGGACTCAAACCACTGTGTGACAAGTGATGATACATGACATCCATAGTAACCTTGAACGGACCGTTCTTACAACGTTTGCATGGGCAGAAGTGATAATCGGCTCCGTTACTATGTCGCCGGGCAAAATTCATAAACTCGAATATGCCTGTGATGTACCTTGGATCAGCATGAGGATATGTCATCCAAGTTTTTTCTGGGTGTCCTTCCATGTTTCCTGTCAACATAAACAATCAATATGAACAAAGTTACCACGCCACAGTTACGATTCAACCAAAACCCCACACTTCTTCGGCTTATGCCTCCGGGCTGGGTCCTATCCCCTTCCGGGGAACACGACATTTGTCAACTCTCTTGCACCCATATGTTTCAGCTCCAATTTAGGGAAATATCGGCAGCATCTCCCTACAGTTCCCCGAGTGCACACATATCTAAACAACCTAATTTACACTCGGGGAACATTGAAAGGAGACACTGTTGAAACCATATCCCAAAACTGAAACTGAAACCACATGAATAGCAAAAGGATCAACAAAGTCATGTTCACCTAAAGTGTCTAAAAAGGGGACAATTCGAGAATCAACAACTCATCTCGATCAACTAGATGAGTTGTTGATTCTCAAACGGGAGTTCTAAGTTGATAAACACCACAATTATATTTAACCATACACTCAATTTCATGATTAACCCTAATAACACTACTAATTGAGACCAATACACCTAATCTACACTAATCATAAAAAATTTCACTAAATTAAACCGAAGTTCAAACATTATTCATGAACCCATAACATGATTTATCACAATTTAATGATTCAAACACTAAAACTACAACATAAGACCAAATTCAATTCAACATCAAAAATTTCACATAAACTTCATTTTCTCTTCTAAATTAACATGTATTATGGTCATAAAGAGGGTTAAAGAGATACAAATCAGACTAACCTTACTTAAGAATCAAATGAATGGCAATAACAACCTTCTTTCTCAATTTCCTCAAATTTCTCCCAAAATCGCACAAGAACAGCTCCAGAACGCGAATGAACTATTTTCCCAAAATTTCAACTTTATGAAGGGTTTGACTTTAAGAAGGAGAGCAGATTCAGTTTTAAAAAAATTGGGACGACGAAGATTGATCAATTTTCGTCGCCCCAATTTTTTTCGAGGCGACCAAGAATATCTTCGTCACTTGGAATGTAAAAAAGTGGTCGTCTCATGGTATTGAAGCGACCAAGATCAATCTTCGTCGCCTCAGTGAGTTGAAGCGACGTAAGTAATTTCTGAGGCTACCATTCCATTCTTCGTCGCTTCATTTAGATTGAGGCGACAAAGAAACTTAACTTCGTCGCTCCAAAGCTCTCCTCCAGTAGTGTGAGGCATTTGTACGTACCTAAATCTGTCCAAATTGAGGTATTTGTATTTTGATCAACATAATATGTAGTTATATGTGAAATTTCTCAATTGCTTGTTGAACAACAAAAGTATACATTTTTAGTTAAATATATATACCTCTAGCAGTCCTTGTCGAAACAATTGTGACAAGTCAGGCACCTATTGACATCTATATCTCGACTTAGTTAGAGCATCTTCAATATTTTTTGTAAATTTTTTTATTATATAAGATAAAAACACATAACTTATAAAATAAAATGATTCTAACTCCAACAACTCTTTTATTCTACTATACAAAATTAAATATTTTATTGTATAATTGAATGAATCCATATAAATATTATATATCAAACTCAAAATTCTATGTTAAAACTTGCTATTTTGAGGAGAGAGAATGAATTATAGTAGGTGAGCAATAAGTTTTAGAGGTTTTCTGGAGAATATACAAGTATTGATAATTCGATCTATAGATATAGGGATTCTTCATATATTTTTTCCATTTATATGGGATACAAGATAATTAACAAAAATTAATAGAATTAAAATATATATTTTTTAAATTAATAATTCTTTTGATATTATGAGAATTATTAAAAATATTCTGTAATTAAATATGTATATGCATGTCGGGGCCGTTGAAAATGGAAAAAATAATTTAAATCGAAACAACTAGATTTTATTATGTACAGTACTATTAGAGGTCATGACAATAACAAAATTAGATTGTCATGATGTAGATTAATCATCTGATCGAATATTACTAAGGCTATGAGTCTTATTCAATATAAATGTGACAGATCAAGAATTTTCTGGTGCTGAAGCAACTAGCTCAGAAGATAACAACTAGCTCACGGAGCTAGTTTTCCATCACATAATCGTTTAGTTATCGGTCATTTAAACTACTGTTTTCGTCTAGCTATCAAGAGTACGTTAGAAGATAACAAAAAATATGCGAAAACGATATATTATATTAAAACATGCATACAATTAAAGAAATTACTTTAGTGTTCTAACACAATTTATAATAAAAAAATATATTTATAAAATAAAAACTACTTCAGTGCCTTAACACAATTTACAATAAAAATATATATTTATAAAATAACTATAAAATTATAAACTAATTTATTATCAAACCTAAATAAATAAATTTTTATTTAAAATTTAAAATTTAATCTTGATCATTCTTTTTTTTAATTTGATTTAACACAATCGTAAAATAAAAAATTGCTTATTTAGGTTTAGTATTGTTCCTTATGAGAAAACTAAACTTGATATTACAACCTTAAAAAATAAATTAGTTTACCATTTTGTGATTATTTTATAAACATGTATTTTATTGTAAATTGTGTTAACACACTGAAATAGTGTCTTGTAATTAATTAACAGAGAGTTGCTTAATTAAAAAGCTACGAATTTCTTCCGTCATGGCTGCGTTTGCAAGGGAAGATTATGACGCATGCATGTTGTAGGCACAACGCACCTCTGTGCCTTTTCTTGAATTCCCGGGTCGATCGAGTCGGCTCGATCAAATTCATCTTATCAAAGTCAATATTATCACTTCTCATGTATTCTTCAATTACTTATCTAAACACGGCATAATTAATATAACTGGATCATTTTACAAACTAATGTGGTAACTTATAGTTCGAAATGAGAAATCTCTATCTACTGATTAGGGAAGACTACATTGCCAATTATAATACATCTCACAACGTAAGTATTAGATAATGTACATACCGTTTGAGTTCAAAATATCTCCTGACGAGAGATCCTTTCGTAAACCGTCTTTTTATTGGCTTCAGATAGTTTGACCGCAGGTGCCGGTTTATCTTGTACGTGCTTCATGTGCTGGAGTGCCACTGTTTCTCAACGGAATATGAAATGTAAAGCTGTCTGACTTCTTGATAAGCGATTAAGACAAGGAGAGCACCAACCTTACCTGAATAGGTCCTTCTCGCTTAGTAACCTAGGACTTGGGGTTTTTGTGTCTCTAGCAGAGCCCTAGAAATCGATACCTCACACTACCCTTTATGAGTGCAAAGCAGAGCAACTTCTTTGACGATGTGTTGAGAACACTGCTTCCTTGGATATCCAAAATCTCACTCGATATGTAACAAGCTCTTCAACCTTCCAGTCGTGTTGCTTCATTTGATCGCGATACTCTCACTCAATCGGTGACAAGCACTTTGATCGTCTGGTTGCAAAGATAGAAGAATCTCTTGACGAGATGTCTAAGTGTACTTGCTTATAGCAAATGTTTTGTATTTGATCGGGGGCCCTTTCTCAAATGCTCTTACTCTCCTTATATAATGCTCAGTAGTAGTCTTTCAATTCTTTTGAACCTTCTTTGCTCTTTGAACCTCAATATAACTCTAACACCTTTCAGCACACGGGTCTTTTCTTTATATAGTTCTAGTGCTATCACAACTCCTTTAACGAAGGAACCCTAACTGAAATAGAAAAGGTATGATAGACATTAAGCCGCGTGAATCAACTATCTTAAATCCACAGTCCTAAGTTGATCAGAAAACGGACTCTATTATTCCACTTGACCGCTCACCAAGCTTCATTTCTATTCGGGCCACTCGCCAAGACATCGGCTCACTCTAGGCTGCTCGCCAAGACTTCAGCATTTCAAGCCCAATATGAAATATTTATTTCAGGCCTAAACATTGTCCCTCAAGCCTTGAGCTTGAATTACCTATGCAAGCGAAAAGACTTGAATATTACTCGAATGACGCGCTGTTAATCCAAACGGTAACATCACACGCAAGCGCCACGTTACTTAACTCCTCTAAAAAGTTGTGTCACTCGAATGATGTAATATAAAAGCACGAGTCCACATCAACAAAATCTCACTTCCCAACAAGACTCTTTCACTTGCCTTGATTTTAATCTTTCAGCCTTCTTAGCCAAAAGCTAAAACCTTTCATTCTCGCCGCCGTCCGTCTATTCTGATCAGAAAACATGTCTCGACGCAAAGACATCTCCATCCTATACTCAGACCGAAACGTCGAGAAATTCTCCAAAAAGCTCAAAACTGTCGCTAGTCAACAAATCCCAGAGGCCATCATCTCTTTAAATGTCGACCCAAGTGAAGGCACTGGCCTACGTGGCCCCTTTCTGGAAACTTCAATCAATCAAGAACTTTTTCCTCTCCTCCGCCATCCCCTCTACAACTCAGCCCTGATTTTCCAAGAACACCCAAAGGCAGAACCCAGAGAATGGACAAACAAAGATACCCTTTGTTTAATTGGAAAATGGCTAAACCCAAACACAGAAGACCTCGCTTGGTACCAGCACCGTCGCGGACAAGACATTGATTGATGGGAAGCGGTTGTCATTACCCAACTCATTGATTTATGCTTTTCACTCCCTGCTGGTGGCAACAGAGCACCGTTTGCCACAACCATGTACTTTTGGGATTGCACTGGTGGTGATGTGAGCATTACAATCATTGATCTTTATACTCTATTTGGAGTTCCTGCTTTTGAAAACATCTGGCTACACAACCATGTAATTAGGACACTGGCTCAAGCCTCCCTTAGTCGATCTCCCTCCTATTCTTCTTGGGTTAAAAATTTTGTACAAAAGGAGAAAGACACTAACCAAGGAGGCATAGCCTTTTTGGAGTATTGGCTATCTAAGTACATCTTTTGTCCTACTTCTGCCAAGGTCAACAAATGCTGGGCCAACCTTGCCGAACGCCTCTTCAATCGTGAACAACTGGGCTTGGTTGAATCTGTTCTCGCCTACATCTACTACGGTCTGAGGCGAGTCGTTCTTTCAAAGCTCGACCTTAATCAACCAGGACCACTCTGGATGGTCAAGTTCTAGTTGCAGATGTACTTTCCATTCTTTTGCCCTTCAGTAGTCCCTCCTTTTGAAGAGAACAAGCTTCTGGGCCAGACCTTGAAGTCTGCACCAACTAGGACCAAAGCATGGTCCTATCTAGCCTGCTTCAACTACCTCTGCTCGCATAAGGATTTTTCAACTGCGACAGTTGAAGTAATTTTGAATCGTCGTCATCCCGGCAGCCTCGCGAGTGGATTTATGCCCTCGCCAGAACAAAATGACTTTGCGAGGAACATCTTCCTTCAAAGTCAAACGAGCAAGGACCTACCAGTCCCTGATTCTTCGTGCCCCGGGTATGAGCTCTATGCTCCAAACCATTTTTCAAGACAGCTTGGGCATACCCAAGATGCCCCCATGCCCCTCGCTTGTTCTTTGAACAGATATACTCTTTGGCTAGGGTCAGGTCATCCTTCAGCACTTGATATGCAGGATGAACACTTTGGCTTTCCAACGGTGATAATTCCTGAGTTGACAAAGCCACTTGTGATTTCTCGATCGGTCACTGAATCATTCCAAGTGTGGCGTTCCCAGCTTTGGGAAGATATACGACGCATATGACCGCTTGCTCGTTTTGCCAACATCTTCTGCGATTTTGGCAAGAGGTTTACAAATGAAGAAGATTTGGCAGTTGTTGGGAAGCTGTACAAGAACACAAGTAGAACTCCCTGGCCACAGGTATACTTCTTTCATTTAACTTTACCACATGTATTAGCCATTTCTTCATATTGTGTTTGACCCAATTCTTCTTCTTATAATCAATAGTACACCCAAGAAACAGATGTGACTATTGCCTTGCAAGTTCTTAAAAAGAAAAGGTCCAACCCTTTTGGGCAATCAGTAAGTATTGCAAATCCTTTACCCAGAACAATTGCTTCTTCAACTTTCTCACTGAATCGTAACTGGCCCACCTTTCATTAGTCTCATAAACGCAGGAAGACCAACTCCAGGTTTGAAGTGCCCCCAAGTGGTATCTGGACAGCTACGGAGATCAAAAGCAGGGATGGACAAGCTAAGCTTCAAGCCCATGTTTTCCACGCTTACTTTGATCAATGGAGTAACAAAGCCTCTGGGGCAAGCGCCTACTCAGCATTGGTTTTCACTATTGCTTACTGGTTATGTTCAAATTCGGACGTCATGCCCACGGTCTTTGAGTTTAACGACCTCATAGTTCAAGGTTCTTGGGAGTGGCAGAAACTATGCAATGATGAAGTCCTCACCAGCTTCTACCAAGATCAACATTTTGATCTTGAAGTTATTCCGAAGGCCAATATCAGACCCTTTAAGATTTCTTCTGATGACTCCTTCATTGGGTATTTTAACCCAGAGAGGTTTGCAAACCTGAGTGATCTTGCATCATTTGATGAAATATGGGAGAATATCAGCAAGAGCACTAAGCCTCAGGTATACCTAGTGAGTTAGAATGATCACTGCTTTGTCCTCAAAGCTGAAGATGAAGCTTACTATATTATCAACTTACTCAGGGAAAGGCTTTTCGAAGGATCTTGCAAAGCCTATATTTTCAAATTTGATGATTCCAGCATCATTTTTAGAATTGAAGTTCAAGAAATGGGACTGAAAGTCATAAACAGCAGTAAAAAGTGCTGTAAAGACTTCATAACAAGGCTTCTGGCTAGAATCATACTAAGGGAACTCGAGGAAGAAGAAAAGAAAAAGACAGTTGATATTTCTGTTCTATTCTAACGCCTTCAGATTGAATTCCAATCTTGCTTCCTTCCTTTCTCCTCTGGCAAGGGCACCAACTCCCAGAATGACCAAGTCATTCCAGAGTAAGAGACTCAAATTCCTTCCTCGCAAGAGCTCTAAGTCATGGTCGAAGAACCACAGCAGTTGGTTGAAGTCATTTCAGAACCAGAGGACCAAACCCTTCCCTCGCTAGAGCCTGAACTCCGAGCGACTGAAGAACCACAACACTTGTCCCCTGTCCAAGTAAGATTTCAATTTACTTACTTCATTTTGTATGTTAATTTCTTTCGATTGGCCCTTGACATCTTGTATTTCATTTTAGTCCAAACCCGCTCCTCTAAATAGCGACCAAATGATTCGTGATTCACAAGCAAATCCAGAGAAAAAGGCAAGCTTGCAAGGCCAACTTCATTCTTCTGAGCTCTCCACAATGGCCGCCATGGACCAGCCTTCAAGCTTACTACATGTTATCGATGAAGAACCTGAAACTTCTCTTGAAGAAACTACTGCTCCGTCTTCATCAAAGGGACATTCTTCTCAAGCACCCAACCCGTAAGAAGAAATGTTAATCTTGCAAGGGATTTCGACCAAGCTGAGTGCATTGATTTCCCCTTCTGCCATTGATATTGCCCTTCAAAAGATCCTTTATAGTAGTCTGGATCCCCTCGAGACATCAAACGCATTCAAGAACAAGTTAGGAATTTAAAGGCCACGGCCCCTACTGAATTCCTTCATACTAAACCTGATCTTAAGGAAAAAATTCATGAATTTCTAGGTCAAAGTGAAGCTCACCACTGTCTGAAACTTGAAGTTGAACGTAAGAAAGAGGCGGTGGAGACATTGGCTCGCCAAACACAAGAAGAAAATCAACGAATCCAGACCCTTCTGCAAGACACAGCAACTCAGCAAGAAATTCTGGCAGCTAAAGAAACTAAGTTAGTTGCCCTTCAAGCTGAGGTGGACCGCCTACGGTTAAATGCTCACTAAAATCAAGCGTCTGTCTGCCAATTTATGATTAAAGGAGAGAGCCAAGCTCAACTACTGCAAGATGCAGAAGAAGAAGCCACAAGCGCTCTACACATGTATAAAAAATCTTGGCGAGACCTTGAATTTGCAAAAATATTATTGAGGGAAAAAACCCTCCTATTGTAATCGTTGGGCCACAGAGATTAAGCCATTTTCTGTGATGATATTCCAAAACCTCTTAAGTATATATCTTTTTAATTCAAATTTTGGAATCAGTATGTTAGCTGGGCCCCGAACATCCCATTGGGCCTCAGAATTAGGCCTTCCAAGAATTGAAACGACCAAGCTAGTCCCTCTTACAGAACCTAACCGCTCGCCTACCCTGATAATCCGGATTAAATAGACTTTAATTCCAAGCTTGGAATCCATATCATGTCAACCATCAAATCTTCAAAAATACGCTTTACCTGCCCCAAAAATCTTTCATTCATCACGCCTTCTTCTAGGGGTAGATAAACCGTATCATGGCCCAATTTTCATTAGACACGTGTCCTCTATTAACGGGTGCATTTACTCTCGCAAAGCCTTACCGCTACGACTCATTTATATAAAAGATCTATCTCTTCACTGCTTTGTGATCAAACCTTCCAAACTTCTTCGCGAGATGAACTCCCCTTCTTTATGTTTTCTCTGGTTTTCCTATCATGAAAAACCTCCATATAGAACCTACCATATTCCAGACTCTAGATAGTAATATCCATGTCCAAACCTGGACTAGATAGTAATATCTATGTCCAGGTGTTACCTTGGCTGATTCACCCTGATTTTCTACAGGGTGACGAAGCCACAATCCCGAGGAACAACTCACCTCGTCTTCCTCGCAATCACCCGCTCAGTTTCCAGATGCATAGAGCCTGCAAGCCCTGTGGATGTGGCTGCACTGGAGAGGAAGAACAGGGATTTCAACTTGGGAAATGCAACAAACGCCAAGCCTACTTCAAATGGTCTTCTGATTTGCTGAACTAGTTTCCTTGGCGTTTCAAATCCTCTTTTTTTGTATCTTGAGGTTCCTCTTTTCAATGTATGCATATTTGATATGTGAACCCAAGGACTGGCTATCAACTGTTTGAGGATTTGGAAAAACAAACATTATTTATCTTTCTGTTATGTTGCTGATTGTAGTTTGTTTCTCATATAGTATCAGAGCTTAAGGCCGCAAATCCTTTGTATTCTTCTGATTAATGTAATATATTTTTGTTTAAAGCAAAGAGTTCCCTTATGCAAATAATAAATTTATATTGATAAACTCAGATATAGTTTGTACATAACTTGGCCACAGAAGTTGGCAAGTGAGAAATCTTTAATCAGAAAAATAACAATTAAAATTTTGGCCCCAAGCATAGGCTATCTAAAATCTATCCCCAAGTATAGGCTATCTGTATGTAAATAATCCCTGTTTTGCCCCTTTAATTCAAGCAAGCGAGCATTAATGATGAGCATGAATGAACTAGATTAAGCTACCGTTGGAGGGTCTTCATACTCCCACACTGGTTGTATATATTTCTTAAGGAAACGGTCATTAATAGGATTAGCATGGATAGTTCCATCGCGATCTCGTAAACGAACTGCTCCTTTGCCTAAGAGCCGATCAATGATGTATGGTCATTCCCACTTCTCTGACCACTTTTCTCGGCCTCCAGTCTGGCGAGTCATACTTCTCGCCAACAGGCAGTACGACTCGCTAGACCAATTCTCCTTTTGCAAAACTCATACCCCTAGTACATCGGTTATAGGCACGAGCCACCTTTCGTTTCTCAGCACATAAACTGTCGCAAGCATGTATTCTCTTGTTATCTAGGTCTTTAAGCTCCTGCCACATTGCCTGCACATAATCTTCATCGATCGAAGCGTTTTTCTCCGTCACTCTTAAAGATTGGACGTTAATTTCCAAAGGCAGGACTGCATCATGACCGAACATTAATGCATAAGAAGTGGTGCATGTAGGGGTTCTTTTACTTGTCCGATAAGCCCACAAAGTGTTAAATAACTCTTCATGCCACAATCTGGCATTGCTCGCAAGCATTCTTTTAAGGATATGTATGATGATCTTGTTGCTTGCTTCAGCTTGACCGTTGGATTGGGCATAGTATGGAGAAGAATGTAGAAAATGTATTCAAAAATCCTTCATGAGCTCGTCTACATCTCCAGACATGAACGTTGCCCCTCGGTCTAAAACAAAACTCTCAAGAATACCAAACCTGCAAATAATATATTTGAATAAAAATTGACGGATGGCCTTTACTAATGATACTCTGAGAGGTCGAGCTTCAACCCATTTTGTGAAGAAATCAGTAGCCACTATGATGTATTTGTGCCCGTCTGATAAATGAGGATGAATCATTCCAATAAAGTCCAAAGCCCATCCCCGAGCTAGCTAAGGCTTGATTCTAGGCTGTAATGGTATTCTGGACATATGCCTGATTGGACCATGTTTTGACATTCTTCACAACCTTTAGCGAACGTGATGCAATTTTTGAGCATTCCTGGCCAATAATAGCCATATCGTCGTATCAACCATCCCATCTTTGGACCTGTCTGTTGTGCCCCTGCTATCCCAAAATGAACTTCCCTCATTAATCGCTTAGCGTCACGTCCAAAGACACATCCCAAGGATATGCCTTCCTCTCCTCTTCTATACAACTCATCATCTTTGAGTATATAATTAGGAGCTAAAAAATGAATCCGCTTATCTACCGGATTATTAGGATTCTATAGATAAGAAATAATAGCCTGTCTCTAATCCACTTCAATGTGATCGAGGGTAGCAACATACCACTCATTGTTTTCTTCTTGGCGACCAAAGAAAGATGGTAGGGTCCTTCGTTTAACCTTTAATATACGTTCACGTACTCCATCTTGCAAGCTCACCCCCATTGCTAGTTAGGCCAACTCATTTGCTGCATAATTTCTCTCGTGAGGAACATGACTCAACTCAACCTCGGTAAACAAATTGAGCAATTCACAAGCTCGCTTAGCATATGGTTCTAATACTGGTCCAGCCTTATACTTGGTTTCAAGTTGTCGGATCACTAATTGGGAATCTCCGTATATATGCCCATTTGTGATCTCCATATCTAGTAAAAGTTCCAAGCCAATGATAAGGGTCTCGTACTCCGCATGGTTATTTGTGCACCGAAAATCCAACCTGAAAGAATAAGAAAATGTTTAGCCGCGTGGAGAAACCAATGCTACTCCTGCCCCAGCCATAGTACTCGTGCTTAACCCATCAAAGTATAAACACCAATGTGCCAGATCAATACAAGTAAGTTCTAGTTCTGGCCCCTCTCGAACATCCTTCATTGGATGATGAGCCAGGAAATAAGCCATTGCTTAGCCTTTGATTGCTTTCTAGGGAACGTACTGCAAAGAAAATTCTGACAAAGCCAGAATCCACTTTCCAATCCATTCCCTGAGTATGGGTCTCGAAAGCATATATTTCACCAAATCAGTTTGTGCCATTACACACGTGGTGAAAGATAACATGTAGTGCCTAAACTTGCATCCTAAAAAATACAATGCCAGGCACAGTTTTTCCATTGGCGAGTATCTCGTTTAAGGTATGACTGAGATAGAAAATAGCAGGTTCAGTGTCTGATGTGTCGTCTTGAGCTAATAAACTCCCAATAGAAAGATCAGTAGCTGAGATGTACAGCTTGAGAGGAACCCTTGGCCTTGGTGGGACCAAGACTGGCGGGTTTGTCAAATAAGCTTTGATGGTTTCAAAAGCCTCTTGATGGATAGGCTCTCATACAAAGTCTTTCTGATTCTGAAGCTTGAGTAAAGTGGAAAATGGTTGTGTTTTTCCAGCAGCATTGGCAATGAACCGTCGTAAGAAATTGATTTTTCTCAATAAGCACCGTAATTCTTTCTTACTCTTTGGCGGGACTGCATTAAGAACCGCTTCTTTCTTGTCATCCGGTATCTTAATCCCGCGTTGATGAACCAAAAATCCCAGGAAATCTCCTGCTTGGACTCCAAATACACATTTAGCTGGATTCATCTTCAGTTGATGTTGCCTCATCCGAATAAACACTTGCCGCAACTCTTCAATGTGATTAATCCTGCATTTCGTTTTAATTACCACATCATTGATATAGACTTCCATGGTTTTGCCAATAAGGTCATGGAAGATTAAATTTATTGCTCGTTGGTAGGTTGCCTTTGCATTCTTGAGTCCAAACGGCATGTCCACGTACTCAAATACTCCTGCAAATCCTGGGCACCGAAACATAGTCTTATGTCTATCTGCTTTTGCCACTGGGATTTGATGATAACCACCCGTCCCATCCATGAATGATAACATTTCATGACGAGCCACTGAGTCCACCAACAAATCCACTACTGGCATTGGGTATGCATCTTTTGAAGTTGCATTGTTCAAGTCTCTATAGTCAACACAAACTCTCATTTTACCATTCTTTTTCTTGACTTGGACTATGTTGGATAACCACTCATTATATTTGGCTACTCGTATGATCCCTGACTTGAGCATTTTCTCCACTTCTTCTTTGACTAGAATTGCTGTTTCTGTATTCATTCGACGCATATCTTGTTTCACCGGCTTCTTTCCTTCCATGATAGGTAAGTTGTGATAAACCAATTTTAGTGACAGTCCTGGCATGTGGTCATATCTTTTTACAAAACAATCAGCATACTCCTATAGCAATTCAATGAGCCTCAGTCACTTTTCAGTCTCTAAGAAGGTACTAATGGCCACAGAGATTGGCTCTTCGTCGTTCCCAAGTTTGACTTTTTTAATGAGATCTTTGACTTTAGGAGGTATATTATCTAAGGATGCTGCTGCTAATTTGATCTCTTCCTCCTTATTCATGTCATTCAATACATCCTCATCCATGTATTCCAATGCTGCAATCATTGGAACCCTCTCATAGGCTTGACTCTCCATCAAAAAATTGTGGAAGCGTTCATACAAAGAGTAACAAGCCTCGACCTCTATACTGGATAGAGACCTAATCATTGAGGTTGTTTGGATGGTAGCTCAATGGTGTAGGGTCTGCTAGTATCACGGTCTGCTTGAATGATACCTCATTGAACTAGTTCAGAGGCCGTAACACCAAATTGGCGGCCTTTGTTATCGATGCCACATACTTCCAGTGGCATGAGGTCACTGTTGTAATAACTGGCTTCTAAAGAATTAGCAAACACGGAATATGGACGAAGATCGGCGGTAACAATTTCTGCCTCACCAGACTCCATATTCCAAAGTAACATCTACTGATGCAGGGACGAAGGTACACAGTAGCTCCTGTGGATCCAGTCACGCCCAAGAATTGCACTGTATGGAGCTGTGCACTATGCTACAAAGAACGTGTATGTGCCAGTGGCAAGACCAATGTGTACCTGCAGAAAGACAATGCCCAAAGTCTTAGAAATACTACCCTGAAAGTTTCTAACGTTAAGGGTGGTCTCTTGGATAGTAGACTTGGGAACGCTTAATAAGGTCATTGCTTTGACTGTAATGATGTTTACCGCTGCCCCAGAATCCACTAAGAGTTTTTTGATTTGGATCCCCTGGATATCCCCTGTCATATATAACGGCTGCATGTGCATAGCCATGTTCAAGGTAGGCTTTGCAAACATCATTTGTCCCTTGGTTGATGGTGGATCAGTCTTTGATGATTTGGGGAGCGCTGATTGTACTATTCTTTCTGATTCATCTTCTGATGCTACCAAATTATTAACGTCTCCGCTCGAAACTGACTCAACCACTGCTGGCTTGTGTGAAGAAATGACATATTTTGAAGATAAGACGAACACCATGTTTATATTAGTGTACACCTCTTTTACATACTCTTCTGTTTCTTCTTCTTCACCTTCACCATAATCCAACAACTCTTCGTCGTCCTCATTATTGGTATCTTCAGGTTTCTCCTCTTCAAGATCCATGGTTTTAGTGACCTCAAGAGAAGCAACTTGCTGCATCTGATCCTCAGGTATAGGATCTATAGTTATTGGCATGAACATCCCAGAACTTTGTTGTTTATGTGGAGGAAAGGTCTTGTCAAGACTGGCCTTCTTTTGTTCTTCTATAATCAAAGGCTTTGGTTTCTACCATAAAACCTTAGTCTCACTTGCAGTGATATGCCCTTTGACAGGTTCTTTTTCCTGTTGTGGAGTATGGAGTCCCACTGCTTCCATCGCTTCATCATCAAAACTAAGACGTCGTCTCGCTGGTTTACGCTTTGTGACTTCACCACGATGAACCCCATGAATAGGTTCTGGTGTCTTGTCTCTGAACCATAGTTTTGGGTTACGGTCGAAGACACTTGGTCGTTGTGCTTGCACTTTAGGTTCGTGAGACTTCTTCCCAAAAACCACTAAAAGGTTAACTGCAAGAGCATTCAATCATCTTTGCAGCGTTTCTAGGGAACAGACCAACTCTTCTTCCTTGAGCAGACCCATTTCATAAGCCTCTAATGCTCTCTTGGCTTCTCCAAATCGTCGTTGAAGGTTTCGTCTTCTACCTTGGAGTTACCTCGATGGTTTTTCCCTTTTCCTTCACGTACCATACGTTCTCCTTGGTGATGTTTCTAGAAGCTGGTGGAACATATAGCCTAGCGAGCGTGTTAGCTGTTTCTGATTTGGACTTCTTTGCTTCACTGACCTTCTCTGTCTCTCGCAAACGCTTAAGTACTGGGGAACCCCTTTGCCTTACTCTGCATGGGCTACATAGCTGAGGATGATCTGAATGGGAAAATAATTCTGGGAAAACCTTAGCTGCTTTAGCCAATTCTTCATAGGAAATCTTTAACCCGCCCCTAAGCTTACAATGAGCACAAATGGCTACTGGCGACTCTTCATTTGGATCCACCTTTTCTTTCCCTTTATCTGTCCGGACTGGTTGTTTGCTTGGTGAACTCTCACCAATAGTGTGGAGATCGACAGTCTGCTTGCGTTTACTTAGGTTAGCCCCTTGTTAACTCTACCATCCCAACCGTCAATGATACTTTGGTCGCCAAGCTTGGTGAGGGTTCTTTTTCTATCACTATTTCTAACTTGTCCATTACTGAATCCTGAACATTAGATCATTAAAGACATTCGTGGAATGGTGACCTCATCGATGATGGTATCGACAATAAGGTAGACCCCATACATCTTCGGGATATGGGTATGGTATTCCCCAATTGTCGGGAACCACTACTATCCCTGCTTGGAGTAGCTCTTCAAATATCTCATCTCGCCTGAATGCATCATAAGTGATCTCAGCCCGCCTAGATATAACAAACACAATATTGTGTTTAGACCTCTGCCGTGATCTTTTCCGTCTGTGTGTGAGCTCTGGTGCATCGCGAGACAAGGATATTGCTAGGGAAGTAAAGGATATAGCAGGAGGCGGTGGTGCATGAGGATTTTGCAGTTGCCATTCTACCACTCCCTCCGGGCTAACTATAATTACTTCCGAGTTGATCAAACCTTGAATCTTATCTTTCAAGGTCGAACACATTGTTGTTCGATGACCAAACTTATTGTGGAATCTGTAGAAATGCTAGGCTGGTCGTTCATACAGTAAATGTCTCAGTTTGAATACTGGGTAATAAACGATAAGCCTCATTTCATGCAAACGATCCAAGATCTCCTCCACCTTATCCTGTCGGAAAGAATAGGCTAGGAAAATCGATTGATTTTCTTCCTCCGCACCTCCAACATAGCTACCGGTTGACAACTAACCGATATCTATCATATTAACCTGAGGTGATGGGAAGGGTTTTAAATCTACTAATGATACTGCCTTTGTCGCTCCCTCTAGTTCTAGTCTTCCTTCATTGATCCACTTTTGGATCTGATCTTTCAACTTTATGCAGTCCTTCGTAATGTGATTCCATGCTCCATAGAATTTGCAATACTTTTTACCTTTTAACTGCTCGACCGTAAGAAGAGGTTCAAAATCAGCTTTGACAGCTCGCATGTTGTAGAGTTCATCAAGATCTCATAGGCCATGTTAGCATCGTATGTGTATGTTTCGAACTCTGGCTTGGTGAAATCCACTATCGAAAGCTTAATGGGGCCCTTACTCTTTTCAAGCTTGCGGGGTTTCAAAACTTTATTTATCGATAAATCCACAGCTCCCACTTGTTCTCCATCAGAGTCTGAATCCTGGTCGTCTATGTCTTCTATATAAGCCACAGTTTTTGGCTTTGGTCTGTCGTAAGACCTAGCAGTGTATGTTCCCTTGGACGCATTCCTTCTGTTGTCTCATTCTTGCATGGTGCTGTAAGCTTTAGTTACAACTGTGATAAGCTCGTTCAAGGAAAAGTACTTACTATTCCAGAACAGTTGGTGGTACATATCCTCCGAACCATTCTTGGCCATTTCTACTACCTCCTATTTACCTAATGAAGTCTTGCATAGATTGTATTCTGACTGAAAATGGTGCAAAAAGGTGACTGGACTTTCTGTCGTCGATTGGCTTAAGGAAGCCAGCTTTCCTACACTGGTTTCGGGTCTAGCCATTCCAAAGTGATCTATAAACAAAGCCTCCATGTCCTTCCACTCGTTGATAGAGCCTTTTTTCAATCCCGTATACCATACGAGGGACGATCCTGACAAAGATGATCCAAAGACTCTCAACTTGAGTCCATTGTTATCGACAAATTGCCCTAACTGTAGTGTGAAGTATGCTAAATAATTTGCCACATTGGAATCATCATCGCCAGAGAAAGTCTGAAAGGTTTGATGTCAGTAGTACCTTAGCCATTGCCAAGCATCTGGGTCATCTTTTTGCATGGGAGGAAATGGTGTCTCGTATGATTCATACATTTTGGCCAGATGTATGTCGCAGTCATTCATGAACCTGTTTAACCTTTGTTCCCATGCAGGCGTGAAAGAATTTGCTTATCTAATCTTTCTGGCGAGATCAGATACGGATTTTGTTATAGACTCTATGTCTTTGTCTGTCCTTTGAGACAGTGTCGCCGCATGTCGGCGGTATTCATCCAAACTTGTTCCCAAGATTTGCATGATGTCTATCCGTAATTTGTCCTAACCTTCTGCAAGACTCGCTACCTGGGCTCCGATTGCCTCCCCCTCCTCATAATCTCTATGGATTTCTACCCTTAATTCTTGGATTTCGGCTAACGCCGAGTCAATTTTGTCGCCTTGAGTAGTGAGAAGAGTTGCTTGTTGTTTAATCCTTTCACCGAGAGTCGTGTAGTAGTTAGTTTGATGTTCATCGCGCCTAGCCGCGTAAACTAGGTACTCTGGGAACGTGAGTTCTCTGATCTCCGCTTCACTTAAAGATTTAAATGACATGGTTAAGTGATATTCTTTAGCGAAGATAATTTCAACTGCTCGATTACTTAGTGAACGACACCGAGTAGATGTATGTTCACGGTATACCAGTTGTGGATGCTTGCGACACTTAGGGTAATTCTTTCAGTAATGATCCCCTATTGTCACTTAGAGACAAAAAAGATTGTCCCACTGAGCGTGCCAAAATGTTTGAGCTCAAAATATCTCCTGACGAGAGATCCTTTCGTAAACCGTCTCTTTTATTGGCTTCAGATAGTTTGACCGCAGTTGCCGGTTTATCCTGTACATGCTTCGTGTGCTGGCGTGTCATGGTCTCTCAACGGAATATGAAATGTAAAGCTGCCTGACTTCTTGATAAGCGATTAAGACAAGGAGAGCACCAACCTTGCCTGAATGAGTCCTTCTCGCTTAGTAACCTAGGACTTGGGGTTTTTGTGTCTCTAGCAGAGCCATAGAAATCGATACCTCACACTAGCCTTTACGAGTGCAAAGCAGAGCAACTTCTTTGACGATGTGTTGAGAACACTGCTTCCTTGGATATCCGAACTCTCACTCGATATGTGACAAACTCTTCAACCTTCCAGTCGCATTGCTTCATTTGATCATGATACTCTCACTCGATTGGTGACAAGCACTTTGATCGTCTGGTTGCAAAGATAGAATCTCTTGACGAGATGTCTAGGTGTACTTGCGTATAGCAAATGTTTTGTATTTAATCGAGGGCCATTTCTCAAATGCTCTTACTCTCTTTATATAATGCTCAATAGTTGTCTTTCAATTCTTTTGAACCTCCTTTTCTCTTTGAACCTCAATATAACTCTAACACCTTCTAGCACACGGGTCTTTTCTTTATATAGTTCTAATGCTATTACAACTCCTTCAACGAAGGAACTCTAACTGAAATAGAAAATGTATGATAGACATTAAGCCGCATGAATTAGCTATCCTAAATCCACAGTCCTAAGTTGATCTGGAAACATACTCTATTATTCCACTTGACCGCTCGCCAAGCTTCACTTCTATTTGAGCCGCTCGCCAAGAGATTGGCTCTCTCTGGGCCCTTCGCCAAGACTTCAGCCTTTCAACCCCAATATGAAATATTTATTTCAGACTCAAACATATACGAAATCTAATTATCAAAACACATTATAATGCACGTACCCAATATCGTTTCTCCTTAGGAATGATATGATAGGATTTGTTGATAGATAACCTGAAGATCATGCATCATATAAACACAAGTGCACAAAATTATAACAAGAACAAAAGTATGCAGAAGGTGCTTACCAGCTGTGTTAATGGTAATAGACATCTGGTCTTGATCAAAAGTATGCAGAAGGCTTCTTTTCTCAATTGTGGTCTGGTTCTCTGATGGGGAAGAATTTAATGCAAATAGCGTAGACACAGGGATCTAATCTCATGTATATATATTACTTAACTGATGCCTAACCCACTATAGATTACCAGTTGAACACTAATTGATATTGTTTAATGAATGAGATTATATCAGTGTACAATATACACAAGAACTAGAGGACTGATGTACTAGCTAGTATATGTATTAGCATTCATTAGTAATCACATTGCTTATCCATCAAGATATATGCATGAGTTTAAGTTCATATGTAACATTTTTATGTTAAAATTTACTTGAAAAAGTAAATAGAAGCATTATAGATTCATTTTTTCAGATGTTCTACCTCTCGTCCTTTAAGTGGTAGTTCTATAATGTGCAAGCACTAATGTGCTGGATCTTATTTTGTCTTGATTTTTCATTTAATGCGCTTTTCACATAATTAACATTTTAATCACAATTAAATGAAAATTCCTACATTGGTGTTCGCACACAAAAATTGCACCCGTTTTCCTACGGCCCAAGTTTTAGAGATGGCTCCCACTTTCTCTCTCTTTTTTCTTTATTGAGAATCCCCGCCCGAATCCTTTCACTTCTTTTTTCTTTAATTATTACCACACTTATAGGTCAGTGGGTGATTAACACGTGAATCCCTACCTCCTCCCTAGCTAGTTATAGGTCGTTCTTCTTTTTATCTTCTTCTACGTTCAACCTTCTCGGTGGTTTCTGCTACGAGTAGAGAAATGATAATATAAAAGCATCTGCACCGACTGGCCGATAGCACGAGCATATGGTGGGCCACACCGGAAATTAGCGCGAGCAAGTTTTTGCAAGATGCAGCGAGAGGATTTGGGAGAGGAGACCACACGTTGATCTGTAGAACGTGCAGGCCGACGAGCAATTTCTGGTGGAGTCCACTTACGTGAATGACGTAAGTGTTGTAATTTTTTTAATTAAGGTGCGTGTAATGAAAGATGGTTATTTAAACTTTATCGATCCATCTGATCTGAGTCGTTCGATTTATCTGATGACTCATATTTATATCAAAAGTTTAATTTTTTTAAAAATTAAATTGACATTAAAAAAAATAAATTTCATAATAAATACTTCGAGTGTATGAAAAATTATACGAAAATTTTTATGAGGTCGCAATGAAATACTCCACAACTCTTATGAAGGGTCATACTCATGTATGAAAAATAGTCGTTTTTAAAATCTCTTATTTACGACAAATTCGTTAACATCGTTAATCGCGTGACGACGAAACTAATAATTACATGTCATTTAGTTATTGAGCAAAATTCTTATCGAAAATTAAAAAATTAAACAATTTCAAATTGATAAATAATAATAAGAAATACTATATTTTTGACCGCTACAAAAAGAAATACTTCTCTTATTCAATGAATATGACTGTACATTCTCAAATAGAAGGTGTAAAACAAATATGAGGTGCAAATAGTTAAAGATGCTTTAAGCATGCATGTTGGCCGGGCATGTGAGCAGAGGCCATAAAGCATATAATGCCATAGTAATCAACAGACAACAATAGTATTATGTTCTTAATTAGTCCAACGAATATCGTCCGTAAAATCCGGTGCATTACCCACACGTTTTTGACAATTAGCATCATTTGCAACCATATCTTAATTAGACTCCAACATTCGAAATACATGAGTTTGCAACATCATGCATTTACACTAGATCACCGCTTGATCCACAGGTCCAAAAAGTTATGTGGGTGACTTGAGGTAAAAAAAAACTCAAGTCCGATCTGGCCCGAATTTAAGCCAAAAAAAAGTCCGGTACTATGAGCATAAGGTCGGGCTTGAACCGAAGTACCAAAGCTCATGGTCCCAAAAAAGCTCGGCCTATCGAGGCCCGCTCGGCCCGAGCCGTAGGGCCAATCCCGTCAAACCCATCAACGGTATATATTCTAAATTATTTTATCAATATTAACTTCTAAACTCTCTAATTTACTTTAATATCATTCATTTATCAATTTTTTGAGGCTTATATATGTTATTTAGTGTATAAAATTGTTGACATAATTAATAATTAAACACTCTTAATTTTAATTTTTTTCATGTAATACAAAAAAGTCTGGCTCAGCCCTAAAAACCTGATAAAGCCCGATGCCCAAAAAGCTCATGAACAGAACTTGAGCTTCAATTTTTTTAAAAGTCTGGCTCATCCCGGCCCAAATTTTGAAGACGTGACGAAAAAGCTCAACCCGTTCCATATATTACTAACCCCTAATTTACACTACGTACTTACACGCAATTAATGGAGATCGGCAAGTGTCCTAATCAAGCCGATTTTTAAAAATATAATTTTGGACGCTGTAAAAGTTATTCTAAAATTCTTAGGTTTGAACAGTAATAACAAGGTCACATGTTAAATTTTTTGTATGTTTAAATGCTAACACATTATATAGCTAATTTAGATCTTACAAAAAATATCCGTACAAACTCATTTGTATGGATTTTGTCAAAATTACTCTTATTTGTGTCTTTTTAATTTGTGATTTCATAATAAAGACCATTCAATATATATATGTATTTGACTAAATTGAAGATTGTTTGTTTATTAAATTTTATAAAACAAATGAACAGTTATTATTATCATGTTATGTTTTGATATAGTCATTTCTTTTATCAAATTACTAAATGAGATAGGCAAATGATATCCATTGATTATTTTGTAGAAATATATATATTTTTTAAATGCTCTAGAAGGAGTGACCTCGATTATCAAATCAGAAAACGAAAACTATATAAATTAAATGGGGAATATGGAAGAAGTTCATACAAACGAATTTG
The DNA here is from genome assembly GCA_946800695.1 of Geum urbanum. Lineage (NCBI taxonomy): Eukaryota > Viridiplantae > Streptophyta > Magnoliopsida > Rosales > Rosaceae > Geum > Geum urbanum. The sequence continues at coordinate 3,416,789 of OX327013.1, forward strand.
TGTGAGAGTTTTTTTTTCCTCAAAAAAGTATGGTAATTTCATGGGTGTTAATCCGAGTTATGTTTTGATCGCAAGTACGAGAATTCTCAACCTTATCGATGTCATCGATCAATATGTCACTTACCGGTCTAAGTTTAAATTCAGTTTTTTTTTATACAATAAGTTTAAATATAGTTGTTTGATTTTGAGTAGCGAAGAAAATTAATGAAATTCAGGACATATATTTGTAACTCGTTTTCAACGGGGCCGGCTCGCTGTGGCACTTTGTCCTGCAGCATGCATGCATGTGGACTTACTGTGATTTGCTCCAATTCTAAAAGTTTCATACTTATTCCCGTTAATTTTGTCATTTCGATCCGTTCGATCGATCCCTTAAACTTTTGAGCTTGATGAACGTACAACGTCCAGGTAACTTGATTCGATAATTAAAGTAAAAAAGCTCGAACTGAGTGAATAACGTACTAAGGTAAATTGCTCTCTCTGCATGTGTGTAACTTATGGTTGGATACATATCCAAGCCATGAGAATGAGTCTACTACAGGTACATGATTGTGATCCAAAAAGGCCAAGTCTTACAAAAATGAATGACATAATTTTTGGAAAGTCGTCGTCGGTAATGGAAAAAGAATAGTTTTGTGTCATGCCAGAGAGGGCTTGCGTCGGAAACCTGGGCCATAAATACCTCGCAATCGAGAACTTGAAAGTGCACACATTACAGGTCGAATTAAATCTGATACTGATTCACAAACGAATCCAAGCTCAGCAAACTAGCTAGCTTAAAGAATATGGGATCAATGAAAATGGGTTCCATCCTGGGGCTCATGGGGATCTTTCTCCTTGATGGGCTACTCCTCTCCATGGCTTATGACGTTCATCACTACAGCTTTATTGTGAGTGCTCAGACGATGAGAAGTTTATTCAATTTCTGCATGTCTCTATTGTTTTTGGTGAGTAAACTTTATGCTGACAAATGTTTATTGCGCGCAGTTGAAGGAGACGAACTTCACAAGACTTTGTACCAATAAGGCAATGCTCACTGTAAATGGACAGTTCCCAGGTCCAACCATTACAGTTCGTAAAGGAGATAGAGCTTTCGTTCAAGTCCACAACGATGGTAAATATGGCGTCACCATTCACTGGTATAGAACTCCTCTCTCTCTCTCTCTCTCTCTCGATACATACCTTAGTTCAGGCCATGATTTCATATTGAAACTTTTAAGTTAGAATACAGATTATCATTCACCATGCTAGCTAGGAATCATACATGTTTTCGCATGCGTGAATTTATTATGTAGCTAAAACACGTACTCATTTGTTCCGAAGTGAGTAGTGGATGGTTTGTGGCCGGCAGGTCATATCATGGAACTAAATCAACTAATCATATTTCATTTTGATCTTCTTCTTTTTTTGAAAGAATATTTCATTCTGATCTGAAGCTGACGTTTTAGCAACGTTTAATTGTAGGCATGGAGTAAAGCAGCCACAAAACCCATGGTCAGATGGTCCAGAAAACATAACGCAATGTCCAATTCAGCCTGGTAAAAACTTTACATATGAGGTGGTATTTTCAGATGAAGAAGGTACTCTATGGTGGCATGCACATAGTGACTGGTCACGCGCCACCGTCCACGGCCCTATTGTTATTTTGCCCGAGAACGGAATAGCTTATCCATTTCCCAAGCCGTACGCAGAGGAAACGATGGTGCTTGGTATAATTACACGATCATTTTTACCCTATTTTTTCATGTACTAATTAGAAAGTTCCAAGTTTAATTGGAATAGCAGCTAGACCAATTGAAAAGGTCCCAAGGATTATTCAACTCTCCGTTTCAAACTTTCAATATCATTATGACGAAAGTCGATAAATAGATAAGGAAATCAGGATAGTTATATTCACTCTTTTTCTTCTTCTTTTTCTAAAATATACTCTCTATTTTAGAATGCCCAATTGTCGACTTTCTGTAATTGTTTCTCTTGCTGTTGTTACATACGTTCAAGTTTAATTTTGTTAATTTCCTTTTCCTTCTCTTGAACATGGACATTGTTTGTCTGTCATTTGACCAAAAAAAAAGAAGACATTGCTTGTCTTAATTTCGTTAATTTAGCCATTAGTATTTGTTTCGTTTAATGTTTAACAATCTAAATGGCCATATAAATATATTTGCAGGAGAGTGGTACAACGTTGACGTGAAAGAACTAATTGATGACGCCATGGCCATCGGAGGTGATCCAGAGAAGTCCCCTGCATTCACCATCAACGGCTGGCCGGGAGCTTTATATAACTGCTCCAATGGTACAGGTACATATTAACATATATACCAGCTAATGATTGGAATAATTAGCTTAATCATCTGAGTTTTTGGTTTGGATCTCATACAGTACGTACGACCACAAAATCAAAAGATGATATCTAATTAAAATAGAAATTAGTACAAGACACCCGCTGTTAACTTAGAAAAGGGTTATACTAATTTACCTACTTTTGACTTAATTATGTTGCAGAAACTGTATCCCGTGTGTCAGTTGTTTACGGCAAGACCTACCTTATTCGTCTAGTCAATGCCGTCATGAACGAAGAAATGTTTTTCGCAATTGCGGGACACAACTTTACGGTGGTGGCTCAAGACGGTGCGTACATCAAGCCGATACCAACCAGCTACATAATGATAACTCCAGGGCAAACCATGGACATCCTACTAACAGCAAACCAAACACCAAGCTACTACTACATTGCAGCTCAGGCATTTGTCGATTCCAACGGTCCCTTCGACACCACCACCACCACAGCCATTCTCCAATACACAAACGTAACAGCCCCAGCTAATATTACCGTGCCAACTCTTCCTACTTACACAGACAAAGAATCCGCAGATAATTTCACAAGAAAGATAAAATCCTTAGCGAGCAAGGACCATCCCATTAATGTCCCAAAAAACGTGACTAGACCAATCCTTATCACAGTCTCTGTGAATCAACTGCCATGTGATCTTGTTAACGGCACTTGTGGGGGTCAAAATGGTAACAGGATCTCTGCTAGCTTGAACAATATCAGTTTTGCTACCCCAAGCACAGATATACTGCAAGCATATTACAGGTAACCAGCTATATATATATATATATATATATATACACACACACACACATACTTGCATGCATATGAACTATGTACTTGTGTGTGTATCTCTACGTAGATTACTAATTCAATGGCCAATTTTTTCACATATATATGCAGGAGTTTGCCTAATGTCTACGATACTGATTTTCCAAATCAACCGCAAGTTTTCTACAACTTCTCGGGTGTTAATAATACACTTTATTTGTTGCCGGAAGTAGGGACAAAGGTGTTGGTGATCGAGTACGGGGCATCAGTTGAACTTGTGTTCCAGGGCACCAATACTGGGAATCCTGAAAACCATCCGATGCACTTACATGGTTACAGTTTTTATGTTGTTGGGTCAGCTTATGGAAACTGGAACGCGACCACTTCTCCGGCCACGTACAACTTGGTTGATCCACCGTTAGTTAACACTATCGGAGTTCCTAAGAATGGATGGACTGCGATTCGGTTCATCGCTAACAATCCTGGTACTATAACTATAAAAGAGATTCATTCATCAGATTTGAGTTTCAAAGATTTTGTTTGGTCCATATAAATCGAATATGACATGTAATTATTTGAATCGACATATATAATAATCTTAATCTTGATGTTTCAGGAGTATGGTTCATGCATTGTCATTTGGAACGTCATGCTAGCTGGGGAATGGATGCAGCTTTCATCGTCAAGAACGGACCAACCAGCGGAACAAGTATCCGAAGACCCCCTACAAACTTGCCAGTTTGTGCTTAATTAGTCTTTAGAATCGTCAATTATTAAGTTTGTGCTTAATTGTTCCCATCTTCGTGTGACTAATAATTGCCCTGGGTACAATTCATTGCAATAAGTAATGGTCGTAAGTACGTTAATTGTGCGAAAACCACTGATAAATAAGTTAATAATTTTGTTTTTTTCTGATCTTTATCTTTCATTTTGTATCCTCAAAATCCTTAGTGTACTTAATAATTTCACTGCAATGGGCAAGCACACAAAATAAAACTGAAGATATATAATACCTTCCTAGGAAGAAAGGAGACAACTAATGATGGCTTCTATTTAAAGGTCAAACCATATATATTAGATAATGGGATTTTGCTGATATCCAGGAAATCATTGTCATGGCGATAATGAGATAATGTTCTACTAGTCCACAACTGCTGGAACTAGATCTCCGGGTTTCGGCAACAACAACATAAAAGTCCATCTCTCTTGAAAAAGCTGGTGAACTTCTTGTTAATTACTGGGACGTGCATGCCCCAAAAACTACAGACTATACGTGGTTTTCTTTCTTCCACATGTACACATCTCACTGAGATCGAGGCTCAATTTGATGGAGAAGACTGCCAGATAGAGACGATATATATAAGTATATACTGACTTATTAAGTCGCTAAAGAACCGGCCAACTGCTCCAACCCTAAACCATATATGCAATCGAATTTGTTCGAATCAATTGGTACGTATGTCAATCGGTGCATAATCATCATATATTTATTGTTGACTTGTCACTATAAACGGTGGCCGGCTGAAGCCATGATTCTAGTAGTGTGCGCATAAAATAGCCTCATCAACTTAGGGTTTATATGTAAACTATACTGCCGAAACGTCGAACTGAACTTGGGTGGGTTGAACCGGGGAAGAGATGAGAATCACATCTCTGAAAACTAGCTAACTTGAGTAGCATTAATGCTAGAAAGTAGAAAGTATTACTGAAGAAAATGTGATCAAGACAAAAACAAGTTGCTAGGAAGTTTTTCAGTATATTTCTTGATAAAAGAAGCTATACAGGAGAAGAGATATATATAGACAAACTAAAGCTAAGCTATAAAGAATAAAGGAGACTAGGAACAGCTCAAGAGAGGCTGGTGCTCAGCTCAAGAGAAGCTTGACAGCAACAAGACTGAAAAGCTAAGAAAAGAGAAACGGCCACTTTTAGCACCTTGAACCAAACAATGCTAACTAAGTCAAACAAAGCTAACTGAACTAGATAACAATCTCCAACACTCCCCCTCAAGCTGGATCCAGGAGATTGATGGATCCAAGCTTGGACAGAATGAGCAAGAATGGAGCTGTAGGTAAAGGTTTGGTGAAGATATCAGCTAGCTGGTCTTGGCTTCGAGTATAAACTGTTTCAATAACCTTGCTTTGAACTTGATTTCGAACATAGTGACAGTCAACCTCGATATGTTTTGTTCTTTCGTGAAACACAGGGTTAGATGCAATATGCATTGCAGCCTGGTTATCACAGTGAAGAACAATAGGAGCATTTTGCTGGAAACCGAGATCAGTTAGTAACCCTTTGAGCCAAATTAACTCACATGCTGCAGCAGCCATAGCACGATACTCGGCTTCTGCACTGGACCTAGCAACCACATTTTGTTTCTTGCTCTTCCATGTCACCATATTACCACCAACTAGAGTACAATAACCAGTTGTGCTTTTTCTATCTAACATGTTGCCAGCCCAATCTGCATCCACATAGCCTTCAATGTTTGTGCTTCCATTGTTTTTTAGCAGCAAGCCACGACCAATTGATCCCTTCAAGTATCGAAGAATCCTCTTCACAATGCATAAGTGATCAATAGTTGGGTCGTGCATAAATTGGCTCACAATGCTCACTCCATAGGAGATATCAGGTCTAGTGATTGTGAGGTATATGAGTTTTCCAACTAACCTTTGATAGAAGTTGGCATTAGTAAGTTTCTCACTATCAATCTTCATTTGAAACTTACTTGACAGGGGACTGCGAGCAGGCTTGCACTCCAGCATATCAACTTCCTTGAGGAGATCAAGGACATATTTCCTTTGATTTAAAAACAACCCTTTCTTGGATGAAGCCATTTCAATTCCCAGAAAGTACTTCAGCCTACCAAGATCTTTGATAGCAAATTTTTTATGAAGAGCTGCTTTCAAAGATGCAATCTCTTCCAGGTTGTCTCCAGTGATGATGAGATCATCTACGTAGATGAGAACTACAAGTTTTCCACTGGAACTATTTCTCACAAACAAAGAGGAATCAGCATTACTTCTTTGAAATCCAGCTCCTTCCAAAACAGAGCTGAGCTTGGCATACCAAGCTCTAGGAGATTGTTTCAACCCATAGAGAGCCTTGTGAAGCTTGCAAACCATGTCAGGATTATTAGCTTGAGGATGACCAGGAGGCAGGCGCATGAACACCTCTTCTTCCAGCTCACCATGGAGGAAAGCGTTCTTGACATCCATCTGATGAAAACTCCAAGCTTGATTAACTGCTACAGATAGCAACACACGGACTGTGCTCATTTTTGCCACAGGAGCAAATGTTTCCTTGTAATCTACTCCATATGTCTGAGTGAACCCTCGAGCTACTAACCTCGCTTTCTTCCTTTCAACTGTACCATCTGACTGGAACTTGGTTTTGAATATCCATCTACTTCCCACAGCTTTTTTTCCAGGAGGGAGCTTGACAACAGACCAAGTTTTGTTTTCATGAAGAGCCTTCAACTCTTCCTTCATAGCATCTTGCCAATCACTGAGTTGAATTGCTTCCTCAAAAGTTTGAGGTTCATGAACTCCATCAATGTTGCTTAAAAGGGCTATATGTGAAGGAGACAACCTCTTGTAAGTACACACATTAGCAATGGAATGTTTAGATGTAAGAAGAACATAGTCATTCAGTCTGGCTGGAATTCTTCTAGCTCGACTAGGATTCCTCCTGATAGGTATAATATGATCAACATTTTGATCTATCATTTGATCTGGTGCATCTGCAACTTCATCTTCAGAAATGATACCCTCAAGTTCTTCATTTATGACTGGGTTGAGGGCCTCAATAGGTGAGTTAGTCTCTGAACTTGGAGAAGATATGTCAGCTTCTGGTATCTCATCTGTGACAGGCATATAACTAGATGAGGATCTGTCAGCTTCTAGTACCTCACCTGTGACAGGCATAGGTATTAGGTCTTCATATTTCTCCCCCTGATCATTAACCATAGTGGGAGCAGAAAAATAAGGTGACAATTCTTGAAACCTGACATCTCTAGACACAACCATTTTTTTGGAAATAGGATTGTAACATCTGTAACCTTTCTGAGTTGAAGAATAACCCAGGAAAATGCATTTGACAGCTCTAGGGTCAAGCTTGTCTCTCTTTTGAGATTGGATGTGAACAAAACAAATACAGCCAAATATTCTGAGATGGGAGAGGTCAATTTTCCTTCCTTTTAGCATTTCTAAAGGAGACTTAAACTCTAAAACTCTGCTTGGTAACCTGTTGATCAAGTATGTGGCAGTAAGGACTCCATGAGACCAATACTCCTTTGGGAGATTCATTCGAAACATAATGGCTCGAGTTTTCTCAAGAATATCTCTGTTTTTTCTCTCGGCAATGCCATTTTGTTGTGGTGTTCCCACACAACTTGTCTGATGGAGGATACCACAAGAACTCAAGAATTGCTGCATTTTGTTAGACATATACTCAGAGCCATTGTCAGATCTTAGGGTCAAAATTTTGGTTGAAAATTGATTGTTAACCAGATTTTGGAAGTCCTTGAACATTTCAAACAATTCACTTTTAGCCTTCATAACATAAAGCCAGGTAACTCTAGTAAGATCATCAACAAAAGTCACAAAATATTTAAAACCATCAATAGATTTTACAACTGGTCCCCAAATATCAGAATGTATGATTTCAAAACGATGACTAGCTCTAGATAAGGAAGGAGAAAAAGGAAGTCTAGTAGACTTAGAATATTGACATACATCACATTGATTTTTGTCATTACAGGAATTGGGAAATAACATAGATAAAACTTTAGCAGAAGGGTGAGCTAGTCTGTTGTGCCAAAGCGGAAGTTCTTGACCAGTTTGAGTGCTACTTTGAAATGCCTTGGAAGAGGTTGGCTCTATTGACAAATAATAAAGTCCATTTCGAAAGAATCCTTCACCAATCATCTTCTTGGTGATGATATCCTGAAAAAGCACCTTATCAGGTGTGAAGATAACAAAACAATTTAGTGAAGTTGTGATTTGGCCAACGGACAAGAGTTTAAAAGGGAATGAAGGAACAAATAAGGCTTCGGACTTGGTAAGTTTGGAGAGAAGATTAATTTTTCCTTTTCCACACACATTAGCACCTTTTCCATTAGCAACAGAAACACTAGAAGATAATTTTGTAAAATTTTGAAGATTTGAGGCTTGATTTGTCATGTGATCTGTGGCTCCTGAGTCTATTATCCAACAATCATATTTATCATTCATCTCTAAAGCTGTAGAGAAAGCTGTTAGAATACCTGGAGCCTCAGAGGAGGAAGCATGATCAGAGTCAGCCAAGAAACCAGCAAATTTGCCTAGTAAGGCAGTGTGATTATTTGCACTACTGACTTCTCCTTGCATCTGTCTCTGCTGAAGAAATTCGGCAAAATCATTGATAAGAGCAGCAGGATTTGCTGTGAAATCAGGCATGTCAACAGCTGAACTAGTGGAAGCCATGTTTGCTTTGAATCGATTATTTGAAAAACTTCTAGGGCCTGTCTTCGACTCTTTCTCCTTCAACTCTCTCTCTTTTTGGAATTTTGCCTTAAGTTCTGGATGGAGAATCCAGCATGTTTCAACAGCATGAGTTGGAGAACCACAGTGAGTGCACTTCTGATCTGCTTTCTTCCCCTTAAACTTCTTACTTTCAAAGGTATTGTGATTTACAGCACAAGCCCTTGACTCAGGAATATTGGTCTTCACTTCCAGATTCATCACCTTCTTTCTAGTTTCTTCCCTTTGTATAGTAGCACAAACAGTTGTGAAGGATGGCAGCTCAGGATTCATCAAGATAATACTTCTCATATCCTCATATTCAGAATTTAAGCTAGCTAAGAGAGAGAAAATCTTATCTTCTTCAGCTCGCTTAAGAAGGACAGTTGGATCAGTGGAGTGAGGTCTGTACAGATTCAGCTCATTCCATAGTGTAGTGAGAGTCCCCAAATGTTTGATGAAGGTCTTCACATCTTGCTGAATATCTGAGATCTCCTTCTTCAGTTGAAAGACCCTTGCAGCATTGTTTTGGTTCCCATACATTTCCTTCAATGCTTTTCAGAGGTGAAGGGAGGATTCAGAGTATTGGAAGATCTCAGAGATTTGAGGCTCCATGGAATTTAACAGCCATGTCATGACCAGCTGATCTTTAGCTGACCAGTCTTCATATCCATCCGTGAGAGGAGATGGGGTAGACATGGTACCATTGATGTAACCAAGTTTGGATTTTCCTCCAAGAGCAAGTGAAACTGCTCTTGACCATCGGAGGTAGTTGTACTCATTCAAAAGTACAGAACTGAGACGCTGACTGGTATTACCATCGGATTCAGATGTATTGGCAGCGGAACTAAGAACTGAATCCATCGATGAACCTTCGGCTTCAGCCATGGAAAAGACTGAAGCAAATGGTTCACAGAGGTTTCAATGAAAGGGGAAATCAAGAGCGAGGACACTAAAGTTCCTGCTCTGATACCATGAAGAAAATGTGATCAAGACAAAAACAAGTTGCTAGGAAGTTTTTCAGTATATTTCTTGATAAAAGAAGCTATACAGGAGAAGAGATATATATAGACAAACTAAAGCTAAGCTATAAAGAATAAAGGAGACTAGGAACAGCTCAAGAGAGGCTGGTGCTCAGCTCAAGAGAAGCTTGACAGCAACAAGACTGAAAAGCTAAGAAAAGAGAAACGGCCACTTTTAGCACCTTGAACCAAACAATGCTAACTAAGTCAAACAAAGCTAACTGAACTAGATAACAATCTCCAACAATTACTATTTTACGTACAATTCGATTTTATTCCCATGCATTTTACGGATTTGGATTAGTATACGTACGCCTTGAAGTGTTCGATCAATCTTTGTGTTCAAACATGAATTCATCACAATTAGTTTTTTTTACGCTATACAAAACTCATCACAATTACTTGAAGTAGAAAGCCATACTCTAATTAGCTAGGTATCTTGGTTCATGAATCATTGAGCTGTCGTTATTTGGTGGAGGTCATATATATTAGACGAAACGTGCTTCATGTACGTTGAAGAGCTGGCTTCAATATATATAGTTTCATCGAAAAAAATGATTTTACATTGACAAACGACAAGGCTGTGTAGGCTGTTGGAGCTACCTGCAGGTCCCTACGTGTTTTTGCCCTGACCTCGCTCACTGCTTTGGAGAAGAAGATTCTACAGTGCCGAACATTATTATTGAGAACCTTGTGTCGGTGCAATTTCGATGGTTGCCGTTGCGCAGTAGTGGAGAGGAGTTAGCCACGCACATAAGTGACATGCATGCATAACAGTTAATAATAAATAATAATCGATCTCTTATCTTATCTGGCCATCAATTCAGTTTGACGTCAAAAGATACAAATTAACGAACTATAGCTTTCGCGTAATTCCACTCAATTCTACGTAGCACGCAATGATCGGTCATTGTTGAAAGTTTCACACGCTTTGTGTTTCCCAAGTCCATGAATCTCGGAAAACATTAATTTCACATTGGTCATGGAGGCATTGAATATTAAACAACATCTAATCCAATTCAGATTTCAATATGTCATGCACAGGGGAATTTTTATCACATGTGCAACATGTACGTATCAAAACCACATATATATCTGATCCAACTCAACTCCTGCGATGGTCGAAAACAGATCGATTAATAATGAGACTTGAGCACCAATCATAGAGGAGCATAAACTGATCTCTTCGTGGTTGATGCGTGCACTTCTTTCTAATTATGACCAAAATATATATGCATGGGGAGATCCAAGATTTAAAATAGAGTGAGACTTAAATTTTCGATTTTAGAACAAAAATTTGACAATGTGAGGAATTTATATCTTAAAAAAATACACTAAGAGGAGAGACTTCGTAAGTCTTACACATTATATTTTCAAGTATACAAAATAAAATTTATAAAGTTCTTTAGACACAAAATAAGTTAAATACGAAAAAAGATGATCAATACTTACATAATTGCAGGCGATAGCAAACAACTACCTAAAAATACACGAAACAACTAGAAAATTCAAAAAACTAAGCCTAGATGTCTAGCAAATTAAATAGAATAAAAAATTAAAAATAGTCCAAGAAAAACTGATTCAATAAAATAAAATATCATCAATTTTAACTAAACTTGCAAATACTAACTATCAAATCTAAGTCCTGGCCCAATTTTATCGAATGATTATAATTGAACAAAATTGAACTAGGTACTCATCATTTAGGTGAAGGAGAGAAGAAAAATTAAAACTTTATCACATTATTCGCTTAAAAGTCACTATGGCAAAACTCTGAAGAAAATCAAGAGATCAAGATTAAGTTGCGAATTATGTTAGCATCCGCACCCATGAGCAGAGCAAGAAGCAAAGCAAGAGCAAATTTTGCTTCAAGCAAAATATATCCAAGATTTGCTCAAGCAAATCAAGTTTTGCACACACTCATTCACTATTTGTTTCAAGCAAATCAGCTTTGTCATGTAGTGAAATATTTAAAAATGATTTACCAGATAGATTTACCACAAATAATAATATGACACGTGTCTTTATCGGTAGTAATTATACAAGATTTTCGAAAATATTTTCGACTAATTAAAAATTGACACGTGTCACCGCCATGTGTCATTGTCAGTAAAATAATTGAACTAGATTTCCAATGAGATTTTCGATCAATGACGATCCGACAGGTGTCGCTACGACATATCGTCGTTGACCAAATAATTCAACAAGATATCCGGTAAGATTTTCGACTAATTACGATGTGACACGTGTCAATGCGAGATAGCGTCGTCGACAAAATAATTGAACCAGATTTCCAGTCTGATTTTCGACCAATTACGATGTGACACGTGTCTTCATCTTTGACAATCGGATTATCTACAATTGCCTATAAAACGTTCATCTTTCACTCATAGTTGCCTCACACCATCTACAAGAATCCGAGTAGATAACTCATCTCTCTAAACACTTAGCAACATTTCCTTGTTCATCACTCTGATGGATCATTTCAGCTTCCCCAATTTTTTCAGGAGGAGACAACGTCAACAAGAAAATGGTGACTATATGGAGCAATCATTCATCAATCAGGTCGTCATGACGGAAGCGTAAGACGACGATGAACCCTCACGACTGAGCAGTTCACGTCGCGGTAAAAAACTGAATCATCCACGACAGAGGCTATCTAGGGGACGCAATCTCATGGCTGATTACTTCATCGAACGTCCCAATTTCGAGGCAGCAGAATTTCGCCGGCGGTGTAGGATGAGCAGAAACCGATTCAACATTATCATGACAGATCTCTGCAACCACGACCAATCTTGGCATCAAAGACCAGACGCGACTGGATTGCTAGGGCTTCTTCCCGAACAAAAGCTGACCGGTGCTCTACGAATGTTGGCGTACGGGGCGGCCGCGAATCAGTGCACTAAAATTACAAGGATGGGGGAATCAACTACCCTGTAATGCATGAAGGATTTTTGCAGCCAAGTGTATGAAATCTATGGTCCAAAATACCTCCATAGTCCAACATCGGCAGACCTCACGCGACTCCTAGCTAAAGGCCAACGCCGAGGCTTTCCAGGCATGATCGGAAGTATCGACTGCATGCACTGGGAGTGGAAGAACTGCCCAACCGTCTATCAAGGGGCGTACTCAGGTCGAAAGGGTTGCCCAACTATTATTCTGGAGGCGGTGGCTTCATATGATACGTGGATATGGCACAGCTTCTTCGAGTGTCCTGGAGCCAAAAATGATATTAACGTGCTCCACCTATCGAATGTGTTTTTAGATGTCCTTGCAGGAAGAGGCCCAACTGCCGTCTAAGAAGTCCATGGAGAGAGGTACAACCACGCTTATTATTTGGCTGACGGAATATATCCAAGGTACTCTACATTCGTCAAAACTATTTCTAATCCCCAGACGCCGCAAGATAAACTCTTCGCAAAAAAACAAGAGGCTTACCGGAAAGATGTGGAGAGGGCCTTTGGCATCTTACAATCTCGATCGGCAATTATTCGTCATAGTTGTACATTGCACCACAAATCGGTAATGACTACCATCATGTTAGCTTGCATCATATTACATTACATGATTGTTGAGGAAGAGTACGTGGAGGATGAGGATGAGGAAGAGGAAGAAGAAGACGTGCAAAATCCATCGAGGGCTTTTCGGGTTTATGATGGGTCGGTGGATGAACAAGGGAATCGAATTCCTTTTGAGCCAATTAGTAGAGATGGAGCCAATATACAACGGTTTCACGACCGTGTTGCCGATCTTGAATCTGGTTACATCCATAGAGAGCTTCAGAAGGACTTGGTGAAGCACAATTGGAGGTTGGAAACTGGCGAGATACTCTAAATATTACCCTAAAAATGTGTGTTTAATTATTAAGCTTGTGTTTAATTTTAGTTTAATTTTTGTATGTGTGTTTAATTATTAAGCTTGTGTTATCGGATTAAAGTGTATTTCAATTTCATCTTAATAAATAAATTGCATCTTTATTTCTTGAAAATTTAAATTACATAAAATTTAAATTACATAAAATTACGAGCCAAGCCCAGATTTATTCTTAGTACAATACTATAACTTCTATGGAAAGAGCACGCGACTTGGGTGATAACAATCGGAATATGTTTCATCGGTTGGTTGATCTTGACTAGGTTCTCCTTTATTAAGGATGGCTAATTTCCTCTTTGTAAAATATCTTTTTGAGATTGGGGTCATTGCCTCCAAATCCATTGTCATGATCCTCGTTTCCTCCTCTTGTTTCTTCAATCGTAACTCTTCATCCGCCCTTGCTTCATTCCGCCTTTGAATTTCTATGTACCCCGCGTAATAATTAAGCTCACTTTAATTATGCGCTATCCTCTTGGATTGCCACGAAGCTTGGTCACTAGTAATGGTATGCAAAACCTCAACTCGTTGCTCAATAGGAGTCTTACCTTGTTTCTTTTGTCGCCTCGCTTCCTTTGCTGCCTTCATTCCCATTGGTCTAGGCGGACTAGAGGGAGCGGCCACATGGCATTGAGGTGTCTCATTCACTTCTTCGTCATCCAAAATAATGGTTGGAGATGATTCGGTGGCGGAAGGAGTAGGTTGGTAACTACTTACATATGGAGATGGAGTACTTGGTAGCACCGAAATGAAAGAAGGATGATTCTTAACCACTTCCTAACATTCAAAGTGTGTAAATACTTTCTTCTTTTCCTTATAGTAACATGATTGAGCTTGCTTGACCTAATAAAATAATTATATTAGCGATTTCACCATGCTACATATTTAATTCAAATTACATATATAAATTATGCTACAAAATTAATAATGTATGCGCGCTACCATAATTTAATTCATCATTATCCTACAAAAAAATCTTATAATATATGCTACAAAAAATTATATAATCTAAAATGGATGGTCATTATATAATGTTCCCGAACAAAAAATTTGGGATAATGCATAGTTTGTATACATTATATAAATCGTATACATTAAATTTGTATACATTATATAAGTTTATATAATTTATAAATTTGTATACATTAAATTTGCAACGCATACAAATTTATATAATGTATGCTACATAATTTAAATTATATAATCTATATAATTTAATTCATCATTATGCTACAAACAAATAAACTTACTTCATCCATTAGCGAAGTGCCGCTAGCTATACGTTGCCGTGCCACGTACAAACATACGCCCCATTTTTGCAAGAGTAGCTTGAATTTGTTGTAGTGAGACGCAAGCGCGATTCGGGTCCTCGGCTCTTTCGGTGGATCACCTTGTGTTGGCTTCCAATTTTTCACATAATCCGCATGAATTGTCTCCCACAATTTCTCCCTCTTTTGTTTGTTTCCGTCGTATTCATCAACGCTATGAAGCACAAAAGAGATACACATTTGTAAATCTTCCGAAGGAAGCCAATGTGTGTCCATTGTTTTGGAAGAAAAGCTTGACAAAATGAGAGAGGAGATGGAAGGAGAAGTGTAATTTGTTCTGCACAAATTGGTGTGATCGAGTTGAGCAAAAATTGAAGTAGTATTTATAGGTAAATATTTGGGAGAGTTTGAGAATTTTTGGGATTTTTTTACAATTTTTTAGTATATTTCCGTTCTGATTTTTCAGTAGCCGTGTATTCAAATCTGACCCGTTGGATCTTAATTTCTGATTCAAATCTGAGCCGTTGGATCGATTTGACCGTTTGACTTGATTTTACCAGCCGGTAAGCCATGTGTCGGTGCCTGATTGGTCCGTCAAAAATTTAATTACTTTTTTACTGGCGCGTATATTACACGCACACACACCAGACAGAAAAAAAAACGGAACGCGACTGACGTCACCCACGTGCTGTGGGGTCCGCCAGGCGGTCGAGCAATCGCCGGAGCAAAATTTGCTCGATCGTTTGGACAAGCAAAACGTCGCCGTTGACTGGGCGAGCACCAGCACGCCGGTGCGAGCTCGAAAATGAATTTGCTCGAGCAAACCCCCCGTCCCACCACCTGCTCGATCAAAATCTGGCCGACTGCTCGCCCGTGCAGATGCTCTTACGATCTCAATTCTCGAAATTAAGTTTGGGCTAAATTTTTTGTTGAACTTTTTTATATTGTAATTAGCATATATAAGTTATTTTCCCCCTCAAAATTTGAATGGGACTTAGTCCCACTCTCTAAGCTACTTTGACGCCCCTGTATGTATGTATATGGCCCCAACCATTTTGGTTATTTATTAACAAAATAACCAAAATAGCCGGTAGTGATTGCTACAGATCGATTTGCAATTTTTGTTGTTTGTGTTGAAATTGGTCATTTTCAGAGCACTACTGTAGTTCTGCAGGAACAGCGGTGCGCTCGGAACGAATTCAGCCACAGCTGTCCAAGACCAGTTGCTATTATATATACAGTGAGTGCTTTTGTCCGAATGCAATGATATCAATCCTTATGGAGATGGCTTTCTTGACTGCAATTGATCAACTAGCTAAGCTTGCTTGAGTCGATCATTAGCTATATGCTCTATGTTGGAATGATGATGGATTAATTAACTAGCTAACAAAAAAGAAACCCTAGAACGTCGCAAACTCTCTCATCTGCAGCACTAATATCCTATTGGCCTCCGACAGTGTCACCTGAAAATTCTCGGTTGCTTTTGCAATCTCCGAGCAAGGGAATACCTCATTCAGCGTCAAAAACGCAGGAAACACCAAGCACTATGCGGTGGATCACTTGCTGGCGGCAAAGAAAGATCTGAACCCTAAGGCTTTCATGGGTACAATCGCTGGAGTATGGGATCTGAAGAAGAGATTGTCGATCAGGCAACACAAGGAGCGGTAGGTGTTTGCTTTCGATGTTGAGGCCGAGCGTGATCGAATCCTGAGAGAGGGGCCATGGTTCTATGGAAAATCAAACTTGGTTCGTAGTCCTCATGACGGCGTTGGTGACGTTGGGAATGTGGTGTTGAACCGCCTTCTAGTGTGGGTTGAAGTTATGGGCCTCCCTCTATGGCTGCAAACACTAACTACGGTGGGTTACATCGCCGCTACTCTCGATGAAGTTATCGGGTTGGATGAACCGGGTATTAGAAGTGAAAAATGGATTTGAGCTCGGATTTGTCATGCCATACAAAAACCGGTGAAGCAAGCTTTCCTTCCGGAGGTCTTCGACTTTGATGGTATTGTCACTTTCGTTCATTACAAGTACGGTCGGCTTTGTGGTTACTATCGGACGTGTGGGATCTTTGAGCATACTATCTATGGAGGCCTGTCGGACATGTTGGGGCGAAGGAGGCTATGGCGGTGTTCCAACTTCCCATCCCGAAAGGAAATAACGCAATCAACATCATGGTTGTTAACAATTCGACGAGTCAGGAGGGGAACCCAGGTCAAACTGGGAATTCTAGTATGACTAGGAGTCCTGGTCTGCATAGATTTCCTTCTTCCACAGGAACCTTGAGCTCGACTAGGAGATTGGGATCCAACCAAGACCTCACCGTGTCCTTTCCAGGCATCACCGCCTCGGCACTAGCTTGCCAACTAGAGGCTTTCTCCTTCAAATCCCCTGAATAGTCTACACTAGGAGTTAGATTCTTCGATAAGGCACGACCGGTTCTTGAAGCGAAGAGAAAGGAAGTCGTGGACACCCCTTAATCCTTGCCGCGTTCGGTTAAAGCCTAGTAGAGAGTAGTTCGACCCCAGGATCGATCACCTCCGTTTGAGGGAGAGGCTTTGTTCACTGTGCTATGCTCGTCACTTATGGACGATTTTGGTCACATCAAGGTGTGTCCGATGAAGAAGAGGAGGGGACGCCGAGTAGGATCGAAGAACAAGGCCAAGGAGGATGTGGCGTTAGGGCAAGACGGAGCTAGTAACGTGAATGTAGCAGCTTTTCCTAAGGTACGTAAGAAGCGAGTTGCTGGTATGAAAATTGTTATTGGAAGCGAGGCTGTCCCAGATTTGGTGGCAACAGTGGCGGGGTCTTCTTTAGACCAGGCAACCAACTAGGACTTGGTCTCTATGGTCGTGGAGTCTCCTGGTGTGGTCCAGGAGTAGTGAGTGATTTTTAGGCGAACATTGCCTTGGTTTATCTGTGTTGGTGTTTGTAATGACTGTGAGATGCATGTTCTAGTTACTTGGTGTTCATTTCTGAACATTTGTTCGTGAACTAGTTTAGTTTTCCTATATTAGTTTAACAACAATCAATTCTCTTAAGCCCTCAGAGCATCTACTGTGTAACAATGTTCTATTTGATTAATAAAGTATCTCTCATTTGATGATAAAAAAAAATTAATTAGCTAGGTTCTGCAAGTTACTTCAACTAAGCTAGTTTGAAATTTTCTTTTGAACTATATAGCTACGCAACTGGCCAATAGTTCTTATGAGATAGTCATTTTCAAATCTAGCTTTAGCTTTTGATTTTAAACTTTTCTTTGTTTAAAATGGTTTGGTCCAACAACGGTTTTCAGAAACTCCGACTTGTGATTATGAAAAATGCTTTGCTTTATCCCTAAAACATGCTGTGAGAATAGTTTAACAATGATATATATCAAACTGTGGGATCGGGGAGTTGTATCATGCCCGTTGTTTCACCAGGGCTCCACCAGGGCTGCTCTGTCACCCCAATTTTTTTTTAAAATTTAATACAATTTGTATAGTAAAGATTTTTGTCCTCCCTGATTCAAAATATTTAATTTTATTATATGTCCTTTTAATTTTTTTTACCAATAAAATAATATACATAATTTATAATTTGACATTTCAATTTTTTACATATTTTATTAATTAGTTATTAATTATTTAGATGCCTCTTGTTTGTTATACAATGCTCTTATTTTATTAGTATCTTAGTCTAACTATATATTTTTTTAACAAAAAAACCTAGTAATATGTTAAAAAATTTGAGTTATTCATCATTAAACTTGTATTTTTCTTCCTTATTTATTCATTTAATTCGAACTAATCTTATATATAATAATAAAATATTAATTTAACATTATTCATAATCTTAAATAGTTATTAAGTACTACACATTAAATTTTTTTTGTTTCCTTACGTAAAATCCTAATTCCGTTACTGCACAGCTGCAGGTTGATTTGAAGGTGTTAACATAACTCTCTTCCAAAAATTCGTCATCTTAGTGATCAGAGTAGTATCCTAGAATGACTCACTCAATCATATAATTTAAAAGCAACAAGACTTTTGTACCTAAATTTTGAGAAGAACACAAACACTTATTAGAGCATCAGCACCGGCGAGCACCCGGGGAGGATTTTCTCGAGCTTCTGGTGGGTCCGGCCGGATTTGCTCAAGTAAAAAAAATTTTTAACGGGACGTGGCTTACTGGCTGGTTTATTAACCCCCAATGGTCCTATTGATCTGGGCCATCCATTTTGAATCAGAAATGTTGATCCAACGACTGAGATTTAAAGGAAACGGCTACTGAAAAATCAAAATGAAAATATACTGAAAAAAACTCCAAAAAATAGTTAAAAAAACCCAAAAATTCTCAAACTCTCCCAAAAATTTGCCTATAAATACTACTTCAGTTTTTAATCAACTCACACCAATTTGTGCACAACAAATTTTACTTCTCCCTCCATCTCCTCTCTCATTTCGTTTAGCATTTGTTCCAAAAAAAATGGGCACACATTGGCTTCCTTCCGAATATTTATAAATGTGCATCTCTTTTGTGCTTCATAGCGTTGATGAATACGACGGCAACAAACAAAAGAAGGAGAAATTGTGCGAGACAATTCATGGCGATTATGTGAAAAATTAGAAGCCAACACAAAGTGAGTATCCTCCGAATGAGCTGAAGACCCGAATCGCGCTTGCGTCTCACTACAACAAGTTCAAGCTACTCTTGCAAGAATGGGGCGTATGTTTGTACGCGACATGGCAACTAGCTGCACTTCGCTAATGGATGAAGTAAGTTTATATTTTTGTAGCATACATTATATAAATTTTATTTCATTAGATGAATTAAATTATGTAATTTATATATCTAATTTGAATAAAATATGTAGCATAGTGAACTAGCTAATATAAAAAGCTCAATCATGTTACTATAAGGAAAAGAAGAAAGTGTTTACACACTTTGAATGTTGGGAAGTGGTTAAGAATCATTCATCTTTCATTGCGGTGCTACCAACTACTCCATCTCCATATGCAAGTAGTTACCAACCTACTTCTTCCGCCGTCGAATCATCTCCAACTATTAATTTGGATGACGAAGAAGTGAATGAGACACCTCAGAGTCACGTGGCCGCTCCCTCGAGTCCGCCTAGACCAATGGGAATGAAGGTGGCAAAGGAAGCGAGGCGGCAAAAGAAACAAGGTAAGACTCTTATTGAGCAACGAGTTGAGGTTTTGCATACCATTGTAAGTGACCAAACATCGTGGCAATCCAAGAGGATTGCGCATAATGAAAGTGAGTTTAATTATTACGCGGAGTACATAGAAATTCAAAAGTGGAATGAAGCAAGGGCGGACGAAGAGTTATGAATGAAGAAACAAGAGAAGAAAACAAGGATAATGACAATGGATTTGAAGGCAATGACCCCAATCTCAAAAAGGTATTTTACTAAAAGGAAACTAGCCATCCTTAATGAAGGAGAATCTAGTCCAGAACAACCTATCGATGAAACATATTCGGATTGTTATCACCCAAGTCGAGTCCTCTTTCCATATTCGGATTGTTATCACCCGAGTCGAGTCATCTTTCCATAGTAGTTATAGTATTGTACTAAGAATAAATCTGGGTTTGGCTCGTCATGTTATGTAATTTAAATTTTTGGGAAATAAAAATGCAATTTATTTATTAAGATAAAATTGAAATACACATTAAATTAAAACACATACTAAAATGAAACTGGAATTAAATACAAGTTTAATGAAAACACATAATAAAATTAAACACACATATTTAGGATAATATTTAGAGTATCTTGCCGGTTTCCAACCTTTAATTGTGCTTCACCAAGTCTTTCTGGAGCCTCTATGGATGTAACCGGATACGAGATCGGCAACACGGTCGTGAAATCGTTGTATATTTGCTCCATCTCTACTTATTGGCTCAAAAGGAATTCTATTTCCTTGTACATTCACCGACCCATCATAAACCTGGAAAGCCCTCGATGGGTTTTGCACGTCATCTTCTTCCTCATCCTCATCCTCATCCTCCACGTACTCTTCCTCAACAATCATGTTATGCAATATGATGCAAGCTAACATGATGGTAGTCATTACCGATTTGTGGTGCAATGTACAACTATGACGAATAATTACCCATCGAGATTGCAAGATGCCAAACGCCCTATCCACATCTTTCCGGTATGCCTCTTGCTTCTTTGCAAATAATTTATCTTGCGGCGTCTAGGGATTGTCAATTGTTTTGAAAAATGTAGAGTACCTCGGATATATTTCGTCAGCCAGATAATAAACGTGGTTGTACCTCTCTCCATAGACTTCGTAGACGACAGTTAGGCCTCTTCCTGCAAGGATCTCTGAGAACACATTGGATAGGTGGAACACGTTAATGTCATTTTTGGCTTCAGGACACTCGAAGAAACTGTGCCATATCCATGTATCATACGAAGCCACCGCCTCCAGAATAATAGTCGGGCGACCCTTTCGACCCGAGTATGCCCCTTGATAGGTGGTTGGACAGTTTTTCCACTCCCAGTGCATGCAGTTGATACTTCCAATCATACTTGGAAAGCCTCGGCGTTGGCCTTTAGCTAGGAGTCGCATGAGGTCTGCTGGTGTTGGACTACAGAGGCATTTAGGACTATAGATTTGATACACTTGGCTGCAAAACTTCTTCATATGTTCCAAGGTAGTCGATTCCCCCATCCTTGTAATTTCAATGCACTTATCTGCGGTTGCTCCGTACGCCAACATTCACAGAGCACCAGTCAGCTTTTATTCGGGAAAAAGCCCTAGCAATCCAGTGGTGTCTGGTCTTTGATGCCAGGATTGGTCGTGGTTGCAGAGATCCGTCATGATAGTGTTGAATCAGTTTCTGCTCATCTTATACCGCTAGCGAAATTCTGTCGCCTGGAAGTTGGGACGTTTGATGAAGTAATCAGCCATGAGATTGCGTCCCCTAGATAGCCTCTGTCGTGGATGATTCGGTTTTTTACCACGACATGAATCGCTTAGTCGTGGCGGTTCATCGTCGTCTTGTGGTTCCTCCATGACCACCTGATTGATGAATGATTGCTCCATATCGTCATCCTCTTCTTGTTGATGTTGTCTCCACCTGAAAAAATTGGGGAAGATGAAAGGATCCATCAGAGTGATGAACAATGAAATGTTTAGAGAAATGAGTTATCTGCTCGGATTCTTGTAGATGGTGTGAGTATAGAATGAGTGATAGATGAATATTTTATAGCCAATTGTAGATAATTCGATCGTTAAAGATGAACACAAGCGTCACATCGTCATTGGACGAATATTAAACCAGAAATCTTGTTCAATTATTTTGTCACGACGTTATCTCGCAGTGACACACGTCACATCATAATTGGTCGAAAATCTTACCGGAAATCTGGTTCAATTATTTTGTTGATGATGCTATCTCGTAGCGACACATGTCGGATCGGCATTGGTCAAAAATCTCACCGAAAATCTAGTCCAACTATTTTACTGATAATGACACATGGCGGTGACACATGTCAATTTTTAATTAGTCAGAAATCTCTTCGGAAATCTTGTATAATTACTACCGATAAAGACACGTAGCACATTATTATTGACGGTAAATCTATCCGGATGTAAAATTTTTTAAACATTTCATAACATGACAAAGTTAATTTGCCTGAAATAAATAATAATTAAATGTGTGTAAAACTTAATTTACTTGAACAAATTATGAATGTATTTTGTTTGAAACAAAATATGCTCTTATTTTAGTTCTTGCTTTTTATGGCTGCTCTTGGGAGCAGGTGAAAGAGTGAGAGTTTGCATTCTTGGACAGAAGCAAAGAACCATGCATGGAGTAGGTAAACTGCCTTATTTATCTCGATGATCGATCATGTCGATCTGCTTGTCTCGACGTAAGTAAAAGATACACAGCCAAGACAACCAAGCCAGTCAAAATCATGTCCAACATAAACTCGTACGTCAATCTCCTGTTTCGTGTCAACTATTAATAGCGATGGCTATCTAATTTTCATTTTTAGACTTTAGTCGACCTCTAATTTTATTCCCGAATCAAGTACATATTTTTCTCTATTTCAATCTAGGCTATTGGCCAAATAATTCTATCTACACGTATTTGTTTTCCAGATACACCTCCAACTTATTTACGTAAGCTATCTCTTGCAGATCTAGTTGCATTGCATTATGATATACTGAATGGGAGAACCTATATATCTCGGATGAAGTACCATGACCAGTTGACGATCGCAAGGTCGGATCACACTAATCCACTTCAAAGGACATTTCAACTCCCGAGAGGTTAAAAACTATATGTCAAAATTTCGTTCTCAAAAATCACTATTCACGAAAATAGTAAGGGTTATAAAGTGTGTTATCTCCAACTCATAGAGTATAAGCATAATTTTATTTTAGCCAAAGTGGTGTGGTATCCATGAACAAATAACCCAAGGACTAAACAAAACGAATCTCTAACCCGGCAGTCCTTTGAATCTAAAAGAACGTACTTTTGGTCCTTGGCATAGCTATTTGGCTATATTTTCGTGGAAATAATAATGACTAAAGAAACATAATATTTGAACTTATATGGTAAGGTTTAGGGAATGCACTACAAGTCTATGCACTAACAAGTTGGTTGCTCGCATTTTGGAGCAGTGTCTCAACGAAGTGAAATCAAATAAGAAAAAGGACGACACTGAGACATTCAGAATGATCACTGCCTGTTGTTGGAAAGTATAGTCTTATTGTAATTAGAATTAACTCTTGTATATATGATAAGATTGTGTAAATATATTTTCCTATTAGGAAACCATTTTTAAAGCTTTACTTAACCCCAAAATTGGGATGAATGAAATCATTGAATTCTCCCTGAAATACTTTTTCACTTGGCATGAGAGATGAATTCTTAGGAGCTTGAAAACTCTGAATTGAATTAAAACCCTGAATTACCTACAACCAAGTTTTTACCTTCTGCTACACGTGAAATATCAAATCTTGAAACCCCTAAAATTGAACTTGAATCCTTGAAATCTGAACCCAAATTGAACATGAATCCTTGAATCTGAAAACCCATAATTCCGAAATATATTCTTGAAATCCTGAGTCTTGAAACATGAAGATGTCCCTTGAATCCGTTACTATTTCAGAGGAAGATTTCCATCAATTGCATTCGCTAATATAGTTGAATCAGGTATGAGGGGTAAGACATCATCTCTATCTTCATTATCTACAAATAATACTTGGATAATTGATATGATACTGGTGCAACTGATCATATGACAAATATTCCTAGTCTAGTACAAACCAATAAACTTTCCCCTCAACATGTTGTGACTACTGTCCATCAATTGCATTCCCCTCAACTAGATAGATAGAAGATTCTTGGTGAAGGTTCTGTAAAAATCTCTGATAATTTGTCAATTGATTCCCGTTATTGTTGTTCCCTCTCGGTTCTGTCAAAATCTCTGATAATTTGTCAATTGATTCCCGTTATTGTTGTTCCCTCTCTTGACTATAATCTTCTATCTATTAGTCTAATAACTTCAGCACTTGCATGTTCTGTAACTTTTTATCCAGACTTTTAATTTTTCAGGACATTTTGACTCGGAGGGTTCTTGGTTATGGTGTTAGAAGGGAAAAATTGTACTACTTTGATTTGACAAGTAGTGGAGAACAACAATTGAAATCGTCGGATTAGACAAATAATACCACTAGTTTGGATAAATCTAAAGAAAATGTGTGGTTATAATACCACTAGTTTGGATAAATCTAAAGAAAATGTGTGGTTGTGGCATTGTTGTCTTGGTCACTTGAATTTTCATTACCTGCAAAAGCTTCAACCACAATTGTTTTCTTGTGTAAATGCTTCAGAGTTTCAGTGTGATACATATGAACTGGCCAAGAGCAATCGTATTACCTATTCGCCAAGCTTGAATAAATGTTCTGTTCCCTTTATGAAGATTCATTATGATATTTGGGGTCCTACACGAATCTCTTTTCGTTCTAGCTTTTGCTATTTTATGAATTTTATTGATGAATGCACCAAAATGACTTGGGTCTCTTTAATAAAGTGTAAAAGTGAAGTGTACTCTAGATTTACCGAATTTCACAAGATGGCGGTAACCCAGTACCAGTAGCATATGCCGGTCCTTTAGTCTAACAATGGTGGAGAATATGTGAATGGTGAAATGTCAACTTACTTTGGCACTTATGAGATTCGACACCAGACTTCCATTACTTACGCCCCTTAATAGAATAGATTGGCTAAATGAAAGAATAGATAGTTGATGAAAGTTGTTCATGCTTCATTGTTTGGTATGAATGTGCCCCAAAATTCTTTGGGAGAAGCTATATGTTCTGCTGCATATTTGATTAATTTCACGCCCTCTTATGTAATTGAATTTCATAATCCTTACAAGAAGTTACATGCATTGTCGAATGTACCATCTTTGACAAATTTGGAGGCAAGAGTTTTTGGGTGTACTGTGTATGTTCACATCAACAAACAACTGAGAGGGAAGCTTGATTCGTGTGTCTTTGTTGGATATGCTGAGTTCCATTAAAGATATTGTTGTAATGACCCAGTTATGAACAAAATGCATGTTTCTCTCGATGTTTCTTTCTGTGAGTCTGAACCTTATTACTCAGGGGAGTTTCAAAGTCTTCCCTTCAGAGGGAGAACAATTTAATTAGGTGAAGAAAATCCTCTGAATCTGGGTGCATTTGAAGAATTAGAAAGCTTGAAAAGTCAATTGGAAGCTAGAAATCGAACTTAAGAAATAGCAGTTCGTCTCTTCAACCCGTTGAGAACTCCTCTCGACTCATCGAATGACAAACCCGAAACGAGAAAGAAAGATCCATTTGACCCATCGAGCATACTTCTTAACCAGTCAAAAAACAGATTAGGAAATGAGTAGAAGGATCCTCTCGACCCTTAGAGAAATGAACCTGGAATGGCGACACCAGAAAGTCAACTTAGAGCTCAATCTCATCCCACTGAAATGACCACACCTGAAGACGCCCATTCTACTCCATCAACTGAAGAGCTGCTCCAGAATGTCTTACCAGAAGTATCACTACTAGAAAAGCTCACTTAGCCGACACACCAATGCTATCGGCTAGGTAGTCTTTTGTGTCGGCTAAGTTTTTCCTCAACAGTAATAGCGTCGGTGTAGATCCGTCAAGTTACTGCCATCGAGGAACTACTTAACCGACACAAAAGTAGCAAGTTGTAGCTTTAGGTGACACTACAATGACACAATATATTAGCGTTGTCTAACTACTTTGACGACGCAAATGGTGAGGTTGACCGACGCAAAAAAAAGTGTCACTGCAGTACTATACCCCGACGCACATGTTATGTCGTTTAAGTAACATCTTCATCGACACAATTTTTTGTGTCGTTTAATAAGTTCTACAACGACGTAGAGGAATTGTTTGCGTCGTTGTAGTCATCTTCATCGACACAAAGCTTGTGTCATTTAACTTTTCTACAACGACACAGAGGCATTTGTTGCGTCGTTGTAGTCATTTTATATATTTTTTAGTTTTAATAAATAAATAATATATAATTATATAAATTAATAAATTCATTTAACAATAATATATTATATATTGAATTGATCGATGGATTGATCCGATCAAAAATGTACACAAAATTTCAATCGAAAGTACTAAACTATATGTACACAATCCTAATCCGAGCTAAACGCAAAAAAAAAATCCAATCGAAATGTACTAAACTATATATGTACACAATTCTAATCTGAGCTAAACACCAAAAATATGAGGAGTTGGAACCCCGTTGATTCCCGGCTCTGGCCCCGAACCCGAACCTGAACCTGAACCGTCATCATCATCGTCTTGTGGATGAAGAGGGTCGCCATCTGAACACGGTTGGTCCAGTAACTTCTGGGACATCACTTCCAACAGTTGGGCTAACTCCTCAACTCGAGCTACCGAGGCTGTTGCTGACACCTTAGCCGCTTCACATTCCACTCGGGTTGTTGCTGCGTCATCCAATGCAGATTGAAGGTGTGCCGCCCCAGTCGAATGTCGGGAAGTCTTACCCAAATCTCGGTGGACACCCCTAACGAGCTAACGGGTTTCCATCCCTGGACAAAGGTCTAAGTCTGCAGCTGCACACTCTATGCTTGCATCATTCGATAGAGGTGGAATATCAGCAACCGGGATGTCTAGGGTCTGCGAACAGATCTCGGCAAATTGGTCATGGGCTGTCTGTATCACCCCATCCTGAAAATTAACATGAACATAATATGAATTTCAAAAAATAATTGGCATAATATCCCCTAAAAATGGAGGAAATCAATAACCTGCACGAAAATCACAAGCACCAAAAATACCATTTTCAATTTACATTTAATTTCTCAAGCTCATTTACATAGTCAATAATAGTGTCATGCAATTTCACATTACAAATCAATCTAAATATATAGTCAAGTCTAAATATTAACTTCAACACATGTTTTTATTTAGATAACTAAACCAAACTTGATATCCTAATTAATCATGATCCAAATTCTTTAAATTCACTTAATTTAGAAAAAATATTTACTTACAGAGTACTGAGTTCCAGGATGTTCAGGCTGTCCAACCCTCATGTAAAAAGCCATACCTGCCTCCACCCAGGGCCATTTTGAACCCTGGTCATTGTACTCGTCGGTGAGTACAACTGTCGGGATACACCCATTGACATGGTGGAAGGTCTTCTTGGAACGATTCCTCACATTTCTCTTCGATTCAGCCTGTTTCACAACAATGTAAAATATTTTACAGTTAGACAAAGGTCAACTCAATATTTTTTATCATTATTTAAAGGTCTATTAATTATGTAAAAAATACGTTCAAGATTGAAAATTAACTTGAACTACGAACCTTGAACGCAGGAGACTCAAAGTGTGATACGGCCCATGCCCACTCGTCCTTCCTATCTTTTAACACGTCATGTTCCTTGGTGGGATTTTTTTTGTAAGCCATATGCAATTCCCACTTTCAGCCCTTGTAGATTTTGTGGGCGGTATCGTTGATGTACATAATCATCACCTCACTACGTTTGATGTTGATGTGCAACTAACAAAAAAAATGTAATTAATGTACGTTATAATAGTCTATAATTTGTAATCAGATACGAATTGAAAAAAAAAAGTACTAAGAGCTGTCGTAATAGGCTCACCCGTCTTCCTTTAAGAAGTCCATTAAACTCATTAATAACAAGAGGCATTGGTTGCCCCGTTGCTGAAAGGACCCAACCCCGATTCAGTTACCTAAATCGGAATCGAACCCTTCTAAAAATACGAACCAACAAAAAATTTTCAAAATTTCGGCAGAGTTTCGTTACTAGCGTGGAATTGCATAAACCTGCACCCTGAAAATAACACTTCATCCTATGCCACAAAAACCAAACCGTGGGCACCAATCCCATCCGGATTTCTCAACATCAATATACAAATCGTAAACAGTAAACAGTACTGTAGTGTATATATATATATATGTGAAAATCCGTATAAACAAGTATCAGAATGTATCAGAGCAACCTCTAAAGTAAAATATATACAATATACACGTCAGTAGGCGAAACAAGAACCTACTGGAAAGCACATGTAACTCTGATCACTAGCCTCCAAACCGCGACGTGAAAACACCAAACCTGAACTGCAAACTGGGCACGGAAACCGAAAAGCCCAGGGGAAAGAAAATAAACTCGTTAGAGTGAGTGGACGAAAATAAATGTCTTTCACCGAGTAATATATGTTATAAAAACATATGCGAGTCGGAATATAAATAAATCAAATAGTATACGAGGAGACGTTGACTCCAACTCGTAAACAGAGCATGCATAGAAAATCTCACGGGGTCACTCATGGACACGTCCGTGCTAGTACAGTCGGAATCACGGAGTCCCTGACTTCCACGTGATCCATAGCCAGAAAGGCCTCGGTTCCGGGGTACTGCCCCTCGCCGGTCAGGTAGGGGTACTGCCCCTCCTGGTGGCTTACCATCGGGGATCAGCCGAGAGGCAAGTGTATCGATACAACAACGTAACTGAGACTGTACTCTGTGTAAATCAAATCATAAACAGTTCGATGCAAATGCATGAAACAACATATAAGTGTATGTATACTCGTATACGTATATTCGTATAAGTATAACCGTATAATCGTAAAACACATGCTCATAATAAACATAATCTCGTATGAAATCTCATGCTCGTAAAACCATAATCATGCTGCATGCTCAAGTTCGTAAAACGTATAAATAAGACTCGCAATCAATCCGTGAAAATAAATTGTCCACTCACAGACTCGCGTAACGCGCACTCGCGCTAAACTCGTGGTCCGGCGGAAGATCCCTCGCCTGAAGCACGATCACGATACAGATCTCGATCTCGATCTCCTGAATATTCACAAAAACATAACTGATCAAAATCGTAGTCCACAACCCTGTACTGAATCACGGAAACCAACCGTTCCCGGAAATATGCAATGCAGTACAAAATGAATAACAGAATTTCCGAAATCCCCATACGAAACCTCGACTGAAAATCGGCTAACCAAATCAACCCGGAAACCTCAGGACGATAACCAGGGCGCGATTTCGAGAAAAACGACACTAATTACATCAAAATCCAAAAAGTCAACTTTTGGCCGGAACTCCGCCGTTGACCGCCGCTGCCGCCGGCGGCGCGCCGTCAACAGTGAAATCCCACGGCCCAAAGCTCCAGTTTTCAAGACCTCATCAAGACGAACAACTTTCATAACTGACACAAGGCTCAATTCAAACCGGAACATCACCAATTCAATCGAAATCCAAACGGAAAACTAGCTCCGGCAACCCATTCGGGTTCACCGGAAAACTCGACTAAACTCCAATCCAGTCACATAGGGAGCATCACAAGGTTAAGGGGAAGCAAACCCCCCCTAACCTCCACCACCGTAGCATGTCGGAAAGTGGCCAACGAACTCCGACGACTTTCACGAATCGGACCCAATTCGGGTTCCACCAAAACGGCATCATTTCAATCCAAACCAAATACCATCACACTCGAAATCAAAGGAGGAAGCGAACCATACCTTCCACTTGATCGGAGATGGCCAGAATCTAGGTCGTCGGACGGCAACTCCCAAACGGGAAACTTTCCCTTTCGGGTCAACAGGTCAACTTTCCAATTTTGGAAAGTAAAAGTTCAGTCAACGGTCAAACAGTGTTTTACGACTAATTCTCGACTATTCCGATATTTATACTCGCCCTCGGGTCGATCGACGATTCGAAATGGATAACCATCACAATTCGGATAAACTCGAAACAATCGGATAAACTCGTCGGAAACCAAAACTTCAAATAATCATAAAATATTCCTCGGTTATCGGAAAAATCTTCTGAAACCGCCCATGAGCTCGAAATCACGTACTCTACAATTTCCGTGAAGACACTTAACTCAAATTCTCGACCGAAAATATAGTCGCGAATCGAATCGGCAAACCACATATACGACATAAAACTGCGACTAAGCAAAATCTCGAGAATCGTGCCGAATACGCAACAGATTCTGGTTTGGGTCGTCACAGTTGCCTTCAAATTTTGCTCGAGGATTCTTCCATTGCAGGTTCCATGAGTGCGTTTCGAGGGTGGAAGTGAGGGGTCCATAACGTATCTCCGTTTAGTAGATACACGAGGCACCCCATCATCAGACTCATAACCCGTCGTCTCGGTGTCCGCCATTGCTCCGTCATCGGGAGCATGTGGAATCACTTATGACGGGAGGTCACCCGACGATTGGGTGCCATCCTCCTGATCTCAACCTATTAGTTGGGATATCGATGCCATCTCGATATTACTCTTGAGCCTCGGTGACATCTTGTACCTACATCACAAACCAAACATCCATCATAACCATCCTAACCATGAGGTGACAGTAGCTAGCATCCTAAACACTAGGATCAACAGTTAGCAAGTGTGGTAACCATCCTAAACAATAGCTGCATCAACAGTAAGCTAGTGTGGTAACCATCCTAAACAATAGCTGCAACAACAGTAAGCTAGTGTGGTAACCATCCTAAACAATAGCTGCAACAGTAGCATCATATACTCAAAAGGAATATATGATTATGGTATTCCATCAGAAAATAGTACTATATTAAGCCACAAATATAAAGCTAATAGATTGATGGAAAAAGATTACCATTTCAGACAAGATGGTTAGGATGGTCAACAAACATATATAGACCTTCTCTACACCTCAAGAAATTGAACACATATAGAAAAACACATAAAGCAAATGAACTTAAAAATAAAACAACTTCACAGCAAAGATTAACACATAAATCGAACCATAAGCAAAAGGGTTTTAAAAAATCATCGGCCAAAGCTAATAAGCAAGCTTTATCATCTTCATATTAGGCAAAGAAGATCTCTCAACTTTAGTTCTCAGGTCTGAACATACACAGCCCCAATGTTATTCCTATTTTCAAATTCAACAGGTTCATCTTTGACATGATAAACCCTTCAAAATCCACATAAAAAATTCAGATACTTCCTTACTATCATAATAAAGGCATGATGCATTCTTTTAGATATGCTATAATTATAGAGAGAACCAAGAAACATATATACTTGTACTTGCTACCTTCACCGGATGAACTTTGGCATCTACTTTTTTGAAGTCGGCAGTCTCAACACTCGAATAATTCTTGCAGCAAAAAATAGAAAATAAAGACATAAGTAAGGTATTGATGGTAGAAATTATGATGAAAAAAATTAATGCTTCCTATTGACACCATCACACAAATACAAAAATAGTTTGAATGGTTGATGCCACACACCTGTTCCTTCCTAAACATGATGTAGATGCCAATTGAACCAAGAGAGCAGTGGAAAACCAAGAGGGCATCAATTGAAAACCAGAAATCGTAGAAATCTAAATATTATTTGGGAAAAAAATCTCATCCTGTCGATAACCAACATGTATAGACAGACAACAAAGCAGAGTACTAAATAGCCCATACCAATTTTGAGAAAGCAAAATTGGGAAGTACCATTTATTCTTTATACCGGTGTCCACCAAACATAACCCAATCATTTAACTATCCTTAACTAAGGGAGTATATCTCATACCAAAATAAACGGGCCATAATTCTACATTTGCAGCAATATTCAAAAAAATAATGAGTTTACAAAATCAACACCAACATATATGCATTTCAATAATTTCTTATGAATTCAAATGAAAATCGGCATCTACTACTCATTTCCAAAAGCCAAATGATCTAGGTAGGGTTCAAATTGATCTGAGTATTACCTTATTCTCATGTGAATGTAACGGCATTGGTGCCTTACCGAAACAAAAGCTCAAATTGATGTTATCCTTCCTGCATTCAGAAGCCAAAGGGGGAATCATGCATTACTTATATTCTAAAAATAACCATGACTGATATCCAAATTATGCACATACGCGTTTAATACAATAAAAAGAGAGGCGATTGAATAGAACCCTAACAAAACAGCAAATGAGGATATATAAGCTTGATATAAACTTGAAATAACTATGATCATTCATTAGGCAGAAAAAAATTACATGTGTATTTGCATAATTGTTCGTAAGCTGTATTCTAGGCCACTTATATTTTTATCATATAAACTTGAAATTTATCATATAAGCTTGAAATAAACCTTCATAAGGGGATAAAAATTGTCACCAAAATTGTTTTTGGGTGACATATAACCTTGATATAAATTAATCAAAATATTGATTAATAATCAAGCAACAGAGATAGATAGAGAGAAAGAGAGAGGGGAGGAGATGATAGAGAGAGAGAGAGAGACCGAGAGAGAGACAAAGCTCAGAGTTGAGAGCAGACACCTCAATAGGTAGAGGCTAGCTAGCTAGGCTGTTCCTGAGGGAGGGGCAACGACGTCGTACGCAGTTGTAGCGTTAGAGCAGGGGCAACGTTAGAGTAGGAACAAGGTGGATTCGGTGGTCGACAGGTCAAGGAGGGCTTAAAGTCCATCGTAAGGAGAGGGAGGAGGCGGTGGGGGAGGTGGTGTTTATGCGGCGGCAGAGTCAGAGGCAAGACAGAATCAGTTTGGGCGTTAGAGATTTGGGGAGAAGTTTTGGTACCAAATGAATTTGGGACTCGATTTGCCCAGATTATAGCACCAACTTCAACGATGCAAATGGCCCATCCCCGTTGTTTAACTGGGCTTCAAAAATGGGCCAAAATTTTTGGCAGTGAATCTGACCGACCATATTAATTGGGCTTAATCGATGCAAACTAATCTTCCGTCTAGGAACTAATTACAGGGTTTAGGGTTTGGGGTTTATGGTTAGAGTTTAAGAGCACTACCAAAACCCTAAACCCCAAACACAACAACGACGTGTTACTGTAATAACGTCGGCCAAGTGGAACTACAACGACGCAACATGCAATTTTTGCATCGAGTACCTAATTACAGAGTTTAGGGTTTGTAGACCCTACAACAGCGTGCTACTAATAATGCGTCGGTCAAGTGGTACTACAACGATGCAATTTTTTTTTTGCGTCGACTAAGTAGAATCCCTATACCCTAATTCCCTTCAACCAAATTATGATCTCATTTATTTTTTTCAAAATCGTTGCTAATATATATATATGGAACAAAATTATTCTAAATTAATATAAAAATATTTAAATTAATTAATGATAGAGACAAAACAAATTAAACTAGCTAAACATGCGCGCTCGCCTGGCCCGCCAACATATATATAAATACGATAACTAATACATCTTGAATGGAGAGTACGTCCTCGATCAAGGTCACCGTTATGCTTACTAACTATTGAAATTTTTAAGCTCACAAAGAACATCAATGGTAGACATGGGCTTTATCTCTAGATCATACTAGCCATGTACGACCCTGCCTTCTCGGTGAAGAAGTTTGGTTCAGGATTCGGAAGCTGTCCTAGCTAGGTCTTGATATGCTGTGGTTTTCAAAGCTAGTGAGGAGTGTGGTTAGGCTGACCATGGGAGAAGAATCAGGATGTGCAAGGAATCTGATGACAAAAACAAGTGGTAAATAGAGGCTAGGATACTGAAGAGAAACTCCACACAGTCATTTTTATCGCTAGACAAGACCATGTAGTTTTCGTTCGATTAATAATTTACCATGTTAATACAAGTTTAACCTCTCGATGAAGTATTAAGTTACATGCGTATATTATAATTCAGTATACTACATATATATATATATATATGCACATATATATATCAATCACTGTCATCATCATATTCTGATTCATCATCAACATCTTCCTCCTCGGCTTGATCCTCAGAATCATCATCATCATCATCATCATCATCTTCATCATCATCATCATCATCATCATCATCATCATCATCATCATCATCATCATCATCATCATCATCATCATCATCATCATCATCATCATCATCATCATCATCATCATATATGAAGAAATCATCGTCCACCATCTCCTCTTCATCGACATAAGGATTGTCCACAGCCTCGATCTCCGCATCAGTAACCTCCATATCGCCATCAGGCACTGGCAAGTTTTCGTTAGGTCGAATTAGGTCCCCCGTGCCGGGGATGACAGAAGTACTAGGCTCTTGATATGCATCCACATTATTTCCTTCAAGTGTTGTGGCACTCCATATTTCTCAGTGGGACATATTACATACTATTTTCCAACCTTCACCCAATTTAATATCATCTAAATAGAACACCTACCTAGCTAAGGTTGCAAGAGTGAATGGCTCATCTTCCCACTCACTGGAGTTTGTATAGACTAATAAAAATTCAAGATGTTCCTTCGTATGCTTGAACCATTTACACTTGAATAGAAAAACTTCAATGTCATTCCCATATAGCAGTTGAACGACATAAAGAAGAACCCCGTAATATAAAGCCTTACCTTGGCCAACCGTAATCCGACTATTTTGTGTTGCTCTTCCTTCATCTCGGGTGAATGAATGAAACTTTACACCGTTCACCCAACATCCGGGATAAATACGGTGGCCGACCGACTTATGGGCCAAAGTGTGCTTTTCATATGTCCACCACCCAGAGTCGTCACCATTTTGGTGTAGACTCACCATCTGCAAAAAAAATCAAATCATGATATACAAATGTCTGTTTAATTAATACCTTTATACAGAAAATTTAACATAACTTCCTCTAAAACTAAAGAAAACCATAAACATGCATGCATGCACAAATTAAAGAAATTCACTACGAAGGGAGAAACATTATATAATCAACATCCAAATTTGTCAATGTAAAATTAATAGAGTACGCACAAAATATGTAGACTGAGGTTTTAACATACTTATTCTTGGAAATAATTAGGGAACCTCCTCTTAATTCGTCTTTCAACCCATTGATCACTCTTGTCTGGTTCCTTCCCCCGAATAATGTTCCTGTACCTTATAATGAAGTGCTCAACCTCGTCACAATCGCGCAACACTACCCAATGGGTTTCATCAAGTTCATGGCTAGTTAACTTCTCTTGAAGTACTCCTCTAAACGGTTGTATCACATCTGTGACCACTGAAAGATCTATCGATCGATGTGTATTGAAGGCGGCGGTCTCGACAAGATCTTGGAGGTACATATAGCAATATGTTACACACTCATGCATTAAGTATGTTTCAGCTATAGAGCCATCCGGTACAGATTATCTATCGATCTATGTGTATTGAAGGCGGCGATCTCGACAAGATCTTGGAGGTACATATCGCAATATGTTACACACTCATACATTAAGTACTGTTTAAGTTGTCTACAACAATATGAGGAATGAGTTATTTCACATTATGAATATAACGCATGTAATTTATTACATAAAACTGATGAAATCCATCTTTAAAAAATTTAATTAGTTACATGTCATAATTATACCTTTCCTGAGGATACATCCAAGTGCAGTGAACAGGACCAGTGAGCAGCACTTGTTCGGGAAGGTGGATCATGAGGTGAATCATGATGTCAAAGAAAGTGGGTGGGAATATCCTCTCTAATTTGCAAAGGATGAGGACGATTTCTTGTTGTAAGTCTACAACATCCGTCTTCTTCAACTCTCTGGTACATAACCTCTGCCACCATCTGCATAATGCAACTATTGGTTCATGAACGTCTTTTGGAAAATACATGAGAACTAGCACCATAATCAGTCGTTGAAACATGACGTGACAATCATGAGTCTTTAGCCCATAGAACTTTTGATCCCCAATGTTGACACATTGAGATATATTCGCTGCATAGTTAGATGGATACCGGACACTTTTAAACCAATTGAATACATCATCCCTCTGTCTAGGCTTTACCGTGAAAGGTGCATCGGGAATTTTGTTGTACGCACTATTTCTATCCCTCTTTAACCATAATCTATGGCACAAACCCATATTTTTAAAATCTTTTCCCGCTTTTGGAGTATCCTTTGTCTTGAACTTAATACCCAGAATTGTCCCAACCACGTTGTCGCACACATTCTTTTCTATGTGCATGACATCTAGATTGTTCCTGAGTTTTAACCTCGACCAATAAGGTAGTTCGAAGAAAATACTCATGTGGTGCCAGTATTTAAGCTCATTTGGAGGATTCGGATTATTATTCTTCACATCGTCGTCATTGCTCAAGACACTGAAAGCAAAAGTCGATTAACCTCTGAAAAATCTTTTCGCCTGACCACAGTCTGGGTTGGGGCAGTTCCTCAACTGTCTTGTTAAAATCATCCTTATCGTATCGCCAATGGGGATCACGACAGAGCCATCTACGATGACTCAAGTAACATACCTTTCCCGCGTGATAACTAGTGTTCATGTCGTCCAAGCATACAAGACTGGCTTTATAGCCTTTAGTTGTGCAAGATGTCAACATCCCATACGCAGGAAAATCATTGATGGTCCATATTACAGTTGCTCACATTACGAACATCGTGTTATTGAACTTGTCATTAATTGCGACTCCATTTGTCCGCAATGATTTCAACTCGTCAATCAATGGCCGAAGGTACACATTTAGGCACTTTCCAGGAAATTTAGGACCTGGGATGAGTAAAGTAAGGAAATAAATTCCTTGTTCATACACATCCAAGGGGGCAGGTTGTACGACATGAGAATGACTAGCCAAGTATTGATGGCAGCGCTATTGTTACCCCAAGAATTGAATCTGTCTGTTGAAAGTCTAAGGCTAACACTTCGAACCTCTACTGCGAAGTCTTCAAATTTTCTGAAGATATATTTAAAGGCCTCCCCATATGCTGGATATCTGAGCACATCGTCATCTACTCTCTGTCGTTCCGCATGCCATCTTATCGCCTAAGCTGTCTTTAGAGACATGTACAAACGCTGTAGTCTGGGAGTCAACGAAAAATAGCGAAGCACCTTCATGGCAATCTTCTTCTTAGAACACTTTTTATTCGATGTCTGCCACCTAGACTCATCGCACACAGTACAATAGTGTAAATTTGCATACTCCTTGTAAAATAGCACACAGTCGTTCTTGCACGCACAAATTTTCTCGTACTGTAGACCGAGGGATTTCAAGACCTTTTTAACCTTGTAATAAGTGTCAGGAAGGTTGTGACCCTGAGGCAGCAAGTCACATATATGTTGTTGGATATCGTTGAAACTTTCATCCGAGATCTTGTGCTTCTCTTTGTATCTCATTTCAGTCATTAAGGCTCGCAAGACATTCATTTTTCAACCATCAAACACCGGGGTCTGGACTTGAAGGAGCATGTTGTTGTACTTATCTATATCAACAATATCAATGTCTAGAAACTAGCAGCTTAGACTGTGTTGTCGTAATTCAGATTATCATAACCTCCGACTTCTTCGTGTTGGTGTGTAACGTGACTGAAAGCCAGAAAAGCATCATACACTGCATCCATTTCGGGGTCAAAGAAGTGGCGGCAGTACTACTGGATGAGGCACTCTAGTAACTATTGTACCCAGATCCGAAGTGAGAAGCTGAGCTGTTGCTTACTTGTTCACCGTGCTCACTCCATGTAGTGTAACTCCATATCAAACCGTGCTTATACAAATGTTGAGACATAACTTCAACAGTAGCATACTGGTTGTTCATACATTTTCTGCACGGACATCTGTAATGCTTCTTTCCTTGACCGTGTGCTACCGCAAATTTCACAAAGTCATAAATTCTTTCCATATACCTCGCATCACTTCTATTCGACAAGTGTATCCAACTCTTATCCATATTTTTGTGTAAATTAAAAACAAAAACATAAAAATTATCGAATAAACTATATATATATAATTTCATAATTAACAAAGAATAGAATATAAAATATATATTACGTCATGCATTCTATATGAAATTAATTAATTAATTAATCGAGGCAAAATCTGCTTAACTAGCTATAGTTAGCAATATATACACATAAAATTCATGATCGATCACTTGGTAATTAATTAATCTAGTTCTATATAATTAACTAATATATAACACATCTATATATGCTCCCCCTCCTTCGATCTCATGATCATCTGATCAACACAGGTATATATATATGATATATACATCGTCTAGCTAGCTAGTCGACATCTTTTGTTGGATTAGTTTGCGGGATAACTCCATCGATCACCGTATACGTACTTTACAAAATTCATAAACATAAATAATAAATCGATCACCGTATATGTACCTTCAAATTCACTGCTACTTAAAGAGATACGTGGGTAAACTACGTACCTTGATCGAACTTCTGATGATCGATAATTAATGGTCGGCCGGATATATATATATATATATATCAGAAATTTTTGCAATAGCTTTTTAGATAAGAGAGAGGGAGCGAGTATTGCATGGGGGAGGAGTGCCCTAGTTGCATTGCGATTCGGATAGGAAATTTGAGCTAATAATTGATCTAATCTTAGTCGATGGTATTTTGCATCGTTTAGCAACTGTCGGTGTGTCAGTGAACCAAAACTACAACGACGCAACCATAAGCATCTTTGAAATATCCAGTTAAATGACACAAAGTGTTATACATTGGTGTACAGATAAGTTAACCGATGCTAGAAATAACACACAATGTGCGTTAGGTAACTTACATTCAAGCGACGCAATGTTTATGTAGACCGGCAGAGTTAAATATCGTCGGCTAGCTGGCATTAAGCCGACACACCCTATATGCCTGTGTCATCTAAGTGAGCTTTTCTAGTAGTATATGTACTGATAGCATTGAATCAAATAGTGTAGAAGTTATTGTGCCTAGGAGATCTCAACGAAAAACAAAAGGGGTTCTAAAGAAAAAATATGAACCAACCATAGAAGCGAAAGCCAAATACCTGATTGCTAGATTTGTATCTCACCATAGGTTATCTGGGTCACATGCATTTGTTGTTAATCAATTATCTACATAATCTATTTTCAGTAATGTACAGGATGTCTTAGCGGATCCAAAATGGAAATAGGTTATGAATGAAGAACTAAAGGCTTTGCAATAGAATGGAACATGAGAGACTATTCCTGCACCACCTGAAAAGAAGACAGTTAGATGTAGATGAGTATTTATAGTGAAGCTAAAAAAAATGGAAGCATTGATAAATATTAAGCTTGTCTAGTTGCTAAAGGCTAAACTCAATGGTATGAAATTGATTACCAGGATTGCTCTAGTAGCCAAGATCAATACAATGCATATTTTATTGCTTTAGCAGCTCGATATGATTCGATGTTACACCAATTTGATGTGAATAATGCTTTCTTAAATTGAAAGTTTACAGGGAGAAAATTCAGATAGACAGACCGGACAAGAGTCATACCTGGGTTGAAAAAAAGCGGTTAAGAAGAGGTTCCCTGATTATTTCCTATGGGTATATTTAAACCATATAGGTTTTGTGCTTCCTTTATTTAATGTTGAGAAAATCCAGACATCAATAGGGTTTAAGTCAAGTAATTTTTTATTTTGGTGTTTAATGGATTCGTAGTGTTTTTCTCAAATTTTGCATGCGGGTTTTATATATGGTTTCCTTTAGTTTTAGGGGAAATTATGTCAAATCTTTTCTAGAAATTAATTAAATACACTTCATATATCTTGTTCACAATTTTGCAGATAAAGGATCTACATAAATCTTCTAATCACGAGGGGTGGTGGTCATGAAAAAAGCACATGTTGACCCATAAGCGGATCTAACACTATATTTACCCCGGATGTTTTGTCAATGGTGTCAAGTTTCATTTAGTAGACCGAGATGAAGGAAGAAGAACACAAAACACTAGGGGATCGGGTTCGGGCAAGGCCCTGATGTATATTACGGGGTCATCTTAATGTCGTTCAGCTACTATATGGTAATGACATCAGCGTTTTTCTATTCAAGTATAAATGGTTCAAGTATACGAAGGAAGATCTCGGCCTTTTATCAGTCAATGCAAACTCAAGCTGGTATGAAGATGAGCCATTTGCTCTTGCTACCTTAATCAGGTAGGTATTCTATCTGGATGATCTGAAAGCGGGTGCAAGCTAGAAAGTAGTTAACCATATTTCTTACCAAGGAATATGGAGTGCCACAACACTTATTAGGAGATAAATAGTTAACCATATTTCTCCTTTCCAACTTACTTTGTTATTTTTAGGTCTTAAATAAAGGAGATAAATAAAGCAGGTTAAAATAGAGCGACAACGCAGAAAAATGAAGAATCCTATTTCAACTAGGAATCCTTGTTGGAGTAGAAGTCCTTGAAAGAGTAGGAAAGTGAATTTGGAATACATATGCAAAATATTTCCTAAAGTGAAAACGAAATGTTCAATTATTTCCTAATTTGTATAGGAAATCTTTCCTAATCATGATTGAAGAAAGGAGATGCAATCCTGCCAGAGACGCGGGATGAGGACCTCCCTCAGGCCATCTCTCATATTGATCAATCTAGTGTGACAATAAGGGTGAGGATCATGGGTCACACTTTCCCACCACGAGGGAATAATTACTACTGTAGGGGTCTAGGACAACAGGATGATGGGGTCTTGAAGAACACTTCCAATTTCTCATGCAAGTCGGCATCTTCCAAGGCTGCTCAACTATAGGAACAACTTTAGAGGCAGGAAATGGAGCATCAGAGACAGATGGAAGCGATGGAGCAGATGAGATTAGCGGAAGAGACATTGAAGCAGTATATGGCAATCATGACTCTTTAATCAATACATCTAATTGTCTAGGAAGTTAACACACTGACATATATTTTCTGCATAGCCTGAAGGATACCAAACATGACCCATCTCCCGAAAAATTTCATTCTTCTAGTCAGGCTTGATGGTGTAAGGAGTTTGAGGCATTTTTTCTTCCCTTTTTTCAACCACAAATATTTTCGTATACCCGTTCCTTTCAGATCAATGCATGCCTTAGGATCATATTTAGTTTTCCCCTCCCAATTTAGCATTGTGCCCACCACACTTTCGCACACATTCATTTCTATGTGTATGACATCTAGATAGTGCATGATCAACAGCTTACTCCAATACGGGAGTTCCCAAAATATGCTTTTGTGTGTCCAAAATTTATACATGTCAGGTCTGTCAGTTATTGTCGCCACTATATTAGGATGATTGCTGAGCTACTCAAAATCGTATTCAATCCGCATTTCTAAAATTTTATCCATCGTCCATCTCCTGGATTGCACATCCTTTTCTACAGTCCCATCAAATGTCTTGTCATCCGCCCGCTATGGGTGATCAAGTCCAAGCCAACAGCATTGACACATTCGGACAATCTTCCTACAATGAAGTCTACCGCATTCATCAGTAATGTACTCTAGACAAGACCTGTATCCCCGAATACACATCGAGACACTTTCCTGGATAACCCGTCCTTGGAATTAATAGAGTCAGGATATTGTATTCTTTCTTCATGCACATCCATGGAGAAAGGTTGTACGATACCAAAATAACTGGTCATATACTATATTGAAGACTCATGTTATCAATAGGGTTAACTCAATCAAATGAGAACCTGAGCCAAACATTTCGAACCTCTGATGCAAAATGAAGATACTCCCTAACTATGTGCTTCCAAGCTCTCCGTCAGCAAGGTGTATAAGGGTATCATCGTCATGAAAATCCCTCTCAACATGACATCTCATAGCTTTGGGGCCTTTGGCCATGTCTGAAGACATGTACAATCGTTCTAGCCTATCCCTCAGTAGAAAATATTGAAGTACCTTCACAACTTTCTTATTCCCTACAGGAATCAACTTATTCCTATCTGTGTGACATACCGGAAAGGCATCAAGGTTTTCAAGATCATTCCCTTCAAGTTCTTTACCTCATAAGAGAACGCAATCATATATGCATGCATGGATTTTTATTTAGGTAAGGCCAAGATCTTTCAAGATATGTCGGACCCTACGATGAGTGGTAGGAAGGCGATGACCAGGGGCAGCATCGAAGCAGTCAACTTCAGATAATCATCAGCAGCCTTGACACTCAATTTGTTCTCCACTTTGACCTTCATTACTCCCATGACACTTTCAAGAACAGTCTTATTACACCCATTGTACAATGGGGTCTATTGGAAGACAATCAGCTTGTTGTACCTGTCAATACTAGCATTGTTAACAGCTCTAAGGAATTGTTGGACTAGATCAATAGCAGGAAAGCCTTCAACGGCGACAATGATATCTTGTACTTGAGAAAATACACCGCTCTCATAAGGAAACACATCATTGATCAGCCTTGTTGTTGGATCATTTGATGTACTGGTCCTCTCAGAAAATTGCCCATGATCATGTTGACCCGCTGATGATGTTTCACCGTGATAAATCCAACATGTGTACTTATCCCAAAAATCGTTATTCTTCAGGTGCTCTCATACTATATCAATGGTAAAACGATACAAATCACTGCAAAACTGACATTTCGTACACGGTCAATAATGAATTGTATTCCTGTTACCATTAGCCTTCACATATTCCACAAAACTCTACATTCCAACGGCATATCTTCGATCCCATTTTGGAAGGCAAATCCAACTCTTGTCCATCTTGAATATATATATATATATATATATATATATACACACACAAACACACACATGCACTAATTAAAAATTAATCATTATATTTCTATATATCTTTAAACTACATTCCAACGGCATATCTTCGATCCCATTTTGGAAGGCAAATCCAACTCTTGTCCATCTTGAATATATATATATATATATATACACACACAAACACACACATGCACTAATTAAAAATTAATCATTATATTTCTATATATCTTTAAACTACAAATTATATTAATTTTTCTACTACTTAATTACAAATTAACACATACTATATATATATATATGCATATATCTACAATTAACATATAATTATATATATTGATCAAAATCAACTCTAAATCAACAATTAATATATATATAACACATATATATACGTACCTATATATAGCTTCACGAACTCATTTTTGACAGCTTCTGACAACACCCACCCAATGATTTGAGAGCGTTTTGTGTTTTTCTCACCCT
Organism: Geum urbanum; assembly: GCA_946800695.1. NCBI lineage: Eukaryota > Viridiplantae > Streptophyta > Magnoliopsida > Rosales > Rosaceae > Geum > Geum urbanum. Next base: position 3,460,042 of record OX327013.1, read on the forward strand.
TTTTTGAATGAATGAGTTGCTGTCCAGATCTGTAAATCTAAAGAACTTTAGCCGAAGATACTATTATTTCGTTGGCTAAAAGGCATAATTTTTGTCGGCTAAAGACAAAATTTTCGTCAGCTAAAGTTTGACTTTAGCCGACGATTTTATTCGACTAAATCCGACGACATTTTTTTTCCCGACTTAAGGTTGTCGTCGAAGTATAACCGACGAAAAAAAAAGTTGTCGGCCTATTTTGCTTAGTTTCCTCGGCTAAAGTGTTTTTTTTTCTGGTAGTGAGTATAAGGTTGTTCTTTTTTCCTTAGTTTAATTAATCATATAACAGTTTTAAAAACTTAATTATATATTCCTTGTTGTGAAATAGAGAAGGTCGAAGGCGAACAAAGCAGATTGTGGGATAAAGACGTACCACCATGGTTTGGGCTCATGCAAGATGATCAACATCGTAAAGGCTCACAAATATGCGGGTTGGAAGCACCACCATCTTGATGCCCCCGTGTCTACTTACAATAGTCCCGCGTAGGAAGAAGATATCGCGAGTCAACGCGCTGTAAGTAACACTTATTCTAAAATTCAATGAGTTTAATCTTACTGTTGGTTTGAAGAAATTGAAACATGATTAGGAAATGTAATTAGGTTGTGCTCTTGGATTTTTGTTTAGTTGGCTATATTAAACATGATTATGAACTTGAAAAATTTGGATGGGAATCGGTGCCCATGGTTTGTTCTTTTGGAAATTGGTTATTCTAAGTGTTTTCTTCTGTGCAGGTTTTTGGTTTCCTCAATTTTTAGAGGAAACTATGTCAAATTTTGTTTAGAAATCGACAGTCATATATTGTTCACGACATTTTTTTCCAGATATCGGTGAAACAAATGGCCGCCAAAGAAGTGGCGGGCATACAGTTGCAGAACCTGGAGATGTCGCCCGAAAACATGTCTCCTCTGCCCTTGGAGACTCAGATCGCTATTGAAGATATAGTTTTTGGTCGTCGAGCTGGAAAGGAGATTCGTGGCCTTGAATGAGCGGTCCAATCAGACTTGAGTCATCTTTCGGCAACTAGGTGATTGAGTGCAGCGGCTGTTGAAGAGCGGGTTCCGAGCAGCCGAGGATGAGGGTCAAGTGGTTAAGGAACATGCTGGATTGGTCCAGGAGGAGGTTGGATCGGTCCCGGAGAAGATGTGATCATCCCAGGAGCATACTGGTACATTACAAGCGCAGGTGTCCTTCATGATGAAATACCTCAGGTCAAAAAGCATGCTCCCCCTGCCCTTCTAATAGCCGAATTTTCCACCTTAGGATTATGGACCCAATGATGATGATCCAAAACACCGGGGGGATTTACAAGGTTCAAAATCCCGCCAATGTCGATATTTTTCTTTAGTTTTGTATGTACGTAGTTTATATTTCGATCGGAACGGTACAATTTTTATGTACAAATTTTATATTTAATAAATATTCGATGAATATTTTGTTTTTAAATTATTATTTAATTTTAATTCAATTTATATTTCTGAAATAAATATTAAAAATATATATCACTTAGACGACAAAATTTGAAGATTTCGTCTTAGGTTAATACACTAAGACGACGAAGTAGTTACCCTATTTGTCGTCCAGGTGTAACAACTTAGACGATGAACACTTCTCCTTCGTCATCTAAGTGTCACATCATAAACGATGAAATAGTTTCGTCGTCTAAGCGACGACACTTAAACGAAGAAATTATTTCATCGTCCAAGAGAAGTCACGCGACGAAAGTTTTCGTTGCCTTTTTCAATAAAAATTTGCCGTCTATGAAATTCAATGACAAAATTACTTTCATCGCCTAAAATCTTACTTAGACGACGAAATTTTTGGATTTTGTCGCTTAAGTACTTCCGCACTTAGATGACAAAAGTTAGATGATGAAAGGTTTATCGTCTAAATACTTAGGCGTCAAAAGACATCTCTTAAACTACGAAATTGATTCGTCACCTAAGTGAATTTTTATTGTAGTGCTAAGTGATCATATGTCAGTTATAAATATATGCAAAAAAAAAAAGCGGTTAGAGGAATTCAATTGTATATATGAAGAATAAGCAGTCAGAGAATCAGTCCACTAAATGCACATTCATCAAACAAGCAGTTGCTATTCACAACTCAAATATTTGAAATCCCTAATAAATGGCAATGGTTACCAACCATTATCAACAAAATATTTTACCACTAATACCTATTCTGTACAACCATGAGCAAATAAACACTTACAATACTGCTTTTACAAATGTTCTTTTATCAAAATGCATTTCTAGAGCATCATATGCTGAAGCATCAAATTCAACCTGCAATTTATTATATGTCATCAATATACAATCAAATTTAACCTCCTAATAAAATGCCTAGCCAATTCTATTGTGTCCTAATCCCTACTATATTATTCTAGATGCTTTCAAAGCTTTTAAAATGTTAATAATTCTAGGGTGCTCCATGATTAAACAAACTATTTAATCAGCTATCTGCTCAATATGATTGCATTCTATTTCCTTTCGGTTATACCTCAAGTTAAAGCCTAAACCATAAGACGAGTGGAAAAAGGAAAGCAAAGTAATTTGTCATCAAAGGGTTCATTGTTAAAGGATTCATGATGTAATTTTATTTCTTTGTTATTCATATACAAAATCTGTAGATATGAAAAATTAAAATACCCAAAGGATCCAAGTGACTAATAACCTAGCAACAAAAAATGATTATGAGTGCAGTACCTCATTTAGCAACTGGTACTTGGTGGGATTCAACATGACATCAAGATCAGCCCAGATTGACCTAAGTTTTGATTAAATTTCATAAACTATATGTGTAAGCCAAAATCTCAAGAGAACTATTACAACTGAAGTAGAAGAACGATTGTCCTAAGTATTCAATTAATATGACAGAAAATCATACCAATAATTCCTTCGATCAATGTCTTCTAAGCACAATCCAACTTTGTAATCAAATAAGAGGTATGTAATTATTAAAATATATTAACAATTCAACACATGAATGGGAACATTAAACCAAACCTTGCATCCTAGGTAGGAACCACCCATCTCATTTGACCAAATTATCATATGCAATACACAGCTGTTAGGATTTCCTTGAAATGAATAAAAGAAAAGGACTTGTGAAAATATATTTCCTCTTATCAGGCTGATAATCTATTTCCTATGGTAGTTAGTAGTTATAAAGTAAAAGCTAAATGATGGTTCATACAAAATCATGATACTGTAAGGGGCAAACAATTCTCTTACCAATTTTGCATCCATTTCTTGTAAATCAATTCATGTATCATCTTTATTATTCCTTTTTTCTTTTCATTCGCAGCAACAACCTACAACAACAAAACTTACATAAGTGTGGATCAGTCTAAAAGCACCTCCCCAACTTAGAACATCAACCAACAAAGGATATATTTTACATGTGCCAAGTCACCCTTGTAGTTCCCACACCTCACACGGGACCAGGTGTTAGGTCCATAATTTTGTTCTAATTATGTTCATAACTTCATGCTTATTGGTTGTCTTATTTGAATAAAGCATCATTCTTATAACGTTTCCTGTTCATGCTAGAAAATTGAGAGTTGACACGAAAACGCTCTTAAAGATGGAAGTTAATCTCTTTTTGGAGAAGCCGGGCACATTTTCGAAGTCACAAGAGCATTTAGAGCAACTTTGGGAAAAAGACGAAAAGTGGTCGCCGAAAGTTAGCGGAAGCTGCCGGAAAATCCCCGAATTTATCCATGAATAACCAGACCATCAAGTATGGCCTAAACACTCCAAGGTAGGCCCAAGGGAAGGCCCAAACCACCTATGTAGGAACCCTAGCTGATTTGGTTAGGGTGTCACACAATTTGAACTTTGGATCTATTAGACATGGTTTGGACTCTAGCTAGAAGCCAAGAAAAAGGAATCACAAGTTGTGACCCTTGAATCAAACTTCATGGTCACTCTAGCATATCCACGGGCTCACAAAATACCCTATTTTCTCTCTTATTAATTCCCTTGGTCGAGCTCTCCCACACCATCATACACACCGCACTTCATTTTACTCATTTTTCCTTGTTTTAAGCTCTTTTCTCTCTAGTTTTCTCTCTAGGGTTCTTTATTGAGTTCTCTAGAGAGAACCTAGATTTCTCTTTCAATCTTCTTCCCTTACAACCCTCTTCAAATCCAAGAGACCTAGCCTTGCAAGCCTTGGCCGAACCTCTTCCATTCTCCCTCACCACTATCTATCACTTCCTCATCTCATCTTTGCCTCCAAAGTTTGCGTGATTCTCTAGAGCTTGAAGAAGTGGAAAGTAATCCCTCTTCTTCTTGGCATCTTTGAGTCCTAGAGGTTGCCATTTCCTCCTCTACAAGCTTGAAGGCACTTTGGAACAAAGAAGGTGAAGTTAGAAGCACAAGGGTGGACTTGAAAAAGCTTGGCTTGCTTTGAGGAGATTCCTTGGTTATTTTTTTATCCTATTTACTCTATCGATGTATTTAAACTTGATTTTAATTATTTGTAGTGAGTAGTCTCATTTGATGTAGACAAAATGATTTAACGTATGTATGATTTATGTTTTAGTGTATGTTGTGTGAAGCATGTGTTTGTGAATAGGTTTACTTTGTGTTTGTGGATTTTTATGTGATTAAACTTCATGTATAGTTTCATTTATGCATGTCTTGACCTTATCTAAGTTGATGTATGCATTAAGGAACTAAAAATGGGACCTTGGTTGAATTAGCTACTCACATAAGGCTAGATGAGCATGTAAACATGATTAGGGTCTATTCCGAGAGAGTTTACTTTAAGGCTTGGTTTCCTTAGCACTAAGAAAGGACTAGAGCCTCCTTGAGTATCAATAGTCTCAATAGTCAAGCACACATTGAATCGAGAGGTTATTGTGGTTACTAGTTGGGTCTTTCAATTCGTAACTCAAAATGTGCAGATTGGGAGATTCACTTAAATTTTCTCTTGGGTCCTCCAAAAGAGGTTCAGGAAGGGAAGCATTCCATAAATATCACATGGTATGCTTGTTGACTTCACTTACGTGACATACGGTCAAGATGTAAGCCCAAAATGGCTTAGGTGTTGATCCCGGTTCACTACATACTTCAAAGTTAAGCTCAAGTCATCTAGAGTCCAAAATGGCTTAGGAACTTGAGTTCAAAACCAAACGTGACCCAAAAGGTTACAATTTGGACATCCACTTGTGTAAAACAGACTTTAATTACATACATAAATTGGGATATTGTTTGAACATCAAATGGTTAGTAAGAATTTTTCTAGCCAACCATTCTATCTTATTGGGAATTTGTTTGCTATTTAATCTCTTTGCATTAGTCTATAATTATTCAATCAACTCGTATAATCACTCACCATAGTTTAAAATCACCCCTTGCAATGCTAGGTCTCCAAAGAACTTAGTAGTTTGAGATACACATCCTCATTTCACTTTAGTTTTAGTGTCAAGATTAGTGTCCAATTAATCCGTAATTTGAGTGCTTAATTGAGTAAAGCTAAATGGTCAATCCTCGTGGGTTCGACACTCGACTTCCTTATAAATACTATACCTTGACCCCGTATACTTACGGGTAGAAGAATTCTTTGCACTTATAAGCTAGATAATAGTTCAAAAGTGTAGGGGTACAATTCTTTCAACACCAAGTACCCACAAAAAGATCACTGTTTTTAGTCTGAGGAGCCAGCAAATAAGGAGCTTCATGTTTGGGACTGGCATTACTCAAGATGAAAATATATTACAAAGTCATTTACATGCCTAAGATAAACAAAATTGACATTAGTTATTTAGAATAGTTTTGTCCCCCAAGTAATTAATTTTACCAATACTAACTAACAAAGGAGAAACTTTGGGGGGGGGGGGGGGGATTGAGGCATAACTCATCTCCAGAACGTCACATAACTTATCATCTTTGATGAAAACAAAACCATTGATGTGCTCAATAGAAAATGCAGATATTATCTGCAACTTTGTGCCCATTACTCGTAAGTCAACAAACTTCTGCATCATACAGTAAGCTGAGTGTCTCTCACGTCCAACCTACAACCAACGAGCTTAGTGAGAAAAGAGTGTGAGATATTCCATAAGTGAAGAATAAACATATGGGCATTGTGTCATATTGTGTCATGTCTATACCATGAATCTCGCGTCCAAATGTTGGCATCATAGAAATTGCGTGCATTGTGTCATACTGTAATAATTCATATACTTGTCAACTACCAAATAGAATTCAGATAATCATCAATGTCAAATAAAAACTCGGAACATGTATTGTTAAAAGCAAGGTAAATTTCTAGTTTGTCCTAACCTAACCTCCATCGTTCTAGGTTTTTATATGTTGTAGTTCATATGTCATAACCAACCACAACTATTTCACAAAATAAACTACCAAAGAAAGTAAAAGAGCATCATAAACCTGATAATCGACATGGCAGAAGAAAAAGTAGCAAACCTATGATAGCATGAGTCCTGACATCAATCTTCTATCAAAGACATTAAACACAAACCAAGTACTTAAGATGAGATCAGAGAGAGAGAGAGAGAGAGAGAGAGAGAGAGAGAGAGAGAGAGAGAGAGAGAGAGAGAGAGAGAGAGAGAGAGAGAGAGAGAGAGAGGAAAGGCTGAGGGCTTAGGTTGTGTTTTGAGTAAACCCGTTGCATGTGTCGCATGCTCGCAAAATTCAGACAAAAATACCCCCATGAACAATACACATGAATAGTTGGTGGGAAGAGAGGGAGGCATGAGAATCCGTAAATGGTAGGAGTGACAGTGGCAGCAATCTTGGATTGAATTTGCTGGTGATGGAGAGATAATTAAGGGGTCGAAATTAGGAGAAGAAGGAGAGGATGTTGTTGATAGAACAATAGCCCCATCCGCTGACACCAAATGGAGGATGGAGAGATTGTGGCGGAGTTCGTTGCTGGTGACAGCGGCAGTATCCTGGGTCGACGGTGGTGTCAAACGAGAAAGAGGTTTCGATGGGATGGAGTGAGCTTATCAATTTGTAGAAAATTAGAAAAACAAACCTATTAAATTGTGACACATGCAAAAAGAAAAATTTAGCCTGAGAATGTTTAACCGTAGAGTGCATAGCAACATAATCCACAAATTATATATGTACTCCTTAATATTCCCATGAACTTATAACCTACGGGATTAGAGATGACCTATGTTTAGCCCAGTCCTTGGTCATTTTAGTCCCTCAAATTACCTTTTTTGGTCCAGCATAACTTTGGGTTAAAATGATTTTTGAATGTTTTTTTTTTGCATTATGTCGAGCCTTTGGCTCAGGATTATGAAAGTGTAAATCATAATTGGTGGTGTCTATTGTCTAGTCACAATATATGCCGAACCCTCGAGGTATACCGAACCCTACAGATGTTCGTTTGTAAAATGTCCAATCGGCGAAAACTACAGCTGAATTTCGATCTTAGAGCAACCGCACCGGCAAGCACCTGGGGAGGTTTTGCTCGAGCTTAAGGTAGGGCCTAATTTGCTTGAGCAACAGGGTTTTGAGCTCGCACCGGCGAGCAGCACGCCGAGCAGTCGTCGTTGACAATTTGCTCCGGCAAATGGACGAGCAAGAACTGCTCCGGTGCTTGCTCGAATGCCTGCCGGATCCCACGGCACGTGGGTGACGTCAGACGAGTGGTTATTTTTTTTTCGGTCAGGCATGTGCATTGCACGCGCCAGTAAAAGAGTTTAAAAAAATTGACGGACGAATGAGACGCTGACACGTGGCTTACCGGCTGGTAAATTAAACCACAACGGTCCAATTGATCTGGACCATCCATTTTAAATTAGAAAGTTTGATTCAACGGCTCAGATTTGAAGGAAACGGCTACTGAAAAATCAGAACGGAAAAAAACTGAAAAATCTCCAAAAAATAGTTAAAAATCCCAAAAATTCTCAAACTCTCCCAAATATTTGTCTATAAATACTATTTCAATTTTTTCTCAACTCACACCAATTTGTGCACAACAAATTACACTTCTCCTTCCATCTTCTCTCTCATTTCGTTTAGTATTTGTTCCAAAACAATGGGCACACATTGGCTTCCTTCCGAAGATTTACAAATGTGTATCTCTTTTATGCTTCATAGCGTTGATGAATACGACGGCAACAAATAGAAGAGGGAGAAATTGTGGGAGACAATTCATGGGGATTATGTGAAAAATTGGAAGCCAACACAAGGTGAGTATCCTCCGAAAGAGCTGAGGACCCGAATCACGCTGGCGTCTCACTACAACAAGTTCAAGCTACTCTTCCAAAAATGGGGCGTATGTTTGTATGCGGCACGGCAACGTATAGCTAGCGGCACTTCGCTAATGGATGAAGTAAGTTTATTTTTTTGTAGCATACATTATATAAATTTTATTGTAGCATAATGATGAACTAAATTATGTAGCATACACTATTTTTTTGTAGCATAATTTATATATTTAATTTGAATAAAATATGTAGCGTGGTGAAATAGCTAATATAATTATTTTATTAGGTCAAGCAAGCTCAATCATGTTACTATAAGGAAAAGAAGAAAGTGTTTACACACTTTGAATGTTGGGAAGTGGTTAAGAATCATCCATCTTTCCTTTCGGTGCTACCAAGTACTCCATCTCCATATGCAAGTAGTTACCAACCTTCTCCTTCCGCCGCCGAATCATCTCCAACCATTAATTTGGATGACGAAGAAGTGAATAAGACACCTCAAAGCCACGTGACCGCTCCCTCCAGCCCGCCTAGACCAATGGGAACGAAGGCGGCAAAGGAAGTGAGGCGACAAAAGAAACAAGGTAAGACTACTATTGAGCAACGAGTTGAGATTTTGCATACCATTTCTAGTGACCAAGCATCATGGCAATCCAAGAGGATAGCGCATAATGAAAGTTAGCTTAATTATTACGCGGGGTACATAGAAATTCAAAGGCGGAATGAAGCAAGGGCGGATGAAGAGTTACGATTGAAGAAACAAGATGAGGAAACGAGGATCATGACAATGGATTTGGAGGCAATGATCCCAATCTTAAAAAGATATTTTACAAAGAGGAAATCAGCCATCCTTAATAAAGGAGAACCTAGTTAAGATCAACCTACCGATGAAACATATTCGGATTGTTATCATCTAAGTCGCGTGCTCTTTCCATAGTAGTTATAGTATTGTACTAAGAATAAATCTGGGCTTGGCTCGTCATTTTATGTAATTTTAATTTTCAAGAAATAAAGATGTAATTTATTTATTAAGATGAAATTGAAATACATATTAAATTAAAACACAAGCTTAATAATAAACACACATATTTAGGATAATATTTAGAGTATCTCGCCGGTTTCCAATCTCCAATTGTGCTTCACCGAGTCCATCTGAAGCTCTCTATGTATGTAACCAGATTCAAGATCGGCAACACGGTCGTGAAACTGTTGTATATTGGCTTCATCTCTACTAATTGGCTCAAAAGGAATTCGATTCCCTTGTTCATCCACCGGCCTATCATAAACCCGGAAAGCCCTCGATGGATTTTGCACATCTTCTTCTTCCTCATCCTCATCCTCATCCTCCACGTACTCTTCCTCAACAATCATGTTATGTAATGTCATGCAAGCTAACATGATGGTAGTCATTACAGATTTGTGGTGCAATGTACAACTATGACAAATAATTGTCCATTGAGATTGCAAGATGCCAAAGGCCCTCTCCACATCTTTCTGGTATGCCTCTTATTACTTTGCGAAGAGTTTATCTTGCGGCGTCTGGGGATTAGAAATTGTTTTGACTAATGTAGAGTACCTTGGATATATTTCGTCAGCCAAATAATAAGCGTGGTTGTACCTCTCTCCATGGACTTCATAGATGGAAGTTGGGCTTCTTCCTGCAAGGACCTCTGAAAACACATTCGATAGGTGGAGCACGTTAATTTCATTTTTGGCTCCAAGACACCCGAAGAAACTATGCCATATCCACGTATCATACGAGGCCACTGCCTCCAGAATAATAGTTGGGCGACCCTTTCGACCTAAGTATGCCCCTTGATTGGCTATTGGGCAGTTCTTCCACTCCCAGTGCATGCAGTAGATACTTCCAATCATGCCTGGAAAGCCTCAGCTAGGAGTCGCGTGAGGTCTGCCGGTGTTGGACTACGGAGGTATTTTGGACCATAGATTTGATACACTTGGCTACAAAAATCCTTCATGCATTCCAAGGTAGTTGATTCCCCCATCCTTGTAATTTCAGTGCACTGACCCGCGGCTACACCATACGCCAACATTCACAAAGCACCGGTCAGCTTTTGTTCGGGAAGAAGCCCTAGCAATCCAGTCGCGTCCTGTCTTTGATGCCAAGATTGGTCGTAGTTGCAAAGATCCGTCATGATAATGTTGAATCGGTTTCTGCTCATCCTATACCGCCGACGAAATTATGCGCCTCGAAGTTGGGACTGAAAGCTCAGCAAGAGCTTGAAGAAACAACAATGAAGGAGAAAGAGAGAATACAGATCTGAACATGATAAAAGTGTGATATATCCAGCTGTGTTTGTTAGTACAACACACAAGAGTACAACTGCTTATATCAGTCAGCTAGAAATGCAGAATTAAGACACGTGCTGTGTAGTTATATGTGACTAGAGTACAGTGCACAACAGCTAAGCACAGTAGCTAACCACTCTTAACCATTACAACTGAAAACTAACCCTGATCAGTAAGCTATACTATGGTTAACACCCCCCCCCCTCAGCTGGATGATGTAGTGCCATCATCAAGCTGTGACAAAAATGAGAGTGAAAAGGTGAACACAAGCCTTTTGTGAATAAATCAGCAAGTTGATCACTGGAGGGAACAAACTGTAATGTAATGTGTCCTGCCTTGACTTGATCTCGAGTGAAATGTATGTTAACTTCAATGTGTTTAAGCTTGCTATGATGAATTGGGTTAGTTGCTAATGCAAGAGCAGATATATTGTCACAGTAAAGTGTAGGGGAAGAGGTCAAATTAACATGGAGATCACAAAGGAGATGAGACAGCCACATGAGTTCAGAAGTTGTGTCTGCCATACTTCTGTATTCTGCCTTAGTTTATGAGCGAGACACAACATGTTGTTTCTTGCTGCACCACGAAATGGGACATGAATTGAGAAGTATAACAAAGCCAGTTGTAGATTTCCTGTCGTTGGGGTCACCAGCCCAGTCTGCATCACAGTAAGCATAAAGAAAAGTTGGAGCAGTGGCTGGAAGTCTGTTGAACTTGATGCCTCGATCTAATGTACCTTTGACATATTTCAGGATGCGTTTAGCTGCAATAAAATGAGTTGTGGTAGGACAGTGAAGGAACTGACACACTGTGTTGACTGCATATGTGATGTCTGGCCTTGTAAAGGTTAGATATTGCAGGCAGCCTACCATGCTTCTGAACAATGGAGCTTCAATATCTATTAGTGGTGTACCACTATCTTTAAGAAGTTTGACACCAGACTGGCATGGAGTGATGGCAGAGTGACATTCACTGAGGCCAGATTTGTGTAACAGATCTTTAGCATACTTCTGCTGTGACACAAAAATTCCATCACTCGTATATTGAATTTCCAGTCCCAAGAAGAAGTGAAGTTTTCCTAAGTCCTTCATGTCAAACTCATGGAGAAATGCAGCTTTAATTTCTTGAATAAGGTCCTCACTGTCACCAGTTATGATAATGTCATCAACATATAGGAGGAGAAAGACACACTGAGATTTGCAAGAAGAATACACATGCTTGACAAATAATGATGGATCAGCATAGGAACTAACAAAACCAAGAGAGGGAAGAAAAGATGTAAACTTATCATTCCATGCTCTTGGAGCCTGCTTAAGGCCATATAAAGATTTATTCAGCTTGCAGACATATGTAGGATGTTGAGAACTGACAAAGCCTCCAGGTTGAGACATATACACTTCCTCTGTGACAGTACCATGTAGAAAGGCATTAGTGACATCCATTTGATGTAAATTCCACCCATTTGAAGCAGCTAAACAGATAACCATTCGAACTGTAGTGTGTCTGACCACAGGAGAATATGTTTCTGCATAATCAACCCCATATTCTTGACTGAAGCCACGAGCAACCAATCTGGCTTTATGTCGTGCGATGGTACCATTGGAGTGTCTTTTAATCTTGAATAACCATTTGCAGGACACCAGATTCTTTCCAGTAGGAAGTGGGACAAGATCCCATGTTTGCTGCTTCATCAGAGCATTGTACTCAGTGATCATAGCTTGCATCCAGACTGGTGTTTTCATTGCATTCTTGTAATTGATAGGTTCAATATTTGATAGATCTTGAACAGGCTCTGACATAATAGACAAAAAAGATTTAGGCTTGAAGATTCCTCTCTTGCTCCTGGTAAGCATTGAGTGATCATTGGGATTTTCACTTGTGAGGCCAGCTACAGGATGCAAAATATTTGCTTCTGACACTTGACTGGTAGGACGAGATGGAGAACAGTTTAACATAACAGATATTCCTACTCCAGGTTGAGCAAATAAATCCATAGTACCATTGTTTTCATCAAAAGCAACACAGATATGATAGTCATCATGAAACAGATTTGAATGAGACTCAATGATAGTCTCATGAGGAGAGGACCAAGGTGATTCAGCAGAAGTCTCATGAGGACTGGATATGGGCTCAGAACATGTATGAGAAGAAACTGCAGGAACACAAGATGCAGAAATAGTGACATTATCAGGATTAGAAGAAGTACCTGACTGATGAATATTTGACTGTGAATGATAAGGTAAGGGTACCAAGGGACTTGATAGAGGAGTTGTGGAGCAAGGGTGTATTGATGTTGAGTGATCAAAAGTGTCAAACTGAGTTTATACAGCAGGTTGACCAGTCTCACTATTATTCCTGATTGCATAAGGAATCTGAAGTTCATCAAAAAATACATGCCTGGATATAATGAACTTCCTGCTTACAGTATGATAGCATATGTACCCTTTATATCCTGCAGCAAATCCTAGAAAAACACACTTGACTGTTTTAGGTTGCAACTTATGCTGATTATAGGGAGCCATGAGTGGGAAGCAAGCACAGCCAAATACACGCAGTATTTCCAGGGATGGTGACTTGTGATACAGCTTCTCAAAAGGTGATTCCATAGATGTAACAGGAGAGAGCATCTTATTAATGAGATAGGTAGCCATAGCAATGGCATGGTACCAAATTTTTTGAGGCATTGAGGCAGTGTGTAACAGTGTAACAGCAGTCTCCCTGATGTGCCTGTTTTTCCTTTCTGATATTCCATTCTGTTGAGGAGTGTAGGGACAGGATAAGTGATGAACAATTCCTTTACTATTCAGATACATTTTGAAAGCATTACTAGTATATTCACCACCTCCATCACTGTGCAAAATTTTAATTGATCTAGAAAATTGATTCTCAGCATAGGCACACATGGTCTGAAAATATGTAAACACTTCACTTTTCTGTTTCATAGGAAAAATCCATGTATATCTGGAAAAATCATCTACAAACAGTATAAAGTACTTACAACCATCAATGGATATAAAGGGAGAGGGACCCCATACATCAGAATGTATGATCTCAAATGGTTGTAGACTCCTAGACTCAGAAATAGGAAAAGGAAGTTTTTGAAACTTCCCAGCTAAACAATCTTCACATAATGAGCTAACTACATCATTTGTAACTTGAATGTTCCCTTTTTGCAGCATTCTGGTAGTGATCTCATTGCTGGGATGTCCCAATCTCCTGTGTCACAGAGAGGTATGCACACATTTTCCCAAAAATGCAGTAGGAACAGAAAGAGATGAAGCAAGACTGGAAGTTTGAGTTATTGCAGAATGCTGAGATGTTGCAGCAGTGTTATTATATTTATGTTGTATACTTTGAGGTATTGTTTTGAGAGAAGGAAGATCAAACGGAATTGGATACAGCCCTTGCTCACGTTGCCCTTGGTAGAGAACCTTGCCCAATACCTTGTCCTATATAACACAAACAAATTCATCAAACCATATCCTGCAATTATTATCTTTGCAAAGTTGATATATAGATAGTAGATGTGCAGCAAGTTGAGGAATTAGAAGAACATTGTTAAGCTTTAGGCTTCCTAACAATGTGTTACCCATATGTGTAATGTTCAGTTGCTCTCCATTTCCAATTTGGACTGATTGATTATAACTATATGGAGCAACATTCTGCTGAAGCTGAAGTTCACTCGTCATATGATTTGAGGCACCAGAGTCAGCAAGCCAGAATGGTGGAGTCAAGGTGTTTGAAGCCACCATAGCTTGAGGTACAGGAACAGTTATAGCATGCATAGCTTGAGGAGAATACTGAGAGGTTTGAGATGATTGTTGTGATGCCATCATAGCATGAACAACTCTTGCAATGGCAGCCTCCATTTGAGTTGTATTGCTGTCTCCATCAGCAATGTTGTAGCTGTAGGCATTTTGTCCAGGAAATCCTTTGATATAGTAGCAGTTCTCCACTGTGTGACTATCACCATTACAAAAGGTACACAGCCCCTTGTAGGCCTGATTTTGCTGCATTTTCTGAAACAAGTTGCAGGTTTTAGCAAGATGACCTGACCTCCCACATAGCTGACATTGAGATGAGGATGGAGTAGGTCCAAGCACACTAGTAGATACATTGTTTCTGATATTGTTGCTATTGTTGTACTGAGTTCCTCCATTATAAGAGGCCGGCATTATTACCTCTTCCATATCCCCTGCTATTGTTGGTCCTGCCATAGCCTCTACCACTACTATTGAAGCCTTTGTTGCTTCCATTTCCTCCATTGCCACGACCAGCAAAGAACCCTACAATTGCAGCAGAGATTACAGACTCATTAGGAGTATTGCTAGGAGAAGCAAATCCAGGAGGGGAGTGAGGCTGTGACACCACAGATGAAGGAGCACACTGAGATTGAGTACTGCACACAGACACATTAGTGGATGCAGAACGATGAGAGTTTGCAGCTATCATGGCAGAAAGAGGCATAGTAGGTGAGTCTTCATCATCTTCTTCCAGATCAGCCTCTGTAGCTTGTAAGATCACCTTGAGTTCATCAATTGTTCCAGCAGTGTAATTGGTACGAATAAGCTGTTTAGTGGCATTGTAGGACTTAGGCAGGCCAGCAAGAACTGTGACAACAACATCTTCATCATCAAGACACACACCAACAGTTTCAAGAGCATCTCTAGCTTCTTTGACCTTCTCAAGATACGTTTCAATAGAATCCAATCCTTTCTTTAACTTTTGAAAGTTAGATTTCAATTGAAGTATGTTCTGTCTATTAGGAGCAGCAAATTTCAAACGAAGCTTAGTCCACATGTCCTGAGATGACTTAGCACCAACAACACACTTCATAGCAGGATTACTTAGGGTTTGACTAATCATATGAGCTACACATTGATCTTGAGTTTTCCAAGCAGGAAAAGCAGAATTAGGAAGCAGAGTTCCTTCAGGACCAGGTACAGAATGAGGAGGACACACAAGTGAGCACACAAGATGTTGTTGTCACAAATCCATACAAATTGTGAGCACGCAGAAATTGTTCCATACGAAACAACCAGGTTGGATAGTTTGTAGCATCCAGTAAGATATTAGGTAGAAACATAGGTGTATGAGAGCCATAGCTTGAAGAAGAAGATGTCATGATTACACAGATGGAAAACTAGGGTTGAATATGTAATAGAAGGTGCTGATATGAGTGAAACACAACTCAAAACTTACCAAGATATATATCAATGTGTAGAGAATGGAAAACCAAAGCTTCGATCACAGATTATGAAAGAGAGCAAACAAGTATAGAGCAATCGAGATGGAGACTAGAGGCAGCTTATCTAGAGCTTATCAGAAGAAGAACACTGTTGTATTGAGGAAGAAGACTACGAGCAGCAGATTGACTATGAGCCACTTCAGGATGAGAGCCGGTGGCTCTGATACCATGAAAGCTCAGCAAGAGCTTAAAGAAACAACAATGGAGGAGAGAGAGAGAATACAGATCTGAACATGATAAAAGTGTGATATATCCAGCTGTGTTTGTTAGTACAACACACAAGAGTACAACTGCTTATATCAGTCAGCTAGAAATGCAGAATTGAGACACGTGATGTGTAGCTATAGGTGACTAGAGTACAGTGCACAACAGCTAAGCACAGTAGCTAACCACTCTTAACCATTACAACTGAAAACAAACCCTGATCAGTAAGCTATACTATGGTTAACAAGGACATTCGATGAAGTAATCAGCTATGAGATTGCGTCCTCTAGATAGCCTCTGTCGTGGATGATTCGATTTTTTACCGCGACGTGAACTGCTTGGTCGTGAGGGTTCATCGTTGTCTTGTGCTTCCGCCATGACCACCTGATTGATGAATGATTGCTCCATATCGTCATCCTGTTCTTGTTGACGTTGTCTCCGCCTGAAAAAATTGGGGAAGCTGAAAGGATCCATTAGAGTGATGAACAAGGAAATGTTGCTAAGTGTTTAAAGAGATGAGTTATCTACTCGGATTCTTGTAGATGGTGTGAGTTAACTATGACTGAAAGATGAACGTTTTATAGCCAATTGTAGATAATCCGATCGTTAAAGATGAAGACACGTGTCGCATCATAATTGGTCGAAAATCTTACTGGAAATCTGGTTGAATTATTTTGTCGACGACGCTATCTCGCAGTGACACGTGTCGCATCGTAATTGGTTGAAAATCTTACCGGATATCTGGTTGAATTATTTTGTCTATAACGTTATCTCGTAGCGACACATGTCGGATCGGCATTGGTAGAAAATTTCATCGGAAACCTAGTCCAATTATTTTACCGACAATGACATATAGCGGTGACACATGTCAATTTTTAATTAATCGGAAATCTTTTCAGAAATCTTGTATAATTACTACCGATAAAGATATGTGTCACATTTTTATTGGTGGTAAATCTATCCAGTAAATAATTTTTAAATATTTTACAACATGACAAAGCTGATTTGCTTGAAGCAAATAATAAATAAATGTGTGTAAAATTTAATTTACTTGAACAAATTTTAAATACGCTTTTATTTTACTTCTTGCTCTCCTCATGGGTTGTAGATGTTGTTAATCTTGACTGACCGTATGCCACACAAATCTAAAATACCATACAGATCTAGCTATGAGCTGAGACTTCCAATACATTGTGGCAATGCGGCTTCAGCTGTTAATTAATATTATGTTACGTGGCGCGTAGCGACCCTTGTGAATAATTATATAGAGCCATGTTTTCCATATTTAATCGAGTTGCAGCATCTTTCAATTTATTACAGATGATACATTTTCATCACTTTTATCAACTTCATTTTGACGGTAATTAGTCAGGTAAGTAACAGAACAAAAATGAAATATATTAAAATAGAAAAATTAGGTAAAAAGCAAGATCAAGTGTTCAATCACGTGGTGGCGAAGCCATCCACTAAATATCGAATGCATTATGCATGGTCGTTTTATGGAAGACTAGTCGCATCTTATATTCTATAAATAGCTGTAAAACGAAGACCAAAATCACAAACGATCTGAGGGTGACCTGAAGAACACACAAGTGAGCGAGGGGAAGTTTTCCGACGAAGATCTGAAAACCCACTCATGGGGCTGAACAAGATAGGTCGGATAGTCGCTGCTCTACTAGGGTTTATGCTCCTCGATAGGATTCTGGTCTGCAGCGCCACCCGTTATTACGCTTTTGTTGTAAGTACTTCATTGCTACTGCTCCGTACTGGTCGATCTGCAGTTCTGCACTGCATGTGTTTTGATATCTTTTATTTCTGTTTATGCATGATCGAACTATAACTTGCGAGGTACGAACATGGCATTATAGTTTTGGAGTTATATATGCTGTATTATTATGTTTTCCTTTTGCTGAGTTTAACTTGTTGGATCATGATCATGCATGCATCTGCAGCTGAAAGAATCAAATTTTACGAGGCTTTGCAGCACAAAGAGCATCTTAACTGTGAACGGGAGTTTTCCAGGACCAACCATCCAAGTCCACAAAGGAGAAACTATTTACGTCAATGTCCATAACCAAGGATTATATGGTGTCACCATTCATTGGTAATTGCAGACATCGATTTACATATAAAATAAGCTAGATTTCATAAACTCGGTCCAACTGATTAACCTACTTTCTCCATTGTTTCATGCACGTAACTTTGCAGGCATGGAGTGAAGCAGCCGAGAAACCCATGGTCGGATGGACCAGAGAACATAACTCAGTGCCCGATTCAACCCGGATCGAACTTTACCTATGAAGTAGTCTTTTCCAGTGAAGAAGGAACTCTGTGGTGGCATGCTCATAGTGACTGGACACGAGCTACCGTCCATGGCGCCATTGTTATTTTACCCAAGCCCGGCACAACATATCCATTTCCTACGTCATATGCACAGCAAACAATTATCTTAGGTAA
The DNA here is from genome assembly GCA_946800695.1 of Geum urbanum. Classification (NCBI taxonomy): domain Eukaryota; kingdom Viridiplantae; phylum Streptophyta; class Magnoliopsida; order Rosales; family Rosaceae; genus Geum; species Geum urbanum. The sequence continues at coordinate 3,478,492 of OX327013.1, forward strand.
TGAATCTAGTAATTAACACTAATTTCTTCCATTAATCTTTTAATTGCAGGTACGTACACGATACACACTAATTTTCAAACTCTCTTTCCATCAATTTATCAATCAATTAAATTCATATTTTGGCCGACGGTGTCAAGAATAATTATTATAAAAAAGTTATAGAGGACTTTCTCCACCAGCTAGTAGTAGTGGCGGTGCGTGCGCATGTCTTGTGCCAATATAACAAAGGTAAATGTGCCCAACTCTTAACTCTTAACAGTTGATTGATCCATCCGTTCTCGCCAACTTTTGCCGATGTCAATTTCGACACGATCAATTAGTTAAAACGGGTTGAATTGGCACTATTAAATTCCAGGTTGACTCATTTAACAAGTAAGTTTGCTAATACGATTAATTAAGTATATATTTGGGTAACTCCAGTTACTAACTCGATCTTAGATAAAATGGAATATTTAAGGTTTGCATTTTATATATAAGTTGGAAAAAAAAATTCTGACAACGTAGAACTATGATCGATATATTTTTGTTCATGATTATCGGATTTATAATTTTACAATTTTTTTATATATATACACTTTTATTTTTGGATCAACTTAAAGTGTTTATTATTTATTTCTGACATTGTTTATATTTTTTTCCCTCGTTTCTCAACACAACACACAACTGATTTACTAAACAGATTAACATCATTTATAAAATTAAGGATTTGGGTACGTTTAGATTTGTCTATTTTACAAAATTGTTAAATGGGTTGGTTTGAGTTTATCTTTCGAGCCACAGATATATACATATAATAGAAATTTGGAATCAAAGAGATTTTTTATATGAAAAAACATGTAGACTCGATTTAACAACCGTACTTTGCAACGATTCAAAATTCTTCGTAATTTTATTTTAGAAGGAATAATCGCGATATCGAATTTTTAAGTTATATCGGATGAACCATATACATCAAAAGTTGAATGCGGTGATCAGATGACCAAATCATCTCCGATTGGATTTGCAAGCGAGTTTTAATGATCAAATTGTTTTGTCAATATTGTATAAAACGAAACTCCGTTCTTTTTTTTTTAAAGAGAAACTCCGCTCTGAATAAATTATATACATATATAATTTTACAAATGTGTTTTACCAAAATATAGCTTTAAGTTTTCGCTCATGTTACAGATGTCAAATCCGAGATTTTCGGATTAGGAGTCTTGTGTAAGTGATGTGAAAATTTCTTTGGTTATTAAGAGGATATATATATATATAGGCTGGATTGTCAAGAAATTATACAATGTGCAACTACACCGGTGATCAGGTGAGCAGGAGAATTATATAATCAAAGGGTCCTGTCCCTAGTATATAAGAGAGAAAACCAAGACAATTTCCATCCAATGGCAGCTACACTTTTCAAGGTGGAGTATAAATTGTTAGAAGGATCTGAGTTTGAAGAGTTCAGAAAGTTCAAAAAGTTAGGAGAGATATCGACACTAGTTTAACGTCGATTTGTTTCTTATTATCATTGACGTTCTATAACTAATTTGACGTTGACCGTAGCGTATTGGAACTTCTAAGCACACTAAGTCCAGACAATTTATTATTGACTTTCCCACTTTCTTCCGATTCATTTTGTTGGCCAATTTCCATGATAAACAGAATGTTAGTACACTAGTAAGAGCCAGCTATATATAGCTATTGTAGCTAAAAAAATTCCAAATATATCTCAGCATCCTCAGTATACTTTTTTTAGTTAAAATAGAACTGGGATTATACTCCCAGACCACACATTTATTGAGATAAAGGGCTACTGATTACAAAAAGGATAAATTGACAAAAACTCCTTGCTACATTTTAAAATTTAATAAAAATTCAACCAATGTTTTACTCGAGGATTTAGTCCCTTGACTTAAATTTTGTTTCTATATCAAGAAAATCATTAATATTTCTTTCTTTTAGATATCTAATATATATACCCTTTAACCTAATTTTCATCTACTTTTAGTCATTTGATTTCTCTAAATGGTAACAAAAATATTCTCTTCCTAATCTGGCACATCTAGCTCATTTAAACTAATTTTCATGATTATTGATTCTACATCCACCATTTTCATATATATAATACTAATTTACATTAATCCAGCTACCTACGTACGTTTCCTAATATTGATATAAATACATATAAATTTACCAATGATATTTATAATTTACCTAATTTATAATATAATATACCTAATCTGGGTGAAATAATTTACCTATGATACATATAAACTTACCTATGATATTTATAATTTATCTAATTTATAATTTAATTTACCTAATTTGTAATATAATTTACCTATGATACAAATAAATTTACCTATGATATTTATAATTTACCTAATTTCGAACAAATTGTTTAATATGCATGCATTAATATATAGAAATTTCAAATATAGGTAATTTTTCAAAAAAAATCGACATACTTATTTTCTAATTCAATAGTAATTATGATTTACTATTTATTATTTATATATTCTCGTTAATCCTGATTGACTGATAACAATTTTTGAACGTAATTTAGGAGTTTAAATAAAATGCTGATTTTGTATTCATATTTTTTTCTAATTGTGGCATGAAATATAAATATTTTGAAATCAAATGGTATTAAAAAAAATTATTTGTCATTAATTGTAATTAATGATTGTCCAAAATCTTGTAATGGAAATATCAAAGGGTTCAATTCTACAAAATATAAGTGACAAGGGTGTTTATCTGATTCTCTCTTACAAAAAAGTACCGAGCCAAAAAGCTTTCCGTGCTGCTTTCCACGACACCTCCAAGTAGGAAGATAGGATAAGTCTCTTCCATATGAATGTGCTAAGAAACCAGCAAGCTTTGTCCACCATATAGCTCCATCATTAGACATAGCATAGGTAGCCAACGTATCAGCCATGACATTTCCCTCTATGAAAATGTGACTAACCCGGAATGTGATTGACGTACTTGATAAACTGAAGACACCAAAGCCACCTCAACTCGAAGACACCACGTATACTTATGTTCTTGGTGAATAGAGACACAGTCCAATTTCATTACTAATGTATAGAGACAGTCTATATGTTCATTCAGTTAATATACTTTAAAAAGTAAGATTTATATTGGATTATTAACTTGTAACGATTCCTAAAATGCTGGCGAACTCGTTTTAATTTGCAGCTTCATGGTTCAAGTCAGATGTGATGGAAGTGATTAATTCTGCACTCGCAATCGGCAGTGACCCAAACATCTCCGATGCATTTACGATCAATGGACAGCCTGGGGATTTATACAGTTGCTCCAAAGGTAAGTACAGTACGTACGTGCCTATATATATTATGTGAACTAGCCAATTATTAATCGAGCTTGTTCATACAATTCGAAAGAGTAAAGGTGACCATGTTCTTCTAGATAATGTTGACATAACGCGAAAATGATCGAGAATCTATACCCCACAATCGATCCTACTTAACTAATTAGACGAAGACTTTCATGTGTAATTGTCTATGATATTATAAACAAAACAATACGAAAACGATGTCAACTAATCTGTATGATTGAAAATTACTGCTCAAATTTGTATCTGTACAATCAAGACCGGGGACACTTCCACAAATAGATCGATCGAGTACCTATTTTCTTTTGTCCCAAAGAAATAATGTTCCTAGCTAGTAGTTTCATTTTTGGTTTCAGATCTCTCTTGGTAAATTATCATTTGAAAAAAAAAAAAAAAAGGAAAACCTGTAAAATTGGAGATCATGTTGAAGACATGTTTATGATGTTCGACAAGCTCACATTATATCTACTTGTCACAACTAACATGTTCTCATGTGATCAATCCAAACTGCAGCAACAACATACCGTATGTTGGTCGACTACGGCAAGACATATATGCTACGCATAATCAATGCAGTGATGAACGAAGAGCAGTTCTTCGCAATCGCCAACCATAACCTCACGGTGGTCACTCAAGATGCGTCCTACCTAAAACCTATAACAACCCCTTATATCATGATAACTCCAGGCCAAACCATGGACGTTTTGGTCACCACAAACCAGCCTCGCGGCCAATATTACATGGCCTCCACTGCTTACAACGACGGCGAAGTTCCATATAACACTGGCACAACCACGGCCATTCTTCAGTACCGAGGCCACTATCCCACCCCATCAACTACTCCTTTTCCCTACCTTCCTGACCATAACGACACGGCAGCTGCTGATAATTTCACCAGTCGTTTGAGGTCTTTGGCGAGCAAAGCACACCCCATCAGTGTTCCAACAAAAATCGACACCAGAATATACATGACTATTGCAATCAACGAACGAATTTGCGCCAACGCTTCTTGTGCCGGGCCGCATAACAATGCCATAGCTGCTAGCCTGAACAATATTAGTTTTGAGACGCCTTCCATTGATATTCTTCAAGCTTACTATAGGTACGTATGCATGCGCGCATGCATGCATCAAATTTCATTTCTATTCTATCCTATCCACTATACACTGTAAATTGTACTAGTGAATACAATGGCTTATTGCTGATCTCTGCACTCTGCAGGGGGATAAATGGAGTTTTCAAGGGGAACTTCCCGTCGATGCCGCCTAATTTTTACAATTTCACCGAAGATGCAGGAACTAATAGTACTCTATATCCGACCTTTGGCGCCAAAGTGAGGTTCATCAGATACGGTGCAGCAGTTGAAATAATCTATCAAGGGACAAACCTCATTGCCCCTGAGAACCATCCCATGCACCTCCATGGTTTTAGTTTCTATTTGGTTGGAACAGGTACTGGGAATTTCAACAATACCACCTCACCAAAGACGTACAATTTGGTTGATCCACCAGAAGTCAACACCGTCGGCGTTCCAAAGAACGGATGGGCTACCATCAGATTCGTTGCTGATAATCCCGGTAAGTGTATGAACATTTAAGCATGCATGTGTGACCTTACACATTAATTTTGTATTAAGAAAATTTGATGATGCTTGCGAAATATCATGTTATGTAAATATGATAACACTGATGGTGATCGATCGATGTGCAGGAGTATGGTTTCTGCACTGTCATTTGGAAAGGCATTCTAGTTGGGGAATGGACACAGTGTTCATTGTGAGGAATGGAAACACCAGAGAATCCAAACTTCGCCCACCACCTGCTCATATGCCTCTCTGCTCCAAGTCTTAGGCGAGTTTACGGGTGGTGGGGTTGTACTGTCGTTGAGAAAATGGGTACCGCATTGTAGTACTAGTCATAAACAACCCACCATTACAAGCCGGCCGGAAGCTTAGAATGAAATACATACCTAGACATGTAATCAAGTTTATTATCGGTGCATCACATAACCGCAAGATAAGCCGGATTAGAGCTGATGCACCATAAAGACAAACAACATAGATCTGGGCATCTGGCTCTCATCGTATTAACAAGATTGAAAAATAAAATAGACAACATGATCAGAACTTTGAGTAAGAAAATGAGAAGTCATTGTCATGGGCATTAGTAATTCCTATTGGAATTAGAAAACGAACTTACTTTGTTGTTAACATATCATCAAACTCTGCTTCCCTTAGAGCAGATTTATAAAGGATACAATTTTAATTAGATATACTGAAACATTGTTAACCGTAAGTTGGTCCCTGTTGAAAGGAACTTGAAGCTAGCCTGTATGGAAAGAAAGTAAACTAAAAAACAAAGTGTACTCGCCAAGAGACAAGACTAAAGAAAGATGGATGCATTTGTTGGTAGAATTCTTCATGAGCTGTGATTTGGCATTGTAAAGATATGGTCCATTTCTGCATTCAGGCAGAAGCCATAAGCAATTTGTAATGAGCAGTATTGGCATTGGCATATCCATGTCCATATATACTATGCTGCTGCATGCATGTAGTGCTGCTGATCCTAGCAAGCTAGTCTGATAATGGACTATTCTTGCACAAGACAACAGGCATGTAGGAACATGCAATTGCAGTATGTGGAAATGTCATCTTCAAGTAGTGTGTGTGGTTATATACATATGCCAATTGCCAACAGCTATATTACTGTTATCAATATTGATGTATTGTACCTGGCTCAGTTTTGTAGCCATATATACATAGTAGCACTGGTCCAAACAAAGGTCTATTTGGAGACCTAGGCGGCACTCGAAGGTACCGTATTATAGAACCGCATAGCGTTAATTATAACCTTACATAGTAGAGTACAAATTAGTGAAATGACTACAGTCTATCTGGATCAGCTCCTCTCTGGCCGGATTTTTTGCAACTACAGGTACGTAGGGGGGATGTTGATTGATCCCTCAACACCCCTTTAACGTCTTCGATCAGGTTTTGCTTTCTTTTCGGGTTCCAGCCAACAGCTAGCTTAACTGATAGGGGTACCTCTGGGACTTCTGGGTAACAAATTCACTTTTTTACTCCGGCGTAGCTCAAAATTAAAAGAAAGGGAAAGTTCATCTAAGAAAAATAGTGTACGTACGTAGCTGATTGAATTCAAAGCTAGGAGGTTCTGTCGAGTGTAAATGTGTAATTGATCGCGTGTTTAACACGATGATAAGGTAATGTAGTATGTATTAACCATGGCACCAGACTCAAATCAAATAGAGAATAGAGAAAGGAATCTCAAACTTGTATTGATGGACTTGAAAAATTGACAGAGAAGTTTTCAATTGCAATCGAAGCCTACAGAATAGAGAACACCTACAGCTCCACCTATATTGTAATAGCAAAGCAAAATATATGTTCTCCATTTTATGTCGAGTTGTCACCAGCTCACGTATAGAAGTCAACATTTTGATCACTTAACAGTATGTTCTCCCACGCTTGTGTACACTTTGGTTTAACATTTGAGTCTCCTGTGGAGGAATCGGAACTCTGGAAGTGAACCTGGCATGTTGAAACTAGATACACTGGTTCGAATATTGTTGAAGAATTGTTCTGTTTCCCTTCCTAAGTTAGCTAACAGGTTTCAGTCTCTTCCAGTTTGGTTTCTTAGCTTTCCTAGTTTGGTTAGTATTGCAGTTATCAAGACAAGTTGACTTTGCAACTTGCCTCTCTTCTTTACCCTCTACACTGTTGTACTTCTCCTAGTTTGTTAGCTTTACCAGCTGTTTATGTCTGCTAATAGCTGTTAGCAGCATTATCTGTGTATATATACATGTATGTTCTGTTAAGCATCAATATACAAGAAATTCAGCTTCTCTTCCCATATGTTTATGTTGCTTCTTGATATCAATTTCTACATGGTATCAGAGCAAGTCGATTAAATCGCCTGCTTCTGTTCACCACAACTCCCTACTGTATTGTAACCCTTAATCCAGTTGCATCATGGCTGATTCGATAATATCAACCATGAACAATCCTTCCAATTCCGCTGCTACACACTCTGATGCTGATATCAATACCAATCAGCGTTTAACATCAACATTGTTTGATGGTGTTAACTTCCACTCATGGTCTAGAGATATCACTGTGACGACCCGGAACAGAATCAGAAGTGTAATCAGCTTAATTCGTGAGTTAGCGTGTAATCGCAGTTCTCTGATAATTGATTGAATCGCCAGACGTACTTGATCACGACTTAATTATTGGCCGAGAATTTGAGTTGAGTCTCTTCTCGAGAGTTGTTGTACGCGTGATTTCGAGTTCGTGGGCGGTTCCGGATTATTATTTCGTCGACCGAGGAATATAATATGAATATTTGAAATTTTGGTATATTGTCGAGTTTGTCCGTTTGTGTTCGAGTCTATCCGAATCGTGATTGTGATCCGTTTTGGACCGTTGACTGACCCGAACCATAGATGGAATGACTATTGACTTGATTTGCGAGTTTCGCCATTTGTCGTGATTTCGACGTAATCTGCTAATATGGCGGCTTCCTTAGCGACTAAATTACCGGGCGAGAATTTGATTTGGGATTCTTCGTGAAAGTTGTAGAGAATTTAATTTTGAGCTCGTGGGAACTTCCAGAGGATTTTTTCTGAGTTACGAGGAATAAGTTGTGAATATTTTTGGCCGTTGATCGTTTAATCGGATAAGCTTGTGATGAATTGGTTCGTTGACTTTTTATCGGATTGGTTGAAGTTGTTTGACTTCAGGTGGAAATTGAAGAATTTGTCGAGATAAGTTTGTTGACACGAGAATTGTTGAAAACAGATTTACGATACAAAAGTTACGTTTGTTCGAAGTTTGTCGTAAAGTTAATTTTGGTAGTTTCTATAATTGGAAAGTATTTAAACTGGGTTTCTACTTTAGGCAAGTCAACTATTCATTTATTATGTTGACTGAGTCAACTCGGAGGAGGATGGGAGGTGCAACGGGAGGCACGGCTCGCCAGCGGTGGGCTGCCGTCCGGCCACCTCCGGCCTCGGGCTTGGACCCGTTCGACTCGCCTCGGGGTCCCCGTCATGTTTCTGGCCACCATCGACGGCGAGGACGCCGGAGGAGGGAGAAATTCCGGTGGAAACTTTGAAGATTTTTGGAGTTTTTGGTTGATTCTTTTCCGGCCAAATTGAGTGGCATGCAGCACTGGGCTTTGAAGCCCTCATCATCACGAATCTACCTATGTAAATATGGTGTTCCAATTCTTCTTGTACATGGAGAATCGATCGATTGTAGTTTGTGTGAAAAATTCGGTTTTGCTTGAAATTGGACTAGTTAGAGTTAGAATTGATCTTTGGTGTAGTTATGGAAGTTGTTTGTTGGATGATTTTGAGTGGAATAGGTGTTGGTCCGCCGGGAAATTTCACGGTTGGGTTGCGCCGCCGCCGCCAGCGGTGGTAAACGGCGGTGCTCCGGTCAAAGTTGACTTTTTGGGGTTTTCGACGAGTTGTATGCCGTTTCGCTCGGAATTGCGCCCCGATCGCAGTGGTGAGGTTTGTTTTTCGAATTGAGCATCGGAAATTATAGCGAGGTTTTGTGGTTTGATTATCGGATTTTCGACGATTTCGTCATTGTTGAATTATATGTTTCCGGGAACAGTTGTTTCTCGTGATATGATTTGAGGTTTCGAGGTATGATTTTGAGCAATGAATTTTATGATTATCCAGGGGTTCATGATTGTTCGTTTGGCGAGAGATTTTTCCGCCGGATCACGGGATTAATGCGTATCGCGTTACGCTCACCTGTGAGTGGACATTTTTATATTTTCACAGTTGTTGCGAGTTCGTGATTTTCCGTATTTACTTTATACGATGTTGATATATATGTTATTTTCGGAGGTATTATTTTATATTTATTGGTGATGGCATTACTGCATCGATGCTTCGGCTACTCGGCTGATCACCGGTAGTCCGCCAGAGTTGAGAGATTCCTCTGGACCAGAGTTGAGAGATTCCTCTAGGCAGGGTTGAGAGATTCCCTTGTATGCCGCCGGGGTTGAGAGATTCACCTGGCCTATCACCGTCGAGTTTGAGCGATTCACCTGACCGTCAGGCTTGAGAGATTCGCCTGGCAACCTCCATATATATTTTTCGAACTCGCATTGTTTTATATTGATTATGTATATGAAACTGGTGAAAGGCATATGTTTATTTTCGTCCACTCACTCTAACGTTTTTATTTGCTTTTACCCTGGGCTTTTTGGTTTCCGTGTCCAGGTTGTAGTTCGGACTCTGGTGTCGCACGTCGTGGTCGGAGGCATAGTGTTCGAGCTACCTTGTTTCTTCCAATATGTTTCTTGTTCTGCCTGCTGTGGTATATTTATATAATTATACACTAGAGGTCGCTCTGAACATTCTGATGATATATTTTCATACGATTTTCCTCAGATTTCTGTAAAGTATAGTTATATTTATTACTTTACATTACTGTTATGATATTGAGAAATCCGGATGGGATTGGTGCCCACGGTTTGATTTTTGTGACATAGGATGAAGTATACTTTCCGGGTGCAGGTTAATGGCAATTCCGCGTTAGTAGCGTTACTCTACCGAAATTTTTATGGTTTTTGTTGGTTCGTGTTTTCTGAAGGGGTTTGATCCCGGTTTAAGAAACTAAATCTGGGTTGGGTCCTTTCATCACCCTTGCTCTAGGAGGAAAGTTTAGATTAGGATACATTAATGGCTCCATCAAGGTACCTGAACCTCTATCTGAAGGATACGACTCATGGCTTGCAAAAGATCATCAAGTCATGTCCTGGCTTTGCAACTCCATGGTGCCCCACATTGCTCAAATCTTCAACTACTCAGAATCTGCTGCTGATCTTTGGAAGGCAGTAAAAGAGATGTATGGAAATTTGAACAATGCAGCTAGAGTGTTCCAACTTCAAAAGGAGATTGCTGACTTGCAATAAGATGAGAAACCTTTCTCTGTGCACCTAGGAGCCCTCACCACCTTATGGAATGAACTAAATCAATTCAGACCCTACACTACAGATCTCATCATCCTTCGCAAATGTGCAGAGGAAGACATAATCTTTCAACTCCTTGCAAACTTGAACTCCGACTATGAAGATCTAAGAAGTATCATTCTCATGAGTACTATACTTCCCTCTTATACCAGTGTGTGTGCCACTATCCAACAAGAGGAAACAAGAAGAAAAGTCATGAACTTGGAGGTAAAAATCACCAATCCCGAGGTGAGAGCTTGTGTATCAAATTATCAACATGAGCCAAGGAATTACAAGGGAAAGAAGCAGAACTTGCTGTGTGATCACTGTGGATCCACTACTCATGCTGTTGAAACCTGCTAGAGCCTACATCCAAAACTCAAAGAAAAATTCAAAAGAGAAAGGGAGATGAGAAACAAGGTAAAGATAAACTTTACTGAAGGATACAAGGCAAGTATGGCATCCTCCTCACCTCAGCCTGAGATGATTGACTTCACCTCAAATCCCTCAGCTCTCATAAATGAGTTTGCTAAGTTCTTACAACAGAAGCAACAAGGCAATGAGACTAGTTTCCCATTAGGAAACCATTCAGCTATGCTAAGTCAGTTTGCAGGGTTCTTGGCTGATGCTGATCATCACTCAAACTCTGATAAAGCAGGTATTCAAAGTGCATTCCCTACTGCTTTGGATATAAGGGATAAATTTGATTGTTGGATTGTGGACTCCGGAGCCACTGATCATATGACTAACCAGGTGGATAACCTAAAATACTTTGAGAAATTCAACTCCACTGTGTCTGTTGCTAATGGAAAAGGGGCAGATGTTAGTGGAAAAGGAAAAATTAGGATTTTGTCAAACACCATTGAGTCCAGTGTTCTTTTTGTACCATCTTTCCCTTTCAAATTACTGTCAGTTGGTCAGATTACAACTCTGCTGCAATGCTTTGTCATCTTCACTCCTGATAAAGTATTTTTTTCAGGATATCATTACCAAGAAGTTGATTGGTGAAGGGTTGCTTAGAAATGGACTTTACTACTTCCTCATGAAGCCTACTGCATCCAATGGCTTTCAAGTCAGTTCTAGTCCAATTTCAGACCCCTCTCTTTGGCACAGAAGACTAGCTCATCCTTCTGACAAAGTTCTATCCTTTTTATTCCCAAACTCATGTCCTGACAACTATCACTGTGATGTATGTCAGTATTCCAAGTCTACCAGACTTCATTTTGCTCAATCCTTGTCTAGAGCTAGTTATCCATTTGAAATCATTCATTCAGACATTTGGGGACCTGTCTTGAAATCTGTAGATGAATTCAAATATTTTGTAACCTTTGTTGATGATTTTACAAGGATTACTTGGTTATATGTCATGAAATCCAAACATGAGCTGTTTGATATGTTCTGTGACTTCCATAATTTAGTCAAAAATCACTTTTCCTCAAAAATTCAGACCTTGAGATCAGATAATGGATCTGAGTATCTCTCAACAAGATGAAAAACTTTCTAAGTATCAATGGAGTGTTCCATCAGACTAGCTGTGCTGGGACCCCTCAGCAAAATGGAGTTGCTGAGAGGAAAAATAGGGATATTCTTGAGAAAGCTAGAGCCCTACTATTTCAGATGAATGTTCCCAAGATATACTGGTCATATGTTGTTCTATCTGCTGCTTACTAAATCAACAGACTACCTAGTAGAGTATTGGGGTTTAAGTCTCCAATGGAGGTTCTGAAAGGCAGAAAAATTGATCTCTCTCATCTCAGAACTTTTGGCTGCACTTGCTATGTTCATGTCCAGTCCAACAAGAGAGACAAATTGGAACCTAGAGCTATTCAATGCATGTTCTTAGGATATGCCTCCACACAAAAGGGCTACAGATGCTACAACTATACTACTAAGAAGGTCATTGCCTCAAGAGATGTCAGATTTAATGAAGGTCTGCCATATTTCAGTACTCAAGATGGAATCAGCAAAAAAAAGGTGTCATATGATGATTTAACCTCAGCCATTGAAATACCTGTGTGTGAGAGCTACAACCCTGTTGATACAGGAATCCTAAGTTCTGCAGTTCCTACAGTTACAGATACTATTGAGATACATCAAGATTCTGAGTCTCTAGAATTCAATACAGTTGATCCTAAAATTCATGCTGAAGATAACCTTGATATTTCCAATGCTGGTGATATTGAAGAGAATTTCTATGTTGTTGAAAATGCAGAAACTAATGATGATGTTCATGATCATTGTTATCCTAGTCGAAACAAGAAAAGGCCTGCTAAACTAAATGACTATGTGCTCATGACCTCTAAGCACTCTATGGCTAACTATTGCTCTCTCAAAAAATTCTCTCTCAACCATACTGCCTTTTTGAACAGTCTGGATGATGCCTCTGAGCCTCAATCGTTTGAAGAAGTAAATTCTCATCCAGAGTGGAGAGCTGCCATAAATGATGAACTGACAACTCTTCATAGCAACAACACCTGGACAGTGGTTGAATTACCTCCTGAAAAAAGGGCAGTTGGCTACAGATGGATATTCAAACATAAATTTCACTCTGATGGTAAGATCGAGAGGAAGAAAGCACGTTTAGTTGCTAAAGGATTCACACAGACCTATGGTATAGACTACAAGGAAACTTTTGCACCAGTTGCAAAAATGAGCACAGTTCGTGTTCTTCTATCAATTGCAGTTAACAAAGCTTGGAGTCTACACCAAATGGATGTAAAAAAATGCATTTTTACATGGTGAGTTAGAAGAAGAAGTCTACATGAAGTTGCCTCCTGGTCTCACAGAATCAGAAAATCCTACCAAAGTCTGTAGACTGCATAAGGCTATCTATGGCTTAAAATAATCACCTCGTGCGTGGTATGCTAAGCTAAGTTCAGTACTAGAGAAAATGAAGTTCTCAAGAAGCAATGCTGACTCTTCTCTATTTGTCAAGAATGGAATTCAAGGTAAATTAGTTATACTGATCTATGTTGATGATCTGATTATAACTGGTGAAAACTTGGCAGAAATATCAACTTTGAAACTGGCCCTGCATAAAATGTTTGCAATCAAGGACCTTGGCCATCTGAAGTACTTCCTTGGAATAGAAATGGCATCATCTCACAAAGGTCTATTTCTAAACCAAAGAAAATATATTCTGGATCTCTTAAACGAAGCAAATATGTTGGATTGCAAACCAGCAAACAGTCCCTTATGAAGCAAGTATTCTATCAGTTCTGAAGCATCTCCCCTATCAGATATCAATCACTATCAAAGGTTAGTTGGAAACTAATATACCTCACTATCACTAGATCAGATATTTCCTATAGTGTTAGCATTGTAAGTCAATTCATGCATGCTCCAACTGTGGATCACCTGAGCATAGTTCAAAGATTACTGAGATACTTGAAAGGTTCTGTTGGTAGAGGCCTTCTGTTTAAGCCTAATAGAGGTACTGATCTGGTTGGCTATGTTGATACTGATTGGGCTGGAAACTCATTAGAAAGAAAGAGTACCACTGGTTTCTGTACACTGGTTGGTGGTAACCTTGTTACCTGGAAAAGTAAAAAGCAAACTGTTGTTGCTAGATCTAGTGTCGAAGCTGAGTATAGGGCAATGGCTGCTGCAGCCTGTGAATTAATCTGGCTTAAAGGGTTACTCGAGGATCTTAGCTTCAAAAATCCTCATCCTGTGTCTCTTCACTGTGACAATCAAGCGGGTATGCATATTGCCTCTAATCCAGTGTTTCATGAAAGAACGAAACACATTAAAGTTGATTGCCATTACATCCGAAATCAAGTACAGGACAAGGTTATTCAAACCATCTATACACGAAGTCAAGATCAATTGGCAGATATCTTCACCAAAGCATTACCTACTCACTCGTCATTGCAAATTCTATCCAAGCTTGGTTCCATCAATCTTCTGGATCCAGCTTGAGGGAGGCTGTTGAAGAATTGTTCTGTTTCCCTTCCTTAGTTAGCTAACAGGTTTCAGTCTCTTCCAGTTTGGTTTCTTAGCTTTCCTAGTTTGGTTAGTATTGCAGTTATCAAGATAAGTTGACTTTGTAACTTGCCTCTCTGCTTTACCCTCTACAGTGTTGTACTTCTCCTAGTTTGTTAGCTTTACCAACTGTTTATGTCTGCTAACAGCCGTTAGCAACATTATCTGTGTGCATTATCTGACTTTGCAACTTGCCTCTCTGCTAACATGTATGTTCTGTTAAGCATCAATATACAAGAAATTCAGCTTCTCTTCCCATGTGTTTATGTTGCTTCTTGATATCAATTTCTACCGATATCACTAATTACAAAAAGTTACTTCTTGGGGATAAACACCATACTGCAACAAGAAGAAAACCAGAAACTAGAAGAGGGAAAAGTAAAAAGTGTTCACGATTTCACGTGACCACGTACCTCTCACCTCAAAGGTTGTCAGCCGGCCAATCATCATGGATCGATATGCCGCCGCCGCCAGACCACCCACTAATTACAAAGGTTGTCTTTGTGATTGATCGATCATCACAGCTAGCTAGCTTTTAACATCGAAGTAATAAATTAATCCGAAACGCATGCATTGTCTGTCATAATATTTAGTAGCTCAATTTGAATTAAAATGATGGACTCTGGCAGATTCTTTCAACAATATATTCCCTTGGGTCCTCCTTTCCCAAAACTTCACCCTTCCCATTTCCCAGTGTACGTACATTTTCTTTTTCACAGTTTCATTTTCAACTCCCATGTTAGATTCCACCTCCATGCTCCTAGCTACAAAGCGGCCACTCACTCCCTTTGGTCTTTATATATAAAAAGTCCCAATACTGTGAAACATATTTCAAATGAGATCGAAAAAGATGATTTCTTTCAAAGAGTTGGTGTTAAGAAACCATGAGAACGGATACAACAACAACATGATGATAACATCGTCGCCGTCGCTTGTGAACGTGATGGACGGTAGAGATGATGATGATTCCATGGTGAGGTCATCGGAGAGCCACAAGGAGGTTGAGAGGAGTCGTAGGGAGCGTACCAACTCACACGTCTCTGATCGATCTCTGATGAGTGGAAAACCATCTCTCAAAGATACTCTACTCTCAACTAAGATATATCATTGTAATAATCAATTATAGAGGTTATCGAACACAAGAAATTGGTGAAACTAAATCCTAACACTAAACTAAAATGTTGATAAACTCGATTACAGTATACTAATGACACTACAACACTACTTTATACACACTCAAATGACACGAAATTTTGACACAATAATATAAATACAGTGGTGGACTACCATATAAAATTTGAGGGTATTCAGAGTTGATTTGAGTACCGAACTAAATCAGGTAAGCTACTGTTAAATGCAGAAAATGAATGTTAAAAGTTAATATGTTGATGAATGCAAAGTGATTTACTATATGATGAATGGGTAAGAGGAAGGCAATCCACCACTGTAATTTCATCTATCTAACATATACTTAATCTAATGCACATATTCAATGAATAAAAGTTCTCAGAAAGAACCGATCATTACAATCACATCCTTATGCCTATGCCTATGCGAGTTTATCATGGACCTCTCCCGCATCTATCCCTCTATTGAACCCATAGTCATGGACCCCAAGGTTTACAAAGAATAAATCATTAAGATCTAGAAAATGTTTGAGAAGCTACAAGGTTTCACGGGTATACTATGGGCATGTCCTCCTAGACCTAGGGTTTCAATCCCCCGATGAACTAATCTATCCAGGGTGTCACTATAGAGAGTTCGGTGGAAGAAATTATCTCCAGTCATCCATATCTCATAACAATAGAGTCCTAGCATGCATACTAAGTTGGCCACCTGAGCACACATACAAGAAATCATCAACATACCACATAGAGAAAGAAACCTCATTCAGATTGAATATCCAAAACTAGATTAAAGTGTATAAATTAGAAAGACTTCATGTACGGGGCTTCAAGCAACCCCTTTAACAAGATGTTTAGCTCCTAAAAGTTAGAATAAAATAATCAAAACAAATCATAGAGTTTACAAATCAAATGGATGAAGAACAGAAACTGTCATTCAGTTTCGATGAATCGAAGCTTGGGCTTTGATGGATCGAATCTTGGGTGCTGACTTCTTGCGGCTTCTTCTCTTCCTTGCTCGAGTTTCTCTCTAAAATTCTTGATTAACCTCTCCAAAAACCCTGAAATGGATTTATATAGTTCCCCAATGGACCTCCTCAAGTCCATATTAGAATAGGTTTCTTTAATTGCACAAAACTCCTTTTTAAATCCATATTGAGGTAGGAATCCTTCATTTGTTTAATTTTCCTTTATTCCTCCACAAAACCTATAAAACAATAAATATTAACTAAATACTCAATTATATAACAATAAACTAAATATAGGGAGTGATTTAAACACCGAATGGACGCATAAATATGCGACTATCACTCTCCACCTTCCGTACGTACTCTCCTCCTCACTCCCTCGTTAACGTAATTAAGTTAATTACTTCCTTAATTGATTTATCCATGCAAATTAATTCTATAAATTAAATTTGTGTGTATGTGGCAGGCGGGAAAGGTGAAGCTGCTTGCGAGCGTGGTGCAACGGGTGAAGGAGCTGAAGAGGAGGGTGGCTGGACGGTGAGCCTTTTCCTATTGACAAGTATTGATCTTGTAGATATTTTAAATTCCTATTGTAATCGGAATTGATTTATTCTTTATTGTATATATTCTCTACATATTAAGAATATGTCTTGTAAAGATGTATATATACCAAATTTTGGATTGAACAAAAGTATTGTATTCTACCCTAAACACTTCTACCTGTACTTTTCTATTTGGCATCAGAGTCAAACTTGTAGACCTACTGACAAAATCCTATTTTTTGTCACCCACTACACCTAAATTTCGCCATCATGGAAGGAAGATCCAACTCTACTGTGATTTCTTCTCCATCCAACTCTGTTGTGATTTCTTCTCCCTAACATTAACCTCATATTCCACCTGTTATCCACTACTACCAAGAAAACTCATGTTTCTCATTGAAAATCTCTTGAATGATTCCAATTACTCTACTTGGGCTCATGTTATGTAGATGCACATTAGAGGCCGTAACAAGCTTGGATTCTTTATCCGTGCTTCAGCTGCTCCTCCTACGGGCACACCTGAATCTCTTACTTGGGCTACTGATAATGAGAAGGTGAAGAGTTGGTTGATAGACAACATGTCAACTTTATATGCCCGTTGTGCAAGGATAAATGTCACTCCAAAGACAACTGTTTTCCAGCTATTGGATATCCTGACTAGTGGGGTGATCACCTACGCAAAACCCTTCCTCCCACAAGTACCTCTGCTGCTTTTGCAAATATAGTCCAATCACGTATGTCTGACAAGGCCTCTCTTGCTACATCTTCCGGGAATACTACTTAGATAATTGACACCGGTACATCTAATCATATGACCAAAACTCCTTAGCTTAGCTCATTCTATTGGCCCATCTTCTTTACCTAGTGTATCTACTGCTGATGGTTCCCCTTCTTCTGTTGTTGGTGAAGGCTTTATTACTCTTTCTCCACACTTAACCATTGATTCTGTCTTAGTTGTCTCCTCTCTAGCCTATAACCTTTTATCTGTTAGTTAAATCATTATGGCCCTCTCTTGTTTTGTCACGTGTTACCCTTTTTTGTGTATTTCAGGACATCCTGACTCGACAGATTCTTGGTAATGGTACTAGACGGGGGAAGCTGTATTATCTCGATTTGACATCCAGTGGAGAAAAGTAGCTGAGTTTGATGAGTCAAGCCAACAGTGTTAGCAGTCTAAATAAAGTCAAGGAAACCATCAGGTTATGGCATCATCATTTGGGCCATCTCTCTTTTGGTTATCTTAAGAAGTTATAATCCCATCTGTTTCCTAGTGTTGATGAGTCTGATTTTAAGTGTGATATTTGTGAACTGGCCAAAAGCCACCGTATTACTTATTCTCCAAGTTTGAATAAATGCTCAATTCCTTTTATGAAAGCTCACTCTAATATTTGGGGTCCTGCTAGACTTCTACACCAACTGGAGCTCGTTATTTTGTTACTTTTATTGATGTGTACCCGAATAACATGGGTCTCTTTGATGACTAGCCAGAGTGATATCTTCTCTCACTTTAATGAGTTTCATAAGATGGTGACTACCCAATACCAATAGCCTATTCGAGATCTTTAATCATACAATGGAGGTGAGTATGTTAATTACACCATGTCTACTTATCTAGCCTCTAATGGGATCCGTCATCAAACCTCTATTGTCTATACTCCTCAAATGAATGGCTTGACAGAACATATGAATAGGAAATTATTGGAGGTTGTTCGTGCTTTATTGTTTGGCATGAATGTGTCTCGGTCTTATTGGGGTGTAGTTGTTACTTCTGCTGCTTACTTGATCAACCGTACTTCATCTCATGTTTTTAAGTTCCATAGTCCACTCAAGAAATTACAAGAATTGCTCAATGATCCTTCCCTTCCTAATCTTGAGCCTCGCGTGTTTGGTTGCACTGTCTATATTCATATTAACAAACTTCTTCAAGGTAAACTTGATTTTTGTGTTGTGAAGTGCGTCTTCATTGGTTATACTGATTTTCAGAAAGGTTATCAGTGTTATGATTCTCTCACCAAGAAAACTCATTTCTCCATGGATGTCTCTTTTCGAGAGTATGAACATTATTACTCAGAAGAAGTTTCAGAGTCTTCCCTTCAGGGGGAGAGAGGTTATGAAGGAAATACTCTTAATTTGCCAAATTTTGATGAGCTTGAGCAGTTGGAGGCATGTTTTGGAGGATCAAAAAATTCTGGACTGGAAACGAAGGTTCTCGACCCGTCGAGTGAGGAGCCTCGACCTGTCGAAAATGGTGCTCCGGAAGGACAGAGGCTTACCATCGCCGTCAAGTGAGTCTCGACCTATCGAGAATGGTGCTCCGGAGGGACTAAGGTTTACCATCGACTCGTCGAAAATATTGCATCGGAGGGACAGGGGGCTTGCTTTCGATCCATTGAGTGATATGTCTTGACCCGTCGTAGATTCTACTGACAGGGAAGAACTGCCAATTATACAGCTAGCATTGAGATAGTACTGAAGCACATACTCCCCTATCTACATCACCAACTAAGATCTCCGTTCAGGGTGCTCTATCTGAGGTACGTAATCTAACTGAATTACCAAGGGAATTCCCAAACAATAATATGAGCCTAGAATAGATGCAAAAGCCAAATATCCTATTGCTAGCTATATCTCCCACTATAGGTTGTCTGAATCTCATGCACTTGTTGTTAGTCAATTATCTTCAGTATCTATTCCTAGCAATGTACATGATGCTTTGGCAGATCCCAAACGAAAACAAGCTATGAATAAGGAGTTAGAAGCCTTGCAGAAGAATAAAACTTGGGACATAATTCCTATGCCACCTGGTAAGAAGATTGTTAGATGTCGCTGGATGTTTACTGTGAAACTCAAAGCTGATGAAAGCATTGATCGCTATAAAGCAAGATTGGTTATACTCAGAAATATGACATTAATTACCATGAAATTTTTGCACATATTGCCAAAATAAATATTGTAAGAATCCTTATTGCCCTTGCAGTTCGTTATGATTGGCCATTACACCAGTTTGATGTGAAGAATGCCTTCCTGAATGGTGACTTGGAAGAAGAAGTACACATGGATACTCCACCAGAATCAGTTGTAAACCAGGTAATGAGGGAAAGGTATGTCAGTTGAAGAAGTATTTCTATTGTTTGAAGCAATTACCTAGGACGTGGCTTGAACGTTTCTCCAAGGCAATGGAGAAATTTGGGTATCTCCAGTAACTCTGGCCACACCTTGTTTGTCAAACGCAAGGATGGTAAGACTACTGCCTTAATTGTGTATGTTGATGATATGGTTGTTACAGGAGATGATCCGTGCGAGATGGAGAGTCTTCAGAGGTAGTTGTCACAGGAATTTGATTTGAAATATCTGGGTGATTTAAAATACTTCTTGAGAATTGAAGTTGTAAGGTCCAAGAAAGGAATTAAATTGTCCCAAAGGAAGTATGTTTTGAATCTTCTTGCTGAGATTGGATTGTTAGACTGTAAGCCTACTGCTACTCCTATTGAGCAAAATCATAGGCTGTAACTTCTTCCAGATCATGTTCCAACAGACAAGGGCATATATCAACGTTTAGTTGAGAGGCTTATTTATATAACATATACTAGACCTGATATTGCATATGATGTGAATGTGGTGAGTCAGTTTATGCATAGTCCTGGAATAGAGCACATGAGTGCTATTTTACGCATTCTCAGATATCTGAATGGCACATTTGGTAAAAATTTGTTATTTGCAAAGAACACTGGTGAGATGTGTGTTTCAGGCTACATTAGTGATATGTGTGTTTCGGACTACACTCATACAGATTATACTGGTGATCATATTAATAGGACATCTACTTCTGGATACTTTACTTTTATTGGTAGGAGTTTTATGATTTGGTGTAGTAAGAAACAAAATGTGATTGCCCGCTCGAGTGTAGAAGCTAAATATCGTGGGATGGAAAATGGAGTATGTGAATTGATGTGGATCGGGAATGTTCTAAAAGAACTGGGTTTCAAGCTTCAGAAGCCTATGGATTTACATTGTGATAATACAGCTGCCTTTGAGATTGCTCATAACCTAGTACAGCATGGCATGACAAAACATATGAAGACTAATAGACATTTCATAAGAGATCACCTTGACCCCGAGTTCCCTTTGTGACATCTGAAGAACAAAGGGGTTGTGACATGACGCATTTAGTAAATGGTTGGACAAGTTAGGCATGATTGATATCTACGCTCCAACTTGAAGGGGAGTATTGGTAAGTATTGATCTTGTAGATATTCTAGATTTCTATTGTAATTAGAATTGATTTATTTTTTATTGTAGATATTCTCTACTTATTAGGAATATGCCTTATAAAGATGTATATGCCCAATTTGAGATTGAATAAAAGTATTGCATTTTATCCTAAACACTTCTACCTGTATTTTTGTACTTTTTCGAGAGAGGTGGACGAGGCAAGGCTGATGAGCTGTCAAGAGGGGAAAGTGATGAAGGCGATGCTTTGCTGCAAGGACATGTCAGGTTTGAACTGGGACTTGGCCCATGCGATGGAATCGATTGGGTCAAGGCTATCAGGGTGGAGATGGTGGTAGTGGGAGGGTGGATAAAGATCATGCTGGTGATGAAGTGGAATGTCGGTGGAGGTGGGGAAGAGGGGGAGGTGGAGACTTTGAAGGCGTCTTTGACAACAATGGTGGAGAATCGGTTCTCGAGTTTTCGGGCGAAGTGTGCTCGTATCTACGGGTCAGTTTTGTCCTTGAGAAGATCACAAAGTGCAATCTTTTAGTGAGATAAAAATATTACAGATTAGGACTTTGGGGATAAAGAACCGAACTTTACTTCATGATGTATTAAAGGGTTTTGAGGTTTTTAGGAGATGAAAATTAGGCACGATGGTATCGCAATGGCAGCCTTTATGCATATCTAGATAAGAGTGGCCGGGAGTGAACAATGTTTAGTGTAATCTTTGCGTCAAGTATTTGGAAATGGTAGTAACTTGTATGTATCTTCCTTATGTACAAGTGTGAGTAGAGGCCAGCTTCCAACTTCAGTTTATGTGTCAAATAAAAAACAGGACTTCTATGAGCTCAACTTAAGAGTATCTGCACCAGCACCAGTCTTGCTCAACAGACGATGCGGTCGGTCATAAGGTGCTCAAGCAAACAGGAATCTGAGATACAGCAGGAAGAAAGGGCGGATAGACTGCTCGTTGACTTCGCGCACAAGCAATTGCTCGAGCAAAGTTTACTCTGGCGTTTGATCACTTGCCTGGTGTAGCCCATGTCTCGTGGGTGACGTCAAACGCATTTTTTTCTTTCATGCGTGTGCAATGTAAATCAGTTTTAAAAAATGGACCCACGAATAGAGAGTTGACAAGTGTCTTGCGCTGGCTGCTTTTTACTTCCAACTGTTTAATTGATCTGGGTCATTGGTTTTAAATCTGAAATTTGATCAAACGGTCCCGATTCATACAAAACGGCTAGATTTCTTTTCAACAAAAATAAACGGAAACAATGAAAATATTTAAAAAATAAACAATAAATAATTGCCAAAAATTCCTTAAAAATTGCAGAACACTCCCTATTATTTTTCTATAAATAGCACTATATTTTATTCACAAATCACATCAATTTGTGCACAACAAATTTCACATCTGTTCTCTCATTTCTTTGAGCATTTTTTTTCCAAAAAAATGGGCACCAATTGGCTTCCTTGTGAAGATTTACAAATGTGCATCTCTTTCGCATGTCATAGTGTTGGTAAATAAAACGACAACAAACAAAAGAGGGACAAATTGTGGGAGACAATATGTGCCGATTATTTGCTAAATTGGGAGCCAACACAAGGTGAATCTACTCCGAATGAGCCTAAGACCCAAGTCACACTTTCATCTCACTAAAATAAGTTCAAGCTACTCTTACAAAAAAGGAGCGAATTTTTACACGATGCACGGATGTGTATAGCTAGCGGCACTTCGCATGTGGATGATGTAAGTTTCTATTCTTTTTTCATATATGATATAAATTTTATTTCATTATATGAAATAAATTATGTAATTGATATATCTTATTTGTTTAAATATGTGGTATTGTAAAATAGCTCATACTTATTATATTTTAGATCAAGCAAGAGTCGTTTACTATGCGGCTAAGAAAAAAATCATTTACACACTTTACATGTCATAAAGCAATTAAGGACCATCTAACTTATGTTAAGGTGCCACCAACTACTCTGTCTCCGTATGCAAGAAGTTTCGAAGCTACTCCTTCCATTACCGAATTATCTCCAATCATCAATTTGAGTGACGAGAAAGTGAATGAGACACCACAAAGTAACGTGACCGCTCCCTCAAGTCCAATAAGACCAATGAGAAGCAAGGCGGCAAAAGAAACAAGGTAAGACTCCTATTGAGAAACAATTTGAGGTTTTGTAAACCATTGCAAGTAATCAAGCATCGTGGCATACCTCGAGGTAGATGCATAATGAAAGTGAGCTTAATTATTACAAGGAGTGCATACAAATTCAACAACGGAAGGAAGCAAGGGAGGCCAATGAGTTCAAACGCAAGAAATAAGAGGAAGAAACAAGGATCATAAAAATGGATTTGGAGGCTATGATCCCAATCTCGAAAAGGTATTTTACCAGAGAAAACTAGAAATCCTTAATGAAGGAGAAGCTACCCATGAAACATTTTCGGATTGTTATCACCCACGCGTGCTCTTTCCATAGTAAATCTAGGTTTGGCTTGACATTATGTAATTTAAATTTTTGAGAAATAAAAATTCAATTTATTTATTAAGATGAAATTGAAAAGCATATTTTTTGCATATATTAAAGTAAAACACATACTAAAATTAAAACACACACACATTAAATGAACACACATAATAAAATTGAGCCACACATATGTAGACATATATTTAGAGTATTTCACCGATTTCAAACCACATGTTGTGTTTCACCGAGTCCTTTTGAAGCTCTGTATGGATATAAACAGATTCGAGATCAGCAGTAAGGTTGTGAAATTGTTGTATATTACGTCCATCTCTTCTCATTGGCTCAAAAGGAATTTGATTTCCTTGTGCATCCACTGGCCCATTATAACCCTAGAAAGCTCTCGATAGGTTTTTCATATCTTTTTCTTCATTCTCCTAAACTTCTTCATCCATGAACTCATCCTCAATAATCATTTTATGCAATATGATGCAAGCTAACATGATGGATGTGATTACCTATTTCTTGTGCAATGTGCAACTATGACGAATAATTGCCCAACGAGATTGCAAGATGCCAAATGTCTTCTCCACATCTTTCCAGTATGCCTCTTGTTTCTTTGTGAAGAGCTTATCTTTCGGTGACTGGGGATTGGAAATTGTTTTGACAAAGGTAGAGTACCTCGGATATATTCCGTCAGCTAGATAATAAGTGTTGGAGTACCTCTCTCTGTGTACTTCATAAATGGTAGTTAGGCTTCTTCTAGCAAGGACCCGGTCGAAGACATCGGAATTTTGGAGCACGTTAATGTCATTTTGAGCTCCAGACACCCAAAAGAAACTATGCGATATCCAGGTATCATACGAGGCCACTTCCTTTAGGATAATAGTGGGGTGACCATTTTGCCCTAAGTATGCCCATTGATTTTGATTTGCGGTTGGCAGTTCTTCCATTCTCAGTGCATGCAGTTGATGCTTCCAATCATACTGGAAACCCTCGATGTTGGTCTTTATTTAAGAGCCGAGTGAGGTCCTCCGGTGTTGGAGCACGGAGGTATTTTGGACCATAAAGATTAACCATTTGGGGGCAAAACTCCATCATTCCTTTTAGTGTAGTCGATTCCTCCATCCTTGTAATTTTAGTACACTGATCTGCAACTGCGTCGTGTGTCATCATTCGTAGAGTACCAGTCATCTTTTATTGGGGTAAAAACTCTAGCAATCCAGTGGCATCTGCTCGTTGATGTCTATATTGGTCGTGGTTGTAGAGATCCTTCATGATAGTGTTAAATATGTCTCTGCTCATTCGGCACCTCCAACGAAATTTTGCATGTTGAAAATAGGGTGCTCGACGAAGTAATCTTTCATGAGATTTTATCCCCTCGACTCCCTCGGTCTTGGTCAATTCACTTTGTGACCAAGACGTGAATCACAATCTTGTGGTTCATCATCAACTTGTGCCTCCTCCATGACCACTTAATTAACGAATGATTGCTCTATGTCATCATCCTCTTAGTGTCGTTGTTGCCTCCGTCTAATAAAATTGTGAAAACTAAAAGGATTAATCAGAGTGATGCAAGAAATCTTGAAAAGTGTTTAGAGAGTTGTGCTATCTGCTCGGATTGGAAGAGACTTGTACATGGTATGAATATAGAATGAGTGATGGATGAAAGTTTTATAGCCAATTATAGATAATCTGATCTTTGAAGATAAACACACGTGTCACATCATCATTAGTCCAAAAATTTATCGAAAATCTAGTCCAATTATTTTGTTGATAGCGCTATCTGGAAGTGACACGTGTTGCATCGTCATTAGTCGAAAATCTTACCGGAAATCTAGTCCAATTATTTTAGTGATAACGACACGTGGCAATGATATGTGTCTTATTTTTATTAGTCAAAAATCTTCTTGGAAATCTTGTATATCTATTTAGTCTACAACGACACGTGTCACATTGTTATTGGTCAAAAATCTATTCGAAAAATAATTTCTTAACATTTTACAATATGATGAATAGTAATTGCTCTTGCAATTTGTGCATTGCTACATTCAAAAATTGATTTGCTCATGCTATTCGTGGATTTGGTTTGCTCTTGCTCTTTGGATGAGTTAGTCAAGCAATATGTGCATATGCTTTAAGAGTCAAAAGAGTTGTGGTAACAAATTTTGTCCACAATAAATGAGATGGTAATCTATGATAAGATTCTTCAAACGCAATCACTTCGATTGAGTTTGGATTTTGATTCAGTTTTTGTTTAGTAAAAGTGCCAGACCTTTTACGTTCTCCAAATTCCTTTATTTATAGAATTCTCTAGTAGCAGTTGAACTTTACAATTTTATAGCAGTTACCTCGAATCTTGATTTTAATTGGTCAGAATTCAAAGGAGAAGTTACAGGGAGTTATCAACAGTACCGTTGTTATTATCTTTGAATATTTATTTTAATTTAATTTCTTATCCAGTTAGCAACTATTTGAAATCTATTATTCTATAAATGCCCCGTCTCTTTTTTATCGAATTGATATTCGAAAGAAAAGAGACGCTAAAAAGACATAGATTTTGGATTGGTGCAAACCAGACTCGAAGAAAGTTGATACTCAAGCTGTAAGAGCAAAAACAATTTAGAGATATGTTACTTATCTGCAAGAATGTCATAGTATTCTTTGGGGAAAGGAATCCTGAATACAAGGTGGCATGTGAGCTTCAGTTGCTTTTTTCAAAGGAGATGGGTCGTAATCTATTACCAGATAAAGAAAGCTAGAGACCACCTGAACAAAAAAACTTCAATAATTTCAAAATCAAATTAACGTCAAATCTCGTACATTGTTCAATTTAAAATCAAATCCAAGTCTTCGTGTCTATCAAGATGTTGATAAGTTATTAAATTGAATCCAAATTAAAGTCTAAAATTCATGATTGTTATCCATTAGAGCTCTTATCTGATTCTAATTTTGAAAACAATGGAATGCTTTTTTTTCTAACTCTTTTCTAGATAGGAGTCCTGAACTTCTTATATAAAAGTAAACGTACCTATAGCTTTTAACTTCTCCTTTTTATCAAAGACTTCATCTCTGTGCACGTTCATATCTCCCAAATATGTCAGTGATTAATAAAAATTGGTACGCTGGAGGAAATAGCAAGAATCACGCAGCTTCAAAATACATTCATCCTAACCCATCATTTGATTCGAAGAAGGATTTTGATGCTTGGTTTGTCAAGAAGAAAGATTGTTTTGGTTCAAATGTTAAAGTTTCTTGGAATAAAGATTTACAAGGTAATTCTAAACGTCCTCCAGGAGCTATTACATTCCATCCTTTATATGTAGAACTGGGAATAACCTTACCTTTTACTAAGTTTGTAAGAGACCATATTCTTTTTACGGGTTGTGCTCCTTCTCAGTTGCATCACAACATCTATATGGCTTAGTCCTAGACAATTTTATTTTTTCTATGATACAAGGAGGTCTCCCACTAGTCCGTTATCAATATTATGGCTGAAGTCGTTATATCTTCCCTTAATTGAAGATCTTTCCAAAGGCGATCATTGATAGTCGTATATTTATACGTCTATTTGATATTTAATTTGTTCCCTATGTTTAGTTTATTGTTATTAATCGAGTGAATTAATTATGTTTATTTTTTTTTAGGTATTTTGGAGATTAATGAAGAAAATGAGATTAAATAATATATTTTAGGAGTTATTGTGGAAGAAGAGGACTTACGGAGTAAAGGAATCCTAATTTGAGAAGAATACTAATTTCCCACGTGACCTTGGCGAGGAGCAGCTTGGCGAGGTGTGTATATATATATATATAATTGCATTTATGAATTATGAATTACATGGTTGATACCGAAAACTTACAAAATAGGAGCTCTGGGCTCAATACATGAAGGTTACTATACTAAGAGATACTATACTAAGAGCTATTAACTAGGCTCAACACATAAGAAGTTCTGATGATTCTAGAGACTTGTTTGAACTAAGAGAAAAGCTTGGGAGAAAAGAGCCTGCCTTGAATGAATGAGGAAATCTCAATATATAAGACTGAGCTTGAACTGTTCTGGCCATAAATCACGGAGGCATCTTTACTTTTCCGTAGTGGGGGACAAAAGCAAAAGGCAATAGTAGCATTTTGGATTTTTTTTTTTTTGACTTTTCTGACTCCCTAATTTCCGGGGGAATCTTCAATTTACTGGAGGAGACAAGATTGAGCTGAATTTATTCATAAGGATCTTGACTGTCTTGAAACCATTTTGCTGGTGGTTGTGTCTGACTATGGGGTAAGGATGAGGATTCTGAAGAATATTGATCTTCGTCCTTGACTGTATTGTGGTCTGATTCAGAGGAACTTTCTTCACTAGCTTGCCGGAGAAGGGCTTTGGCAAGGGCATTTAACTCTGCTGATCTAGAGGATTTAGAAGACTTTTCTTTATTCTTGGAGGATGAAGATCCTGATTCAGATTTAACCTTCTGCCGAGAGGAAGAAGGAGGTAACTGATGTATTAACAAAGATAATTGGTCGTCGGATGGAGGCCTGATTTGACTGGGGCGAGGTGTCATAACTGGGAATTCTTCATTGAATTGGAACAAAACTCTGTCAAAATTGAACTTGTCCCACCATTTGACTAAGAATTGTCTTGAAACAATGTTGTCGTTGAGCTCATAATGCCATTTGAAAATCCATGGTAGTTTGTATTTGGCCATGAAATGTAAGGTGACTGGGAAATTCTCATCATATTTGCTAAGTTTCATGACTGTCTGAAAACGGGTGACTGCTTCTTTTACTTGTTGAGGAAGAAGGTTGTAAGGAAAACCATGGGTTCCCCACCACCTAAGAAACCACATTGGGAGATTTCTTTTGAAATTCTTGTCAAAATTGATGAACCAGGAGTGACTGAAGTCTTCCGTTTGGTGGAGGAAGATCATTGACCAAGCTTCGATGTAATCATTATAACTGTAGGATATGTCTTTACATGTATGAAAATTATAGGGTTGATCTCCCCAACAAGCAAGGGAATCAACTTTCATTATGTAGAGGGAATGATAAAGGATTTTGGTATTATTTCTTTGATCATAGATAGCCCTAATAGAGATTGATCCAGATTTGACAAGGATATCTTTATAAAAGTTTAGGGAATGTGAGGGATGACTTGGGGAGAAATGGAAATTAGGAGGGAAATACTCTCTTATTAGAGCTATAGGATTTTTGAGGTGACTGTGAGGAGGTTCAACATAAAAGAGGTTTTTATTGGTTTGTAGGTAATAAGGAGAAGTTTTTGGGAAATTAGTTTGGACAGGAGGATCACATTTATAGGGATCAAACTGGGTGAGTAAGATTGATTGGAAATTAGGACGAGTTTGACTAAGAGGGTTTGCCATAGGATTGTAATTTACAAGCTGACTAGGGTTTAAAGATCTTATTGGGGTATGATGGGAAGTGCCAGGAATGATCATACTAGAGGGGTTTTCTTGTTTGACTATGGCTGGTACTTGATTTGGCGGAGGAGATTCCGGTTCCGGTTCTTTTTTGACTGAACTTCTGAGCTTCCTTGTCATCATTAGAGCCCTGAAGAAACTCTCTAGTTGGGAAATCTGGGATATGGTTATCAGTGCCCTTGATGAATGCAATTTCGAAATCGAAAATACTTAAAACAGCTTGTCATCTGGCAAAAATCTGTTTACTAGAAATATTTTGAACATCCTTTTCTAAAACATCATTTGCACTCTTGCAATCGACTCGAATTAAGAATTGTTGATTTAATAAATCATCTTGAAATTTACTGATACATAAAACAATTGATAAAATTTCTTTTTTAATAGTACTATAGTTTTTCTGAGATTGACTCCAAGTTCCTGAATGAAATCTAACTATTTGTTCAGGGTGACTGGGAGAAATCTATTGTTTTAATATACCCTCATACCCAATTTCTGAAGCATCTGTTTCAACTATTTTGAAAGAATCAGTTAAGGGGATACCAAGGCATGGCAAGGTTTTGACATGACTCTTAATTTCTTTAACTAGAGAAGTGTGAATTGGAGACCATGGGGGAGGATTGGATTGTAGTCTTTCAAACAATGGTTTGCATCTCTTTCTTAGATTTTGATAAAATCTGCTATGTAATTCAGGGATCCTAGAAATCTTTGTAGTTGGGTTTTTTCTAAGATTACATCAGGGAACTTGTCTGCAAATTGGATGACTCTATCGATTGGATGAATCTGAAGGTGGTGGATATTGAAACCGAGAAACCTAACATTGGTTTGAAAAAGTTTGATTTTTGAGGCAGAGACTACTAGACCATTATTTTTGATAACTGTAAAGAATTGGTGTAAATGTTTCCAATGTTGTTCTATGGACTGAGAAAAGATAAGGACATCATCAATATAAACAATACAGAAGTGACTACAAGCATTAAAAATATCATTCATGATATTTTGGAATTCACTGGGAGCGTTCTTTAGGCCGAATGGCATTACATTCCATTCGTAATGCCCAAAAGGGGTAACAAAGGCAGTTTTGTACTTATCGTTTTCATGAATTTGTACTTGCCAAAAACCAGATTTCAAATCGAATTTTGAGAAAATGACTGAATGGTTTAATCTGTTTATGAGGTCTCTTTTGTTAGGAATAGGATACCGTATCCATTTAAGGACAGTATTGAGGGGTTTGTAATTGATTACTAAACGTGGTGTTCCTCTCTCTAATTCAGCGTTCTTCTGAACATAAAATGCAAGGCAAGACCATGGTGATTTACTTGGTCTAATGATTTTTTTGTCAAGAAGATCCATTATTTCCTCCTTGCAGAATTCCATGACTTCATGGTTCATCTGGATTGGACGAGCTTTAGTAGGGATATTCCTTTCGTCAAACTCTTTGATGTAAGGGAGGGTAACTATATGTTTTTTTCTGTGCCAGAAGGCAGTAGGAATGTCAGAGCACAATTCAGTAATGACTTTATTTTCAAAGAATTTTATTTTACTTTGTAGAGCAGTGTCTTGTAGCTGACTATCTATTCGTTTAAAGTTAATTTCTTCTTTGAGGAAAGCAATTTGTCTTGTCTCGGCTTGAATAGAGTTAATTGTTTTCGAAATCGAGTTTTCTTGGAAATTCTTTAGAGTATGAATTTCTGGGTTATTCAGAAAAGAGAATTTAACTGGTTCATTAAAAGGGTAAGTGGTAATTCCGTCATAGTCTGTGGTGAAAGGATAGATTAGAGTGAGAAAAGGAAGACCTAGAATAACTTTATCCGTTAAGTCTTTGACTAAGACAAACGAAGTTTTGTAGCAGACATTGTTCTGACAAATGTGTGACTTAGGAAGTTCGTATTTCATATTCATTTTAGAGCCATTGGCTGATCGTAAAGACTCTTTCGTCTTTTCAAAGTATTTAGAAGGTATTAATCCTTCTTGTATACAGTTTAGATCAGCACCAGAGTCAATGAGGGCGATAGCCGTTAATTGGAAATCTTTTATTTTGATCTGTACTATAGTGTACCATTTTTTTAAATGGATATGTTTGATTGTATTGATGACAGCATCTTGGGAAGTAGATTCGGGATCTTTCGAGATGGTGTCATTATCTATATATTGGAATTGCCGGTCTATTTTTATGATATTTATTTCCTGTTTGATTTCTTCATGGTCATGAATTAACTGTTGGTGGGTATGGTGTAGAGACTGGATTTGTGATTTGATAGTTTTTACCTCCTGTTGAAGGTCTTGGATGGTTATATTTGTTTTGTTATTTTGGAATTTTTGGAAAGTGGAAGTAAGACAAATTTTTGGTTGTGGGGTTTGTATTATATTTTCCTGAGTGATTAATTTCTTTAATTTTTTGAGGTAGTCGGCTTTTAAGTCGGGGTCATTAATTTTACTAATTAGGTCGATTAGTAGTTCTTCTTGTTCTTCTTGTTTAGTAAGGACGTTTATAGTTTTGGTGCAACAATCGTTGTTGCATTGAAAAGTATCATTCCAACCGAAAGTTACATGTGGGGAGGAATTATTGTCAGAAACATCAGAAGAAGTTTCTATTGAGTTGCTATCGATTGGTTCTAAAAAGCCTCCATCCTCAGAATCTGTATTTCTTAACTCTAGAAGATTAATGAGGTTATCACGCTCATCTTGACTGATTTTTAATTGGTTGATGGTAGTTTTTAGGGGGCACTTATTAGCAAAATGGCGTGGTTTATTGCACTTGAAACACTTTCCTTTTTCAGGATTTGTTTTTGAAATATGGAATGGTTTTTTGGTTTTGGTTTTTTGAAATTTATTTTTCGCATAAAACTTACTTGGTTCAAATTGGTTTTTTGTTTGGAATTTATTTTGGAAAAAAGATCTTTTCCTGAAGTGATTGGACTCAATATGTTTTGACTTTCTCCTAGAGGGAGGCAGGGAAGGAAGACCGTATTATTCATAGAAATTTCCTAATTCATACTTGGCTATTTTTTTTATCTGTTTTTGCAGCGGAGTTGATTTTGGAATCAATACACATTTTAAGACCTTCTTTTTGGATGACTGTGATAATTTGGCCATAGGTGAGAGAATCATAATCTATTTGACCTGAATCATTACTTAGAACTTGCCTGATTTTGTGAGCAAAAAGGTTGGGAGGCCATTTATAAATTTTTCTTTCCAAAAAGGTTGGTTACTATCGTCTCTAAGCATGACTCTGGAAATGAAAACATTTTTGTACCAATTGAAATCACTAAGTGTTGGACACCTGAGATTACTAAGTTGGTCATGAATCCTAGAAGTGATGTGACTAGGTGTGCCAATGAAATGTTGGATTATCGTGTAAAACAAGGTGTTTACTGCGTCTGAAATTCTCATTCCGATATTTGTATCAAAAATTGGGGATCCGTCTGTGTCATGCATGACTGCATGTTTGATTGACTCTTTGGATTCAAACGTAAGATGTTTTTCCCACCAGGAATGGAGCATTCATGTAAATCCTGAAGAGAGGATTTCAACGATTTCTGGTTGGGAATAATTGTATGCAGTAACTTAGCTATTAGCTGCCATAGACATATGATGGAGTTTGTTCAGAATTTCTTGTTTTGAAAGATTATCAATATTCCATTCATAGGTTTTATCTGCTGAAACAGAAAACTGGTTTAAAGCAGTATTATTACTTGGCTGAATGTCTATTGGTAAGGGACGTTCATTCCAATTTTTGTAAGGTTTTCTGGTTGAATGTCATATTCTGTTTATTTGAAGTTTTTCAAATTGCTGTTTTACTTTGGATATTGTACTAGAATTGTCGTCTGAGGAATCCGTAGTATGGGTATGAATGACTGTGATTGTGCTAGATTCAGGTTTTAAATCTTTTAGCATTTGTTCTATTTTTTGAGTGGTAGATACGGGTTTAAGGGTATTTTTGCTTAAGTTTTGAAATGAATTAAGGGTGACTCTTTTTTTTTTGCAAGGTAGTATAGTGTCTAAGATATTGTCAACTATTGTTTCTATTTTATCTAATTGATTTCCTATAGTTATTAGACTTTGGTTTGTGTAGTTGTTTTGTTCTGTTGTTTTTTTAAACTCTGGATTGTCTGTGGAAGGTAATTTAAAAGGAGAGGCTGTTATTGGAGGCTGAAGATGGTCTAGAATTATTGTTTCGGCTGGGGGATGACTAGAAGAAATCAGGGTGTTTTTAGTTGTTTTCCATTTTGATTTTGAAAGAGTCTGGATACTCTTTTCACTAATTTGATCGATAAAATCAAGGAAATATATTTCAGAATGTGTTTTGTGCATAAAATTCTTCCATTCCTGGAATAATTCTAACCTCTGTTCTTTGGTAGGATATTGACTTCTGTAAGCATTTCGTCTGGGAATATTTTCTTCATTTTGAAGATGCTGGTCTAATTTAGGGTAATCAATTGTAAACGACTTAAAGTACAGTTAATTGGGGATTGATGGGGTTGACCACTTCAAAGTCAGTAGCTGTAGGAGAAGTTTGTTCATCATCAGATTCTCTCTAATGATTTGTTTCAGTATAACTAGGATAGGTGACTTGAGAGGTAGTTTTTACATTTTTGATTTTTAATTTTTTCAACTCTTCTTCTAATTCTTTTATTCTAATATTTTTTATTTCTTTATCTAGGTCACAATCTCTCCTTAACATAGTTTCAGCAGTACTGGAACCAGCAAAGGAATGTCTGGAAGATTGTCCTAGTTCATGAATTCTGGGATTATTTCTAAAGTTGATTCTTACTGTGCCATCATTGAATTGGTAGATACAGTTTAAATCACTTTGGCTATGTTGTATATTGATAGGTTGGTTTTCATTGGTAAGTGACCATTCAGAAGGGAGATGGACATCTGACCATTTGATAGCATGGGGAACACGAACATTGGCATTTTCATGACTACTTTGGATTAAAAGGGTTTGGTCTTTGGGGCTTTTACTAATAGCTTGGAAATTAATGTTTGTGCCTGTGACTTTGTAGTGAACCCTGTAGATTAAGGCTAAAGGTTTTGATCCATCAAGGATATTATAACCAGAGGTTTTAATATTCAAAGTTAGGGTTTTTAGGATGTGAGGATCACTTAAACTGACTGTAAAATCTGGGTAACAGTCAAAGTGTATTGGACCATTGAAAATGCTTGACTCAATTATACCAAGGGTACCATCAGTGAAGTCGGTAAACCGAGCATCATGAAGACAAAGAAAAACTGAGGTATTTAGACCTTTTCTTGTTAGAGGTTTTACCCCTTTTGGACTAAGCCAATATGGAGAAAATTATGGCCATCTTTCTTATGTTTTCTAATTGACTCAGGACTAAACAATTGACAAGTTTCATGTTGTGAACTTACAGCATAAATTTGTTCAACTGTCTTAACGTGGTGTTCACTTCTGAAGGAAGTGATTGACCATTTTTTCTTATAAATTTCATTACTAGGAACTCTTGGAATATTCCAATCATTCTTGTCAATGTTACTATTTAACTGGATTTCAATTTGTTCCTCATTTAGTATGTTTGGGATTGCACCAAGGGAAGATCTGGATGAACTAGAGGTGACTGAGTTGGATCTGAATAACCTACTCATTTTAAGAAGCAAAGGGAAGGCTTGACTCAGTAAAAAGTGAAAGTTACAGTTACTTGGCTCTACCAACCTAAAGGCTAAGGTACTCACCTAACCGCTCACGCCGCTCCGCTCACGCCGCTCCTTGGGCCTTACTGTTTGGACTTCGGCCTTACTGTTTGGTTTGGAGAATTAACCCAGAAAAAAGAAAAACAGGAACCAGAGACCGCGGAGCTCACGCCGCTCCTGAGAAAAGAATCCAAAAACTAGATTAAAAGAATAAATTAACTCAAGATTAACTCAAGAACATCTCAAGATTAACTCAAGAACATCTCAACCAGAGACCGCAGTATATATCATGGTATAGTAAGAGATGATTAATTAAGTGTGAGGATCTTGAGTTGTTCTTGAGATGTTCTTGAGTTAATCTTGAGTTAATTTATTCTTTTAAGCTAGTTTTTGGATTCTTTTCTCAGTTTTAAGTCTTAGTAATAGTTCTGGTTCCTGTTTTTCCTTTTTCTGGGTTAATTCTCCAAACCAAACAGTAAGGCCGAAGTCCAAACAGTAAGGCCCAAGGAGCGGCGTGAGCGGAGCGGCGTGAGTACCTTAGCCTTTAGGTTGGCAGAGCCAAGTAACTGTAACTTTCACTTTTTACTGAGTCAAGCCTTCCCTTTGCTTCTTACGAGGTATATATATATACATATATATATATATAGCTGAAGAAAGTCTTGGCGAGGTGATTAATTAAGAGATGCTTGGCGACCATATTTGGTGGGAGACGTAACAAAACAGAGAACAAAGAAAAGAAGTAGAGTTATACTTAGAATGGGAGACATACTGGAGCACGTGGGCTAGCTAGGAATTGACCTAGTTGCATGCTTATATATATTTAGCTAGCTAAAGAAGGAGAGGACGGCTGGAATGAAGATTAAGGAGAGAAAGAGACAAAAACATAAGAAAGAATAAAGAAGAAGAAGTGGGACAGAATGAGAGAGAATCCAAACGAGTTTGATCCTGTCGTCGCCAAGAGTTCTTCTTTCTCCTCCATTTTAATTATATTTTATTAATTCTTTGATGTTATTATTTAGAATTATAAGTAGCTAATTTTCTTTTGTTAAGGGGCTGCTTGAAGCCCCGTACATGAAGTCTTTTTAATGCATACACTTTAACTTAGTTTTGCATATTCTTTGAATGAGGTTTCTTTCTCTGAATGATTCACCGTATGAATTCTTGTATGTTTGCTTTGGTGGCCAACTTAGTAAGCATGGTAGGGTTCTAGTTTCATGAGATACGGGCGACTGAAGATAATTTCTTCCACTAGATTCTCTATAGTGATACGTCGATTTTACTGTCGGGAGATTGAAATCCGACACGCCCATAGTATACTTGTGAACCCTTGTAGCTTCTCAAACCTTTTCTAGAACTTAATGCTTTCTTCTTTGTAAACCTTGGAGTCCATGACTATGGGTTCAATAGAGAGATAGATGTAGGGGAGGTCCATGACAAACCTGCATAGGCATAAGGATTAGATAATGGGATGTGGTTGTAACGATCAACTCTTCCTGGGAACTTTCATTCATTAGATATGTGCATTAGGTTAAGTATGTGTTGGATAGATGGAATGGCGGTGGTGGATTGCATTCCCTCTTAACTCTTTAATCATAAAGTTTAAATCCATTTGCATTCATTAGTATATTTACTTTCAGAATTTATTTTCTGCATTAGTTGTAGCTTAGCCGATTCAGTTCGGTAACCAAATCAACTCAGAAAACCCTCAAATTTTGTGTGGTAGTCCACCACTGTGTCTAGTTCATTGTGTCCAAATTTTGTAGCATTTGAGTCTGTCTAGTTTTGGTTTGTAATGTCATTAGTGTATTGTAGTCGAGTCTGACAGCATTTCACTTTTGTGTTAGGATTTAGTTTCACAAATTCCTTGTATTCGATAACCCCTATTTATTTTACTACATTGATATATCTAGATTGTGAATATGGTATCTTTGAGAGGCGTTTACCCGCATTGTCAAATTTTGGATGGGAAAAATCTACTTTTTTAGTTGAAGGGAATTGGGAAGGTATGGTGAAAGAAAATGGGCCACGTATTCCCACTACTTGGATTTCAGGTATATTCATTGTTACTGATCTTTTCAAATACAGTATAGAATAACTTGAATTTGTGATATAATCCAAAAAATCAACGTACACATGACTAATGTATTAACGTTTTTTATATACATATCATGCAGATAAAGAGATTTGCAAATCATATGAAGTTTCTTGTGATATGAATACTATCAAAATACTGCTATCAATTCCAAGTCATTTTAGAGAATGGAGCGAGATGGCTGTTCTCGCCTCTCAGAAAAAATAGTATGAATTGTCCTTCCACGAGTTATATATAGTCTATTAAACTCAAGGCATCTAAGACATCTTTCAAAGATCTAAAGAAGAAACTTGCTGATATTGATTCTGAAGCAATCAAAAATTCTCCTTCGAAGAGAAGAAAGGATGATATTTTCCAGCAAAGACCCTAAAAAGCATAGAGCTGCTTCACATGAATCATCTAACTCTTCTTCTGCTTTGAATGAAAGAAATGACAGTCGACCAGAAACCTTGATAATATTTCTTTTATTGTTACACTTATATTTGCAATCAATTGCATCTAATTTGTTGCGAAGGAGAAAAATCTTACCCTTTCAAATGAGAATGAGTCTTTGACGAAAAAGATAACTACACTCGAAGGAGATCTTCAAATTATGAAGAAAAAGAATAGTATCCTCCAACAAGATTTTGAACTGCATAAAGTTTTTGATGACGAAAAAGATAACTACACTCGAAGGAGATCTTCAAATTATGAAGAAAAAGAATAGTATCCTCCAACAAGATTTTGAACTACATAAAGTTCAATCAAAAACTCTCAAGGATGAAGATGAGAAGAGAATTAATACTCTGGAGAATCATATTAAAAACCTTCAAGAAGATTTGGTGAAAATACAAGAGAATACTTGTCACGATTCTCCATTGAAATTTAAAGATGAACTTGCTGAATCTTATAAGCTTGGTATTGTGATTCAAAAGTTGGTAGAGAGTCTATGTACCCTGATGCAGGACGCCTTAGAGAATAGAGAAAGAACAAGAAAACAGCAGTACTGGAACAAGGTTTCCAGATCTAATATTCTTCTTCAATTTGATCAAAAAACTCCCCCATCTCTACAGCTTTGCCCCTTTTAAAAATAGAGGATACGGGGATAATACAGATAATAAAGTCTGGAACAAGTTTCCAACCAAGCACAACTAACTAAGAGTTTTAGTTATTGGAATCTGTTAGGCTTAGTAATGACCCTCTTTGACCTGTCCCTAACCAAATTATAATCCTTCAAGTCTTGACTTGGCTCAATAGATGACCCTTCATCAGTCTCCCCAGCTTGAAAATGACTCGTCCTCGAGTCTAAGTCTTGCTCAGTACCAGCCTCATAGTACGGCTGTAAATCAGCAACATTGAAGGTTGTTGATACTTCCATATCTCCAGGTAATTCAAGTTGGTAGGCATTCTCACCCAGGCGTTTAAGCACTCGAAATGGACCATCAGCTCGAGCATGGAGCTTACCAAATTTACGTCTTGGGAACCTTTCTTTACGCAGATTGACCCACACCAAATCCCCTTCCTTGAACTCCAGGTACCTTCTGTGCCTATCTGCTGCAACTTTATACTTCTTATTACTTTCTTCCAACTTCTTCTTACACTACAACATTTTTACCCATTGCCGGCGACTTTTATGTCGTCGGCAATGTTTTTGACATTACCGGCGATTTTTGCCGGAAAAATCGCCGGTAATGTCTTTTTTTTTTTTTTTTTTTACATTACCGGCGATTTTTGTCGCCGGTAATGTCCGTCGCCGGCAATGCCTCGATGGTAATGTAAAAAAAAAAAAAAAAAAAGACATTACCGGCGACATAATTAATGTCGCCGGTAATGTCTTTTTTTTTTTTTTTTTTTTTTACATTACCGGCGACATAAATGTATGTCGCCGGTAATGTCGTTTTTTTTTTTTTTTTTTACATTACCATCGAGGCATTGCCGGCGACGGACATTACCGGCGATTTTTTGTCGCCGGTAATGTAAAAAAAAAAAAAAAAAGACATTACCGGCGATTTTTCCGGCAAAAATC
Organism: Geum urbanum; assembly: GCA_946800695.1. Classification (NCBI taxonomy): domain Eukaryota; kingdom Viridiplantae; phylum Streptophyta; class Magnoliopsida; order Rosales; family Rosaceae; genus Geum; species Geum urbanum. Next base: position 3,517,312 of record OX327013.1, read on the forward strand.
GCCGGTAATGTCCAAAAACATTGCCGGCGACTTTTAAGTCGCCGGCAATGGGTAAAAATGTTGTAGTGTTAACTTCAGAGTGAAGACTCTTGATGTGCGCTGCCATATCCTCAGCATCACCACTGAATCTGTTGTTGATGGGCAGGGGAATCAAATCAAGAGGACCATTTGGGATCACCCCATAAACTATTTCAAATGGACACTTCCCTGTTGATCTATTCACAGACTTATTGTATGCAAACTCAGCTTGTGACAGAATGAGGTCCCAATTATGTTTTTCTCCTCCAACAAGGCTTCTCAATAAATTACCAAGGGAACGATTTATCACCTCCGTCTGACCATCTGTTTGAGGGTGATGAGAGCTACTGAACTAAAGACAAGTTCCCATTTTGCGCCATAGTGTCCTCCAAAAATGGCTAACGAATTTAGGATCACGATCAGAGGTTATGGTCTTTGGCACCCTATGAAGTTTGACAACTTCATTGAAATACAGATGAGCCACATGAGTTGCATCAGAGGTTTTGGAGCAGGGAACAAAATGTGCCATCTTGGAAAACCTATCTACCACCACAAGAATAGAATCAACCCCTCGTCTTGTCTTGGGCAGCCCCAAAACAAAGTCCATAGAGACATCTTCCCAAGATGATTCAGGAACCGGCAGCGGAGTATACAACCCTGTGTTCTGAGACTTGCTCTTGGCTATATGGCATTCCCGGCATCTCTCCACATGCTTAGTAACATCTCGATGCATTCCAGGCCAATAAAATTTCTCAACCACCAATCCCAAGGTCTTGTCACGCCCAAAGTGTCCCCCAAGACCTCCACCATGCAAATCAGCTATTATAACAGTACGCAAAGAACACCTTGGTACTCACAAGCGGCTGCCATAAAACAAATAGCCATCATACAACAAGAACTTAGACTCCTTCCCTTCTTGGCAAGCTTTAAAAATCTGCCCAAAGTCAGGATCATCCGCATACTGCTCTTTTAAAACTTCAAACCCAATAACAGTGGCCTGCATAGTACTTAACAAAAGTGATCTCCTACTTAATGCATCAGCAACCTTGTTTTGGATGCCAGATTTATGCCGAATAGAAAAAGTGAATTCCTGCAAGTAAGCCACCCACTTTGCATGTCTAGCATTCAATTTATGTTGGCCATTGACATACCTCAAAGCCTCATGATCTGAGAACAAAACAAACTCTTTGTGAATCAGATAGTGGCGCCAATGTCGTAAGGCCTGAACAATTGCATAGAACTCTACATCATAAGTTGAGTAGCGACGTTTTGCATCGTTGAGCTTCTCACTAAAGAATGCAATTGGTTTCCCATCTTGACTTAAAACAGCTCCTATGCCCTTATGGGAAGCATCACAATCCAAAGTAAATATCTTTTCAAAGTCTGGCATTGCTAATACAGGGGCGGTACTCATTTTCTTTTTCACTAACTCAAAGCTTTCGGCAGCCTCCTTATTCCACTCAAAATCACCTTTCTTTAGTAAATCAGTGAGAGGAGCTACAATTGAGCTGAAATTTGGGATAAACCTCCGATAGAAAGAAGCTAACCCATGAAAACTTCGTACCTCATGAATATTAGTAGGAGTTGGCCAATTCTGAATAGCCTCCACCTTGCTTGGATCAACCTTAATTCCCTCCTTTGAAACAACATATCCAAGAAACACCAAACTATCAGTTAAGAAATCACACTTCTTCAAATTGGCGTACAACTTTTGTTCCCGCAGAACTTGTAAAACTTGTCTAAGGTGATCAACATGCTGCTCTTCATTCAAACTGTAAACCAAAATATCATCGAAGTAAACAACAACACACTTACCAATCAAATGTCGAAGTATGTAAACCATGAGGCGCATGAAAGTACTTGGAGCATTTGATAACCCAAATGGCATGACAAGCCACTCATACAACCCGTCTCTAGTCTTGAAGGCTGTTTTCCACTCATCTCCAGGTCTCACTCTAATTTGATGGTACCCACTTCGCAGATCAATCTTAGAAAACACTCGAGCGCCACTTAGCATATCAAACAAATCATCTGGATGAGGAATAGGAAAACGATACTTCACCGTAATTTTATTGATAGCCCGGCTGTCCACGCACATCCTCTAGGTCCCATCTTTCTTTGGTGTCAAAAGAGCTGGAACGGCACACGGACTCATGCTCTCTCGGATCAGCCACTTCCTAATCAACTCCTTGACTTGTCTCTGCAACTCTTGGTGCTCAGCAGGGCTCATTCGGTAAGCAGCTTTGTTGGGTAAATTAGCTCCTGGAATGAAATCAATTTGGTGCTGAATATCCCTCATAGGTGGTAGACCAGTTGGTAGTTCTTCAGGTATAACATCAGAAAATTACTCGAACAAAGGTTCGAGCTGTCGAGGAACTGAATGTCCAACATTGGCCTCTTGCATCACAAGTGCATACACTTGAGTCTCACCTTGAATTTCTTCCATAAATTCGGCCATTGTAAGGAAGGTAGCTCTCTCTTGCGGGTTGCACTTGGGCACTACCTCACTTTTTGATGGCCCCAAAATCACCTTCACTCCGTCCTTCATAAAGGTGTACGTGTTCTTGTATCCATCATGAAAAGCCTTCCGATCATACTGCCATGGCCTCCCTAATAGCAAGTGACAGGCATCCATAGGCACCACATCACACCAAACTTCATCCGTATATGACTTCCCAATAGAAAACGAAATTAGACAACGCCTGTCCACAGTTACCTCGTTTCCCTTTTTGAACCAGGCAAGCTTGTAAGAAGTTGGGCGCTTCTCAATCTTCAACTTGAGCTTGTCCACCATTTCTTGGGACACAACATTTTCACAACTCCCGCCATCAATTATAACATCACATACCTTCCCATTGGCAGTGCACCTAGTATGAAAAATGTTATGTCGCAACCAATCACAGTTCTCAACTTTTGAAGTACTCATGCTTCTGCGTATGACTAGAGCCTCCCCCTTATCACCCCATGTAACTTCTTCATCCTCACCTTTATATTCATCATATATAGGAGCATCATCGTGTTTCTCAGATTCCTCTCCAGATAAAGCCTCTTCTGTGTAATTAATAAAACTTCGATTTGGACAATCAGCTTGCACATGCCCCAAACCTGAACACTTGAAGCATTTCACAACTTTACTGCTTGGTCGATTAGAACTGGAGCTGCCATCCACACCTCCCTTCTCAAAAGGCCTTACATTCTCCCGTTCTCGAATGGACTCTAAAGGCTGCTCTTTCCGAATAGGATTGCGAATTCCAAATTCAGTAGTTGTGCGACTAGCCTTGTGCTTCAACTGCTTCTCTACTTTGACTGCAAGCTTGTAAACATCATCATAAGACCAATATGGTTGCAAAGTTACCACATCATGAATCTCTTTCTGTAACCCACCTAGATAACGAGCAATGGTTTGCTCTTCCGGCTCATCAATACCACAACGAATCATGAGCAAATCAAACTCCTCAGTGTACTCATCCACTGACTTGTTTCCTTGTGGGAAATTATATAACTTTGAGAACCATTCCTGAAGATAATTGTCTGGCAGAAACTTATCTCTCAGTGCCTTCTTCATCTTCTCCCATGTTGTGATTCTTGATTTCCCCATCCTTAATCTCCTCATATTCAACTGCTCCCACCACGCTGAAGCATGTTTTGTCAATTTGACAACAACAACTTTCACCTTGCGATGGTCAGGCATGTTCTTGTAGTCAAACACTCTTTCCACATTATTTAACCAATCGATAAACACCTCCGGCTTGATCTTCCCTTCGAATTCCGGAATCTCCACCTTCATATCAAATTGACCGAAATGTTCATACCTGCCCTCTCCACCTGGCTCTTCATGCGGAGCACGAAAGTGAAAGGGATTCTCATCTCCCCCGTCAGAGGCCGATTCGTCTTCCTCATGACTCTGGGTTTCAAAGCGTTCAAGCCGCTCTGTCAATTGCTGCACTTGTCTCCTCAGCTCCTCATTCTCGATGTCGCGGGGGTCACGTCCCTGATGACCACGGCCGCCACGGCGCCCACCACGAACCATGACGTTGCAATACAGTCCCAAACCTTGTGGCTCTGGTACCAACTGATGCAAGACGCCTTAGAGAATAGAGAAAGAACAAGAAAACAGCAGTACTGGAACAAGGTTTCCAGATCTAATATTCTTCTTCAATTTGATCAAAAAACTCCCCCATCTCTACAGCTTTGCCCCTTTTAAGAATAGAGGATACGGGGATAATACAGATAATAAAGTCTGGAACAAGTTTCCAACCAAGCACAACTAACTAAGAGTTTTAGTTATTGGAATCTGTTAGGCTTAGTAATGACCCTCTTTGACCTGTCCCTAACCAAATTATAATCCTTCAAGTCTTGACTTGGCTCAATAGATGACCCTTCATCATACCCTATGTTAGAAGAGGAGTACAATCTCATCATAAATCCTCCTAGTTCAGATGAAGAAAATTCCACTTAAGAAGATGGAGGTGTTATTGGCTCTAGTCAAGCTGTTTGAATCAAGCCTAATAACTAAGTTGAGCAAGTTAATCAACAGATTGTGTGTTCACATATTGCAATAATTGTCTTTTAGATAAAATAATTTATTTTCGATCTGTTGATCAGTTTATTCTTCATCATATCAATAAGAACTTTCCAATTTAATTTTCACGTTGTCTCTTTGCTCAGTTTTATTCTGCTGTTGTAAAATCAACACTATGTTTGGCTCAAGGAATTTTGTCCCAGCTGCAAGTTCCGATTCTTTGTTTTGTAGTTTCCATGTCGAACCAAGAATGCAGGAAATTAAGTACATTGGACCGTGTATGTTTCCTTTGTACGTACGTCTTGTAGGACAGTAGGACTCATCATGCATGCTACTACAGTATTCTACTTATATACTTTGCATGTAAATGTGTAATCATCCCTCTTGTTAGAGGAAATTTTGAAAATAATACAATTTTCTTATTCGAAGCCTTGTTAGGTTCGACATAGTTCATAAACCCCAAAAACTCAATGGGTTAATTCTAATAAATTTCCATTATTTCCAACAACGTATGATTGAATTGGCTTGAGTTCCAATTAACTAGATTTAATTTGACTTGATATTCAAGAAATTTATGAGATAATTATAAAATCTGAGATTCTATAATTACTTTATGGGAGACTGATCTCTACTACAGTAAGTAGTTTTAACATGAATACTCATCGAGTTTTATTATCCATTATCGAGACTCTCTTGTTAGAGGTTCTAGGAGAATGTAATGAACTCTAACTTTGATAAGTGAGTACTATGCTATCATTGGAGTTTGATATTTCATAGGAAGACAAAATCACAATATATTATGCTGAGTAAATTCTCAAATATTCAAACATGTTTGGTTACTCTTAGGATTTAAGAATTTGAATAATGAGATATTAGCTTTTTTATACTAACTATGAATCAATTAACAAGAGAAATATTATTTCTAAATGTTCACATGGACATATACATCAATAAAAGAAATTAAGAAACTCAGTATATTATTAATAGATATGTTTTATTGCAACTTATTCGAAGCGAACTCGCTCGAGGCAAACATTTACATCTTTTGCTAAAGAAGTAAAATACAATGTGTTGGTTTCGCTTATGCGCTACGCGAAACTTATTCTTACCTTACATAAAATAGGAAATACATAAAAAGAAATACGAAATAGTAAACTTCATACATAGTACTTCTTGAGATGTGTAGCAATCCATTTTCGGTTGATTTCTTTTCCTTCATGTGTATCAAGAGTGTAGCTTCCTTTGCCCCCGACGTGACTTATTACATACGGACAATCGCAATTTGGATTTAATTTCTTCGATCCTTCTTTCCTTGTGGTGATGAAGACTTTACGTAAAACCAGGTCCCCAGGTAAGAATTGTCTTGTTCTTACTCTTTTGCTATAATAAGACATAAGTTGTTGTTGGTATGTTGCAATCCTTATTATCACTTCATCACGCTTTTCTTCAGCCTAGTCGAGGTTGGTTCACAACTCATCATTATTACGTGCTATGCTTAACACTTCAGTTTGCAGAGATGGTACTTCGATGTTAATTGGAATGATCGCTTCAGTACCAAAAGCTAAAGAAAAGGGTGTTTCTCCAGTAGGTCTTCTTTTAGTTGTCTTCAACTCATTTTCCTTTTTTATCATCTAACCTCTTCTTTATTCCCTCTAAGATCGTCTTATTTGATGCTTCAGCTTAACCATTTCCTTGTGGTTATCTAGGAGTTGAAGTCATATGCATGATTCCATATTTTTTGAAGTTTGATTCAATTGTCAAACCAACAAATTGTGAACCATTATCTGAAATGATGTATTGTGGAATGTCAAAGCTGCATATGATATTCTTCCAGATGAACTTCCATATATCATCTTCCTTAGTCGACGCTAATGCTTCAGCTTCGACCCACTTTGTAAAATAGTCTGTGGCGACTAAGAGTTGATTTTTTTGTGCAGGGGCCATTGGCATAGGTCCTAATAAATTAATAGCCCAATATATGAATGACCATGGACTACTTTGCATACTCAACTCTTCAGCTGGAAAACAAGGAATGGGCGCAAACCTCTGACATTTATCAACAAAGTCAATGGATTCTTGATGTATTGTCGACCAATAGTATCCAGCATTCATTACTTTCTTTGCAAGAGATCTTCCTCCCGAATGATTTTCACAGGTTCCTTCAGGAATCATGCTAAGGATTTTTTGAGTTTCAGAGGTTTTAGCGCAAACAAGATATGGTTCTGAATATGATCTTCATATCAACTTTCCTTTGTCCATGTAGTAACGAGTAGTTTTTTGTCGAATTCTCTTAGATTCAGATCTATCCATGAGAAGTTCATTATTTAAAATATAATTAATAAAAGGATCTTGCCAACAAGGTGAAGGATCAATTTGCATAATTTCAACTTCAACTTCGTCAATACTAGAGATCTTCAAATGTTCTACAGGAATAGAATGAGTGTATTGAAAATCTAAAGCGGACCCTAAATTTACCAATGCATCGGCATGTGAATTTTCTACTCTTGGGATTTGTTGGAGAGTGACTGAAGTAAAGAATTTAAGTAATTCTTGAACTTTATCCAAGTACCTGATCATTCGTGGATTTTTTGCCATATAATCTCCAGAAGCTTGACTTGTAATAAGTTGTGAATCAGAAAATATTACAATCTTTGTGATTCCAAGCTCTTTTGCTAGGCATAATCCAGTAAGGAACGCTTCATATTCAGCTTCGTTATTGGACGCCTTGAAGCCGAGTGTAATGACTTGTTCCAGTATTGTTCCATCAGGTGAAACTAAAACTAATCCTGCTCCTGCTCCTTTGAGATTTGAAGATCCATCTACATGTAATTCCCAAATATACTTCGGGATAGGAGTCTTTAGTTAATTCTCTTTCTTTTGCTAAATGCCTTGAGCTTTTATGGTTGTCCTGGGTCGATAGAGCAAGTCATATTACCCTAATTCAATAGCCCACTTCATAAGCCTTTGGGAGGCATCTGGACTATGAAGTATAGCTCGAATCGAGAATTTAGTCATCACTATCATTCGATGTGCTTGAAAGTAAGGTATTAACTTTCTTGCTGCTACAATAAGTGCTAAGATCAATTTTTTCATCTTTCGGTATCTTGTCTCAGGATTCAGAAGGGCTTTTAAGACATAGAATACTGCTTTCTGGGCCCCGAGCTCTTCTCGAATTAGATCTGTGCTAACTGCATCGTTTGAAACCGCAATGTATAGATATAAGTTTTCTCCATCAACAGGTTTGGACAATAATGTAGATGACGTTAGATATCTCTTCAATCGCTGGAAAGCTTCTTCACATTCATCGTCCCATTGATGGTTTTGCTTTTTTTCAAAGCTTTGAAATAATTTACATTTGTCTATCGATCAAACCAAGAAATGATTTAGAGCTACTGCTCTTCCAGTCAGACTTTGAATTTCTTTTGTTGTCGATGGAGACTTCATATCAAGGATGGCTTTGATTTGAACTGGATGAGCTTCTATTCCTCTTTGTGTTACCAAGTATCCAAGGAATCTTCCCGATTAAATTTTGAAAGTGCATTTTTCAGGATTGAGCTTCATTTTATATTTTCAAAGTACATCAAAAGCTTCTTCTAAGTGCTTGATGTGATCTAAACATTGTATGCTTTTTACTAGCATATCATCAACATACACTTCCATTGTTTTACCGATAAGATTTTTGAAAATCTTATTCACAAGACGTTGATAAGTCACTCCAGCATTTTTTAAACCAAATGGCATAACTTTGTAGAAGTAGGTTCTTCGTTCGATGATGAACATGGTTTTGTCTCTATTTGACTCATGTATCATTATTCAGTTGTACCCAAAATATGCATCCATAAAACTGAGAAGTTGGTTTCTTGATGTTGAATCAACAAGTTGATCTATTCGAGGGAGTGAGTATGAATCTTTAGGACATGCTTTATTCAAATCAGTGAAGTCCACACAAACTCTCCATTTTCCATTCTTCTTTTGAACTAAAACAACATTTGATAACCACTGTGAATGAGAGACATCTTCTACAAAATTAGCTTATAACAGCTTGTCAATTTCTGCTTCAATTAGAGCCACTCTTTCTGGAGTGAAGCTTCGTCATTTCTGTGCTACCGGCTTTACATTGGAATCAGCATGTAGTCTATGGCAAATGACCTGTGGGTCGATGCTAGGCATATCAGTTGGTGACCACGCGAATACATCTTTATTTTCCTGCAGGAAAATTATGAGGTCATGTTTTTCTTCTGGATTCAATCTTGAAACGATCTTAGCTTTTTGTTCAAGTTTATTTAGATCAAGGGAAACTAATTCTTCATCCTTTTATGGCTTCTAGCCTTGCACATCTTTGTCCGTTGATTTATCTTATGCTCCATCTTTTCCTCGATCATTCTGTAATTGCTATTGGATAGTTGCTACAGCTTTTCCTCGTGTGTCTATTGACATTGAAGATGAAAAGACAATTTTCTTTGAATTACAGAGTCCATTTATTGCACAGCTTCGAGCGACTGCCTGATTTCCTTTGATTACTCTCACTTCACCAACGACCGTAGAGAATTTCACTTTTCGATGTTTGCTTGAGGAAACTCCATCAATTTTGTGAATCCAAGGTCGGCCTAAAATTTCATTGTACGGAGAATGATCATCAACTACCATGAATGATGTAGATCTTATTACTGGGGGTAAATAAACATCAAGAGTAATCGTTCTTATTGTGAATGTCTTCGATCCATTGAAGGTAGTCAGTGATTTGGCTTTTTTCTAGATGAGACCTTTAATGCCCATTTGTTGAAGGACTGATAGTTTAAGTATATTTGGGGCACTTCCTTCGTCAACATGCACCCTGTCAAGTGTCAACCATAGCATGAGCAATTTGTATATTCACAACAATGACATCTTCATGTGGCAGATGAACTCCTTCAAGATTAGACTCATCAAATGTGATGGAAGCTTTTTTTTGGCATTGACTGGGACGTGAATATTTGTGAAATCATCTTTGCTTCTTTAATATTGTTTTTCATTTCCTTTTTTGTAACTCCCGTACATTCTGATTTTGCTAGAATTCCATTGATCATAATGGTCTTATTAGGTAATTGGTCCCTTGCTACTACATCTCGGTCGTCAATTTCTTTCATGGCCTTCAAAGCAATATACTTTGTGCAATGCCCTTGTTTAACTAATTGCTCTAGGTTATTTCTCCACGACCTGCACTCATTAGTCACATGATTTCCATGGTTTTCGTGGTATGCACAATATTTCTCACCCTTTTATTTAGAGTCATTCTTCATCGGAGTTGGTCTTTTGAGCCATGGTTTATTCTTCACTTCATGCAGAATTTGATTGATATGCATAGTGAATTCTGTGAACTTCGTGGGAGCTTCCAAGGGATTAAAATGTTGCTTACGTTTTCCACCAGGATCATTTTTTTTTCTTCCACTTTTTTCAATTTCGAAACGTGGCTCAGTTTTCACAGTCGAATTGTCGGCTCCTCCTTTGAACCCTCTTTCTTCATCCCTTGTAGCATGTTGTTCTACTCGAATAAGCATGTTTGTCAAGTTCAAATGTGGCTCCATGATAAATGTTTCTTACAATGGATGTTCCGTAGGAAGACCCTTCATGAATGCGGATGCAGCCGTGCGGTCATCACAACCAATGATTAAAGATTTTTTAGCTTTAAACCTTTTTAGGTAGTCTCGGAGTGACTCAGTTACTTTCTTCCTCACGTTAAATAGATGATCTACTTTGTTTTCCATTGTTCTGTAAGAGGTATACTCCTTCAAGAATAAAAGAGCGAGCTCTGGAAAAGTGTTTATTGAAGCAGCAGGTAATGTGTGAAACCAGTCTTGAGCAACTCCTTACAATATCATCACAAATACTTTACACATCAACGAATCATTATTCTTGTATAGGGTCATGAGGCTTCTATAATGCTTAAGATGCATGTTCGGGTCAGAACCACCTTTGAATGAAGTAAAATTTGGAGTGTGAAACCATTATGGTGGTGGTCAATCTTCGATACCCTTAGAGAATGGTGAAGTTGCGACTCGCTCCATCTCTTTTTTTAAATCATCATCTCCACCTTTGGGTACCTTCAAGGTCTTCAATTTTTCGTTGAGAATTCTTTCCACTTCTACTGCATTGATACCTTCTTCAAGGACATGTGGAACTTGTTGTTGTGGAACATTAGATTGAGAACGTCTCCGCACCCTATTCTAGGGCGGTGGCCGATTAACTTGTACATGGATATAAGGTTCAACTCCAGCCAAGCCCTAGCACCCACCGGCACCCGCATATGAGTGATCAGAGGCTTGCTTAGGTTGATTTCCATAAAAAACCGGATCTCCACATCATCCTCTAGAACACACCTGATCATAATCCATATATTTACCTAGGTAACTCCCTAAGGTTTCCAGCCATTCAAAAGTCTATTCCTCACCCTGGAAGGCACCACCTTTGAAGTCAAACTTTTCTCAAACCTTAGCTTTGTCTGCCATTATCGAATCCACAGGTTGAAAACCATCAAACTCCTCAATGACAATCGTGGTGTCCCCAAAAAACCAAGAACCACGATTCACTGCCCTGTTGAACGCTCCATCATCTCTAAACTTTGCAAGAAATAGATCCTCGGTCTCCCTCTGAGTAGATATGGCGCTAGAGCCCTTGATTCCTCGCCATTGTCAGATCATCATGAACTGAATCGAATCAGCCTTCTTATTTGAAATTATAGTCGGCGAGAACACTCATAACATAAAAAAATCGATATCATTAGCCTCACTCGTCGCTCCAGTGGACAGATCGAAAGAGAATGAAGGAGAGTGCAACATACTTGGGGACATAAACTTGCACCCGATACTTTGACACTACAACACAAAGTGTTTTTTCCGACGACCAAATTTTGTCGGAAAAGACCATTTTTGGTCAAAAAAAGTCATTTCCGACTAAATAATTTTGTCGCGATGCATAAGAAATGGTTTGGTCATAAAAGCTTGTTTTTCCGACCATTTTTCGGAAAAGCTAGCATTTCCGACCAAATTTTATCGGCGATTTTTGTCAAAATTGTATATATTACAACCCAAAATGTTCGTTGGAAATATTTTTATTTTGTCGGAAATACTTCTTGTCATCATTAACCTTATCTATTGCTGACAACATATTTCCAACCAAAATCTTGGTCACAACAAGGTTCTAAAAGGCGCTAGGCAGAATTAGGCGGTGGAGCTACTGCCTAGCGTCTAGGCGTTTAGGCGGAGTTTAATCGGTAATTAAGCGGTAATTAGGCGGATCATTTTTTATATATATTTAATTAATTATATATTTATATGGTATATTGTAATTTGAAACATAAAGTAAAAATTATAAAGAAATATCATAAAAATTCTAAACTAAGTTTATAAAGAAATCCAATTAACCATTCATCTCAATTTTTTGAAATAGATGCGCATAAACAGGAATCTCAGAAATATGAAATTATCTATTTCGAAGCTGATAATTCATCAACACCACCATAACCACCCATTTTCAAACCCGCTGACACTATGCTCTTACCCACATTTAATCATATCAAATTATCAATATATAACAAACAAGGATGAATCTTGTTTCCCCACTCAGGTCTATCTCGAAACGTACCAATTGATGTTTAAGAAATGATTCAGAGGAAGAAGGGATTATAAGGGAGAGAAGTGAGAAGAGAGAATCACCGAAGGTGGACGGCGAGCGGGCACATCGGCTGTGGACGACAAGTGGCGGCGACGGCGGTGATCGGAGAGTGGTGTCCAAGTTGCGGCATTTGCAGAGGGAGAGATACGACATTTCGTGAAAGAAATTGGATTAGATTTTCTGTTTAGAATTCCTTCCTTTACACTGTACCTCTAAATTTTTATTTTTTTTAAAAAGGCCTAGGTGGCGCCTAATTGTCAATTAATCGTTAGTCGCCCGCTTAATTGCCGATTAGTCAGTTCCCGCCTAACTACCCCGCCCAAGACCAAAATTAGGCCATAACATGGTTTTTTCCGATTAGTTGGCGCCTAGGCGGCCGTTTTTTAGAACACTGGGTCACAATATTGATTTCCGATTCAACATCAGTAGTGAAATTACACATTTGATTACATAATTAAACCATACGTTTCAATAATAGTAAAGTTACATTTGGTTCATCAACAACAAATTGCCGAAGATTGGAAAGAAAGTACACTTCGTTCAAAAAATCAATACCAAACAATAAGCAATATGATATGCCTTTCTAACTTTATTGTCTCCAATTCCTATGTGCCCTTCATCATCTTCTTCTGCCTATGTTCTCCCTTCCTTGTCTAATGATCATAGTTTATCTTAAGTTCTACTTTAATTAACCTGTTCTAAGATAAAAATAATGGATTAGAGCTAAGAAGAGATCAACATACATGCAAAAGATCCAAGAAAAAAAAAGTTAAAACATAAAAGGAATCCAGGTGTAATAACTGTAACTACTAACTAGTACTGATGAACAATGTAAACAATAAGAAGTACATACCAAAGGATTTTTATAAGTTGTCGACCTCAACGCTCTTCTAACTTTCATATCATCTGTTGCACCCATCAATGTTAAGACACTCTCTTTCAATATTCCCAACAAAATGTATGAACAATGGAAATGATCATCCATAAATGTATCAATATAGCTTAAACAATGGATGGAGCAAACAAAAGAATAAGGGTAAATTTCAGTTTAATACCATGTGGTTTGGGTTGTTCTTCATGTGACCTGAGGTTTTAAATTTTTCAGTTTACTACTTGAGGTTTTAAATTTTCTTCATGTTACTATGTAAAATTTTAAATTTGTCAGTTTACTACCTGAGATTTCATTTTCTCATTACTTATTATCTTTTCATTAAAAAATATGTAAAGAGGGAGGGTATTTTAGTTAATTTATTTATATTTAATAAAAAAAATTTAGAAATTTTTTATTTCCAACCAAAATAAGTTTTATTAATTTTTTTCAAATAGTCGGTTGGCAAAATATATCATGCTTACCCTTGACTGTTTAATTAGTATCGGATATATGAATATCAAGACATATGGGCTGACGACATAATTTGTAAGAACTCATAAGGCTAACTCACTTGACACACCCTTACTTTTAAAAAAGAAATTTAAATTTTTTTTCTTAACAGCCACTAAGCCACCATTTATATTTGACTATAAAAATTTTATCAGTATGGTTCAGTCCTTTATTATAATTAACAAGCTTATCAAATCGTTGTGAGCATGATTTTAATTTAGAAAATTAGTATAATTTATTTAGTTAAGAATAACAATTTTACATTTTTTTTCTACAAAAAAACTGAGGGTTGGCCAAGCGAGTCAACCTTATGAGTTCCTACCAATTATGTCATTGGCTCATGTGTCTTGATATCCATATGACACTATACAATCAAGAGTAAACATGACATATTTAGCCAACCGATTATTTGTTATAGAAGATTAATATAATTTATTTTGCTAGAAATGACAATTTTAGAATTTTTTTTTTCTTTCTTTTATTGATTATAAATAAATTGGCCAAAATACCCTCCCTTTTTACATAAATTTTTAGTGAAAATATAAAAAGTGATGAGAAAATGAAACCTCAAGTAGTAAACTGAAATTTTTTAAACCTCAGGTAGTAACATGAAGAACAACCCAAACCATAATGTACTAAACTAAAATTTGCCCAAAGATTAATTATAAAGTTACTTGGCTCTTTGATCAGATACGAAGACCTGGGATGTCAAGCATCTAGCCAAAACCTTAAACAAAAGGTATAAATTTATTTCATTAGATCATATAACAGATTGAGAGTACCTGATACTTAGTTAGAGCGTTGTTTAGATAGAGCCACAGTTAAGTGTTGTCCGCTTGTGCCAAGAATCACCAAACTTATTATGATATTCATTTAACACCTGGATATCATCACAATATATCATTTGATTATATAAACAATATCAACATATAGGATATATCATATTAGCCAACAGTTGGGTCACTTCAGTTGAAACCCCATTAAACTTTTCAGATACGTAATTGGAAAATCAAAAACTCTATCGCATGACGAATCCTCGGAAATTTCATATGTTCAAAGTCTAATTGCCACACTATCAAATATCAATAAACAATACGAAACCCATAAAAACTTAAATCAGAGTAGACAAACCATAACCTCAGCCTATCGGCAATATTGATGGAGTGATGAGCTTGAACTTGGGATCCCCATAAAGAAGCTTGTCATAAGTTTACCTGGTCGAACAAGACCATGTTTCTCACCTTCTCCTTTTGATTTCCTACGCATCTCACCACAAAAATAACAAACAAAAAAATCAAACAAAATATTTACATGTACAATGACGAAGGTAGAGTCTAGAATAATAAGTTACCTTCTTCTTTTGCTTGTGCCGCCAGTTTTGGCGGGCTTCGAGGATAACGGTGAGCTTTGTCCTTTTGTGATAGAGGTTGGAGTCTCTAAACTTGCATCACATTCTCAGAATAATAAGAGACGAAGTTAAAAATCATCTAAACCAAGTACTTTTTTGAAAATAAACCAAATACTTAATTATACCCACGATATGGCCCTTCTATTGTTCTTTACTTTGCTCATTATGCCGCTTATCAGCTATCAATGTTGAAAACAGTTCAATGAACAATAGAACAAAACAAAATAGAATCAAACGGTATGAACTTAAACAAAACATAAGAAAATTAGATTTCCTTGATTTCGCGCTTGCTTCTCTGATTCTACCTATATACCAACCCAAACAGAACAAAATCAATTCAACTTAATTAATACTTACATTTTACACTATCCCCCATTCCCAAATCCCTAATTTTCACAATGAATCACAATCAAAGTTCACAAAACGAACCAATAAAAGTATGGAGAAAAAAAATCAAAAGTGAGACTCGACCTTCGCACTGGACGGTTTCTTCGTCTCCACTCTTCGGTCACATGACGGCGGTAGCAACTCCATCTTCGTTCGTACAGACTCGTAGTACACATTCGTTTAGTCCTCTTCTTCGCAATATGCTTTTCCAAAGTGGATGGAAGACCTCTCGGCGGTGGATGTGAAGTAGTTGGCGCTGCATAAGGAGGAGGAGCCGATGCCAACGTCGTTAAGAGGTCGAATGTGCTCTTGAAGGAGAACGATATAGAGTCCATTTTTTCTTTTTGAAAATGAGGAAAAAGTAGTTGATCGAAGAAGATAAGTATTGTGTATCAGTTTGTGAACTGCTGGAAGTTTATAACATTAACCCTCCTAGATGTCTAAAGGAGGTTCAACGAATTACTTATTCCCGAATACTACTGGCAAATTGAATTTTTTTCGGAAAAAATGCCAGCGCCAAATTTATCCGCCAAAATTATACTTTTTCCTACGAAATTTCTTACTAAAATTTTATGGTCAGAAATGCTAATTAATTTTTTGTGACGAAAACTTTTTAATGGTCCGAACAAATTATATTTGCGACAAAAAAAAATTGACAGAAAACTTTGGTCAAAAAAGGTATTTTGTGTTGTAGCGTGAAAAGAGAGAAAAGAAAACAAAAAAGATGAATGAACTGATCCAAGGAGGAATTAGAAGATCATGTAGGGGAAGAAATTAAACGAAGAGAAGAGTAGGAATCGACGTCAGATTCAAAGGTGAGATCAAAGATCGGCCCCGTCTCCTAGTCGAATGAGGATGGTGGCTAGGGTTTACATGAAAACAAAGAGAATTCGTGGGAGGCAAAACTTTTGTGATACTAGTTAAGTCCAGTGTTATGGTGTTTGCTGCCTTTGTTTTTCTTCATGACCAAAAAGGCAGAAACACATGCAGCCTTATACAGTAGAATTACTACAGTAGTTGTTGGTCCCACAAAGCTAGCGCAGTCATATCTTATGATTTTTAACTGGGTAAATGGCACATCATAGTAAGATTAGTAGCTCAATGAATGTGTAAAACCTTAAAATTAGAAAATGCATGCATGGTGAGTTCATCTCAGATTCTCTCAGGAAACTGGTGTGTAATTTTCGTGTTTCTTTATAGTCAAAGTGGGCCTCTCTCTCTCTCTCTCGTATGTTCCAGCTTCCAAGTCATCTGGATGACTACTGATAGTGATCTTAGGTGGGTGATTGGATAAGGATTCACAGCCTTTTCTGTATCCTGCTCACGTTTTCAATCGATCCTATACTAATTTTTCTTCCAACTAAAAAGGAGAGTTAGAAAAAGAGTTCTTTAAAGTATATATTAATAGTGTCGAGATTCATCGACCACCAAATGTGAAGACGGGAAGAGAAATGGCCTTGCAAATCCGTAAGAAAAATCCCAAAAGCTCCGAGTTGATAGACTAATAGTGTCTTATTGTTCATGTTGATTTTTGCCTCTCCATTTCAGGCCAAAAGGCTCGTTGCTTTGCTTCAACAGTGGCAGCTCTAAGCGCTCCGAGTACTCTGGCACCCTTTTCTAGTAGTAACTTGCATCGCAGGAACTCCTCTTGTTCAAACCAGGTACTTCTTTCAAGCTCCTCGTTACTTCGTGTATTGCTAAAAATGTTCGTTTTCTTTCGGATTTTGTGAAGTTAATCACATAATGAAATGCTAGGCAAATTGGGCACAAGTTGAAGAAACTCATGGAGAAACACTGCCTGAAATCAAGTAAGTATCATGCACAGTTCTGAGTTCCAATATATCAGCAATTTGATCTGATTGGATCATAGCAAATTCGTTTTCGATGTATCCTATCAAGCTAGTTCAAATTGGGATAAAATTGCAGATTTATCAGTCTAGTATTGAAGGATTTGGATTAGAGTGTACAATTACCTGCCGATGACATGATTTAAAGTAGTGTTAAATTTACCACTGTATTGCCAAGAGCTTCAAAGACCTTCTTTGTTCTCCTGGCTTTTCCTAATTCTGTAGAATATACCCAATTTTGAGGGAGGAGACGACAAGTGGTGTGCCAAAAGCTAATAGTGGGCTCGACTTTGATGATTTGAAATCGAGATTTCTGAAGTTTAAGAAGCACAAGTTTTTGTAAGTAGCAGTTAATGAGTTTTAACATAACTTCATTAATTATATATGGATCCTTGACCTTGAGGTAACTTTGTTCTTTCTTAAAGGAAAAGGTCGGAGCATTTCCAAAATCTAGCTCAAGCACAGGATCCTAAGGTAACTCCAGAACTATTATCTTTTCGTTTTGTTCTGTATACTAGGAAAGTAGGTATTATTTTAGCTAGGTTTCTTCTGTTTGTGCATGTGTTGGTGAAGTACCTGTTTCCTGCTTTCCTGTTTGGCTTCATCCTCTAAAACAATGAAACTTACAAGTTCAAAAACAGTTTATGGTTATTGCTTGTGCAGACTCTAGAGTATGCCCCTCTAACATCCTAGGCTTTCAACCGGGAGAGGCGTTTATGATTAGAAATGTAGCCAACCTTGTTCCCCAATTTGAGGTAATTGGCTCTTCTGTATCATACTCTCAGTATCTCAGACCTAAAAATGCACTACTGAATCCTTAAGATATAAGTTCGTGTTTTGTAGAATGGAGCATCAGAGACTAATGCGGCCCTCGAGTTTGCAGTAAATACTCTTCAAGTAGGTTATCTTATTTCTATCAACACATCTCTTGTAAAGGCGAAATCTCTTTTTCCTTTACGTTGTAGCTATCTGGTCCATCTGCAGTCAGATTTTGGGTTTAGATTGATTAGAACGTTTTTGAATAAGAAGGTATTGGTGACTCGCATTGAACTTCTGTATCATCGCTTGATGACCTCATTTTTCTTATTTTTTGGTTGACTTTAGGTTGAGAATATATTTGTCATTGGTCACAGTAGCTGTGCAGGAATTGAGACCCTCATGAGAATGCAAGATGATGGTGATTTGAGGTTTGATAGAAAAATTTTCGTTCTCTTGTTTCCATGTTATAGCTTCTAGTGATCACTTTTGTTAAAAGAATCTCTCTTATTTTCTTTTCAGTAGCTTTACCCAAACATGGATTCAGAATGCTAAAGAGGCAAAATTAAGAATAAAATCCACTATGCAGCACCTTAGCTTTGATCAGCAATGCAGACACTGCGAGAAGGTACTACTATCCTTGTATACTATTCTTAAGCTCATTTGGATTTCATGCCTAATTAGCTATTTCTTCAAAACATATAAATTGAAAATCTATCGAGACCTCTATAGCTAGCATATGGTGAAAAACTGAAAATCATGTTCAGGCTGCACATCTAATATATCCTTGTGAATGACATTGACCCTAGCCTTTCGTTTAAGTTGTTTGATATGTTTCTTGTTGTTACGGCTGATGGATTCGTTTTTCAAAGAAGGATCCAATCTAATTCTCTAGCTGATAACCTTGAATCATATTACAGGAATCGATTGATCGTTCATTATTGAATTTGCTTGCGTATCCATGGATTGCAGACAAAGTAAAAAAGAGATTGCTCTCTATTCATGGAGGACACTATGATTTTTTGAATTGTTCATTTGATAAATGGACCCTTGATGTAAATGGTAGAAACAGTACCGAGGTTAAAGATCGAGAACTTTGGTTCTGATCACTTTCCTGCTTCTTCATCTATTCAAATGATCTCTGTAAATCCTTCATCACTTCATGTATATTGTAGAACTTCAATTGCAGAATTTCAATTTCCTACTTCTCTGATATACTGTACTCCCACAAACATGAACAATAACAAGCAGAGCACATTTGGCCTTTATTCAAACTAATTCCTTGAAGGATTGAAGGAAAATAAACCACATAAATGATGAGCTTAAACCAACCAAAAATTGCTGGACCAGCAAAGCTTCTTGGGCCTCATATGATGATTCTGTTAGATCCAATGTTAAAAAATATCCCCGCCTAGACCGATTACTCCCTTCTCTCTCCTTGTTTGGGCGCTACGTGATGGTTAGACATCCTAAATAAAGAAAAAAACACAGAGTATAAAGTTGATAAGAAATTCTGTAATTATGATTTACGAATGAATAATTACCGACCAATAGGCCTTTGCAACTTCTCTTAATTTTTTTTTGGCAAAAGTCCTGGTTAACCACCTAAAACCATGCATGTCCGATTTGATGTCAGACAACTAGTCTGCTTTTGTCCCTAGTTGTCAAATCCAGGACAACATTATCAAATCCCACAAGATTTTCTATCATCTGAAATTGAAGAATTCCAATCATGCGGAAGCCTTTGGAATGAAGCTAGATATGAACGGGGCTTATAACCGAGTAGAGTGGTTCTTCTTATGTGTAGTCATGTTCCGTATGGGCTTTCCGTCTCAGTGGATTAAACTCATCATAGAGTGTCTCCAAATGGTGTCTATGGTTGCTTCTTAATGGCAAACCCGGGGCGCTTCTTTACTCGCTCTAGAGGATTACGGTAGGGGGACTCATTATCTCCTTTCCTTTTTCTCCTCGCAAATGATGTCCTCTCTCAGATCCTCCGAAAAGCTTGCTTCTGTGGATATCTTCCAAATGGTCAGAATTAGAGAAACTGGAACCTCCGCTAGTTACTTGTTTTTTGCAAACGATTCCTTATTTTTCCTCCATACCTCTGTGAATAACTGCGAAATTCTTTCGGATGTACTTCACCACCTCAGGTCAGCTTATCAACAAGCATAAGTCTTCTATATTTTTTCCCCTATCATCAGACCCGAAATATCCAAACTGCTCAGCTATATCATGGGACTGGCAATAAAAGATGACCCAGGGTCATATCTAGGACTTCTAATAATTTGGCCAAGATCAAAAATCAAAGCGTTGAGTTATATCAAAGAATCGGTGTGTCGGAAACTCCAAGGATGAAAACAGAATCTCCTCCATCAAGCCGAAAAATAGACGTTAATTGAATTGGTTGCATCAGCTCTGCCAACTTATCCTATGCATTGTTTTTGGTTTTCCAAAACCCTGTGTATTCAGTTATCCGATGCTATAGCTGAATTTTGGTGGGGCAACTCAATTGGGAAAGGAATCCACTGGAAAAAATGGTCCTCCCTGGCTTCATCTAAAAAGGCGAGAGGTCTGGGCTCTCATGGCCTTGAATCCTTTAATGAGCTCTTCTTACTAGGCAAACTTGGCGAATCATCCAAAACCCATCGACTCTTTGGGTTCAAATCCTAAAATATAGGTACTTCCCTAACTGCTCCTTCATGGAAGCCTCTAAAGATGTTAATCCGTCATGGTTATGGTCTAGTTTATGAAGTTCCCAAAAGCTCCTTCGAGAAGGTTCTATGGTTGAAATTGAGATAGGCGTTAGTACTAATGTTAGGGTTGACAATTGGATCCAAAACATTCTTTCCCGCAATTTATCTCATCATCCTCATGAGAACTTTTGGTTAACAGTTAGTGATCTCAACGATAACCAACATGGACAATGGAACCTCTCAACTATTGAAGCTTTATTGTCCCCAGCTGAGTGTCGTGCAATTGAGACTATTTATATCCCCTCTGTTGCAGTGCCAGACCGCTTCAAATGACATTGTAATCATTTTGGAAACTACTCAGTTAAATTGGGTTATCACCTCTCTTTTGATAACAAAATGCAGGAGTCTCTTTTCCAGTTGCCCTCAACGTCTTCCTCTATTACTCCCCTCATGTGGTCAAGGATCTGGAAGATATCCTCGCTGCCAAAGATCAAAATATTTCTTTGGCATAGCCTTTATAACATGCTTCCAACAAATGCAGAACTCCATTGTCACCATCTATCAAGGGATGCCTCTTACCCTTTATGCCACACTCCCTCCGTGACAATTGAGCATTGTCTCTCCATTTGTCCATGGGCTCTCTAGGCTTGGTTTGTTCACCCCTTTAGCATGCGCCATAATATTACAAGGCTAACCTCGATCCACAACAGGTTGGAAGAGTGTCAAAATCTTTCTCCAATTGAGGCTTTCTCGTTGTCTTAGGCTACCACTCATGTGTCCTTTCTGTTATGGCATATCTAAAAATCGAGGTGCTCGAGTAAGTTCCAATCCACTCTCTCTAACCCTGTGTTAATGGAAGGTCAAACTTTCTCTGCTATAGAAGAATTCATTTTCTCTTGAGGATTGAAACATCTTTACCTTTCTCCTCCCCTTCTGATATCTGTTTGGACGCCTCCCCCTACCAATAACTTAAAGATAAATACTGATGCTGCTTGGAATCCTACATCTCTGGCATGTCAAGTGGTGGCTCTTGTTTCTTGTCCTGTGCTCTTTCTTCTGAAGCAGTAGAGGCAAAAGTAATTATCTTGGGCCTCGAATCTCAGTATTTCCTCCTTCTCCCTTGAAGCTGACTGCCTCTCTCTGGTAGCAGCTGTAAAATCTCCCAAGGTGGCTCATAATTGGACGGTGTGCCATTGGCTCCCCGTCATCCGATCTCTGTCATCTTTTTTTCTTATTTGTTAACCAGCTCTGGGCCAGTAGAGACGCTAATAAGGTTGCCGATTGTACATTGTCCTTAGCTCATAGCTTGGTGTCTACTCCAAGCTAGTTCCATAATCCCTCTTCCTCGCTTCTCCATGTGCTCTTGTCGAATGCAGTTTCGCCTCCCGCATGAGGGTTGTTCATGGTTTTTCCTATTCTTTTTCGCTTTTCTTTGTCTTTGTTATGTTGGTTACAATTTCAAAAATTAAGGCCCATGCGGAGAAAAAAAAATGTGGCACACTTATTTTATGTATAAAAGGTGAACTGGTTCACTCGAGAAACTTTGGATACATAGGCACTCTCTCACCGCGAATCTTAGAACATTGCTTAGATCCCATATCAAACGGATCCAAATCCACCCAGATTCTAACCTCCAAAAAGGAAAGAGGCCCATCCAAAACCCAGCGGCCCACTCTCAAACTGAAGAGGCCTAGGTCTTTCCAAAAAGAGAAATAATCCTCACAGTATTTATAGCCGCGCTTTTCTCACAGCCTCTCAGCCTCAAACCCTAATCTTTCTTCATTTTGCGAATCCACAGATTTCTCTTGCTCTGCTAGGGCTTTTGGCGCCGCCGCCGCCATCATGCAGATCTTCGTAAAAACCCTCACGGGTAAGACCATCACTCTCGAAGTCGAGAGCTCCGACACCATCGACAATGTCAAGGCCAAGATCCAAGACAAGGAAGGCATCCCACCGGACCAGCAGCGTCTCATCTTCGCCGGAAAGCAACTCGAAGACGGCCGCACACTCGCCGACTACAACATCCAGAAGGAGTCGACTCTTCATCTCGTCCTCCGACTCCGTGGTGGGGCCAAGAAGAGGAAGAAGAAGACTTACACTAAACCCAAGAAGATTAAGCACAAGCATAAGAAGGTCAAGCTCGCTGTACTTCAGTTTTACAAGGTTGATGACTCCGGAAAGGTCCAGAAGCTAAGGAAGGAGTGCCCTAATGCTGAGTGTGGAGCTGGAACTTTCATGGCTAACCACTTTGATAGGCACTACTGCGGCAAGTGTGGACTCACCTATGTTTACCAGAAGGCCGGCGGTGATTAGAGTCTGAGTCTTCTTTTTCATTCAGATATTACTAGTTTTACATACCATGTTCGGTACTCTGTGATGTTATGTTTTTAATTCTATCTATGTTCTTGGATATTTATTTAGATGTTTGTTGGGATTTGAAGTGTTGAAATACTGTGTGTTTGGACCCTATTTTTGATTAGGTTGTGTTAATTCGTATGATATCTAGAGGATTATTGGTGTTAGGTGGAGAAAGGTTGGTTTGGTTTGTTGAATGGTTGAAACCAGTGATCTATTGATTTTAGGAAAAAGCTAGCTTTAGATTTTATGATTTATGGAATATATTTGAACAAAGTTCTCCGACCAATTTAAGTTTGTTGGTCTAGTTTCGGTCCAGATAAACTGATTTGGTGATGTTTTGATCTACTTGGAAATCTGTTTACGTCTCCTGTTTGTGGTTGGATGTGTTTTTTACTGCTGTGTCAATCTTAGAAAAGTGTTATTTTGGTTTTGTGTAATTGAAAAGTTGTGTTTTGATGGTTGATGGGTATAATTGGAGTTATGTTGTCCTTATAGAATGGTTCAGATGGAATCAGCCCTTACAGATTTTGTGGAGCATTTTCTGCCGATTATATAGGCTATTGTTATGATCAGAATCTGGTACAGTATACTTTTTTTGATAGGATCTTGCTTAATTAGATGTCTGAATGTTGACATACTTTATGATTGATTTGAACTCCAATGCCTTCATTGGTAGGATCTTCCAAATTGGCTGGTGATATTCCGTTTGGAAGCACGGGTTATTTGGCATTTGAGGTATTGTGTGTGTCACCTGATGTACCAGTTGTTTTGCTCTGAGGCATTGTATCAGCCACATCTTTTCTCATCTTCTCTGTACCTGATGTTATCCCCTTCCCCATCCGCTCTATTACTCTGACTCTTGAAGGATTTGCATACAATTGCTTCACAGGACTCTAGAATTTGACTCGGGAGAACAAATACCTCTCTTGATCGTATGGCCTGTATGAAATTCTTCATAGTAATGACAAGAGAATCAGAAGTGATAATGATCTTAGGCTTATTAATTTGTTCTTCATGCCTGAAAGCTACTTCCTCCAATATATCCGTGTGAATGACATTAACCCTAGCCTTTGTGTAAGTTGTTGGGTGTGTTTCGCGTTGATACAGCTGATGAATTCTTTATTAGGAGAAGGATAGAGTTGTATTCCTATTACATGAATCGATCAATCGGTCATAATTGAATTTGCTCGAGTATCCATGGATAGCAGACAAAGTAAGGAAGAGGTTGCTATCTGTTCATGGAGGATACCATGCTTTTTTGAGTCACTTCCCTGTTTCTTCATCTATTTAAATGATCTCTATAAATCCTTGATGTATAGTGTAAAGTTTAGAACTAGAACCGACAAATATATAGAATTTCGATTTCCTACTTCTTTAATATACACCACTTCCCACAAAACATGAACAATCCAACACTAGTAAAGCACATTTGGCTTTTATTGGAAATAGTTCCTTCAAGGAATAGAACATGATGATGAGCACGGGACGTGTCGGGTTGGATCGGGTTAAGATTTAGTCGTCTTTATTCCTATCCTGAACGGGACGGGATGGAACTGAACGGGTTAATTTTCAGGATCAATTTAAAATGAACATTTAATATAGTGTTTAACAACAAAAAATTGAATGAGATATGATGAACCAAATTTTGAGCTCAATATAGAATAAACATAATTTGATATGACCTAGAAGTGTACAATTACATAATGTAATACCGTTTTACTTAATGTTTAATTAAAAGCAGTAAAACTATAAGCACTTAGTTCATGTTTAATCGATACATTTAGTTCATATTAGGGTAGTTTTATTTTTTTGGGTTGGATATTGTTAATTATTTGAGAATTTAATATGTCAATTCTTAATAAAATAAATAAATAATAGACAAAATATATTGTGTGGAATAGGACGGATCTATCGGAATTTCAAAATCAATACCCGATCCCGTCCCTAAAAAACGGAAAGAGACGAAAAAATGAAAATTTTAATTTTCGTCCCGTCCCATCCTGAGCGGGATCGAGTCAGGCTCAGAATTTACGGGATTTTTGCTCACCCCTAGAGCCTCATATGATGATTATGTTTTAACCAGTGCAAATAACTTAATGGTTCTTGTCTAGATTCGAACCTTGAAAGTGTCAAAGTGGCTTGGAGCATTTCATATGTGTCAAGGGATTAACATCTAAGCATATAAAGTACGAGGTTGAAGAGAAATTATATAATTATGATTTACGCAAAAAAAAAAAAAGAGTAATGGCATTAAAATGTTTGAAATAATCTTCCTAGGCCCACTTAGGTTCTGGACTCTCTTTCACCGTAATCGGATGTGTCAGATCCCATGTTAACCGGATCCAAATCCAGTAATCCACCCTGATTCATTCTGCAACTAAAAAGAAGGCCCAGCTAAAACCCAGCGTCCCACTTACAAACTCAAGAGGCCTAGGTCCAAAATGAAAATGTCCCACCTGACCCAAAGTGACACATGTGCAATTACCACATCCTACCTTCATATCCAGGTTCATTATCAAAGCCGATGAAGGTAACAAAGGGCACATTAGACAATTAACCGACTGGCAAAATATTATTTTCTGTGATTCAAGACGAACACTTGCTTAGTATATAAAATGTAAACTAAAATAGTAAATGGAGGAAGAGAGCCAGCTGCGCGGTCTAAGATTTCGGACACAAGAGAGAAAGAGCAAAGCATTAAGAGCCATGATCTCGCAGTTCTTCGTGCTCTCCCAGCGTGGCGATAATATCGTCTTCCGCGACTGTCAGTCTCACTCTCTCATCTACTCCGCCTCCAATTTCAATTTCTATTTCTATTTCCATTTCTATTTCTTGTTCTACTACTTTGATTTTGACTTCGCTGATCTGAAATTTGATCGGAAAACTCACTTCCCTGCTTGTTCAATCTTGATTCAAATCGTTAGGTATTTCAGTTTAGCTCTAGATCACTACTGTTTCCAGCTCCGCAGATCTTACATTTCGCACCGCTTAGTATGAACTGTGAAATCGGCTATTATTAAGTAGAGAGACGATGTCTATGAAAATCAGTGGAAATAGAGTAGTCATGTTCTTGTTTTCTGGTTGTGTTTGAAGGATGGAAATGTTTGTTGATTGGATGAGTTAGTTTACTATTGCAGATCGCGGAGAAGTGCCGAAAGGAAGTGCAGAGATATTTTTCAGGAAAGTGAAGTTCTGGAAAGAAGACGGGCAAGAGGAGGCACCACCTGTCTTTGTAGGTATTATCATACTGAGGAATGTAAACTTGCACTGTCACTTTATGTTTATTTGTGTAAGAAGTTTGTGCTCGGAGAGTGGTTTATTGTACACACTTAACTCGTTTGCGACGCCTCTTTACTTCGTCTCTTGTCTTGGTTTATGACAAATACATGTTATGCATCTTACTTGTGTTATGATTGCGTATGCCAATCTGGTTCATCATGCTGACTTTATTTTATTGTTCATTTCTCAATCAATAGAATGTAGATGGTGTCAACTACTTTCATGTGAAGGTTGTTGGACTTCTGTTTGTTGCAACTACGAGAGCTAATGTATCGCCATCAATTGTCTTGGAACTTTTACAAAGAATTGCCCGTGTCATCAAAGATTATGTCGGGGTGCTCAATGAAGATTCTATCAGGAAGAATTTTGTGCTTGTATATGAGTTACTGGATGAAGTCATTGTAAGTTCATTTCGCATTCTGTTATATATTTGCTATTAGACGTAGTTATGGAGTTTGTAAATGTACTGTTGTCTTTTCCTTTCAGGATTTCGGCTTTGTGCAGACAACATCAACTGAACTGTTGAAGTCTTATATATTTAATGAGCCGATTGTTATTGATGCTGCTCGTTTATCATCTCTTGGATCTACTGGCCTCTTTATGGTAGATTACTTGTATTGATTAATTACATCATCAAGTGCACAGTAAACTAGTTGAGACTATGATCCTTTTTTTTAGAGGTATTAGAGCTTTAGGTATTAACCCCAAATCTTATGCATGCAGCAAGGGACAAAGAGAATGCCTGGAACAGCTGTCACAAAATCTGTTGTTGCTAATGATCCTAGGGGTAGGAAGAGGGAGGAAATTTTTGTGGATATAATCGAGAAGATCAGTGTTACATTTAGCTCCAGTGTGAGTATATGTCTTCATTTTATTATAAATATTTATAATGTAGTCACTCTTTCATGACTTTATATAATCATTAAAGTATGATGGGGAAAACTTGATGGCTAACATACCAAGGGAGATTCTACAATGTGCCACCCATTAATGTGCGGGTACCATTTCATGAGTAAAGTAACATGTGCCTTGCACATGGGAGAAAAAGCAAATGCAAAAATCAACCTACACATTTGTGGGCTGCACGCTGAAGGTGCACCCTTAACATACCAGGAGTGTTAATATGAACCTATTTAGTTTGATATTGAAGTCTTAATTTCCTTGAGTATTTTTTTATGCTAAATGCTTTGTAGCCTGGTTTTTCTGGATGAGATCAGCAATCTTCCAAGTGCAATTAGGTTAAATAAGTTAAGTTCATATACACAGTATATCCATATAAATCTGATGGTTGATCTCCCATGTTGAATAGAAGTAATATCTGACTACAGGTGCTTACATGTTGGGCTTTGAGCTTGAAAGACTAGAAGAGGCACTGTGAATAAGAAGAAATGAATAACCAACAAGGGGTTAGAATGAACGTTTAGGCCTACGGTTTGTTCCCATGTTGTCTGTGGTAGAGTCATCCCATACCCAAAGATTGTAGAATTGGACAGGAGCCCTCAGTGCTGGAGTCCATATCTGTCAAGTGGATTTGGGGGATTTCTGCAAATAATTTTTATTTAACCAGTCAATGAATAGTTTGGTCTCAAGGGGAGAAATATTGGTGCACTAATGTCTACGTAGAGATCCACGTTTAGGTTCTCTGCTGTGTACTCTTAGTTTTCATCTTCTAAAAGTTACCTCAAGTGCCTCTGCATCAGTCATTCTTCTAGATAAGCATGTACATGAATTTCACTCTCATCGATAATCTCTCGACTTTGTGCTCAAATCTATATCCTAACTTACATTATTTATTGAATATCACCGTAGTCATTTATTACCATTGTTTTTTTTCTCATGTATCATTCTTATTAGTATCAATATAATTGTTTGTTATTATACAGGGGTATATATTGACTTCTGAGATTGATGGTACCATTCAAATGAAGAGCTATCTCACTGGCAATCCAGAAATCCGATTAGCTCTTAATGAGGACCTCGGCATTGGAAGCGGCGGAACATCGACGTATGGTACATCTCTAACATGTGACCAGACTGACTTTGTGTGTCCATCTTTTGAACTATCTTTTGAAGACGGCTACTTTCACGCTTATGTTTCCATGAAGTTTATGATGGTATCGTAGCCTTTTAAACATTTGAGATGTGAAAATTGATCATACTTCTTAGAGAAACCTATTCTTTTCTCCCACACAAATGCAAAGGTAGAAATAGTCCCTTTCTTCTAACATCCATTTTTGCAATCCATCAGATTAGTGGCTACAATTATCTACGAAAATTCTATTTCACTTTTTTGTTTTTACTAATGAAATTGATTCTTGTCAAACTTGTGTCTCAGTCGTTGACTTTCTCAAATGATGCTTTCCATTACAGACTATAGGAGTTCCTCTGGGGGGGCAGTGATACTTGATGACTGTAATTTTCATGAATCTGTACGCCTCGATAATTTTGATGTAGACAAAACTCTAACTCTGGTAAGTAAGATGAGTTATCCTTGTTTATAAAGATATTAATTGCTCCATGCTGTTTTAAGTAATTGAATATTTCCTCAATGATATTAATGTTAGGTACCCCCGGATGGTGAATTTCCTGTCATGAACTACCGTATGACTCAGGAGTTCAAGCCTCCTTTTCGTATTAATGCTTTGATTGAAGAATCAGGATTGCTTAAGGTACTACTTTTTACTGTTAGATGGTGGACTAAAAGGGGACATATATTGATGGATTAAAAGTAGAGTTACTGTGTACCCTGTGAGGGAATTTCTGGAATATGTATTCCTTGACATTGCTGTTGTTCAACTTCATTAACATGTCATTCAGTTCTGCTTGGAGATAACATTTGGACAATAATGTAGGCTGAAGTGATTCTGAAACTGTATGCTGAATTCCCATCAAACATTACCGCCAATACAATTTCAGTACAAATGCCACTACCTAAATATACTATGAGGTAAATCATGTTGCTTCCCATTTTTGCTAGAGTTTTAGTTATTACTGCATACCACCCCCTTTATCTATGCTACATTTAGATGAAGTGTCTCTAAGTCTATCAATTCCATGCTGAATTTCTCATATAGAATTCTGTGGTATTCTAATGCTGCAATTTGATGTAAGAAAGCTTATTTTCCTTTGTTTGTGGATTATAAAATGGCATCAAACAATATGTTTGTCTTCTTCATCTGATCAGTCTCAATAAGACTACAACTTCAATACACATTTTTCACTGTATATTGGATAAGGCAAACATAATAAACCTAACCAATTTGGCATTTGTTGGCGGAGAATCTTTCACCACCACTTCATTTGATATGATTATTGGAAAGCAGTAGGTTGTGAACTATTCTGACGTAACACAAATTACTGGATAATATATGTAGTAGATGATGGTGACTTGTCTTTTTAAGTATTAACCAGCATTTGATAAGATGGTGTCTCTTTCCTTCCCGGTGTATAAATAAGATGTCGAGAAGGCTGTTCATAGTGTATAAGCAGAGTTTGCAGAAGTTGCTGCTGCAATACTGGCTATATGTATTGACGGATTCAATGACTTTGGTATTTCAGAGCCAGTTTTGAGTTGGAACCCGGTGCACTTGGACAAACTACAGATTTCAAGGAAGCAAATAAGAAACTTGAATGGGGTTTAAAAAAGGTAAAAGTTTTACATCAATCAAGTGGATATCAAGCTGACAATTGTCTCCATTTAGATGCATCTACTATACTGATAATTTCAATGCATAACAGATCGTTGGTGGATCAGAACATACACTACGTGCCAGGCTGACATTTTCACAGGAATTTCATGGTAGGATTTACCGTGAGTTTAGTATTATTCAATGATGGGTTTGATTACCTGGTATTGCTCATAAAAGATTTGATACTCAAATACAGGAAATATCACAAAAGAAGCTGGTCCTGTTAGCATGACATTTACAATACCCATGTATAACTCTTCAAAACTTCAGGTAAGCCATTGTTATAACTTTTATACTCGACTCTTCAAAGTTCAAACCATACTGTGAAGTGAATATAGTTTATTTGATCAAATTCCGTCTTTGGTACATTTCATATGGCACCGCGTAAAGAATTATATATTAGGGTGAATCATCTCAACTTCTTTCTTGTTTTCCTGATGCTATCTAAGTCCTGTTTGATGGCATATCTCCATTGGTTGAATTGGGATGCTAGCTAATTCCATTCACGTCACTAGGTTATGAATTTCAATATACAATTAACCCATATATATACACAAGGTCAGAACTTGTTTTGGGCTTGAATGAACATGATTAGTATGGTTATTCGACTGGGAGGTCCCAAGGATGGACATAAGCAAAGTATGGGATCTCTATATTCTTGCTTTATTTTGGTTCAGGCTCATTTAATCTTGCTTTTGAAGATTGGAAATTCTCAGATGTTTTGATATATTCTTCTTTTGCCTATAAGTATGCTGATTTTAACATTTGTGTGGTGCAGGTAAAGTACTTGCAGATAGCAAAGAAATCTGGAACATATAATCCATATCGCTGGGTAAGATACGTTACTCTTGCCAATTCATATGTTGCTCGTATATGATACAATGAAGCTTCACATGTTGTGCCATTTTGTGATGGAAGACCTGTGTATTCAAATATTGTGAAATATCTACAGAAACCATTGCAATGTATTATTTTTGGTGGATTTGAAAATTTCTCTGTTCTGTATCCGTGATATTATTTCTTAACGCTCGCCTATGCATTGGATAGTTGTACACTATTGAGTTACAATAGTGTTCCTTGTGTAATTCTGTGGTCAACTATATATATTGCACTCAAATTGCGGCCGTTGGTTTGGTTTTATGTTTGTTTGTTTGAGAAAATTCATGTCCATATCAGGAATGTCCGTCCACATAAGTCCAACGTTCACTAACCAAAAGGAGAAGGAATTTTTCTTTTTTCTTGACATTGGTGGATAACAGTTGACAAGCTCTCAACTTTTAGTTACCGTCCGAAGAAATCTAGTATGCGAAACTCTCGAGAGCACTTAAACCCTAGGCATCTTGGGGTGGCAGCCTCCTCTTGGCCTTGCCTTAGTCTGGGTGACTCTCCTTCGTCTCCCCTCAGGCTTCTGCAAGGTCGGCAGCCATCGGTGGCTAGGATCCATGCTGAAACAAAGTGATGGTGGCTTGGGGCAGTCTCAACCACGCAAGTTCAATGTAGGCCGATCGGCTTGCGGTTCGGTCGAGGTTTTCCATGTCGCGGGTCCAAGATCTGAGCTTAGGCCGTCGTCGTGCCTCTGGTGACGTGAACCTGCTGGTGATTGAGCAGCGGCATTGTTACAGGTACAATGTTGATCCGTCTTGCTGGATCTCGTCGTGTCAGTCATTTTGTTTGTCTCCCTCTGGCGGTGCGTCCAGGAGCTCGGTGTGGCGGGCTGCTGTGCCTACCTTTGGGCCATGGGCTATTGGACATGGGATAGTCTTGGGCTGGGCTTCTTCTGCAGTGGATGGTGGGCTTCAAATCTAAGCCTAAATGACAAGTTGGCGTCATGCATTATCATAGTGGAGGTCTAGAGGTCGTAACTACACCGAGCAGATCTGTAGTTGATCGGTCAGTGGTTTGGTTATGTTGATTGACCACTGGCCTTGCCTGTCTAGTTTACCGGTGTTCAAGAGTGTTGCATGATAATAATATGGAGTTAGTTTAGGCTACTTTAAGAAATGGTCAATATTGTCGTAACATGGTACAGGGTGTTCATCGTATACTCTCTATCATCCCGGAAATGAAATAGTTCTCGTTCGCCAAAAAAAAACTCTTAAACTTTTTATTTTTGTTTTTAATGGCCGGTTTCCAACAAAAAAAAGATATATTCATTCGTTAAAAACTTAAATAAAAGTTAAATTCACCTAATATAATCGATGAAAATCTCACAAGTAATAAGTCTGAAATTCGGATTGTCGTAAATAAATTTATGTGATTTGTTTCAAAAAACATGTAGGCGTTTATGCAAGAGAAAATCGAACTCTTCATTTATTCTAGAGTGGCGCTAGTCATCAACTCATCATCCTTTTGTAGAATTCTTTCTTTCCGAAAGTCAGCGAGGTTTGATGGATGAACACTCAATTCGAGCTCAACAACTCTTTATGGGCGCTCCTCCTACTTTGAATGTGGAAGCTGTATACGCTTAGAGGTTCCAATAAGGATCTTTGTGATGAGAATTATTCTTATTATACTCACTTTTAAAACATATTTTGTAAACCCATCGTTAGATGTTTACATATTTTTTACCTTCATTATTTTCGATTTTAGTTAAGGAGTGTCTATTCCCACCTCTAATATTGATTTTAGACCTCCATTAATTTTTTACATTTCTTTTATCCGAATTCTGTCATTGTTCATAAAAAAGAAAACAAAAAATCATAACGACGTTGTCTATTGCCAACATTCATGCTTGTTATTGCTATGACATTCCTACGTACCTTGAATCTTCAAGTTAATTAAATACCATTTGAGTCTTAGCTCTTTCATCTCAACTATTAGAATGATCTGATAAATTAATTTTTCTTCAATAACCATTCAAGGTTAATTTCCCAAGAAGAAAATAAAGCTCATGAAATTCTTGATTTCTCTCCCTTCCTCACCTGCTTTGTTTTACAGCCAAATCAGGTCAAAGAAAGTGATTTACTACTTGATCTCCTTTTGTTTGTCTTCCTTTCTCTATGCCGCATACCTCTGAGCCTTTCTGATCATATTGTCTCTCTCCCCCCTTTTTCAATATGTAAGATCAGCTTTTGGTACTTGGGTTCGATCCAGCAACTCAATTTGTTTGTTTTCATAAACAAGAAAAGAAATGACGAGATCAAGTACAATAGCTCCATCTTCTTCTTAACTACCAAATGAAAATAAATTGTAATGGGATTGACTAAGGCTTCCCTAGCATTCTTGATGACGATGAACAGATTTACATGAGATACGGGGGTGAGGGAACGAACGGGTTATACTGTTATAGTAATGAGGTACGAGGGCAAATGCGAAAATTTGGTGTCCAAAAATATTAGTAGGGGTGTAAATATTAAATTTCGAGGTGTGAATAGATACTCTTTTAGTTAAAAATTTATAAAATTGATACAATTATATGTAAAAGAAATTTTCTAATGAGAACTTAGTAAATATCTTCTCACTTGACCCAATTTTTTATTTATCAAAATTCGGATAATCCACAATTAAAT
This sequence comes from Geum urbanum, assembly GCA_946800695.1. Taxonomy (NCBI): domain Eukaryota; kingdom Viridiplantae; phylum Streptophyta; class Magnoliopsida; order Rosales; family Rosaceae; genus Geum; species Geum urbanum. The sequence continues at coordinate 3,550,812 of OX327013.1, forward strand.
AGTTATTAATTATATATACATGAGTAGTATTTATGCAAACTTTTGCCAAATTAAAATTCGTTAAAATATTCATAATCAATATATATCACTTATTCATCCATTGATTAGTTCTTGTTCATTATCTTCAAGATTTTTAATTTAAATAAAAATTTGTGGAAATAATCTGCACAAATATATCTGAATATTGAACAATTGATTTTTCAAAATGTGATGAAAAATTGACTCTCAAAAGTGAAATTGAAAATTGTGTGATTATGTCCTCAATAGTTTCTCATTATAAAAGTGCTCAGTCAAAAAACACGATACATTTTCATATCTAGATGAAATCCTATTTTAGCTGCGCAAAACCCTTAATATGGATAAAACCACATGGTGGCTGAAATTGTGATGCACCTTCTTTTCTTTCTCATCTGGAAATCTAGAATGGCCAAAATTTGCAATAGCACCCGAAAGGAATGAAGAGTTGAAGAAATCAACTCAAGCGTATGTCAGTCAAAATCTGTGGGTTCTGCTTTTCTGATCACTCAATCCTATCTTGTTACTGCTTCAAGTTGAAGATTTCCAGCCTAGAACACGTAATAGCCAAATATGTCAAATATTGAAAGCTCTTTGGCCTTGCAACTTTGCAAGTTGCATACCCTATTTTAGCGAGAATATATCAACTTGCAGGTAACTTCTGCAGTCACACTTGAAACAACATGAGAAAGCCAGCAACTTCATTTTGGGGATAAATGGTACCTTTCTCATTCCAAAGAATGGGATCCTTGGACATTGCACCACAATGTTCACAAAATCTGAAGCCGTCTACAGAGTATTAGGCCTCTGTGATCCCCATTATGAATATGTTTTGAGTCTCCCGCCACTACGAACTTATACGGTTAACACTTGCAAATTGCAATTAAAGTTTAGAAGTTTGAACCACTTACTTTCAACTCAAGAGACAAAAAAGAATGCATTAACAAAGAACTAAACAGAGAAGCTGTGGAAAGATATGGTGATCTCTTTTGAAAAAGAGATGGTATTTAGGGGTAGCTGTTACATTTCTTTTCTTCTTCTTTGTTTTAACTGTGATGGATGGGATGCAACACTCAATTTACTTTTTTCTTTTCTCTCTTATGAAAGGAAGTGATTCCGTTACTGCTACTGATATGACAGCTCACTCTAGCTACCTGGAAACTAGCTCTTTATTTTTCCAGAGTTGTTCAAGTTGGTAGAAGAGCCTCACAGGACACCCCTAAATCCCTAAGAGGAGCGACCTTTGCGTTACATTTAGCTTTAGAGAAATTGGAAATATTCTTAACCTCCATACAGGTTAGACCCACCCTAGCTAAACTGAGTTCGTGATAATATTTGAATATATATATCATGCACCAATGATGTGAGGACGTGAGGTATATATATGTTGGTAATTTTGCCTAATTAACCTGTGTGAATCATTTGCCATGGATTACGTGCTGGGAATTTAGCAAGTTTTTGATTGACAGTTTTGACATGTTACTTCCTTTGCTAGAAAAAGTTTCAAGGAAATACTCTCATTTTCCGAAAGTAAGACTCTTTACTCGATCGGGTATTATTATTTACTTTTAATCAAGTTCTTTTGCGGTTAATACAGATATGAAAAAGGCCGGTGGATTGAGTTACAATCAATATGACTAGAACTTCCATCCAAATTACTGTACGTTAATGAATCTGCATGCTGAACATGTAAATTATATGAACAGTTAGTAATCAAAATCGTTCCATGAGTTTCATCCAAACCAACTCCGCAATGATCCTTAAAACTCTAAATTTCTAATAACTCCAACTCTCCAAGCATGGATTTGTGCATGTACATGCAATACACTAATTCGAATAGGATGGGATAACTTTGCGACCCATTTTGGGTTTTCATCTGGCTAGCTAGCTAGGGCTTGCTTTCGAGTTGGAAATGATTGATATTTTAGAAATTAACATTGCTTCTCTTCGGCCAAAATCTCCTTGCAGCTGTAATTGAACCTGATCGAGCTTGTAGTAATTAATAATTTGATCTCTCGTGTAGGCTTGAATTGCTTCAGTTGCTTGGTCAGCCGTTTGTTGTTTGTAAAGAAGACAGATCGAGATGCATGGTTCATATATTTCAACACGGTCTCATAATTAAGCTGCAACTTGTATATCGAAGGAGATAGCTCAACGTTAACGTACGTACGTATACTGCTGGAAACAGTCAACGTACAGAGGATGATACGTAGAGATGCTAAGCTAAATGGATATATAGGACATAAATATACAGTTCACGTCGCGGTCGATCACGGATCAATTTAGTCGTCGTTGCTCATCAATCGGGGGTCCAAAGGCAGAAGGAGGAAGACAAACAAACATCTATCTGTTACATTCTTGATGTAAAAATGGTGTGCATGAATCATGAATAATGCACTTAAGTTGTGTCTTCTTCAATAAGCATGCATGGTAATGCTATACCAAGTGGGATAGATATATGCTAAATAGTCGTAATTGACTTTGGGATCGGATGTCGTTTCCATCGTGTTAGGCAGGCCAACAGTTTTGATTGAATCACCCGTTAGAATTAGCTAGCATTGTAAGTTTCTCCTATATGCACTTGCTAGGGAGAAATTTAACATGAAAAATTTCTACATCATCGAGCTTCTGTGTGTGCTGTGTGTGACTTTGTGATCGATGATTCACGACTTTTAACAGCTAAATTGGATCAAGCATCATAAATTTTAATAGATCAATGAACATAGATAGATAGTAAGGTAGACGTTCTCGATCTCATCTATAAGCTTTCATTCCAGACTAGCTAGGATAAGAACCCCAAATGCCATGCCATGCCATGCCATGTCATGCCATGCCAAGAAATTGAAGCATCGATTACGAAAGGTCCATGCATGCATGCCAATTTGCAGGATTGACGATAAGCTTGTGTGACCAAAGTAATCGATCTTTGATCGCCTAATATATGTGACTGGTGTAGTAAAACATATACGTAGTCGGCTGTGGTCTGTGGACACTACATGTGCATTAGCTCTAGCTCTTCTAAATTGATGTCTGTCTTTCTCCCAAACTCTATAGCTATGACTTGACTCACGTACCGACTAATTGCTTGCAGTCCTTAAATTGGAATCTACGCAAGTAATTGAGCAAAATAAGCGTAAGCTTTGTCTAGAACCAAATCACACTCCTCGCAACCTCCAACCAACCGCCACCTCCTCCACCACCACCACCACCACCGTCCACAGTCCAGATAGATAGACAGACATGAAAATAAATAGGAACTATATTTAAGGTGTACGTCCGAAATATCCATAGATTTGAGTACCTTTCATATATATATATATATTAAGTCGATCAGTAAATTGGTAGTTAAACACTTGAAAGCCACTCATTACCTACCCAAACAAGGTAGGAATACATACCACATTAGGCAATTTTCGTTTATTTTAAAATGTGCATATGGACAACCTTTGTGCTGTAATCATCATGACATGCATGTACTGTGGTCTCCACTTCGTACTTTGTCAAGTTTTCTGTACATTTTAGGTTTGAAATTGGAATATTGTCGACCAGTGACAAATCCAAACACTAAAATGTGCTTGCTAAGTTGCTATCTTAGCAAATAATAAGATAATCAACTTTGGACCCAACAATCCCATTGTTCAAGGCTTCGAGGCTTAAAACATGTTTATGATCGATCCCGTTAACAAATTCACTCTCAATTTAGCACATGGAATTAGACAAACGAGCTAATCTTTCATCTCTTTCTTTAAGTCAAAGTAAGTAAGTTGTACATATATTCAATGCATCACTTCTTCCTTTTAAATCATTGATATCAGCTTTGTGGTGATTAATTTAAAATCCTAAACTTACTATTTGGAACACTAATAAAAATATTTAAAACTAAAGAAACAGTATGCTGTAATACTTTTCTATGTATAGAAACAATGGTTTACAAGGGTATTTATACAAGTACATTGCCTAACCCTAGTAGGGCTGAGTCATTGGACAATCCTAGTTCAAATAGGAATTGTGAGAGGTTAAGGAAACCTACTCTATACATCTTGTGCTTTAATACTCCCCCTCAAGTTAGAGTGGATATTAATGACGCCTAACTTGTCAAGAAGCACTTCAAACTGTGCCGTGCTTAACGGTTTTGTAAACAAGTCTGCTATCTGCTCCTTGGTCCCAATGTGTGAAGCTCGAATTATTCCTTTCTGCATCTTTTCTCTCACAATGTGACAATCAATGTCAATGTGCTTGGTTCTTTCATGGAACACCGGATTGCTCGCAATATGAATTGCAGCCTGGTTATCACAGAAGAATTGTGTTGCTTGCATTTGTTGTACTCCCAAGTCTCGCAAGATGTGACGGAGCCAAGTGACTTCATAACATGTTGTAGCCATTGACCTATATTCTGCCTCAGCACTTGAACGAGAAACAGTGGTTTGTTTCTTTGTTCTCCATGACACAGGCGCCTTGCCGAACATTATGCAGTAACCAGTCAAGGATCTTCTAGTATCCTTGCATCTCGCCCAATCGGCATCACAATAGGCAGTTAACTCAAGTCTTCCTTTGGCTGGCAAAAGAATTCCCTGTCCAGGTGAGTTTTTAACGTACCTTAACACTTGATGTGCTGCGTCAAGGTGAGCTTGTCGCGGCTTCTCCATGAACTGGCTCAACATATTCACAGCGTAAGACAGATCTGGTCTAGTGATGGTAAGGTAGATTAACCTGCCAACCAATCTGCGATACTGTGAGGCATCTACTAGTAATTCTCCGTCTGTTGTCATAAGAGATAGATTTTGATCTACCGGGAACCGAGATGGCTTGGCAGCCAAGAAACCACTGTCCTCCAATATTTCAAGTGCATACTTCCTTTGACATAGAGCTATACCGTGTTGTGATCTAGCCACCTCTATTCCTAGGAAATATCGAAGCTGACCGAGGTCCTTTAATTTGAAGTTCCGAGCAAGTCTCTCCTTTGTAGCTGTAATGTCATCTAAACAATTTCCTGCCACGATAATGTTATCCACATAGACAAGTAGTACCGTGATTTTTCCAGAGCGCTTTCGGCAGAAGAGAGAGTAGTCAGACCAGCTTTGCATGAATCCATCTTCTTTAAGAGCGAGTGACAACTTTATGAACCATTGTTGAGAAGCTTGCTTAAGGCCATAGAGACTTTTGTGCAGCTTACAAACTCGGTTCTCCCCCTTTCTGCCGAAGCCAGGAGGAAGCTGCATGTACACTTCTTCGGTAAGGTCACCATTGAGGAATGCATTGTTGACGTCGAGTTGATACAGATGCCATCCACGCAGTGCAGCAAGACTGAGAAGAACACGGACGGTTGTGAGCTTGGCAACAGGAGCAAATGTCTCTCGGTAATCAATGCCTTCAACTTGGCTATAACCCTTTGCAACGAGGCGAGCTTTGTATCGTTCAATGGTGCCATCTGGATGCAGCTTGATTTTGTACACCCATTTGCAGCCAATGGTACCCTTGTGAGGCGGCAAAGGAACAAGACTCCAGGTGTGATTTTGTTCCAAGGCTTTAATTTCGGCTTGCATAGCCTGGCGCCACTCAACATGTTGAACTGCCTGTGAATAAGACTGAGGTTCTTTGTGACACATGAGGTTAGTGGTAAAGGCTTTATGAGTGGGTGAAAGTCGAGAATATGACAAAACATTGGAAAGGGAGTGTGGTGTACCTGTGCTCGTTGAAGACGACGAGGGAGACCGAGAAGGGAGTGCTGCCTCGACGTGGTAGTCACGCAGGAAGTCAGGATGCCTTGTAGGTCGAGAGGATCGTCTTGGTTGAGTTTCGGAAGCGTGTGGTGAGGTATGTGTATGATCTAGAGGTTCGGGATCGGTAGGATTTGGCTGTTCGGTAGAATTTGGAGTGGTGGTCTCTAATGGAGGTGTTGATGACTCATGAGAGCTTTGCTGATCGGTAGAATTTGGCTGTTGAATGGGAATCTGAGGAGGCTCACTTGAGTTGTGTGGTGTGATGGAAACCCTAGATGACGCAACAGGATTAGGAGCATGGACTGAGATTCTAGGGTTTTGTATGTCTTCGTGAGGAAGGAAAACTCTAGGAGACATGGTCAGGTTATCAAGGTAAGGAAAACTGTGTTCATGGAACAAAACGTCCCTTGATACAAAGACATTGTCACGTTCAAGATCAAGAAGTTTGTAACCCTTTTGGCCTTGAGGGTACCCCAAAAATATGCATTTATCTGCACGAGGGTCAAACTTGGTTGGTTTTAAAGGATGTGTAGAGGCAAAACAAAGACAACCAAATACTTTGAGGTGGTCATATTGTGGTGCTTTCTGAAATAATTTTTCGAATGGACTGACTCCTTTAAACAACTGTGTGGGTGTACGATTGATCAAGTAGGCTGCAGTAAGAATAGCATCGCCCCAGAATGGTTTGGGAAGGTTGGCTTGAAACAATAATGCCCTAGCCATGTTAAGAAGATGTCGATGCTTACGTTCAACAACGCCATTTTGTTGGGGCGTGTTGACGCAGCTAGTTTGGTGAACAATGCCTTTAGAGGAGTAAAAATCCTTGATTTTGAATTCAGGACCATTGTCACTACGCACGAGTTTAACGTGCTTATCAAACTGTTTTTCGACAAGATTAATAAAATCGATCAAAAGTTTTCTGGCCTCAGATTTTTGAATCATGAGATAAACCCAAGTACATCTTGTAAAATCATCAATAATAGTGAGAAAATATTTTGCCCCACAATAAGATGGTTCATGGTATCCTCCCCAAATGTCAACATGAATCAGATCAAAAGAACTTTTACTCGAAATTGTACTTAATGGAAATGCATTTCTGGTTTGTTTAGCCAAAGGAAAAACTTGACACTTGTTTGCATCGCAAGACTTATTTTTGAGAAAGGGAAACAAAGGATAAACTCTAGAGGATGGATGACCTAGACGTTGATGCCAAAGTTTTGGCGAAGTAGACTCAATGGAGCTGCATGTAGCCTGTTGAGCTTTGTCGAGGCAATAAAGTCCCTCCTTCTCAGATCCCATCCCAATCGTCTTCCCGGAGCGTAGGTCCTGTATGAAGCAAACGTGTTTAAGAAATATGGTGACACAGAATGAATCAGAGGCTAGCTTACTAATGGAGATCAAGTTGAGATAGAATATTGGTACGCAAAGGACATTATGTAATGTAAAGTGAGGTGAGAAAACAACTGAACCCATATGTGTAACACGACTTGTAGCACCAGTGGGGAGTTTCACAAAGCGATTATTGGCTGGACATATATTAGTGAGTAATTTGGGGTCACATACAATGTGATCGGTAGCACCACTGTCCAAAATCCATACGCTACTCATGTTATTATGAAAAACCTGGTAAGCTTTACCTGTCAATGGGTCAGGATTGGAGTATTTACCAACGTGATTCACCTCGGCATTTCGAGCATTATTGTTGAGCATGTCGACAAGCTGCTGGCAAACTTCTTTGGAGAATGGGAACTGCCCGTTACTTCCTTCTGCATTGTCGCTGCTTGAGACATGATTACTCAAGGCTTGAGTTTTGGATCTCTCTTCTGCCCTCTTTCTATTCCGACACTCCTCCCATGTGTGCCCCTTCCAATTACAAAAGGTACACTTGAGATGTGCCTTGCAATCCTTAGTCAAGTGATTAGTTTTGTTGCACTTCTCACATCTTGTTTCACCTTTCTTCTCGTTGTAACGACCATCTTTCTTGATTGAAAAGGCTGCGCCTTCTATCATTGCCTTCCCTCCTGCTGCCGCTTGCGCTTGTTTTTCATGGCGTAGGGCCATGGAGTAAGCTTTGTTGACACTCGGCAGAGGCTCTATTGCTATGACACTGCTGCGAAGAGCATCATACTCATCACTGAGTCCCATGAGGAATTTCATTGTCATTTGGTTCTTCACATACTCTGTGATCTTACATTCACATCCACCCATATCACAAAGAGCATCACGCTCATCCCACAAGCCTTTCAACACAGTGAAGAAGGAGGTTACACTGCCACTGCCTTGTACACAGTTGTGAATCGAATTCTCAATGTTAAAGAGCTGCACAGTATTTGTCTGCCCAAATCTTTCTTGAAGTTCTACCCACACCGCTCTAGCACTCTTGCAATTGTTCACACTGTTTGCAAGTGGCTGAGACATGCAAGAAACAAGCCATGTCTTCACAAGTGTGTCGCATCTTTCCCACTGAATCTGCTCGCAAGTTTCTTCAGTCGGTTTTTGGCTGCTTCCATCGATGAAGCCGACTTTGTTCTTAATTTTCAAAGCATTGGCCATAGATTGTGACCATTGCGTGTAGTTGTCCTCTGCTAGTGCTTGTGATACAAGAATCATCCCCGGCTGATCCGAATGATGAATATAGAGAGGATGGTTTGAGAACTCCCATGCTTCTGGTGTGCACACATTGTTCGATGAGGACGGCTCTTTGAGGATCTTTTCTTTCAGCAGCTTGGCTAGCTTCTCCTGGTCCTCGTCCGTCATGTTCTTCAACATCGATGCAAGTGTTTCGTCACCTTTTGTCATGGTTGCTCTTTGGGGGTTGCTGTTTTGGTTGTGGCTGTGTCCCGGATCAGCTCTGATACCATAAAGAAACAGTATGCTGTAATACTTTTCTATGTATAGAAACAATGGTTTACAAGGGTATTTATACAAGTACATTGCCTAACCCTAGTAGGGCTGAGTCATTGGACAATCCTAGTTCAAATAGGAATTGTGAGAGGTTAAGGAAACCTACTCTATACATCTTGTGCTTTAATAAAAACCAAAGAAATTTTACTTTAAAAATAAGGTCATCTTCAGCAAGAGAGTCTAAATTTATAGACTAAATTATATACCTATTTGGAGAGTGATAAACTCAAACTCACCGTGAAGGTGTGTGAACCACACTCAGACACTTGACAAACTCTCTTAAATTTTTAGTGTCAAATCACAATTCGAGACGAACCATTTTCTTTCTTAGTTTTCTTTCATTTGTGCCCTTTTACGTTATGTTATCTCTCACCTTCTCCCATCTATTTCATCTCCATCTTCCTAAACCTAGAACCCAACCCATGATCAAATTCACATAACTTATTTATCCAAAGGGCCCATAAGTACTTTCATCTTCCTAAATAAGTAATATTTAATTAATCGTGAATGATTCTAACTTCTCTGGTTTGGATATCTTCACGTAAGATATTGATTTGATTCAAGTTTAATTTAACGAATAAACCAAATCAAGAGTGGAGGAATAGTGTAGTGAGTATTCAGCTATGAAAAATGTGTTGAAGAGGAGCGAATTCTAGATCTTTGATGGGTATAGATCACAAATTTAGTATTGTTTATAAACCCAAAATCACTTGGTCAGTTTGATTGGGAAACTTAATCTATGAGACTCAACATTTGAGAGAAACAAATAACAAGGAAAAATCATATGGATATCGAGGATCGCCCACGACACGAGCAGACGCCAGCGGCATTCCATAGAGCTCAGCCAACTGTCATTATTTCGTGCCATTTTGATCCGAACATGGTGGATGAGCAACTCCTATAGTCAGATCTGCAAAAATATGAGAAGTGGGAGTTAATGATTATGATCCCTCTCCAAGTTTGGACCGATCTGGTTTCAATTTCAATCGAGGAGAGACTCATAAACTCTTCGACCTCCCAACCCAATCCACTCACCTCACATGAAAATGGCATGGAGGTTACTAGGGCAAAGAAAATTAGAAAAGAAACACCAAAAAAAGAGAGGAGCATAACTAAAATGAGGAATAGAGAGTAATAGAAGTTCTCCCTCAGGAAAAAAAAGTGAGAGTAAGAAATTATAGAACTGAATTTAGGGTAAAAGATGAAGAAAAATACTTGATCGAGCAATTGTTGTCAAATTTAATATTCAAAAATATTGAGAGTTTGTCAAATGTCTGAGCTCAGTGTGGCTCACACACCCTCAGGGTGAGTTTGAATTTAGCACTCCACATGAGCCAAAGAAAGGGCTAAATATAGCTCTTTGACTAGCTCAGGCTAAATATTTTGGGACTACTCAGGCATGTGGGTTGATGGAAAAATATCAAGATGTTGTCAAGTGTCAAATTGTTATAGATTCACTCAAATCAAATTTGCCTCTTTGACCCTCCCTTGCTGAAGATGGTTCACTATTTGGTAATATAAAAATAATATTTCTGGGGTTATATTATAGCCCTGACCTCAATTTGGCTCTTCCTTGCTGAAGATAACCTAAGGATTAAGTATATAAAAAAATGTATGCATAAATGCTCTCGCGACAGAACCTTAGAAGGCTAAACCTAAGTGGCGGCCTTCTTTGGGTTGATCACTCTCGGCCGACATCAGCATGGATCAGGCAGGCCATTTTTTGTCATGCTTTATCTTTAGTTTTTTGCCGGTCGGGTCTTGAGATCCCTTTGTTGGGTGAAAATCTTGCCCATGTTGAGTTTTAGCAGGTATGGTGGCTTTCTCGACGGCGCGGCAAGCTGTTTTGGTGACTCTAGCTAGCATTGTTCAGAGTCACCAATTAGACTTCGGGATTAGTGACGACTTGGTCGGTTTGTTGTTGCTCAGATTTCTATTTGGACGAATTTGTAGGATGGATGTTGTGGTTAATTCAAGTTGGTGCGCAACGTGGTTTAGACAACAATGGTTGAGGTTTGACGGTTTAAGGACGAATAGGATCTGATAATGACTTGGATGGGCGGCAGCGGAGATGCCTTTGAGTTGCTGGTGCGGTTGTTGGTCTGTTGTTTAGTCAGTGGTATGTATTTTGGACCCTATTTTGGGCTTGCTAATTTAAGCAAATTTGAGTTTCTTTCTTTGGGTTGGGGTGTTTCTCTTGAGCCTAAGTTTTTAGTTTTCTAATTACATTTTATGGGTCTCTAAACCCAATTCTAAGTATTTAGATTTGTCTATTTACGCTCATGCCTACTATTGTCTTATTTTAACTGCATGCATTGAGGAATCAGAATAGCATACTACAATTGTGTCATGATGTTTTCGGACTCTTTTCTCTTTTCTTTGTTACTTTTCATAAGGTATTAGGAAACTTGACAACAGCTTAGCAATGTTTTAAAGAGTAATATTTGTTTTATCTTTGTTTCCTCACTCCTGCGGAGGGAGTTACATCTGTAATATAATGTATGTGCTACTTCCGGCCTAAGAGTTTATTAATGAAACTCTCATTTTCTAAAAAAAATGTATATAAAAGAATATTATCCATTTGTTTAATCTAATATCTATCAATTAATTCTATCTCTTTCTCTTGTAATTTGAAAATCGAAGTATGTATAGAGATTGACTTTGTAGTGATTCGAACTTTTGTTAATGATATACATGCGCATTGTATGAAATCTTTGTCATCGTATTTGATAAAATAATATTTCACGTTATTCACAAAACCTATCAAAATAAAAGAATCACTTCATAGATTTTGTACGTACATTTTCATTCGAACAACATTGAATGACATAAATAAGCCAGACTAGATGATTAGTGACGACCAAGAATTTTTCATGGATTCATCATTTTGGTATGAACAAAGGGCCAACACTGCTCATGATTTCAACGGAGAAACAATAATATTATCAAGGAAAATTAAAAAGGAAGGGCCAATATTATCATCCCCCCCTTGCCCAAAACTGGACCATCAAAACGGGTCGTTTTCACTGCGGTCCGGAAACAAAAGTAGACCCCCCCCCCTCTCCCCTCATCGGTCCTTGTTCTTGTTCTGTATTCATATATAAGAAATAAAATATCGCATATTTAAAATATCTAGATTATTAAAAATACAAATATTTTGACGAAAATATCAATAAAATATAGATTTAATAAAAAATCGACGAAAATTAAGATAAATACATAAAAAATTGTATTGAAACTTTATGAGTTTCTTATATGATCGATATGTGTTTTAAAACTTTGTAACTTGTGTTTTGTTGATTATTAATAGAGATTATTTAATTGAAGTTTTAGATTATTGACGTTATTGACTTGGTAGATTTTATGCTTTGAATTTAGTGCGATCAACATATATAAAGTCAAAATTTCGATTAAATTCAAAAATTTCAAAAATTTTGATTATATATAAAAAAATATAGAATATTTCAAGAAATATCGGACAAAAATATTAATATGTATGATTAATAACGAGTAGTCCCAAAAAAAATATCATATCTGAGATATTATCGATATTTTATCGTATTTCATTCCTTCCGGTGACGAGGACAACCAAACCCCGTTGAGCTAACCAACACACACAGACACAATTATATAGAAGCCAGTCTACAGTCTATTCCCAACCAACATCATCTTCCTCCTTTCAACTCTCTCTCTCTGCAAATTCTGACTTCGTCTAATTTTTTCCTCAATGACTGCTCCTGCTTCCTCCGTGGACCCCACTATGCTTCCAACCCAGCGGCGCCATTAGTCCTTTACTTGGTTTCCAAGCTCACCCACCTCCCCTCTTCTCTCTCTTCTGCCACCATCCTCATCCTCTCTTTCGTTTTTTTATTTTATATACAAAAGAAATCCACCACGCCCATACCCCTTCATCTTCATCATCTTATTCTTCTTCAGCTTCAGCTCCTCGTCAAAACCCTATCGATCAACCAACCTCATCCTAAAAAATAATAATAACCATTATTCCTTCTCTCTCAGATCCTCATTCCCCCTTTCTTTCTTTTTTAATTCCTCCACCAATCAAATCCCCGCTTCAGCTCTAGAGAAAAAAAGAAAGAAAAAAAATTAGACTATAGATAAACAAAGGAGGAGGAAGATGAAAGGCGAATATGGAAGCGGTGGTGACACCAAAAGCGAAACTACCCAAAACATGTTCTCGAAGCTTCATCAACAACAACAGTATCATCACCACCACTTCTCCAACCCTTTTCAGTTAGCAGCAGCTCAGCAACAACAGCCTCAGACTTCTGAAGAAGAAGACAATAGCCGTACAAGCAGCGGTACTGCACCCACCAACAACAACAAGCAACTCATTTCTTCTGAACACAACAACCCCAGCGGCGGCGGCGGCGGCGACGGTGCGACGATTGAAGTTGTCCGTAGGCCCAGGGGCCGGCCACCCGGGTCGAAGAACCGGCCCAAACCGCCAGTCATCATAACCCGAGAGACCGAGCCGGCCATGAGCCCTTACATTCTCGAAGTCCCGGGTGGAAGCGACGTCGTCGACGCCGTCTCCCGCTTCTGCTGCCGCAAGAACATCGGCCTTGTAATCCTCACCGGCTCCGGAACGGTCGCCAACGTCACGCTGCATCAGCCCTCCACCACTCCCGGCGCCACCGTCACTTTCCACGGCAGGTTCGACGTCCTCTCCATCTCGGCGACTTTCCTGCCGCAGACGACGGCGTCGGGCCCCATCCCCAACGGCTTCACCATCTCCCTCGCCGGCCCACAAGGCCAGATCGTCGGAGGACTCGTCGACGGAGCACTCATCGCCGCTGGGACTGTTTACATCATCGCCGCCAGTTTCAACAGCCCTTCTTTCCACCGGCTTCCGGCTGTCGAGGAAGATCAAACAACCGCCGGGGAGGCGCAGTCGCCGGCGGTCTCGGCCGGCGGAGGAGAGAGTGGTGGTGGACACGCGACTCCGGCGCAGTCGTGTGGGATGGCTATGTACAGTCACTTGCCTACGGATGTTATCTGGGCTCCCACCGCCAGACAACCGCCGCCTCCGCCACCCTACTGATCCAATCCACTGATCGTCATCGTCAGTTTCTTCTTCTTCTTCTTTCTGAAAATGATATTGGCACTCCAAGAGTTAGTACCTGCACTCTCGATGTGATGATCCTCGACGTGAAAAAGAGTACCGTGTTTTGAGTGCAAAGGTTCTTGTTGGAATGATGATAGCATATCTCTTGATTCTCTCTTGGGTTGGAGGCAGTTACTGTGAATTTAGAAGCTTGTTTTTGTTAAGTTACCTGGTAATGATGTTAGGTCTGAACTTCCTTGCAATTTTTTTTGTATGTTTCGTGTTGATGGATTAATTTAGCTGGTAATGCTAATACTAATTCTGATTATAGCGTTCGATCTTCTTAGTTAATTTCCCTCGAGTTATTTGAAATTGGTGTGAGGAATAATTTGGAGCGAGCAATGCATGTGAGTGGGTGCAGAAATTGATTTCAATGTGGTCAGTGTTGATGGGTAGTGTGATAAGATAACTCAATGGGCTATAGCTGTCCCCGACTCCTTCTGGGTGTTCTGAGTTATTTGCAGAAGCTTGCAGTGTCTTTAATGGCTGGCTAGTTCCTGAGGGCAAAAGCCAAAGCTGCTTTTTCTGTTTTGGACTTCTTGTTTTTATTGGGTTTTTGAAGAGTGACTACTTAGGCATTGGGTTTGCGGATTGATAGCACATCATCTCTGCAATTCTGCTGCTGGCGCGAGCGCAGTCACTCATCACTATCTTCTTGTCTAGTCCTGAACATTAGTTGTACAAGCGTACTGATGATCATGATGATGATGGTGCGCACATAGCATGATTTGCTATAGCACAACTGGCTGCCGCAAGATGAATGAGCCAACTAGCATTTTGATTCCTTCCATCTAATAAGATTAGCAGCTACACATATGGATAGATTAGCTTCTGGATTTGGATAAAGTGAGTGGCAGAAGAGAACGTGGTTGAGGTTTGTGCTTGCCAGTTTAGTCGATTTCTTACTTCTTTTTCCCATTTCTCTCTTTTGTGTCCGATCCTCCTCCATCTCCATATTCCTCGCTTTCTATCCAATCTCTTTATCATGTTCTGACCAAGATGTGATGATGATCTTGTTTGTACTTTGGGTTTGTCTTCATCTCACTTGGACTGGTCGCTTTGTTCGGCTGGCTTTGCTCGGGCTCCCACACTTTCTTCTTTCCTTGAATGGAGAAAAGCAAACACAACATTATGAACAGAAAAAAGGAAAAAGCAAAGTGGTGGCTGGCTCCTCCCGAGCCGCTAATGTTGTTCCCATAAGATTTTGAAATCACTTTGCATGCATTGATCAACTAGGTTTAGCTTTTCGCAACGTTCAATTTTAGCGTGAACTACGGTTATGTGATTTCAATTTTTAGATCACGTTGGTGTCTCTAAACTCTATAATCACCTTTCTAGCTTGCGTAGCTAATTATGCAAACGAAATGTTCTTGTAATCACTTTTAGATGATCTTATAATTGAGCTGTTCGGGCTCTTTAAGGGCATCTGCGGCTGGACTAGAAATAGAAGCAAAGGCTGAGGCCCGCCGAAAATAGCACGAGCAAGAGAAAAAATGCAAAAAAATACTTGCAATGGTGGAAAAGGAGCGCGACGACTGCTCATTGACTAGCTGCTTGAGGAGCATGATGCAGTGGTGGAGCCACGTGGGGCCATGGCCTCCCCTGAGTTTGAATAATTAGAATATGTTTTTTTATATATGCAAGAATTCTATGATAACATAGTGGTAGTTGTGCATAGTAAGTTCCAAGGTGATATGAGTTTCATTCCCATGTATGTTAAAATTAGTTACTTTTTAGCCATTTTTCTTCTTCCCAGATTTTAAGCTTTTTTTCTTCTGATTTTTGTTCTTCTATTCGGATTGGGCCCCCTTGAGTTGATAGTCTGGCTCCGCAACTGGCCGGACGAGTAGCTTTTGCTCGTGCGAGAGCACAAGTAATTGGTGGGGCCCAGAGCTCACATGTTGTGATGTGGCATCCGATTTCGAATCACATTTTCCTCTATCGCTCGCGCCTCTTTCTCAGCGCTGGATACGACTGTCTGGCAGGATTGGGACTTTGAATCTCATTGTCGCTCTGGGTTGCCGACTAGTGTAGATGCTTGACAACGACAATTCAATGCCAAATATGGTGGCCACTCGGTCGATGGAAGTCAGGGATCTGGACGACGACTTTATGACCAAAACCGGCGAGTCCTCACACCGTAATTGACAGTTTTGGCTCCGAAAAAAAAATCGGTCACTGAAAAACAATGGCGGGACATTAATACCCCCGCCATTGAAAAGCAACGGCCCAGATTAGATCATTAGTTGTTCTAACGGTTAATAAATATTTATGCTTAGTAAATTTTCTAATAATACACTTTTACTTGAAAACTTCTAAAATTCATAATAAATAATCGAACCTCCGAATTTTCGATGAAAATACGCACGGGCACATAATAATGTCCTCTATAACTTTCGCGAAGAAAGCAAGTTCAAAATCATAACTTCAAAAAATGTCGATTTTGAATCGCAACGAAATAAAGAATCTCGATAAACACATTCGATTATTTAGACGATAATGACACATGTTGTATCCTATTGGTGGAAATCATACAGGGAATCAAAAAATAAAAAAATTATTACAAATCGATGAATAGTAATAAGATGTGCTATTTTTATACCGCTGCAGGAAAAAGAGGTGTTGCTACTCCTGTTCGATAAATAGTGTCTACACCTCCTTAAATAGGAGGAGCAAGGCCAATAAGTGGAGATGTTCCAAGTGCATTTTTTTCCTCCGAATTTTTATTAAAGTTGATTTATTTGACTAAATTAAAGAAAAATGTTCACCCATGCTATCTTTAGAGTAAAAATCTATGGAATAGGCTTTCATCGACGATCTACTTTTCACATTAAGATGCATCAACGAAGAGAACTAGCTAGAGGAGCAAATGAAGGAAGAGGACAAAATTAATATTCAAAATTAAAAGTGATCTACTACAATTGTGAGTTGCATGCTATCAGTCTTTTTCAGCTAAAGACATCTTTACCGTGTAGAGTTTTTCGTTGTACCTCACTTAGACATCAAATCTTGACAATCAAAATTATTCATGTTATAGATACTTCTTCAACTAAGTCACATACAAAATTTGAGTCCAATCAAAAATCGTTTGGTTATTTGATTCGTTATTTATATATCGTCAGCATTTATCTGTCGCTTCTTATTTGTTTGTAATGTTTTAATATTTTGGATGACCAAAAAATTATCAAATCAGTTGAAATTTTATAAGTCTACTCCTTAAAGGGATGTCTATAACATTAACGGTTTAAATTGTTGAAATCAAATGTAAGATATTCAAAATAATCAAATCCGCACCATTCTTAAGTTAAGAACAGTTTTTTTTAGATGAACGATAGAATTGATTGGGCTAAATTTTTTTAAGGAGAACACCGAGTCATCGACACCTTAGAATGAACTCCCTAGACTAATCTATATTATTACATGCTCAGTACAGACCTGTCAAAACATAACTAGACGGGATAGGCGTAGAGAAATATCTAAAAAAAATTAGGGCTCCACGTCTTATCTAACTATGCACCCTAAAGTTACAGCTCAACGAGATATCGCCCATCGGCCTGCACAACTCCTCGTGCTACAAGAATTTCTAGCATGGGAAAACGCTGATCACTCTCTTGAACGATGCTTGGTTCCCATATACGATGTGAAAAGCGCACTGTGATTGGTGCCATTTGGGTCAAGACATATTGCTCCCTCATCAAAATGGCCCATGAAAACCAAACAGGAAGCCCAAGTCCAATATGAGCCCCAAAGTCCACCATGTTGAAATGTTGGTCCATCGGGTGTTGAACCAATCCCATTTAGAAACTCTAGAGTCTCATCCATCAAGCCACCTTTCTTTTGCCGCCGCCGGTGCCTATTGTAGATCGTCGGCACAAGTCTACCAATGAGCCATCGTCGCCACTCGGTCGCCCCCAACATAAGTCTACCGGCGCCTAGTAACCTTCTTTCATAGATTATCTTTCGACGGTGGCTATGCCATTCGCCCGACCCAGAATTTTCGAGCAAGAATGCCTCCTGATCTATCCAAGCCCCCTGTCGCCAATTTACACCTTTGAGACGACCTCGGCGTGGGAGGTCTTTGCCTTGACATTCGGCTAGCATTCGACGCCGCCTCAGACTATCTTCCCAATCTAGCAAAATGCATCCAAAAAGTATCATCTATGGTCTCCGCCATCTCAGCCGCCCAATCGCATTCAACAAAAATCCAACGCAACCCTCTCAACCATCTCAACAAACTCAACACTAGAAAACACCGTCCAGGGCAGTGCTGCCTCCTCAACTATTCCTCTTACATCAAAGTCGAAGGAACGGGAAAAAATTAAATTAATAAAAAAAAATTTAAATTTCTTTACATGATAATCTCTATACATACTATACTATGTGACTTGTTTAAAAATTGAATTTTACATGAGAAAAGAAACAATTACACAATATAGATGTGAGGATGATAATCTAAAGATCTGAACCTTGATCAATTATCTCATTTAAAGCATGTTTGACAACTGATAGGATATTAATCATAATTGACCGAGCGTCAATCTTCTCGAATAATTTTGTGACCTTAATTTGTACGCACTTACTTTGTTAATTTGCACAATTAACTATTTCATTAATTTATTGTAATTCAATAGAGATTGTGCCTTGCAATTTAGGGAGTTTAGTAGTCCTCGTTTTACTTGTGCTTGTTAGTGTAGGGTCGGTTCCATGATTATTCTTAGAGCATCTGCACCGGCGAGCAGCTGGGCAGATCGTGATCGACCAGGTGGTGGGGCACCGGCGGTTTGCTCGAACAAACCGTTTTCCTCCTCGCACCGGTAAGATGGTGCTCGCCCAGTCAACGGCGAGCTGGTGCTCGTCCAAACGCTCGAGCGTTTCTTGCTCCGGCGTCTGCTCGACCGCCTGGCGGACCCCACGCCACATGGGTGACGTTAGGCGCGTTGAGTTTTTTTTAAAGCTGGCGCGTGTAACACACGCACTGGTAAAAAGTTAAAAAAAAATAACCAACCAATCAGGGTAAGCCACGTGGCTTACCGAGATGTAGAATCAGAAACCAACGGCTAACGAATCCAGGCCATCCATTTTGAAAGTGAAGCCTCATCCAATGGTCTGAATTTGAACCCAACGGCTACTGT
The DNA here is from genome assembly GCA_946800695.1 of Geum urbanum. Taxonomy (NCBI): domain Eukaryota; kingdom Viridiplantae; phylum Streptophyta; class Magnoliopsida; order Rosales; family Rosaceae; genus Geum; species Geum urbanum. The sequence continues at coordinate 3,569,708 of OX327013.1, forward strand.
ATGGTACTGTGGCAGCAGACTGTCACAAACGGGAATTAAATCCAAAAAATACCTAAAAAATTCCCAAAAAATCTCAAACTCTCCCAAATACTTGCCTATAAATACTACTTCAATTTTTGCTCATCCCACACCAATTTGTGCACAACAAATTACACTTCTCCTTCCATCTCCTCTCTCATTTCGTTAAGCTTTTTTCCCTAAACAATGGGCACACATTGGCTTCCTTCCGAAGATTTACAAATGTGTATTTCTTTTGTGCGTCATAGCGTTGATGAATACGACAGCAACAAACAAAAGATGGAGAAATTGTGGGAGACAATTCATGCGGATTATGTGAAAAATTGGGAGCCAACACAAGGTGATCCTCCGAAAGAGCTGAGGACCCGAATCGCGCTTTCGTCTCACTACAACAAATTCAAGCTACTCTTGCAAAAATGGGGCGTATGTTTGTACGCGGCACGGCAACGTATAGCTAGCGGCACTTCGCTAATGGATGAAGTAAGTTTATTTATTTGTAGCATAATGATGAATTATATTATAATTTAAATTATGTAGCATACATTATATAAATTTGTATGCGTAGCAAATTTAATGTATAAAAATTTAAATAATGTATACAATTTATATAGTTGGGGACAAGCTATAAATATTTGTAGCATATTTGATATGATTTTGTTGTAGCATAATGATCTAAATAAATTATGTAGCATATATTATTAATTTTGTAGCATAATTTATATATGTATTTTGAATTAAATATGTAGCATGGTGAAATAGCTAATATAATTATTTTATTAGGTCAAGCAAGCTCAATCATGTTACTATAAGGATAAGAAGAAAGTGTTTACACACTTTGAATGTTGGGAAGTGGTTAAGAATCATCCTTCTTTCATTTCGGTGCTACCAAGTACTCCATCTCCATATGTAAGTAGTGACCAACATACTCCTTCCGCCGCCGAATCATCTCCAACCATTAATTTGGATGACGAAGAAGTGAATGAGACACCTCAAAGCCACGTGCCCGCTCCCGCTCCCTCTAGTCTGCCTAGACCAATGGGAACGAAGGCGGCAAAGGAAGCGAGGCGACAAAAGAAACAAGGTAAGACTCCTATTGAGCAACGAGTTGAGGTTTTGCATACCATTGCTAGTGACCAAGCTTCGTGGCAATCCAAGAGGATAGCGCATAATGAGAGTGAGCTTAATTATTACGCGGAGTACATAGAAATTCAACGGCGGAATGAAGCAAGGGCGGATGAAGAGTGACGATTGAAGAAACTTGCGGAGGAAATGAGGATCATGACAATGGATTTGGAGGCAATGACCCCAATCTCAAAAAGATATTTTACAAAGAGGAAATTAGCCATCCTTAATGAAGGAAAACCTAGTCAAGATCAACATACCGATGAAACATACTCTGATTGTTATCACCCAAGTCGCATGCTCTTTCCATAGAAGTTATAGTATTGTACTAAGAATAAATCTGGGCTTGGCTCGTCATTTTGTGTAATTTAAATTTTATGTAATTTAAATTTTCAAGAAATAAAGATGCAATTTATTTATTAAGATGAAATTAAAATACACTTGAAATAAAACGAAAATTAAACACACATACAGAAATTAAACACAGCTTAAATATTTAGAGTATCTCGCCGGTTTCCAACCTCAAATTGTGTTTCACCAAGTCCTTCTGAAGCTCTCTATGGATGTAACCAGATTCAAGATCGGCAACACGGTCGTGAAACCTATGTATATTTGCTGCATCTCTACTAATTGGCTCAAAAGGAATTCGATTCCCTTGTTCATCCACTGGCCCATCATAAACCCGGAAAGCCCTCGATGGATTTTGCACGTCTTCTTCTTCCTCATTCTCATCCTCATCCTCCACGTACTCTTCTTCAACAATCATGTTATGTAATATGATGCAAGCTAACATGATTGTAGTCATTACCGATTTTTGGTGCAATGTACAACTATGACGAATAATTGCCCATCGAGATTGTAAGATGCCAAAGGCCCTCTCCACATCTTTCCGGTATGCCTCTTATTTCTTTGCGAACAGTTTATCTTGCGGCGTCTGGAGATTAGAAATAGTCTTGACGAATGTAGAGTACCTTGGATATATTCCGTCAGCCAAATAATAAGCGTGGTTGTACCTCTCTCCATGGACTTCATAGACGGCAGTTGGGTCTCTTCCTGAAAGGACCTCTGAAAACACATCCGATAGGTGGAGCACATTAATGTCATTTTTGGCTCCAGGACACCCGAAGAAGCTGTGTCATATCCACGTATCATACGAGACAACTCCCTCCAAAATAATAGTTGGGCGACCCTTTCGACCTGAGTACGCCCCTTGATAGGCGGTTGGGCAGTTCTTCCACTCCCAGTGCATGCAGTCGATACTTCCGATCAAGCCAGGAAAGCCTCGACGTTGGCCTTTAGCTAGGAGTCGCGTTAGGTCTGCCGATGTTGGACTGCGGAGGTACCTTGGACCATAGATTTCATACACTTGGCTGCAAAAATCCTTCATGCATGCCAGAGTAGTCGATTCCCCCATCCTTGTAATTTCTGTGCACTGATCCGCGGCCGCCCCATACGCTAACATTCGCAGAGCACCGGTCAACTTTTGTTCAGGGAGAAGCCCTAGCAATCCAGTCGCGTCTGGTCTTTGATGTCAAGATTGGTCGTGGTTGCAGAGATCCGTCATGATAATGTTGAATCGGTTTCTGCTCATCCTATACCGCCGACGAAATTCTGCCGCCTCGAAGTTGGGACGTTCGACGAAGTAATCAACCATGAGATTGCGTCCCCTAGATAGCCTTTGTCGATCACGATTCAGTTTTTTACCGCGACGTAAACCGCTCGGTCGTGAGGGTTCATCGTCGTCTTGTGCTTCCGCCATGACCACCTGACTGATGAATGATTACTCCATATAGTCATCCTCTTCTTGTTGATGTTGTCTCCTCCTAAAAAAATGGGGGAAGCTGAAAGGATCCATCAGAGTGATGAACAAGGAAATGTTGCTAAGTGTTGAGAGAAATGAGTTATCTACTCGGATTCTTGTACATGGTGTGAGGCAACTATGAGTGAAAGATGAGCGTTTTATAGGCAATTGTAGATAATCCGATCGTCAAATATGAACACACGTGTCGCATCGTAATTGGTCGAAAATCTTACCGGAAATCTGGTTCAATTATTTTGTCGACGACGCTATCTCGCAGTGACACGTGTCACATCAGAATTGGTCGAAAATCTTACCGAAAATCTAGTTCAATTATTTTGTCGACGACGCTATCTCGCAGTGACACGTGTCACATCGGAATTGGTCGAAAATCTTACCGGATATCTAGTCCAATTATTTTACCGACAATGACACATGGCGGTGACACGTGTCAATTTTTAATTAGTCGGAAATATTTTCGGAAATCTTGTATAATTATTACCGATCAAGACACGTGTCACATTATTATTGGTGGTAAATCTATCCGGTAATTCATTTTTAAACATTTCACTACATGACAGAGCTGATTTGCTTGAAGCAAATAGTGAATGGGTGTGTGCAAAACTTGATTTGCTTGAGCAAATCTTGGATACATTTTGCTTGAAGCAAGATTTGCTCTTGCTCTGCTTCTTGCTCTGATCATGGGTGCGGATGCTCTTAGTATGATTTTAAGGATTTGTTTTATCTGTCCAGAAAATTCAGTAAAATTTTGTATTACTATCACATTTTAATATAATATAATTATCGACCATGTCAAAGAGAAAAAGAAAAACACGTATATTGTTAATGTCTTCTAACATCTCACTCTTCTTTTAAGGAAAGGCGCGAGACAATCTATTTCAATGAAATTAGCTTGTACAACTTGCGGCTATGATAACCTCAATTGCTTGGGAAGCATTCCCATACCAAGCATGACACTATTGTGAACTATAAGAAGCTAACATATGAGCTAGTAAATTAGCTTCACGATAGGCATATATACCAAAGAGCAACCTGGTAATGATGAAAGCAAAACTATAAAATCATTAATCACCTTCCCAAGATCGGAATGATCCTCTCTTCCATTGACAATAAAATTTACCAATGTCTGACAATCCAATTCAATTGTGAGTTGTAGTAACTCATGTTGGATTGCAAAAACACAAGCCTCGCGCAAGGCAAGAAGAGATTCACTCATCTTAGGGCATGAAACATGTGCCCGTTGTAAAACAAAACCACCGAGTATAATACTTGTATGGTCACGGAGAACACTTCATAGACCTCCACATTGAGTGGTTATAGCGAATGAACCATTGACATTCATTTTCAGAAGTCCCTGATCTGGAGCTGACCATGTAATGCTAGGTCTCGGGAGCTTTATAGTCCTCTTCTTCTGGAAGATAGTCCATACAGTGTTAAAATAAAAGTTGGGCCTAAAAATTAACTTGCAATGGTGTCTTCTCCTTGCCCTACCACAACCTTTAATTGCGTTCTTTTCAGATAGACCACGCAAGAATCATAAATAGAGCAAAGTCTTCGGTTGACAACAATGTAGCACACCCGAAGATCCATTCCCTAAAGATCATGTTCCTTGGGTTAGGGATATTCCCAATAAGATTAGGAAACTATTGATAAATCTCCCTTGTGTAAGGGAATACCATCCCACATGGTTCACATCCTCATAAGAGCAGCCATATAGTAAGCATCCCGAGGTAATAGGGACTCTCCGCGAGAGTAGATTAACCACAGTTGGAAGAACACCACGGCAAGCCTGCCACATATGTAACTTGATCTTACCTGGTACCGGAGTTCTCCATATCACTTTCCAACTTGGTAGATGATTCAGCATGCTACTGCTTGTCGTGGTAGAGAGACTATCACCACAAGCAATCTTGTTGGCCGACTTTGTAGAGAAGTACCCCTTCTTGTCATGATGCCATATCCATCTGTCTCTGTGTTATGTATGCTCAATGGTATACTCAAAATTAACGCTGCATCTTCATTCCCAAACCATTCATGAACTCGCGACACGTTCCATCTCCTATCTTCATTAATCAGATCACTAACATAAGCATTCTCGGGTGCAGAACAGTGAAGAGGCCGAAAAGAATATGACCAAGGTATCCAAGGGTCTTGTGTGATACGAATAGTTGTACCTGAACCAACCTGCCTCTTCACGCCTTTGGACATAACTTCCCTTGTTGCACTAATCTCTCTTCAGCATGCTGACATATTTCCTTGTAACTCTGCCTCAAGGAAGTCACAATCAGGGAAGTAACGAGCTTCGTAAAGCCTAGCTACAAGAAAATTAGGGTAGTTGATCAACCCCTAACCCTGTTTAGCTAATAATGCTAAATTGTGAGTATGTAAGTCCCTAAAACCCATTCTCCACCCCCAACCCCCCCCTCCTCCTTTGGTGCACAAAGTTTGTCCCAAGACAGCCAGTGTATTAATTTTTCTCTTCTCGGCAGTGCTTTCCCACTAAAATTTGCGCACATTTGATGTAAATTCTCACAAACAGATTGAGGTATCAAAAAATAATTCATAGAGTACGTAGGCAACTGGGCAACCACTCGAATAAGAATATCTTTCCTGGCACTATTCAACATCTTCCCCTATCAACCCTTAAGTTTCTTACTAAACTTCTCCCTAATGTAGGAAAAAGTCTCAACACAATTCTTACCAATGTAAGTGGGCAAGCCTAGGTATTTATCATGCTTTGCTTCGATGGATACTCCCAGATATGCTGCCAGAGTCTTCTTAAGATCAACTGAAACCTTTTTATTGAACACCATGCTACTTTTATCTAAATTAATTTGTTGTCATAATACTGTTTCATACTCTTTCAGCACTTCCTTGATATGAGCACACTCAAACACCGAAGGCTTACTAAATAATAGACTATCATCCGCAAACAATAGATGTTGAATCACAAGAGCTCCCGGACAAATTTGAATACCTTGTAAAGCCCGAGTCAAAGTTTTATGATCCAACAAAGTAGTAAACACTTCAGTACACAATAGAAACAGATAAGGTGAGAGAGGGTCACTTTGTCTTAGGCCTTGTGATAGTTTCAGATACCCTTTTGGGTTCCATTCAAAAGAAAAGAATATTTGACAATGGTCACATACTACATCACCACCTGTACGCTAATGATCTTCTCATAGATCAACTGCAACTAAAAAATATATATAGAAAAAAAGAGTAAACTGGTCACTGGGAAGATGATTTCTATTTATTTGCGGTTATAGCTGGCCAGTACAAACAAGACAACTGTTCTTATAGCTACATTACTAAGATTTGGCAATTGGAAAACAGTTCAAATTCATTGAACGGAATTGATATCCTATAGGGTATTTTGGTATCCACTTGTAGGACCTTTATATTGTGCATGTCGTTTTTTCTTTGGAAGGTTGCTATTACTACTTACATACGTGCATACTCATATATAGTAGAATCTGAATAACTGTTCAAATTTCTCCCCCTCCACAAGTTTATGTTGTGGATGTTAATTCGGTCGTTCTATCTATCTATCAGATCATTGATGGAACTCAACAGCAGCTAACCCCAGCATAATCATCGACAATGTATCGTGGAGTATCACATTCATCTGTCAATCATATATTGGGAAATGAATGTTTACCTCATACATGTATTTACTTGCATCGATTTTGTGCAGTATGGCTGGGTGTACTTGGTTCAGCTTGAATCATGTAGGTTTTACCCTTAATCAAGAGGGACCCTCTTGGTGAAAAAAAACATGGCTCATCCATTTGTGTAAAACTTATCTGATGTTTGAACCATGTTCGTCGGAGAACCTCCCAAATATTGTGTCATGTTGAGAAGTTTTCATTGTTGAGCTCTCCCTCTCTCTCTCAAGTTTCTCTTCGAACCGTCCGCGCCTCCGACTTCATTTCTCTCCTTCTTTTTTCACCCTCTAATCGATCTCCTTCTCTCCTTATCAGGCTTGTCCATGGCACCCGATACGAAGGAAGTGGTAGATCAGTTTGCTACTGCCATACGTTGGCTTCTCTGAAGGTGATGATGACGATCTAGATGTGGTTGATCTTGTTCCTGACAATGACGAAATCGAAGCCTACAGGGGTATTGGAATCTGATATGCAGTTGCTCGATTGTTCGAGTCAGTGGCTTTGCTGGAGATCTGTGAAGTCTTTCAAATCCCCCATGGTCTGACTGTGGCATGACCCTCTCGGCCCCGGGAAGATCTCGCTACAACGCCATAGCCCTACTTTATTTTTTTGCAAGTTTGGAGATCTGGAGGCTCTCAACATGCCATCCATGGACCTTGGTATTTCCGAGATTACACGATTGTGGTGGAGGAGTTTAACGGATTTTTCTATCCCTCGGAGGTGGCAGCGTCAGTGACTAGGGTTTGGGTGCATGTTCAAAACTTACCTAAGATGGCGCTAGATGATGATTGGGCTAAGAGAATCGGCAACTCCATTGGTGGTTTCCTTTTTCTCAACCCAGCTTTGCTCAAGGATGCTAAATGAAGATTTATGTGCTTGTAGACCTCTGACAAGGTGTGGTGGCAAGGCGCAAGTTTCGTTTTGCTCATTCTTATGTTTTTTCCAATTACCTTTGAATAGTTGGCCATGTGTGGCTATTGTTCTTTGTGTGGTTTGTTTGAGCATGGTGGTGGTGGGTGTGTGGTGGTGTGTACCCTGGAGGAAAAGAGGGCAGAGCTAACGGCAGCCCCTGAACGGATGAGTCCAAAGGAACCATTGGGTTTTGAGAAATCATCCTCGGCTCCGATGGATGCTACTACCTCGAGAACAATGTTGTCGTCATCGATGGTGGGAGAGAGGACAGTGATGAGCGAGATAGTGGGTTAGGGTAATGTGGTGGAGCAAACTAGGATTGTGCATGTGGCATAAGTGTCAGACATGCATGATGCTCGGGAATGAGAGTTGTGACATTTGTCCTTCATGCAGGGACACCCTTTTTTTTTAGGGGAACCCACTGACAAAGTTTGGTTATTTGCAGGTGAAAGGACCCAACCCTAGTTTAGCTACTAAACTAAGATTAAACCCTAACGACTAACCATAATCTAGGAAATTCTATGAAAATTTTAACATAAGCACCCTAAAAACTAAGACAACCAAAAACCTGCATGAAGAAAACACTTCAGAAACCAAATCCCACAAACAAACCGTGGACCACCGTTGTCCATCCGGATTTTTCAACATATGTCATAAACAAAATCAGAAACTCAACTCAAGAATTTAGAAACATATTTACAAAGTACTAGTTCTGAATACAAAAGAAAGTAAACTCAACGACTACTTGAGTAGCTGACTAAACACAAGTTTCACTGAAAGCAGCATACTACAACTGGTATCTAGACCGACTTCTACATACATATACTACATATGATACAAAACGACAGAGAGCTAAAACATACTGCTGAAGAGATGACTGGTGGACTCGAAGCCTTCGACGATATCAAGCACTTTCAGGATACATATACTGCAACCTGGGCAACAAAAATCGATGAGCCCAAGGAAACGCATTAAAATGTAAAACATTAGCATGAGTGGACAAAATTAACATGCCTTTCTGCTTATATCCGTGAAATAATGTGTTCAAAATCATAAAACTGAAATACAAATGGAGGTAATCGCCCAAGCTACCTAACCTAAGTCGACTATCAGTATGAAAATATAGGTTGATGGGTTAGACAAGGTGTTTGTCCTAACTTCCCCTGACCGAATTAACCGGTGATCAGCCGAATAGTCAATGCATCGATGCAACTAACTAATGTCATCAAAAAATAAACCTCTAAATTAAATGCTCTGTAACATACCACAAAATATATTGTAATACGGAAATGCTGAAAAATGAACTCGCTATCGACTGTGAAAAAAAAAGTCCACTCACAAGTCTGCGACTACTGCTGAGGTCCAGCGGAATTCTCCTCGTTGAGGTCACGATCACGATGTCCTGTCCATAAGGATCACATATTATCAAAATAGGTAAAACTATCGAAATACGCTCTAAAAATAACCGCGATCACTTTTGTAATTGGCCCGAAGTCTAATTCAACGGCGTTTGGCCAGAATTAGTGCAAACATGACGGAAACCTAACTCCGATAATCGCCACCAAAGGCAACGATCCGGCCCTCAAAATGCTCCTCTCCTCACGCCAAACAAAACTCATAAACTCACATACTCCAATTCCTATCTAATTAGCCGGAAAATCTCCCGAAATCAACCGGCCCTCGCTAGTGACCAAACACCCCGAAATCAAAGCTCCGCCATAGAGCATCGACGGACCTCGTGATCTATCAAAAAAGACTCGGGGGGAGGAGAGGTTCAATTCCCCTCAACTCTCGACCTCCAAAACTCATAGAAGCGTCGTCGGCGATGACTCTACGAGTTAAATCCGAATCAGATAGCCCTTAACACCTGCAATTTCTCACAAAAAATCCCAGCAAACACACAAGGAAGCATCAAACTTTGATTTCCTACCTTTTTCGACGGTGGAGATGGCCGAAAAACAGAGGTTCGGTCGTGTCAAGCCCAAAGGCGGCGCGGGTCAAGATTTTAAGAAACGGGTCGAGCCCGATCAGTTTTATGATTTGGATTTTTTTTTTTTTTGAAAATTCTATTTATACCCCTAAGCTCCTCACTAGATCAACAACCCAAAATCAATCTCATCACGATCGAACGAACGAGATTAAACCGACCAAAAAATATTTTCTTTTTTATTATTTCTCGCTCCAACTTTCGATAAATATAAAAATTAGCTTGCTTATCCAAAAAATTCCCCGAAAATTTCTACAGTTTCAAAATAAAATACTCTACAACTCTCATGATAAAATTGAAATCAAATTCTTGCCCAGTGAAAAATTCGTATATAACCTCAGTAGTGCGACTAATCCATGATAAAACTTAATACGATTCAATAAGTGCATAATTTTGGTTCGGGTCATAACAGCAGGGTATAGGTTCGCCTAGTAATCCACAGTTTAGGCCCAGATGGGGTGAAGCCTAAGGCCCAACAAACCAAAGGTGAAGCCTCAAAGGCTATGGTTCCTATCGTCAGGTTTGAACGATGCCGTACTAGACATGTGTCACATGCAGATGGGGTATCTCTGCATGCAGGTGGTAAGTCTTGGCAGGTTGTTGGACTCTCTGTATTGGGAGGCAAGAGAAGGACTAGGGAGGAGACCCCGACACCGGACATAGCCTCAGGCCAGGCAACGAGTGACCAATTACAGCAGGGGTGGACAAATATGAGTCCCCCGCATAAGAAGGTGACACTGGATTTAGCCGCTCTCGCCAAGAAGCAGGCTGAAGAACAACATCTTTTGTTGCTATATAGTTTGGGATACATAGCTAGATAGGATGTAGAACTCATAATTTTTTAGTCATTTTTTACGTTTAACTCGTCTAATTATGTAATAGTACTAATGTTAAACATCTAATAGTATATGTTATTGTAAGGAGATTTTTCTATCGGTTGGTAAGCGGTACACTTAAAAACTGAATGTTAGCAAAGATACTTCTCACGTAGTCATCCGAAAAAAAAAAACAAGATAATTCTCACGTACGTATATAGGTAAGAGCTGATGGGAGGTGACTTACATATTTTATATACTCACTATTAATTATTCGGAACGTTAATTATTCGAACGTGTGATATGAGACTTTCATTCTACAAATTTTAATATGTCCCCTATAATATTGGGGTGAGTTTTCAAACAAAACATGTAAAAGACATATATCACTGTGATCGTTCATGTGTAACAAAATAATCTGAGTATCACGTACAACCAAAACCATGAATTCAAAATTACTTTTTATTTTGATGTATAACGATTTCTTGGCTCTCCTGAGAGAGAGTTCTCGATCTCATACTTGAGTAGTAAATATACATGTTGATAAGTTTGTTTGGTATATACTAATCGATCGAAGCCAAGTTTGATTTTATGTGATGAATGGCATGCATGCATGCATGAGCGTTATATATATAAGAGTGACAGAAGGCAATAGGTGGATCGATCTCTTTCAGCCGAAAAGATTAGACTTAATTGGTAGTTTAGTACGTTGAAAGAGAAAGCAGCTAGTGTGTGATCGATCGTCTAGATTGCTGCCTGTTGAGTTCGATCTATCTATCTGGTTCTATCTGTGTTGCTGCTTTGCTCGACAAGTCAGGAACAAAAAGGATTCAATCGATCTCATTCGATACGGCGCTGCTTTGCTCGTGCTCGCTGGTCATGATCGATCGACTTTTCTTCATCGCTTTCTGTTGCCGTCATAACTTTAAAAAGCTATATATTCAATTCTCAGACTCTTGCTTAGTTCAGGCATGCGCTTAACTTGGCCGGCTATGATGGAAATGTCCATGCATGATCCATCCATAGATATATGCTCTTATATATACGGCTGCATTGTATTCTTGTGACATCGTTTTTAGGATAATTATACGATGTACATGACATTAATGTGCAGGTAGCCCGGTTTTGAGTATAGCCCTGTGCTTGGAGCCCTCATCAAGAACAGGTTTTAAAATTGGGCTTAAGTATGCATAAAATATGTATTCGAGCTTTTATATTTTTTATCTTGCCTAGAACTCCATCAAACTTTGGTCATCTCAGAGTCGGCCTTCTGGTGTACGGAAATATCTACGTACTATTTATTTGATGATTCCCGGCTGATTCATAATGGTTGAGATGTGGACGAGTGTGCTGCTACACCATCTTAATCTGTGTACATATACTTAGCTTATCACTTCTTGGTACGTACTTAACAGTTTAATTATAAATTGCAAATGTATCTCACCGCTACCGTGACAGAAACCACCAGTACGATCCGCACCTCAATAAGGATAGCGCCCACGCACCAAACAAGAAATCGGTTAGAAAGCACCTCAACGAAGAGAGTATACACATTAGTCCCACAACGAAGAAACGGTAGGAACCCAAGTCCCAACCACCAATATATATCGGTCAACTCAGCATTAAATGGTACGCTTTCAATACTCAATCCCGTCGTTATTCTATAAAACTTACATATCGTTTCTAACTTAGGCATCGGAGGGTTGAAGGCAGGTCATCCCCGTCTCTCCTTAACCGCTGTTGATCTTAGCAGCGAGAACGAGTTGGATTCGGATAAACTGTGGAGCAGTATTGAAAGTAAAGCGACAGCGATATCACTCCAAGGAACACTAGTCACATATCTATAAATATCTCCAAGACACGATCTTCTTGTTCAATATCCGATATCCATATCGATGTCGAGTATTAACAATTTGAACATTCAAAAACTAAGATGTTTTTTTCACAAACGAGAAATTGAACGTCAGATCTCTTGCTATCCCAAGCTCCTGTATGTCTATGTCGAAAGTGGAAACATTGCATAAGAAAATGTTGGGGAATAATTGAAGTATCATGTTAATTAAATTCATTGAATCTTTGTATGTACGACTACAAGCCATTTCTCGTCACGTGCTGGCTAGCTATGGCCTACGGGGGGATCAACTAGAGAAGATGTTGGCAGGCATCGATTGCAAAGACGTGTACGGTGGTGCTTACTGTCTCTCTGTGTTTCTCGTTTTGGGTTGATCGTTCAAGATGAAAAACCATGATAACCAAGTGAGATAACGGATAATATGGGTCAAAATCTCGATTGGGATTTTATGAGTTGGTTTTGTCTGTGATAGTTGGACCCGCGAGGCCCCCAACAACCATATGCTTCTTCCCTTTCGTCTTCCTTCATTCATTTCTTCCTCCGATCCCTTTTCTTCAGCTTCTTTGTTTTGTTGCTTGATACTGTTCTCTTTGCCGTAATTGACTTCCTCAGCCATTTGTTTTGGTCAGCAATGCCAAGCCATGCAAACACCACTTTGACTGGCACCTACTTCTATTCAGAACACCCTAACGTACATCCTTCAATATTTCACTTTCTATTGGGGTTGCTAGGCTTTTCCTTGTGCCTCCCTGAGAGGATGTACCCACCAAAATATATGAACTTCCACTTTCGAGTTTATAAATGAGAACCAGTCTGTCCATTTCTGCAACGTAGTCTCTGTAGCATATTTTCCATCTTCATTTCCTAATCGACTATACAAATAAAAACGAGAGTTACAATAACCATTTTCTTGCTCAGTTGGGTGATATAGCCGACGAAGTGTTTCTCAAGTTAAGCCAACAGCAGATTTCTTGGTGATAGCACAGGAATCATAGTTTAGTTTTTGTTTTTTTGTCTCGATGAGGAAGTGAGGAACCAAGTAAACTACTCCATATGCAACAACATCAAAACAAGCAGCTGAAAAGCCTTGAAGGGTAACTACAAATCCATGCCGAGCTTGTAAATCAACAGATATGGCACAAGAAACTAAGCTACTAGTTCATGATATATTTTGAGTCATGTGGGTTAAATGGCTGACTCACCTAACTGCACAAAATGGTGGCGGCCGATTTTTAAAAAAAAAATTAAACCATGGTAACTGTAACGTGTACATTACATACAAAGCCCATCCCCTAACTCACTTATTCTTTTCACCGTTTCCTAACTGATGATCAAATGACATGTTCATTCACAATTTGATTTTCTAGATTTTACATTGCTTAACGATTCGACTCCTAATCTCTCCGAATCGGCTCCCCTATATCTACTGCTTCTACTACTATTAGCTAACTTTCTAAACTGTTTAGTGATGTCAGAATTCAAAAAAGAATCACTCATTTTGTCACCTGAATCTACAAATCCGCGGCTAACCCCAATAGGTCGACCATCCCAAAGACTAATGGTTTCGGTGGAACTTGAAGCATACCGGTGTAAATCAGAGAGCGGTGAGTGCTTCGAACTCGACGGTGAGGACGAGGAAGAAGTGTCAGAATCCGAAGATGTTCTCCAAGGGCTATTCCACTCACGTCCTGAATCGCCGAATATATAATCGGAAAAGTCATCGGTGCTGGAAGAATACCGAGTGCTATCAGTGCTAGAAGAACCTTCATCAGAGCGGCTGCTGACAAGGGAAGCATTGTCACTAGATGAGTCCTCTTCCGATATCCTTTGCAATGGCGGATAACTGGTAGAATTTTCAGGAGGATTTGAGCTGGAAAACAGGGCCACACTTGGATGTGTGGGCAAGGATTTTGATTTCAAATTGATACTCTTTCCAGTGATCCATGAAGGAATGGCTCTATGTTTGGGATCAGAATATATCATTCTGCTCCTTATTAATCTTGGCGCCCTCGCAGAGCACCTGAAAAGTAGATTAGTCAAAAACCAAAACCAATGAAGAGTAATGAAGCTTAAAACAACAACAACAGAACTGCAAAGATCTATCACCTAGAGTAAAGAAGTATGTACGCCCCCTTTTCCAAGACACTTCCAAGACCCACAGCAATTACCTGCCAATCATAAGCAGCAAATATAACTAAATTAAGTATGAAATAGGAAACTAAAAGTTTAAAGAACACTACATAGGAAACTATACAAACTCCTGGTTATGGGTTGAATGCTAGCTATAACTTTCAATGACTACCAACACTGCACCCCAAAAACCTTCAGGTCAAACATAAATGGGACACCCATGTGATTTTGGAGTGCAACAGAAATTCCAGTAAATGGATCAAAGCTGGAACTTCTTAAAATACACTATAACTTCCCTACGTATAGTGTGATAATTGAAAACAGTAAAGCACACAGGCGGCCCCAACAATGAGCAAGGAGTAAGAAAAAGATATATTTATCACACTAAGTTGCACCGGGAAAGAGTATACCGTGCTGTCATCTATCTTGAACCACTTGTTCTGCAAATTCTTCACATAACACACATAGTGACCAGAAAAGGCAGCATTCATGACATCCAAGTGAACAACCACCCCATAAAGCTTGTATATAGGTGATTTATCACTTGTGCCACTCATATAAGGAGCCAAGTCAAGAATTTCAGGAAACCGTATGGGCTTATTGATCTTCCCAAATTTGCCCGACTGTTCAAGAGGGAAAAAGAAAGGAAAAGAAAAATATCAAAATAAACAAGTACATAATTAACAGAAAACGTGTATTAACCCGAAAAAGTATCATCATTAAGAATCAATCACCTGAAATCGCTTCAACGCAATAGTAAGGACATTTGGAGCCTCCAGTATCATCAACTTCTTTTTGGCTTTCTCATAAGATTTGCATCTGTGATTCATATGATATTGTAAAACACTATATTGTTGCATCTTAAAGCCACTGATTTCGTAGTAATAGCAAACTCAATAAGGTCTCGATACATGTTCAAAATTTGGGGGTAAATCAACAAGCAACCATCCAGCGGCAGATAACCAAATTTGTAAGTGTAGGGGCAAAAAGTAACAGAAAAGTATAGGCTATACCTTTCACTCAGCAAAATGTACATGAGGCAAGCATCATGGCACATGAAGAACACAACTCTAGTATAACAAATCACTTTATGAACAAAATTGTTTTGTGTAAAAGAACAATACTAATTACATCTCATCTCAAGGATTCACTTTTGTTTCATTTTTCATCTTATGCACCACCATACACAACAACTTACACATTTAATCTCTATCAAGTCAAAAGATGAAAGCAAAATACCAAAATAGTCGTCAAAAGGAGAATTTCATTTTTTCAGTTATCTAATGTATTGCCAGAAGGACTAAACAGTTATGGCCTTATTAGCAAACATCATAAATAGTTTATTATTATGAGAAATAAAATGTTGCACATTTTGAATATAAATGCAAAAGAGTTTAAAGAAACGCATCTAACCTGCTACATTGGTATTTGTTTTCACCATCCAAGATCTCAGTTCCAGTAAATCGCCGAAGAGCCTCTTCCAGGGTTCCTATGTCTCCCTCAATTTCAACAGTAAGATCCATCATTCTTTCCTGCCGCTCAGACTTGCCTTGGCACCTTGTGCATTTTATCTGAGGCCATAATATCATACAAGTATTTTCTATTACTAGCAAGAAGGCAACAATTAAACTGCATCCAAGTTCGAAACAAAAGAACAGCATCTGTGATATTTAATTACTACAAATTACCTTCGATCGTAGGTAGCCTCCAAATGTAAGGCCTATTAGAGTTGTTTCCTCTTTTAAAGACCGTGATGCATTAACCCCGGCTTCCGTAAGGCAAACGGATTGCATCATGTCAATAGCATACCTGACAATATATAGTTCATGAATTAATAAAAGTGTGTTTTTGAGAAGATGGAAAAGTCTTGATGGGCTAATGCACAGGCTTGAATGTAAGCTACAGATACAGAGAAAGCTAGCAGACCTTAGAAATTCATGAGCATCTTCTTCCCTTCCATTACCAAGTTGACTTCCATTATCTCTTAACTGAGAAAGTATTCTAATAGGGGATAGTGGAGATTTCCCCTCTTTTGCCTTCAAAATTAGACTCTCAAACTCACACATGAAACACCAGTCCTTCTTGGCACCTGACAAGTAGTAAGACTCCTCAGTGTCATTCCATTAAACAAGATCTTATAGATATACTAACAAACGCCGATTAAATTCATCATGAAGAGCATGCAATAAACATACAAGATTCTGAATGGAGACCCTGAAGCAAATAAGCAGTCAGAGGCGGAGTGAATGCCAAGCATTGGAGCACTGCATTGGCATAGCAGCTGCACAATATGAATAACGATCATGTTACAGAAAATTAACATGTAACAAAGCGAAAAATTCACAACAGGAAAACCAACTCAACTTCAGATCTACATAAACAAGCTATATGCCCAACTGTTAAAATTTAGAAAACTTGGCTATATCAGTAGATGAAGTCGTATCCTACAGTATCGGAGCCATTCACAACTCCAGCATGAAAGACTAATGGATGGATTTCGACCAACTCCACTGACCATATTACATGCAAAGTCACACTGACTACATGCTTGGTTTCGTAAACCAAAGATACAGAGACAACTTCAAAAATATACATCTTTCCCTATTGCTGTTCATTTCTAAGCATAGTACTCTTCCACAAACATGTCCAACAGAGCTAGATATTATTTGCTGTTACCTGTTACCACAGTTTAGAAGGCCAGAAGGACGCAATTCCACCTTGTTCCAATTGTAAAGTTTGACAAATAATTCATATGGAAAGAGTTCCTGCACAAACCAAACAGATAATTAGCAACATTATATTGCTAGTTAGTTGCAATATTAAAAGAACACTCGTTATAATAGGATATCAAATGTAAAACCTTCTCAGTATGTTTTCCTGCAATTTCAATTCCAACTCCCAAAGGTGGCTTTGAAAGTTTAGAACCTCTAAACTGATCGAAGACTTTAAATACAGAGGTTTTTGAGCCAGCCCTATCATTTGAAGATTTTGTAACCTGAGATGAAACAGCATCACTAGCCTCAATACAATCACCATTTCCAGATATTACACCTGGAACTGACGAGCCTCTCACATCAGATGGAAAACGAGCATTAGAAACAACAGATATTTGGCATCCGGCCATAGACTTCAAACTTCTGCTGCAGTTAATAGCAATATGATTTGAGCTTTCTAAACTTGTAGGCGGCAATCCACTAGAATGCAGAACATCTGAACTTCTTGAAACTCTGTCATTACTAAGAGATTTATGGCCATTAGAAGAGGAGAATGGCTGAGACCTAGTTTCTGTGGAGTTGAAGGAATACGATTTACTGCCAGGTTCATTATCCTTATTAGTGAACCCTTCAAAGTTCAGGGGCGAGCTCTTCCCCTTTGCCGCTTCTCCACTAGTCTTCTCCAATAACTCATCTCTGTATACAGACTTATTGAGCCCTGTAGAACCAGGAAGAGCATCATTTGATTTACTGCCACTTGAATCAGAGACTACTGTTTGCAGAGGGGGAGCACGAGACGGTTTGAATGAAAGGTGTAAGTATGATCCAGAGATCTTGCTTTCACTTGACTCACTCGAATCGGACAAATGATCATCACTGTCAAACCCAAAAGAATCAAGAGTTCTTCCCCAGAAATCAGAAGACATTGTACGAGACTCGGCAACTGGAACCGCACTTGTATCATTATGGTCCACACCTGACGAAGACTTTGATCTCTGTTCCTCCTTTCCTTCATTGCAAGTAGCTTTAACCTGATTTGACTTACTTGGTTTTGTAAATCCATCAACAGAATCAACCAAGCTCGCAAACTTAGGAGATAATGGCTTAGATTGATTAATTTGGTCCACAGAGAATAAAGTGTGCAGCATATCAGGAACATCATTAACAGATTGGTGCCCATCTGTTCTGTCAGGTTCAAATGAACTAACACTCTCACTGACAGAAACATCATCCGAAGACCCATTACTGCTTGCACAAGTGGAAAATCCAGAGAAAGAAGTAGCTGATGATCCAGAAGGAGAATTCGTTTCTTTCCTATCGGCAAGAAGTTCATCCTCACTATCTTCATCCTTTATACAGTGAACCTCAGGAGGGCAGCCAGGACTAGGAACTGCAGGTTCCTCGGAGAAGCTTTCAGTAGACTGCCTACAATCATGCTTGTCAGCAATACTTTCAAAAAAATTCTTGCTCACCTTCTGCCCATCATCGCTTCTTTCATCAACATATGGATCAACGATTTGTGCAGGCTGGCAATTTTCCCTATGACCCTGTCGCCAGTGTACAATTTGACACTTCCCAGAACTGAAACATTTAACGCATGTGTCACTTCCTTCTTATAAGATATAATACTGTAGCCATTATAAAAAGCAGAGAGAGAGAGAGAGAGAGAGAGAGAGATTGTTCATGCATGATGAGTCTACAGTAGAAATCAGAGACATGATATTATTATTATTGTTAGTTTGAACAATGATTATAATCCTCTAATTTAGAGTTAAAAAGTTTATACCCTGCTAAGGTTCCAATGCGGCAATAGATTTTCATGCAATTCAGATATACAGATGGCAGACATGCTCAACTCAAGTTCAAATTTGATCGACCAATATGAGCATATTATCCTCAGATACGTTAATACTAGGATTACTAGCAAGATATATCCATAAATTTGATGAATCAGAACTATGACAGAATTAAAGCCCTAGAACAAGTGTAACTTGACCATGTTATCAATAAGTATGGGTGTAGAAACAAGTTTGAGTACTAAAACTTGAACAGTGCATACGAAACAGATGGCATAATTGTCGTGGTACTGGCAATATAATTTAATTAAGCAAAGTCTATCATCAGACAAGCTCTCTGAACACCTTGGAGAACCATAACAGTTAAAAGACATATATCTGTATATTACCATACACTTGCCTAGAAAATGAGATTTAACATGGAACTGTGCATAACAAATAGCTTGCGTCGACAATGAAGTCTCTTCACAATGTTTCTTATCGAATTAATTAGGGTTTGCTATGAGTAAATTTATCATTTTTTTTTCTAAAGCTTATATTTTCGCCAGAGCTGAACATGTGAAAAGAGTCTCAACAAAGTATCTCAACTGATAGGCTTCATTTCACTGTCCAGAATTCCCATCGTCCCAAAATATGACTGTAAGATGTTCCGGTGAAGAAGTTCAGCATATTTGTAAAATAAGCACAGAAGTTCATTAAACTCTAGACAGCTTTTTAAGATTTTACCCTTTTTCCAACAAACTACAAAATTAAATTCCCGGTAAATAGTAATCCATCGCCTCATTCCAGCCAAACAAATTACCTCACACATCAAAAAGCGACCCCCAAATCATAAACTGAATTACAAACCCCAAAACAGCAGAAACTTGACAAATTCAAAATCACAGAAAGAAATCGCATACCAGTACCGAACGGCTTTGCAGCGAGCACATCTGGTAGTGGTAGGACAGTAACACACAGCACAAACCGAATCCCTATTCTCAAAAGCAGCAGCTGTCGAAACGACGTCGTATCCAGCAGTGACCTCAAACTCCGCTCTAGCAGCTTCCTCAGAGGCCAAGGCCAGCAGCCTCTTGATCTCCTCAGTTCTGGCCGCCGCGAGTCGCCATTTGTGGCGAGCGACGAAGAATCCGATCACCGGAACCACGAAGCAGGCCAGCAGCACCACGCTCCGAAACCCTAGATCCACGCCTACATGCATTTAGCCTCCCCAACAATACACGCCACCTCCAAACAGAGCCCCAAACCCTAGGCTCCAATCGGACATAGATTCAGCACCGGCAGCGACGGTGGTGATCGAGGGAGCAAGCGGGAGAGAGAGAAACCTGCGAGGGCGATCGGCAAGCCGTTCGGAGCGAAAGGGACGGAGGCGATTGCGAAATCGATGGGAGTACGACGGCGGCGAAATTTCCGGCGAGAAATGACGAAATGTTGGTTTTGGGGGGAGCTCTCGTTTTTTGTGACGGTTCTTTTTTCTTTCGTTTTATTTGTTTTTGTTTTGTGTTTTATTTTGGTGGATTCGGACAATAATGAGGAAATCGTTACGGCTTGCGATACGAATCATACGAGGAGAGAGAAAGAGAAAGAGGACTATAAATGAGAATATCGGAAAATTAAGTAAGTAGTATTAAAGGGAATTAAATACTAGACTAGAATTTTACTATTTAGTAAGAGAAAATTTATGATCGGGAGGTAAGGAATTTTGTAGTCCGGAGGCAACGAGAAGCGTGAAATTCTTGCTCTCCGAAATATTCCGGGTTGGTGAATCCGGTTCGACCCGGGGTAACGGTTTTGTGTTCGGTCCGGCTCTCCGGTTCAAGAGATTATTAAGAATTTGGGATGGAGATTTGGCGTTATATGGTGAAGTCCACAATCCATTTGGAGAAATGGACGGTGGAGATGAGGTGTTCGGGTGGAGATGGATTGATGGACTGATGGGATACTTGCCATTTTGGAAATTTTCCATCTTTGTAGGAAGTCTTTGTCACAATGTAGGAAACTTGACTTCACAGGGTATTGGGAAAGAAAAAACATGTATGAAAATCTAGATGAGTAGATATGAAAATGTGACAAAAAATCTACATGTATGTATGAAATGACTTATAAAATTAGATCTAAGCAAAGAAAAAAGACTCGTAAAATTAGCCATTTGAGCTAAAAAAATACTTTTTTGTTTTTGAAATATGTGAAGATATTGTGTAAATATCTCGCGTAGGTTTAGACTTTAGATAGATATCTTACCATATTATGGACCTATTTGGTTATTTTGGACTGTTTCCTATATCTCTGGAAGTGTTTTTGATTTTTTTAAAAAAGTGCTTTTAAAATCAGGAAACACATATCGTGTACTTCTCAAATACTTCAAAATACTTTCAAAACTCATCCAAATCACTTTTTTATTTTTTTGAATTTTTTTCTATTTATAATTAATTTTTCTTTGAAATTCAAGAGCGTTTTTAGGCAATCTAAAAGCAATTTCAAACATGCCCTATATCATAGAGATGTTCTATTAATGTTGTGTTTTATTTCCCTTTCAAACATGGTATAGATATATTATTCGTAATGGTATACTGCAAACATGGATTCTTATATAAAGAGGGTCATACTCTATAAATACTAAGTTGATGCTCTCATTCTATCAACTTATCCCAACATTTTTTGTATTTTGATGAGAAATGTTGCTCAAAAACAATGCAACCATTCTATCATCAAATCACAGTAATTTTGTATGAGAAGGTTATAATCAACAAAATTAAACTTTGAAGAGATCTAGGAGTTGTCGTTACGGCAATATAGAATATTTGCTTCCTTTTTTTCAACAAAAAATGCATATATATTTCAACTTTTCTATCGATCACTTTTTAAAAAAAAATTAATTTGTATATGATACTTGTCATTCGTTATTGAGTGTGACGGATTATCTATCTAAATGCGGCTACCCTCAAATCAAATTTAGCTCTCTCAAAGTTGTAGAGGCTATTTCTTGTGACACAAATGTACCCTACTATTTACTTAATTTAGCTTTTGATGGCAATGAGAAGCCATTTCTATTCGTTATAAAATAACAACTCCACTAATTTTATTAGAAAATAATGCCAAGATGAGGTATCAGTTTGTTTTTCTAAAATTTAGGTCGATTCATATAAATAGCTAATGTGCTAGACTTGTAGTAGCAAAGATGACTAGGAAAACATAAAATAATGAAGGGCGTGCGTGATGAGGTCAAAGATGTAAGCACAATTTTCTTGGGGTATTAACTAGAGATCTACGTACTTCTCCATTTGGACTCAGACCCCTCAACAAACGGTAAAATATTAGTAAAGATATGAAATCATAACAAATTGAATGCTTGGCCAAAAAAAAACAGATTGAATGGAGGATTGACTAAACGACCGCAATGTCCCACTTATTTTGTATTAGTGGTGTCGTTTCTTGGGGTGCAAAGGTAGCCGAAAAGACCTTAAGAATGTGACATGGAAAAGAAGATGTACATACATGCATGTATCTAGTCCTCGATCATATTACACGTAAAAACAATATTGGTGTCCCAAAACAAAAGAAATTATATGATGTGAAGTGAAGAGAGTCTTATTCCACTAAGCTATGGTACGGTGTTGATTATTGCACACTTGGGGCTAGTTTGAGAGTGTTGAACTTTTAAAGAAAATCAGCTTTTAAAAAAAAACAGATGTCTAAATGTTTGATAAACCAAAGAAAATCAGTTTTTATTGAAAAAGTCTAAATGTTTGATAAACCAAAGAAAATCAGTTTTTATTGAAAAATTACAAGTTAGTGTCAACAACTTTTCAAAACAATTTAAAGGTTACTTCTAAAAATTGTTTTAATCGATAATATTTTTTTTAAAGCAACTTTTTAAAAAAACTACAACATTCGTAAACTAGGTCTTAAAGTCCTCTATCAAATATAATATGGATTGCCATCTAGCAAAAATTTGTTTAAAGGCTAAATTTTTAACATCTTTTTCAAGAACGTACATCCTTAGCTGTCTTGCAATCAATTCTGAATAAGAATTCCTGGTTTAATAAATCATCTTGGAATTTCGTAATACAATAGCCAGAATTTCCTTTTTTATAGTGTAGTAATTTTTCTAGGCATCATTCCACTTTCCAGAAGTATATCTGGATAATATTTCCTTTTTTGAATTAGGAAATTTCTGTTTTAAAATACCACCATAACTAATGTCAGACGCATTTGTCTCAACAATTTTAAAACTGCTAATTGAAACAAGAGCCAGACAAGGTAGGTGTTTTACTTTGGATTTAATAAGTCTTACTGCTTTAGTATGGGTTTCATTCCAAGGAGGATGATTTTTCCTCAATCGCTCATATAAAGGAAGACTATCAATAGATAGGTTCTGATAATAGTCAGCTACATAATTCAAACTGCCTAAAAATCATTGAAGTTGGGTCTTGTCCCTCTGTTCATCAGGGATAAATTATATTCAATCTGATTTAAGAATCTTGATTACTACAACAAATCAATTCCCGCCAAAATCAGATTAAAACCTTGGCTGATACTATTAAAAGAGAGATCTATAGTAATTTGCCCAATGCTTTCTGGGAAAGAAAGAAACACATTATCATTATTCCTTATGAACCTGACTTTAAGGAACAAAACATTCCTACTAAAGCCAGGCCAACTCAAATGAATGCTGAGCTTATTGAATATTGTAAAACAGAAATCAATTATCTGTTACAGAAAAACTTAATCAGAAAATCTTATTCTCCTTGGAGTTGTACAGCCTTTTATGTTAATAAAAATGCTGAGATAGAAAGATGAACTCCTAGATTACACTACTACATAATTTCTCATTGCCGATGACTTATAGAAACAAATGCCGACGATTTTTTAAGTCGTCGGCAATAATAGAGTATTGCCGACGATTTGTTGCCAAAATTTTCGGTAATAGTATTATTGCCGACGATTTTTGCAACAAATCGTCGGCAATAGTACTATTACCGACAGTTTATAGCCTACAAGGTATTGCCGATGATTTTTACGAAGTCGTCGACAATACCTTGTAGGCTATAAAGCGTCGGCAATACTCTATTATTGCCGACGACTTCAAAAATCGTAGGCCTTTGTTTCTCTAAGTCGTCGGCAATGAGAAATTATATGGTAGTGTTAGTAATCAACTATAAACCTTTAAATAAGGTTCTTAAATGGATTAGGTATCATTTACCTAACAAAAAAGATTTATTATCAAGGCTCCAAGAAGCTTTAATTTTTTCAAAATTTGATTTAAAATATGGGTATTGGCAAATCCAAATTGCAGAAAATGACAGATACAAAAATGCTTTCACTGTTCCTTTCAGACGTTATGAATGGAACGTCATGCCGTTTGGTCTCAAGAATATTCCTTCAGAATTTTAGAATATTATGAACGACATCTTTACTCCTTATTCATCTTTCTCTATTGTTTACATATATGATATTCTCATCTTTTCACAATCAGTTGATCAACAGTTCAAGCATTTACATATTTTTTTCAAACCTTATTAAGAAAGCAGGTCTGGTAGTATCTGCCAAAAAGATGTCTATTTTTCAAACAAAAATACGTTTCCTTGGTCAAGAAATAGAGCAAGGAAAAATTATACCAATTGAACGAGCTATTCAATTTGCTGAGAAATTCCCTGATGAACTCAGGGATAAGACTCAACTTCAATGATTTTTAGGAAGTTTGAATTATATAGCTGATTATTATCAGAACCCATCTATTGATAGTCTTCCTTTATATGAGCGATTGAGGAAAAATCCTCCTCCTTGGAATGAAACCCATACTAGAGCAGTAAGACTTATTAAATCCAAAATAAAACACCTACTTTGTCTGGCTCTTGTTTTAATTAGCAGATTACTTCTAAAAATTGTTTTAATCGATAATATATTTTTTTAAAGCAACTTTTTATAAAAACTACAACATTCGCAAACTAGCTCTTAAAGCCCTCTATCTGGGTAAACTTTAATCTTATCGTCTCCATATTAGAATTCAACATATATGAATCATACATACACATATGACCTCAAGCCGTAGGTTCCTATTGACAAAAGGAGCAAGACCAAAACAAAAAAGAAAATTTAATCATATCTTCATAAAATTCTATAGAGCCTAGCTAAAGTCATCAACAGAAACCCCAAGAACTCTGATGTTTTTTTGTAATATCTATTTACATGTCTTTTAGAGTTTTTAGTCATATCTAATTGAAATGCATATAAAAATATAAACCATGGTCGGAGAAGCATCATATACATATATATGTGTGTGTGAACAAATTCTTGTACAGTATAATGGAAGAGTAGGTTTCCAAAGCATAATGAAAAGGTAATTATGCCCGAAATATGCATGGTCCTAATTTGTTAGCCAACCAGCGATTAGCGGACCATCCTCATCTTCATTGCTTTTTACCAAAAAGGGCAAGATGTTGCTAATCTCAGACCCGACACGAAATATTTGTTTATGAATAATACGAGACCCCTCTGGAACTCGGAAGGAATTCGAAAAAATTTCTAAGAAGGCTTGAGCTTTCCCAATACAGGTAGGAATCTACTGCTGCACACGGTTTTCCATTCGAGCTCTTCGTGGCAAGTTCTGCTTGTCGACATGCTTAAAGCAGAAAGAAAGAAGAATACTTCGCGAAATTAACGAAAGTGAAAAGGGTTTCTTGTAGGATAGATTTTCGCAGCACTTTCTTGCGTTCAAAGTCATCTTGAAACAAAATGACAGAGAATGTGTGTGGAGTACGTGTGTGGTGGCCTGTAGTTTTCAGATTAGCTATTTCGTGGCTCGAGCGAAGAGGACACGAACTTTGTTTTCTAGTGGGCGCGCGCTGTTGAATGCAATCATTCATGCTTTGATTTGTTAGTTTTTGATTTTAGGAGTAAGAACTAAGAACCAAGAAGGCCCAAAGCCCAAACTCCCCCAAGGATGGAAATTGGAAATATCAGAGGTTTCGAAGAAGCATCTGTGCAATGCTAGGACTTGGTTAAGATCCAATATAATGTCAGCCATAAACTGATAAAAGGCATAAATTATATTTGTGAGCCCATATGATAAAAGGTCATATGGGAAGGAGTGATTTAGGCCTTAGTAGGGTTGGGCACCTTGGCCCAAAATTTCTGGCTCGTCCCCGTCCCGCCCCGGCCTATAACAGGACGAATTGGGTTTAAGTTTATATATGAAGCCTGTCCCATCCCAACCCATTTCAATGAAGCAGGACGGGCTACAAGCCTTTGGTTTAATTTCTTTCAAATGTCGGCCCGGCCCGTGAAGAAAATAATTTCTAATTAACCTGAACTTGTGGCCTGCCTCACTTTTTTCAGCCTCTCTCTATGTCAAAGTCGAAATAACCCCAGTCTTTCTCTTTCAATTCGCCGCCTCCATTCTTCCCCGCTTGTTTTCTTTGTGATTTCTAGTTCTCATTTTCAATCTATTTTGCCCAAAATTTATCTATCAAGGGTCAATCAAAACATATAAGCCTCAATCTATCGACCTAAGCATCAGCTCTAAGCATCAGCTCAGTTCGACGTCGACCATAATCTTGGTGACGACGGTGTTACTCGACGAGTCGTATGGAGCTTCTACCCAGATTTGTGAGCTTAAATTGGATCGACCTTAACTTTTGTCCAGTGCATGTAGCACTTCTTGCTCTTGTCAGCTCCCGTACCAAATGCTAAAGAGAGGGGAATGCATATATAATTTGATTTTGCATGATTGATAATTTCCTTGAATCAAAACCTTGTCTAATAGTGTGGTCATTGAACTTGATTCTTTGTTTGCATATTATTATAGAAGAAAGTATAATAAGTTTTGTTTGGAGGCATGATATCAATCCGTTTCAGATTTGACTTGAGGAACTCCTTTCCAATTCTTAGATTTGTTAATGCAAATCGAAGAAGAAGAAGAAAAAACCCTCAAGATGCTGTGCTAGGCCCGTCCCATCCTGAAATCAAGGGGGACATGCTTGTACGGGTTTGAGTTTCAAAACTAGTTATCTCATTTCGTCTCGGCCCGTGAAAATAAAACGAACCAAGCTTTTGTCAAAACCGTCACGTCTTATCCCATGCCCAAGCCTAGGCCTTAGTGTACTCTTAGGGCATGTTTTTTTCTTTTTTTTCTTTCTGAAGTGAAATGATAGAATACATTGATACTCTCGAGCAGTACAATCAGCAAACAATCACCTCAATAAGAGTGAAGGGTGGTATGAAAAGTAGTAGCAACTTGGCATTACGTAATGCCCATTTTGCTAACTTATGGGCCACTACATTGGCATCTCTACCTAAGTATACAAATCTCAAATTTGAATATCGCTTGGATCTATCAAGCAAATCTTGACAAAAGTCTCTAAACATGGTAGGAGTGAACAGAGGATCAGCCACCCCCTGCCTCACAGTCAAAGAATCTGAGCTAAATCGCGTTGGGTTAAAGCTAAACACCATAGCAGCCCATAGAGCTTCCCATGCCGAAGCTACCTGGACTGCCCGTGGAGGGAAAAAAAACCCTCCGCTCTACATGCTAGACCCGTAACAAAGCATCACGACCAATCTCTCATCACAATGCCAACGCCACCTCGGTGTCAAACGACATCATAAGCACCATCCATACAAACACAATACTGACCTAGTGGGGGTCTACTCCATATCTGAGGCACCCTAGTCGGGCAGTCCGGAGTCCTGTTCAGTATCACAAAATGATCTTGCCAAGCTTCTTCCATCAACCGTAGAGTGTGTCCCTCAAAAGACTTCATATTCCACAACTTATCATTCATGCATTTCTATATAAACCATATAAATACAACTAATCTGACAAACATATCTGAAGGCAAGCCCTATAAGCAAATTTTTAACCACTCCAAATGAGAGGTAGCCTGCCCACCAATCCCTGGGGCAACAGAGACAATAACTGGTTGCACTGTCGGATAGTCCCTAAATAAGTGTATCTCGATCTCTGGAGTCTGCTTACACAATAATCACACTCCATCCATATTGACCATATGTTGTTGTAATCTAGGTCATGTAGGAAGTGCATGTTTGTTACATTTTCTTAGATTTTTTGTCTAAGAGATAATAAATTTCTTATATTAGGGTGTGTTATACAAGGAGCAAGTTTTTGGTTTCCTTGTATACAAAGTAGGCTTGGGACTTTGGAACCGGGAACTGCAAAACCAATTGGATTCAAATTGAAATCAGGCATTTCGGTTCAATTTAAAAAATTTAGAGTATATATTTCATCAGAAATTGGACCGCAATCAAACAGTTCGATTCAGTTCCAGTTCTTCGTTTTCATTTTACAAGGAACCGTATATAGTCCATATTTTAACTAAATAGTTTAATTATATGTCATTATATCATTATATATGAAAGATTTTTTTATTTTGTTTGTCACTCAAATAACGAATTTGATGATCATAGGTCATATATTGGGTAAGTCATTTGCTATTTTGTTTGTCACTCAGATGACTTATTTGGTGATCATTATATCATGGGTCAATCCTTTTTTATGAAGTTGTATGATATTTTTGTTTGTTTATGTCACTTACACCAGAACTAAGAAACATGTTTGTATGTTAATGTTAATCAGTAAATGTATTATGATGAATATAGACTTATATAGAATAGAAACAATAATCACATATTTTAGTTCGGTTCCAAATTGAGGAATTGTGGAACCGAATCAGTTCTTGAACCGGTTCGGTTCCAAATGGTTTTACCTTTCAAATACAAGGAACCGAACCGTATATACATCGAATAGTTCGATTCCGATTTCTAAAAATTATGATCGGAACCGAACCGTTCTCAGGCCTAATAAAAATATCAAAATGGTGTTTTAATCTTTTTAAGGTTTACATAAACTCATTTAAAATAATCTCTTATGACACCAAACATGGAATTTGATTATTTTTTATAATAAGCTAAGAATTCTAATATAAAAAGGTTTAACAAACATGTTTTTAATGTGAGATTTCAAAGTTAAAATTTCTTACGGTGTGTTTGGATGGAGAAAATATTGAGGGGATTTAAACGAATTCCAGTAATTCACAATTCTTTCTTTTAAATTTCTTTGTTTGGATAAGCTTATTGAGAATTTTCCAAATTCAGTTTTTTAAAATTTGGAGAAATCGGAGCTCTCAATTCCCTTATCCAATTCCTTCAAAATTAGGTGTTATTTTACAATTTTATCGAATTACATATAAAACTTTGAATTCTTTTGTTATTTTAAATCTCCTTATGAGTAAATTTGAATGGTAGAATTTATAAATAATGACATTGAAAATCATTGAATTATAATATCCATCATTTGTGAACTTCAACGAGAATTGAAAATACTTTAACCAAACACACCGTAAATTCCTTCACTTTTCCTGCCCTGTAGTTTCAAAACCCCTAAATCGAATCGAAACCCTAGATCACCACTGCAAATTTTTTTCTTCTGCTACACTTGAAATTTGATTTTTGAAGAGATGGATCTCATCGGAAACGACAACAATGAAAGAGTAATTATCAACAACAATGGAGGAGGTGTTGCACAACCTATCAACAATCATCAACACCACTACAACACCATTCAAGATCATTTTTCTTTTCCTACCAAAGATCCCTTAGCCTAGTCCAACTATTCCAGTTGGGCTCCTCTTATGAAGATACTTATAGGAGGACGCAATAAGCTTGAACTTCTTACTGAAGCTGCACCTGAAGTTTCCTCGGCCGGATACCGAGCATGTGCCACTGACAATGAAAAAGTGAAGTGTTGGCTTGATGAAAATATGTTTCTGGGATTAAGGAATTGGTACCTTAGACTGCCAACTACCAAAGTAATTTGGGATTCCCTGTACAAGACATACTATGATGAACAAGATGAAACCCGGATCTTTGAACTTCATCGCCTACGTTTTTGGATGAAACATAATGGAAGACCTCTTTATGTCTACTACAATGAACTTGTAGGATGATTGGATGAGATGGATCAATGCCTGTCATATCAAAGAACTATTGCTGATGGTGTTGTGTACGAGGCTTCTAATATTGGCAGGTTGAGGATTCAAATTTTCTTAAGTGGACTTGATTCTGAATATGCTCAAATAAGTGAAGAAATCCTGAGGAAAGATCCAAAATTGGATTTGGAGCAGACCTATGCACATGTCAGAAGATTCTGCAACAACCGAATAATGTATTCTGTAACTTCTTCGGGGCCCTATGTCATGACCAATTCGGCCCCATCACCACAGCCACTTGTGGTTGCCAGTACCGCTAATGCTCACATTGCTCTGCGTCATCGCGAATGCTCAGCATCGCCAAGGTCCTCCTCCTGGCTTCGGCGGTTCTCGATCTGGTGGGAAGCCTCAAGTTAAATTCTCCAATCTAAATTCTAATCATTACAAGAAGGTTGGTTATAAAAAGGAACAATGTTATGAGATTGTTGGATATCCTGAATGGTAGGATTTCTCGAAGAAGCCATGCAAGAACATTCCTAAAGCCGTTGTAACCACCACATAAACATCATAGAAGCCATCTGCACTCGTTGTTGAATCAGGTATAGGGGTAAGGCATCTTCTCTCAATTATCTGCGAATAAATCTTAGACAATAGATACTGGTGCAAATGATCATATGGCAAATAATCTTAGTGTTAGTACGTCATACGCTAACCCATAAAACATGTCATACTTAGCACCAAAAATCAATTACCAAAGGAACCTGAAATGGTACAAAGGGGAAATCACACCTGGGAAGTGCACTACACACGCTCGGCATCACAGCGCGTTACGCGCGTAAGACAACTTAGGTGGGTGTGACCCGCCAAAGGTCCAAGTTACCCTCCTTTACACTAAAATTGGAATGCTTACATCAGTCTCACATTAAGGATTAGATTGAGTTGTCACTCTCAACTACCTTAAAAGGAAGATATTTATGACAAAGCAAAGGTATCAATTCTAATCATTCCCTGTTCATTAGCGCTTACTGTCATTACATCATCTAACTTAAGTATCAGAGAGTTGAAGGTGGGCCAATCCTGTCTCAACTTCCTAACACTTATCTATTATTTTGAAGTTAAGCGAAGTGCGAGAGGTCATCAACCCGAACGCTCTGGAGCAAACCTTTTACAATATGTATTGCTCTTCTAGCGGAATCCCTTAACGATTTCGGTAGAAATAGTTAGCGTCACTTAGTGGTCTCATTTTTTTCATCCACTAAAAAGCTTTTCCTTCCCATACATTCTCCGCATTGTTATGTCTCTCCCTGAGAATAACGATTTCGAGACTTCTACTGGGGCTCGCCCGTGCTTCGTCAACGAGAAATTAGCGCCCAATCTCCCGCCCTCAGGGACTAGCACCGAGAATGCTGGCATGGACAACACTACTCTCGGTGAGGACAGTGCCCGCCTACTCTAAGAGATGGCTTAACTTCTGGCAGAGCAAGACGCTGGGCACCACACAAGTGAGCGCTTACACGAGGCCCTCGCCACTCTCCAGGCTCAACAATTGGAGTTTGGAAGACGAGAAGAGCGTTGCAACATCGTTCATATGAACACCCAGCTCGTCAGATCCTCAACAGTAGGTGCCCAACGCCACTGCCCAGATTTTGGCCCACTTGGTCGATATCGAGGGCGAGCTCCGTCATGTACGTCACCCCACTAATGCTAGTCTTCTATACACACCACACACAACCCCTATTCTCCTCAGTCATCATGCGCGTTGGGCGCGATAGGCATGCCAAAACGCTAAAAGATGAGTGTTATGAAGGATGCAGAGATCCGGGTACACACATTGACAAATTCCTCTTCACCACAGCCGGGCACCACCACGACAATGCTACCTTGGGATAGAGTCATGGCCTTATGGAGAAGTGACATTGCCAGTTGTGACGGCAGAAAAGAGGGTTAATGTCACATTCGTCATGATCAACAAGCACTTGTCCTACAATGTCATGTTTGGTAGAGGATGACTACACATGATGGACACCAAAACATCAACAAGATATCAGGTGCTTAAGTTTGTCTCTACAGACCGTAAGAAGATCATATCTGTTCAAGAAGACTAGCCGCAAGAAAAGAGGTTGTATGCAATGGAAATAAAGAAGAAGTTCATCAAGCAGAAGGACAAAGGTGAAAGCTTGTCAAGATTGTAGCACTTATAGAAGGGCTTGGGGGCACAAGCCATGGCAAACGAGGAAGAGCAGCAGATGCCCCTCACCATGGAAGCCATAAGGGAAATGTTCCTCAATCAGGAAAAGAGAAAACTGGTTTGGATCAGCGAGCTCTTGTCCGTCGAGGAAACACAAGCTTTGATGAATTTCTTGACGAAAAAGCAAGACGTGTTCGCTTGGACTCATAAGGACATACCGAGCATTGATCTAAAGATCACCTGCCACAATCTAAATACCAACCCAAAATTTACACTATACCAATAAAAGACAAGGAGACACGCCCCCGAGCGTAACCAAATAATCAGTGACGAGATCGATCGTTTGCTCGAAGTGGGCTTTATAAGAGAGGTCTGGTGTCTAACCTGGATATCCAATGTGATCATCGTACAAAAGAAGAATGGGAAATGGCGCATGTGCGTGGATTTTACCAACCTCAACAAAACTTGTCCCAAGGATTGCTACCCATTGCTGAAGATAGATCAAATGGTCGATGTCACCGTCGGTTACGAAAAACTGTCATTCCTTGATGCATATTCGGGGTACAACCAAATACCGCTGCCTCAAGAAGATTAACTCAAAACCACTTTTGTGTAGGAGAGAGGGTTGTTGTGACGACCCGAATCAGAATAAGTATTGTAATTGGCTTAATTCACGAGTTAGCGAGTAATTACAGTTTTCCGTAAATGAATCGAACTGGCGGTTTTGATCACGACTTAATTATCGGGCGAGAATTTGAGTTGAATCTCTTCACGAGAATTGTAGTACGCGTGATTTCGAGTTTGTGGCAGTTCCAGATAATTATTAACGACCGAGGAATATGTTATGAATATTTGAAATTGCGAAATTCCGTCGTGTTTATCCGTTTGGATTTGAGTTATCCGAAACGTGGATGTGATCCATTTTGGAACGTCGATCGTATCGATCCGCAAGTATAAATATCAAAAATAGTCGAAAACACTGTTCGGGAAGTCTGACCGGCATTGACCGAAGTCTGACCGTTGACCACCGTTGACCGTGGGCGATTTTGACCCGGTTTGAAACCCACCGTCGGGTTTGACGATTCCGGCCGTTTCCGGCCACGATTTTGGAAGGTATGGATTCCTCTCGTGATTTGCAACTGTTTAGGACTTGGAATTGTTTGAATTGGTTCCGAATTGATGAAGAACGGACGGTTTGAAATTGGGGGATTCTCGCCGGAATCGGGGTTAATGGTGAGGTGTTTTCCGACGACTTTACGAAGGGGATTTTTGGTGGAATAGGTTGGGTTCGAGCTGGGGAGGAAGTCCCTTGAAGTTGGGAGGCTGAGGTGGCCTCACGGAGAAGATTTTTGCGGTTTGAAACTTAAAAATTATCGAGCAGTTTTCCGGCCACGGTGGTGGCTGGATGGTGGTGACTCCTTGAGAAAAAAGACTTGGCTTAAGGAGGAGATTATTTTGGGGTCTTGGCCGCCGGGAAATTTCTCCGGTTGACGGCGCGGCGGCGGCGGCGGGGGTGGTCAACGGCTGAGCTTCGGCGACCCTTTGACTTTTTGGAATTTGATGAATTATATGTCGTTTTGCTCGTAATTGCGCCCCGATCATCGCTTTGAGGTTTTCGAGTTGATTTGGATGCCGGATTTTTAGTCGAGGGTTTATGCGGAGATTTCGGGAGTTTACGTCGATTATTTTGTATCGAGTTATATGTTTACGGAAATGGTTGGTTTCCGAGGTGTGGTACAGAGTAATGAATTGTGATTTTGATCAGTTATATTTTGTGATTATTCAGGGGATCGAGATCGTACGTTGGGCGAGGGATCTTCCGCCGAATCTCGTGATTAGCGCGTTTGCGCGCTGTGCTATCTATGAGTGGACCTTTTTATTTACAATGTCGGAGCGAGTTCTTGATTTTAGTGTTTTTTTACAGTACGATATTGAGATTATTTAATGCTTTTGGAGGTATTGTTTTATATTTTATATGGTGATGACATTTATTTAGCATTGATGCATTGGCTACTCGACTAATCACCGGTAGTCCAGACCCAGGGTTGAGAGATTCCCCTGATGTGCCCACTAGGCTTGAGAGATTCGCCTAGTCTATCATCGTCGGGCTTGAGAGATTCGCCTGACCGTCGGGCTTAAGAGATTCGCCTGACACCTCCATTCATTTTATGAACTCGCTTTATTTTATGATATATATAAATGGTGAAAGGCATATGATTATTTTCATCCACTCACTCTAACGATTTTATTTGCCTTTCCCCTGGGATTTTCGGTTTCCGTGCCCAGTTTGCAGTTCGGATTCTAGTGTCTCACGTCGTAGTCGGAGGCTTAGTGTTCGAGCTACCTTTCTTTTGCAGTAGGTTTCTTATTTTGCCTACTGTTGTATATTTTTGTATATATACACTAGAGGTCGCTCTGATTACTCTGTCGCTATACTTTTATATATTTTCCTCGGATTTCTGTAAAATACAGTTTTGATTATTACTTTACGTTATTGTTATGATATTGAGAAATCCGGATGGGATTGGTGCCCATGGTTTGGCTTTTGTGGCATAGGATGAAGTGTGTTTTCGGGTGCAGGTTAATGGAAATTCCATGTTATAGTGAAACTCTGCCGAAATTTCTATGGTTTTTGCAAGTTCGTGTTTCAGAAGGGGTTTGATTCCGGTTTAGGAAACTAAATCGGGATTGGGTCATTTTAGCTTGGTATTAGAGCATTAGGTTTCAGGTTCTGTAGACTCTTGTAGTTGTGACACTTAGGGTATTTGAGTATGTACAGCATGTCTGGAGCGATGACCCGACTGGCCAGCGGTTACTCATCAATGCTTCGGGTGTTGTATATGTTCAAATGTCTGAAGTCTCCAACATTGACGGGAAACTTGAACGAAGTGCAATGGCAATATAATCAATTCCAAATGATTGGAGAGGAGAGATAATCAATTTTCTGAAGTTCGATATTCAACCCAAGGATCCCATCAAAGCAAGAAAGCCAAGGAGGAGGGCTACACGGTATGTATTGCTCGATGAAATTCTTTATCAAAAATCTTTCGGAGGGCCACAATTGCGATGTGCGGGGCCAAGATAAGCCGAGGACATCATGAGGGAAATCCATAAAGGATTGTGTGGAAGTCATGTTGGTGGGAGGATCTTGACAAAGGGAATGATCAGGCAAGGATACTTTTGGCCATACATGGTAAGACAATCGGAGCAATATGTCAGGAAATGTCCTCGATGTTGAGAAGGATGCACCTATAAGTCATGCCCCTGCACAAGAGCTCGTTGCGCAATCAGGTCCATGACTTTTTTCTCGTTGGAGAATGGACATTGTGGGACCATTACCGATAGCTCCCGGAGGACTCAAATTGGTACTTGTTGCAACGGATTACTTCAAAAAATGGGGTAGAAGCAGAGCCATTTGTCACCATTTCCTAAAAATGTGTGGTCAGCTTCGTTTGGAAGCAAATAGTATGCAGATTCGGGATACCTCGTGAGATTGTGTGCGACAATGGAACTCTGTTCAACAATGCGGCATTCTACAACTTCTATGACAAATATAGATTTAAGTCGAGGTTCTCGTCAAGAAGTTGTCCTCTAGGAAACGGTCAAGCAGAAGTCACCAATCAAATTATTTTCGATGGGGTGAAAAAGAAGTTAGAGGGAAAACGAGGTGCTTGGGCTAAGGAGTTGCCAAGAGTGTTGTGGGCATATAGAACAACTCAAAGGAAAACAACGAGGGAAACTCCTTACTCGTAGGTATACGAGGCCAAAGCAGTAATTCCTGTCGAGAATATATTCCCAACAACAAGGACGATGACATACATTGTCGGTGGCAACGAAGAACGCATGGTTGTCGAGTTGGACTTGGTAGAAGAACGATGAGAAGAAGCTGTTGCTCGAGTGGCTGAGTACCAGAGACAGGTTGAGAGGTACTTCAATAAAAATGTTCAACCACGAAGTTTTCAGCTCAGCGAGCTAGTATTGAAGAGAACGGTAGAGGACATACGAGCTCACGGAACGCAAAAGTTTAAAGTCTCATGGGAAGGACCATTTTGTATAATGGAAGTATACAATTGTGGGGGAGAAATATTTCTATACGTTGATGAGCTGGATGAGGTTCTCGTAGAACGAGGAGGCCTTATATCGTTTGGATGAAAGGTGATCAAGAAGATTTGAAAATAGGTAAAAGCTCGATGAGGAAGGAAATTGCGCGCTAAAAGGTCGATGAGAAAAGGTTGTGCACAAAGAGGTATGCGATGAGGTAAAGGTCATTGAGATATTCGCAACGTGGGACTCAGTCTCGTTGAGAATATCTCAAGAACATTTCGCTCGACGAGCTGCAGAACGTGAGCCTTCGGGTAGGGAGTTAGTTTCGGATGGGAAGGTCTAAAACCTGAGGCCCACGAGTTGGTTGCTGATTTGGAGGGAATGTTTGCACTATAAATACTACCCTTCCTGGAAGATTGTGGATGCATTTGACTTGAGACATTTACACTCTCAATTAGAACACTTTGAGTGACTTAAACGTCAGAGTGTGTTTGCAGGTACACCCCCCACCTCATTTTGGCACAAGGAAGTTGAACTCAGACTTGTCAAAGGCGTGGAATCATTCGGTGTTCATTGAGAAATTCTTATTAAGGTAACTTGTCCTCGATGACATTTTTACGCTCCAACAAGTGGTGCCGTCTGTAGGAAATGATGGCACCGAACATCCATGAAAACATTGACAACGAGGCTTTGCCACACAACAATGATGACAACCAGTATGAGAAATATGAGGGTGGTGAAATTTCTGGTGGAGAAACATCTGGACGAGAAAAAAAATAGCCCGTTGAGCTAGATGTTTCAAGAAATCCCGGAGATGGAAAGAGGCCTACAAAATTCACGAAAGCTGGAATCTTTGAACGAGATTATGGCACTGAGGAGTGTCAGGAGAGAAAAAATTTCACCGCTTGAAATTGACTTGATCAAAGCTTCAAATAGTGGTGACACAAGGTATGATTTTCCCGACTGAGGTTGCAAGGAAAAGGAAAGATGGAATGGAGAGAAGGCCAAGGTACTGTAGAGTAGAACCTGGGAGGCAAGATAAATGTAGAAAGATTGAAGAAGAACTCAAGGGTATGAAGTCGAAGATCGAATCATTTGCTTAAGAGATTAGTTCATTGGGAACATCATGCTGTATGAGGTGAGATTACAAATTTGTGGTATCAAATTGCTTTGTTATGTCTCAAAGGGTGATATGCATATTGATCGACTTAGTGATGAAAGGCTTTTGCATGTCATAGTAAATTGCTTGAAGAAAAGGCAAGTGAAATAAATAAGTTGTTTGTTGAGACCAAAACTATTTCAATGATATAGCATTGTGTTGATGATGAAAATGCTCGATGAGAGATGCTCAACGAGTGTATGACTTAAAAGCCTCGGGCAATGTGGGGATTTATAGGCATAAAAGCTTTAAAGCTAAAATGCAAAAGCGATCGAAAAGATGAAGAAGCATATCGATGAAAACGCTCCATGAGAGATGCTCAATGAGTGTATGATCCAAAAGCCTCAAGCAATATGGGGATTACAAGACATAAAAGCTTTAGAGCGAAAATGCAAAAGAGATCGAAAAGCTGAAGAAGCATATTGTTGAAAATGCTCGATGAGAGATGCTCAACAAGTGTATGACCCAAAAGCCTTGGGCAATGTGGGGATTACAAGGCATAAAATCTTTAGAGCGAAAATGCAAAAGAGATTGAAAAGTTGATGAAGCATATTGATGAAAACGCTCGATGAGAGATGCTCAACGAGTGTATGACCCAAAAGCCTTGGGCAATGTGGGGATTACAAGGCATAAAAGCTTTAGAGCGAAAATGCAAAAGAGATCGAAAAGATGAAGAAGCATATAGATGAAAGCACTTGACGAGAGATGCTCAATGAGTGTATGACCCAAAAGGCTTGGGCAATGTGGGGATTACAAGGCATAAAAGATTTAGAGCAAAACTGCACAAAGATCAAAAATCTGAAGAAGCATATCGATAAAAGCGCTCGATAAGAGATACTCAACGAGTGTATGACCCAAAAGCCTCGGGCAATGTAGGGATTACAAGGCATAAAACCTTTAGAGCAAAAAAGCATAAAGGTCAAAGAGCTAAGAGCATATTGACGAAAACGCTCGATGAAATGATTTTTGATGAGTATGGTAAATATGACCCAAAAGCCTCAGGCAATGTGGAGGTTACCAGACATAAAGCTTTAAAGCAAAAATGCATAGAGATCGAAAAGTTAAAGAAGCATATCGATGTAAAATGCTCGATGAGAAATGCTCAATGAGCACATGACCCAAAAGCTTCAGGTAATATGGGGATTATTGGCATATGAGCTTTAGAGCAAACATGCGTAAGGGTCGAAGAGCTAAGAGCATATCCACGAAAATGCTCGACAAAATGATTTTCGACGAGTATGGTAAATGTGACCCAAAAGCCTCAGGCAATATGGGGATTAACATACATAGAAGCTTAATAGAAAAATGCAGAAAGGTCGGAAAGCTCAGAGCATATCGATGAGGCTAATATACCAAAGGGTGAAATGACATGATATCGACGAGAAGTTTCTCATTGAGATATTTCCTGTCATTTAGAAATGTCTTTTGATGAAAATTCTCCAGCAAAAAGACATTGGATCACATACAGGGGAATAAGTAGGAAATATATGTTTTACTAACAATGCTTGCAGGAATAAAGGCTCAAAAATTTGAAACAAAAAGAGCTTGCCCTCTGTGAAACCCAAAGTTATATGCCGTCGAGAAATCATTCGACGGACTTTCTTCGACGAGTTCGAGAAAGAAAAATTACAGATGTAAAAGAAAAGTACTATGCATTGGAGCTTGAGAACAATGGCAGGAAGTGAGCAGGGATCCCTTGTCTGGTGATCTAGTTACTTTGGTAACTGCATGCTCCGACAATCATCCCACGATCATATGCGATGCTTACTTCGGCCTGGTGATGACTAACATTGTTACGAAGATGCCTGATAGTATCATCAAAATACGCGAGCTCACTATAAAGACGGCTAACAACACTTTCCAAGGAATGAATCTTGAAGAGTGCACCCTCCAACTCATACTTAAGATTGTGAAAGGTGGGTCATCGACTGGATGAGAGTTGGGGACAACACGATGTCGTCCTCCGGAGTTAGGGTTTGTTCATGGATCAAACTCTTGATCTCGAAGATAGGCACAATAATTTGATCGAGGAGGAACATGAGCCGGGAGGTTAAGGTCTTCGAGGCTTTGACTTCGGTGAATGGTAGAAACGTTGTCAGCCCGAGATTGTGGAGATATGAGCGAAGGGAAAACGACATGCTCGAGATTATAAACCCGAACCTCCAGGGAAGTCTTCTGATATGTACCTTCGTTGTAATACGCACGCTATTCAGAGCTAGTGATCATACCAAAAGGGGAAGATGGGCCATGAGACATATGATTGGACCACGTATTAGCATAAACGTGCATGATAAAATAAGGAACGTACAAGATGAAGAAGAAAGACTTTACCTGGTTCACGACTGCTCAGGAGATAGCTCAATGGTTATCCGAGAAATTTCCTTTCCTTAACCATGCCTCAGAGGAAAAGGAAGGAGAATGAGGTTGTTTGAAGGCGAGTCCATCACGAAATCAACTTCCCAAAGTGTGGCAGACACAAGTGCATATAGTTAGTACACTTGTCCATGGTAAGCGCCCACTTCCTCTGCTTGGCCACCACATCCAAAGGCACCACTTTGTGTGAAAATTTGATGTAAGGCACTGCTTTGTGTGAAAATTTGATGTACGGATCGATCAGGCTCCTTGTTGCCTCTTCACCCACCTCTGAAATCGGAGGACCGCCAAGTTGCTCACCACCACTCGTCCCTCATTTGTTGCTAGCGCCCAGGGTGGAGACCTGGAGGGAGAACATATGAGGGAGTTATGTGGCGTCCGCTCATCAACAGTTTCTTCATCACCCCCACTCGACACCCCTGTCCCACAAGTTCTTGCAGGGTTCTCATGCGGAGCACGTGAGATCATTCTTCCATTTCCTAGACGAAGGAAGACTTCTCCCGCTGATCCGATGCCCTGCCCCTCTTCGGGCCACATTCTTGCAGTCTCCTAGCGGTTCGATTCCTCCCCTTCCCCTTTCTGGTGTCACGCTCAACATGAGCCTGTCCCGTTTGAATAAGGATCTGGGCGATAAACGGTTGCCCAACATCATGTTCTGGTAGCTCGCCCGCGTCACAGAATCTTCCTTCATCTCTCGCTAGCTCTTCCCTCAAGCGGTGCGAATTCCTATTCGCTAGCTCTCGCTCCTCCTTGTCAGGTTGAATAACTTCTTCCTCGTTTATCTCCGACGAGACGGAAAGGCTAGTGTCACACTCCTCAGGCCCTCGTAGCCAAGAAGCATTTGCGCTTGGAACCAACCTAGAGGTATTAGACGCATGTGACATCAAAGGTTCAACCATACCAAAAACTTTGGCTCTGTCCATTCTTTAGTCCATACTAATGGCAATGCTGTTGGCTACAAGGAAATGAGAGCAACGCATGCTGATCAAACCACCACTTAGTACATTGAAAGAAATAAAAACAACAAGCAGCTAAGGCAAATACACACCAAGCATATGGAATATCTCTGTCTGGTCAACAATCTCAGGGTGATTTAGCGTTCAATAATCATGACACGACTCACGATGATCCCAGTAATACAAGATCTTTGAAATGCGCTACTCCTCCCTTGCGCACAGAGTGAATCTAAATCTCACAGCACAAAAAGAGAAAACAACAAGACACACAGAAAACCAAAGGTGGAGTTAGAACACTAAAAAAAAGTAAGAAGAAGAAGAAGAAGAAGAAGACAATTTGCAACATGGACTAGTACAAAAATAAGAGAGCGCTTCACACAACCTAACAGTTGAAAGGAGGTAGGGACATTAGATAGTCCTCAGATATCTCTCATCGGATGGGTACCAAACTCCCAGTTTTCGCTTGCCAAACACGCCTTCTTGCGCCAGATGGTGACCGAGGACTGCATCTAGAAAACCACCACTTTGCTTTCTTCGATGACAGCGTCATCATATTGTAATCCCACTTTTGCCTCGCATAGATGGTGTTATAGAAGTAGGTAATTTCTGCCATCATGGGAAACCCAAAGCACGTCAAATTAAAAACATTTTCAACGCTATCAACACCCTTGTCATCATCGAGCCACATTGCCCCAGAGTAATGTTAAAATGCGATAATACATATTGGAAGAACGGACGAAGCAACAAGTGTATTACGTTATGCAAATGCCACTCATGAATGCATATGTGGCCCTCCGATGGCTCAGTAAATGTTTCCCCATGGACTAGCAATTGCAGATGAACAGAGCGGGGTATATTGTACTTTTCGTAGAAACCTTTGCGCTCCTTTGCACTTTAAGACGCCTTTGGCTCTTGCACCGCTTCCCTGTCTTCAAATAGCCACAACACCTGTCCGCCCTCATATATAGGTAGCACTTTCTTGGCCGCCCTTGGCGCCACGGACGTCGACGCCCCGCTCTCCCTTCTCATCGCATCTCCCTCCACTACACTTGCTGACGATCCAACCCTGTCCTTGTTCTTCAACACCATATTTGGCACTTCTATTAAAAAGAGGGTTGGAGCGTCAGCAAGGGTATAAACATCTAACGATTGCGAACTTGACTCTATACTGCGCCTAGACGATAAGGAAGTTTGGCTAATGCTAAAGGAATCTACAAGACCTATACTCGACTATATACTGCGGCCAGTACACAAAGCGCCCTACAAAGCTTTTTTTACTAACATCTACAAGACCTCATATCTATACATCTACCTACACAGGTTAGCGACTTCAGAAACTACAAATCAACATTCCATTCATTGGAAAAGCATCACAAAGACCTAGACAACACAAAATAATCCACATGCATATTATGGCAATACAAAACTAGAACACTCAGAGAGCCCACAAAAGCAATAAGCAAAAATCAACAAGCAGTAAAACTGAACCATACATCAGAGCCTCCCTTTTGAAGCGATGTGAATCGAAAACTTCGACTGAAAAATTCGGACGCCGTAAATCCTCCACTCCAAATACTGTACAAACTTCTCAAATAAACTCTTCAAATCTTAAGAGTGCGAAATGAGAAATGGCTGCGGTAAAAGGCTCCAACTTTTCTAATAACTATCTATTCACCGTAAATTAAGTTTTGTTTACTTTATTTTCCTTAAAATTTATTCTAAATTTCAACCCGTGTGCACTTTTTCTAGTGTGGGAAATAGAAACGTTCTATTTACCCCAACGTGATTTTTTCTTTGACGAGACCTCAATGTGACTTTGTGCTAAGAATACAAAAGAAAAGAAAACGGCCAAAAGGCCGAAACTAACGAAGTTCGGCTTAAAGCCTAGTCAGCCCTAATCATCGCCTTTTCTCCCGTACCTCTCTCCAACACAGAGTTATCAGTCTCCCGTCTCTCAACCGCCGCCTAGACACGGTCTCTCACGTCTATCTGCTCTGCCGCGAAGCTCACACCGGAGCTTCCTTCGTCTACGGTCAGTCCTTGTCTCCTCTCCTCTCACACCGGACACTCAATCTCTCTCCCTCTCTGTATTTTGATTTTCATGTAAACAGTTTACAGAATGGTATTATGAATCTGAAATCTGTATCTGCACGGCAAAATATACTAGAGAATTGTTACCGAAACCAATTTTTCTTAGTTTTATCTGATTAGGGTTTAACCGGACCCTTATGCAGAAGATAATTCCGTATCCGGATTGCGTACTCAGTTATAGGAAACCGAATATAATTTCACTTTTTAAATCATAAATATATTTGATGCGCTTATCTTGAATTGATATGCTAGCTCTGTTGCTGACGGTAATTTGTGGTGAATGCAGATTTTTGTCAAGTTTATTTGAGAGAAGATGGCGTCTCGATTCTGGACTCAGGTTCTAATTGCTTTTTGTATTTGCGTGTGTTTGCTCGATTTCGATGGGATCTTAGAACCCTAATGTGTTTTTTGTTTTGTTTTGTTTTTGTGTGATCTTAGAATGGAAGTGATTCTGAGGATGAGGATAGTGATATCGGTGATGAGATTGAGAATACAGGAGGTGATACTGCCAATGAACCAGCTTCTAACCGATACCTGGAGACTAATGCAAGTGATAGCGATGATTCTGATGGCGCAAAACGCGTCATTAGATCCGCCAAAGACAAGCGTTTTGATGAGCTGACTGCTACTGTTCACCAAATGAAGAATGCCATGAATATCAATGACTGGGTTAGCTTGCAGGAGAGCTTTGACAAGATTAACAAGCAGCT
This sequence comes from Geum urbanum, assembly GCA_946800695.1. Taxonomy (NCBI): domain Eukaryota; kingdom Viridiplantae; phylum Streptophyta; class Magnoliopsida; order Rosales; family Rosaceae; genus Geum; species Geum urbanum. The sequence goes on from OX327013.1 coordinate 3,613,008, forward strand.
TGAGAAGGTCATGCGTGTCACGGAGGCGGTGAAAGTGCCCACTCTTTACATTAAGGCTCTTGTAATGCTGGAAGACTTTCTGGCTCAGGCTTTGGCAAACAAGGATGCGAAGAAGAAGATGAGCAGCAGTAATGCCAAGGCCTTAAACTCGATGAAACAGAAACTGAAGAAGAATAATAAGCTGTATGAGGACGTGATTAACAAGGAAAGGGAGAATCCTGAGGAGACCGACAATGAGAAGAGTGCAGATGAGGAGACAGATGATGATGATGTATCAGATTCTGAAATTGATCCTGCCGATATTGCACCTTCTGGTTCTGAAGATGACGACGATGACGACGATGAGGGAGTACAAAACGGGGATGATGATGAGCCTTGGATTCAGATGATGAGTAAGAAAGATAAACTTATGGACAAGCAATTTAAGAAACCGGAGGAGATTACGTGGGATATAGTCAACAAGAAGTTCAAGGAGGTTGTGGCTGCTCGTGGTAGGAAGGGAACTGGAAGATTTGAGCAGGTTGAACAACTTACTTTCTTGACCAAGGTTGCCAAGACCCCTTCTCAGAAGCTGGAGATTTTTTTCAGTGTTGTTTCAGCTCAGTTTGATGTGAATCCTGGTCTCAACGGGCACATGCCAATAAACGTGTGGAAGAAGTGTGTGCAGAATATGCAAGTTATCCTCGACATTTTGGTGCAGTATCCCAACATTGCTGTTGATGATATGGTTGAGCCTGATGAGAATGAATCCCAGAAAGGACCAGATTATGATGGGACCATTAGGGTGTGGGGAAACTTGGTGGCCTTTTTAGAGAGGGTGGATACCGAGTTCTTCAAGAGCTTGCAGTGCACTGATCCTCACACTCGTGAGTACATTGAGAGACTCAGGGACGAGCCTATGTTCTTAGTCCTTGCTCAAAATGTTCAAGAATATTTGGAGCGTGTTGGTGACTTTAAAGCTGCTGCCAAGGTGGCTCTGAGGCGGGTTGAACTTATCTATTATAAGCCACAAGAAGTTTATGATGCCATGAGAAAATTGGCTGAACAGACAGGAGATGATGTTGAAGGCCAGGAGCCTAAACCAGAAGTAACTCGTGGGCCAAAGCCATTTATTGTTGTTCCGGAGCTTGTTCCTCGCAAACCCACCTTTTCAGAGAGTAGCAGAACCATGATGGACATTCTTGTTTCTCTCATCTACAAATATGGGGATGAGAGGACAAAAGCTCGAGCTATGCTCTGTGATATCTATCACCATGCTCTACTGGATGAGTTTTCCACTTCCCGTGACTTGCTGCTGATGAGTCACCTACAGGATAGCATTCAGCTTATGGACATCTCGACCCAGATCCTTTATAATAGGGCCATGGCACAACTGGGTCTTTGTGCATTTCGGGTTGGACTGGTCACTGAAGCACATGGCTGTCTTTCTGAACTATATTCTGGTGGAAGAGTTAAGGAGCTGCTTGCACAGGGTGTCTCACAAAGTAGATATCATGAGAAAACTCCAGAACAGGTTAGCTAGTGCTTGTTATGTTTTTCAGGTGGTTGATCTCTTTGTTGTCTGCTTTAGTGTTCAATACTTGGTAGGGACATGCTCTAGTATAGTTGTAATTTTATGGCATGTCTGAATTAAGCTTGCACTAGTAGTTCATCGAGATATTTGATCAAACCTCAGTCGGCTGACTAACAGGAAGAGAAATTTAACAAGTAAATATACTCTAGTATTTCTTCCCCCTGAGGTAGCTAATTGCTTTGAAATGCAAGTCTCATATGTTGTGGATGGTATCTATGTCCTGTCGTAGATATAGGAACCATTAGTGGCCATAATCATTACTATAGTACATTCCAGCATATATTGATCTGAGGATAGGTAGTCACCCACCAGATGCATTTATCTCAACAGTTTTAGGGTCTATTTCATGATTTTTTTTCTTCCAAATATCTCTCCCAATAAACTTTATTACAAGGATGTGGTTAAACTTTATTATTACGTAGCTTCAGTCATTTGCCTCAAAGTTATAGTAATTACCCAAGATTGTCTGCACAATAATATCTAAGATTTTCCTTGCTCTCTGAGTTATATGCTGTGGCTATCCCGAAATGTTGAGGCGTCATCCTTAAGATTCTCATTAGACTAGAGGGATTCTGACTGAGCAAATTGATGAAACAGGTTAATTAAGCCAAGTAGAAAAAATCCAGATTGTGAAAAGCAGAAACAGCATGGCTTTATCAGTGCTGTTGAGAAGACTCTAATAAATTCAAATGAATGACTTTTTTAGTTTTTTACTCTACAATAATACTTCTCTAAGTATACCTTGATGTCTGCCATGGAGTCCATATAAGTTTTAATCAATAATTTTATTTTCTTTTTCTGATTTTCAGGAAAGGCTCGAGAGGAGACGACAAATGCCTTACCATATGCACATAAACCCTGAGCTCTTGGAGGCTGTCCATCTGATATGTGCCATGCTGCTGGAAGTGCCTAACATGGCAACTAACATCTATGATGTAAAGCGCAGAGTGATTAGTAAGACTTTCAGGCGTTTGCTTGAGATTAGTGAGAAGCAAACATTCACTGCCCCCCCTGAAAATGTTAGGGACCATGTGTTATCAGCTGCCAGGGCACTTGTCAAAGGTGACTTCCAAAAGGCATTTGCTGTTATCAATTCTCTTGATGTTTGGAAGCTTTTGAAAAACCGTGAGAATGTTCTTGAGATGCTCAAGTCCAAGATCAAGGAAGAGGCTCTGAGGACCTACCTTTTTACCTTTTCCTCATCCTACAAGACTCTCAGCTTGGAACAAGTTGCCATGATGTTTGACCTCTCAGAGGCCCAAACACATAGCATTGTGAGCAAGATGATGATCAACGAAGAGCTCCTTGCAAGCTGGGACCAACCTACACGTTGCATTGTTTTCCATGATGTTGCACACAGCAGATTGCAGGATCTAGCTTTCCAGTTGACTGAGAAGCTGTCCATCCTCGCAGAAAGCAATGAAAGGGCAACAGAAGCAAGGATAGGTGGTGGTGGTGGATTGGAGCTACCACAAAAGCGTAGAGACAACCAGGACTATGCTGCTGGAGGTGCAAACAGATGGCAAGAGAACATGACTTTCAATCAAGGAAGGCAAGGTGGTGGCACTGGTCGCACAGGATATAACAGCGGAGGAAGACAATTTGGCCAAGCTGCTGGAGGTGGGTATTCTAGGGACCGCACAGGGCAGTCCAGGGGAACAGGCCAAAACACGCGCTATCAAGGATACCAGACATCTGCAAGGGGAACTCAGGATACTTCATCTCGCATGGTCAATCTACATAGGGGGGTTCGCACCTAAGGAGACACATAGTTACCTGCATTCTGATCCGAGAGCATACCTGTTTTGTTGCTGTTGTCATTTGAGTTTGCCCGTTAACAAAACTAGTCTCTAGTTTTTGATCATTTCAAACGCCCTAAGTTTTGGACCTTTTTTAAACTTCGGAAGGTGGAAGTTTGTAAGCTTATTTACTATGACCATAGAGAATGCCAAAGATTTATTTCTTATTTATTTTCATAAGTTGTGTGTGATTCAATTACATCTGTATCGTATTGTGTTGGCTGGATTAGATGCATGCATATTTTCGTGCATGATCCTCATCTATTGCATTTATATGATTTTCTTTCTTGATACATATGAAGAAAACGAGGAACTAAAACGTCTAGAGCATTCTACATTGAAGGGCATGGTTAGCAAAGAACAAATACGAAGGTTGTTCGTTCTCATTGTGACCTTTTGAGGCGACAACAAAAGGGAATAGAGCATCAACCGAAAGTCTCCTTACACGTGACCTTCTTGAGATTTATTATCTCTAAGTTGCGTTTATGAAACTATATCAGGAAGCTTATGAAACTATAGTACTTTGAGACTAATGTTTATGGAAATGTATCATTTGATAACTCAATGAATCACAAATGGGAGATTGGGGGATCAAGACAGAAATATTTTCTCTTTAGCCTTCACACCGTAAACAATGAACTGAAAATGGGGATGTCTGATCCTCATCTAAAGATCTAAAATAAGATATGCTAAGAAAATATTGAAGGTGCCGACGTACTCTTGGTACGTTAGTCCCAGGAGATAAAAGGAAATGCTCTCAATTAAGGAGAGGAGGAGAGATAGCTCCACAACCTCAGAATCTCCCATATATGCGTGGCAATCTAAAGGAACATCTGGACTTACTGGAGAAGTAGTGTGAGACTAAGAAATCCTATTATGATTGGTAGCAATAAAGCAGAAGATTTAACCCCAGCATCCTCCTAGAAACAAATTATTTTTCACTGTCACACCTGTAAACTTATAGTATGGCTCAAAATGTTCTAAATTAATACGCTGCAGTTTGCCAAAATACGAGATTGATTGTGTATTTTGTCCGCAGGATGTTTCTCGTAAGTGTAAGCAACTATTGCGTTAACCATGTGCAATGCCCAGTCATGATTGCTAAGGCACCAGGCGCTGCCTGATGAGGAAAGGTATGCACCTCAGTGTTCATTAGTCATTGCTCTAGCTGCATTGTTCATTCGCATCTATATCCTTCAGTATTTTTTCTCCAAAGAGCTTGAATAATATTGGTTTATTGGTGATTTGAACCTCTGACCTCCTCTTTGGGAGAAATATCAGGTGGCGACTTTGCCTTTTGATTTATTTCTTGTTTTCATTGATGTTTGATGCTCCACATATGCCTTCACAAAATCTGCTGTGGCGCAAATATTGAGCGGATATCTTTGTTCCAAACTAAAAATTCCAAACTTCATTTTTCTCTCTTGAAGATGGAATGTTCCTGCATCTGAACTTAAGAACACGGTGAGGAGTATTCTTCTTAGGAGATCCCATACAGCAACCAATCCCTCAAAGCTACATTAACACTTAACGCATATATCAAGTTCGTAGGCTATATAGCATGGATTTTGACTGCATATCTCATTGGCCATTTGATTTCTTTAGAGTTCTGTTAAACATTCTATACTTTCCTAAGCTAGTAGTCTGTCATTGCATGATGGAGCTTCCTACTGGTGGAGTGATTGACGGATAATGACATCTTTATGGTATCTCAGTTGTGCCATTGGGTACATAGTTTCCATGAAAAAACCTAGACTGAGTTTACATACAAAGGATGAATGAGGAAGTGAATGCTCTTACATGAATAGGGTATGCGTGTCTTCCATCTTTCAAGCTGGCATAAGCACTGAATGTAGATGTTTCTCTCTACCATGATTGCCTAATCGGCTTAATATAGACTTAATATTTGGCTGAAGCCCTTAAAAAATGCTCTCAGTGTTTTTGTCCTTTATGGACAAGCAACTTTCCCTTTCTTTATCTGGTTAAATTATGAAAAGTCTTGAGTTATTTCATTTCCTCTTTAAGTCCACATGGTTTAGTTTCCTAGTGACAGTGGATTATTGTGAGACAAGCAGAAGGGCCTATATACAACATTTACATGTCCAACACCAGTGTCTTGATTTCTACATTATTATCAGTATTTTTTTCATTGATACATTGATGATCTACTTTATATTTTTAGAGCATACTACAAAGTCCATATGTTTGAAATTATAGTCATGTTTGAGTGGATCTGAATCGTTCTTCTGTTTTTGCTTTAGGATGAGGGCATGTATTATCCTGCCCCTACTGCTCAGCAACATTGACCATAAATGGAGTGCTATGGGATGCTTCAGCTGTGGTATTATTCTTAAGTTGAGTGTGGTGTTTTAACTAAGCATGCTTCTTCACCAACCGTCTAGGACCATCTGTTTGTACCTTGTATATCTAGAAAAAAAGTACATTAAGATTTGTTTTCAACTGTTGGAGAAAGAAAACATGGAAACGATCTGTAAATTGTAATGAATACATTGTATAGTGTTATTGTGAACACTATGTATTGATAAAGAAACAATATATCGGTCCAAGACAGTTGCATCTTGGGCCATCTCTTATTCTGTATGTGTATTTGAAAGAAATTTCATTAAGATTGTTTCTTTCCCCGGGGAAAAATGCTGTGAATGTGTTAAATAAATGTCTATCAGGTGATGGGTTTGTCTGCCACCAAGACTCCGAGAGAGAACGGGAAAACTGCTGAAAGTACAGTGGAGAGTAGCAATAGAGATAGATCTCATCTGGTATGTCTTGAATCTGGTTTCTGTTATATTATATTTTCAACACCAGTTATTTGATGCGCTCTGAATCCTCTGATGACTATTATGCCTTGTCCTTGTCATTATATAAATACTTCATATTTTATTTTAGAAGATATTCTATAGCTGTTATCCACACTTTTAGAAAGTCATTATCCATTCAAATTATTATTTTCTTACCCTTAATCCTCTTCGGAGTTGGGAGTCATGTCTTCTGGTTGTTTGTGTTTGTCAAATGGCACTTCTCAGCAACAGAGGTACAGTTTCTGACTACAAATACTTGTATCTGTTCAATTTGTTTACCACTTACTATATGTGTTGCTAGCTTACTACATCCCATTTGCTCATGGGCTCATGGCTATGCTTAATGTCACTACACAATTGAAACCAGATACAAAGTTATCATCTGATCTTGACACTAGTCACTATATGATATTAAGCTGATATATTCTTTAAAGCGGATTTCTTGTTCGCCTATTTTTACGATTTTTTTTATTCATTAAATTAGGCCAATTTTCAGCTGGTAGTATGTTAATTCAAACACCACATATTGTTAAATTGGTCAGTGTGTCAACATATTTGTCACTATTCACCAGTTTGTGCATCACAACTGTGTAAGCATCTTCCCCTTGCACATTGTAGATAAGTTAGTACTTATTTATCAAGTGGGCCAACTTCTACACATAGTAGATACATGTTGTCTTCTAAAACTTCCAAATCACTCTGCATTTATTTTGAAATTTTTGCAACATCCTTATTGGTCCACTTTTTGGATGAGGAGAGATTTAGCTTTTAAATTATTTTTTTTAATTCAAAATTATATTTAGTTACTCTGTTGTTATAATTTTTACAAATATAGTCTTTAGCTACTTTATTGAAGATATTCTTAAACATATTTTAAGGCCTTGATGCAGGAATGAAGGATACAATTGTGCTCGATTAGTTGAGTGACAACAATACAATGATTACAATCCTATTGTCATCATTCATTTGTGCAACTTGAAAATTGGTTGTATTGGTATCACATGCGTTCACTTGGGCATCATCCCCATAGTTGTAACTGGTTCGGAATCTTCTGAATTGGAGGCAAAGGAGGATAGCAACTCTTGGTTTTAAGCCCGTGACCGACAACATCCCGTGTTCGATATCATGTAAAGACAACTAACAAGATGTTTAACAACTGCTTTCATCCAATGCAATTGAAGATAGGCTCCAATGGCTCCAATAGTATGGCTTCTTGCCCCATCTTCTGTTCTACAAATTTCAGAAACACAGATACATACTAGATGAAAATGAGCTGGATATCAATAGTGATATAACTATACAAATTGTTATGGATTGGTAGACTAGCAGAGTAGCTTAAGCTGTCCTCCAAGGACTAGGCTAAGGTCCTAAGATTTTCCTTGGAATTGTAGGGCGTCTGGATGCAGCCTGCGGTGAAATAGAACTGATCAACTAAACATGTTAGCTAGGTCACATGATGTGATAACAGATGATTTGATTGTAAAAATGCTGCTATTAACAGTGGCAGACCAATCTGCTTCTAGCTAGCTAGAAGTTGATGCTCAGCTCTAGTTTGAACAAACTTTACGGAATAATGACACATTATGACAATTCCTTGGACCCATTTTCAGTGCAGAGCTTCGCTGTTTGAAGCTCAGAAGTCGGGTGTCTTCATTCTCTAGCTTCCTCAATAATGCTCATAAGAAAACAAATGTGGTTTTGTCACATATTATGTAAAGCCATTCTGCCCCACAACTAGGGTCCGTCCTCATTACCAAACAACACAAGCTTCTCGATCTTATTATTCTCTATCTATTCTCTGTTAGCTGAAGTTTGCATGATTGTATATCAAATGCCACTGAAGGTCTCAATCCAACAAATTATGTAGATTAATTAAAAAGCAACTTGTCATAGAGACTGTCTATGTGACTCTTTTTCGATCTTTTCATTTTTGGGTCATGTCCCTCATGTGACTCGTAAACCAATCTTTACATATCTCTTCGGATGGAGTCTTAATTGGAAAAGAACTTTCCAAATGCCAAAAACTCCAAGGATGCTGCCATAATTTGACATCACCTATCTTCATATATAATGGTCTCATCACTCTTAACACGAAGCATAACATTCTGAGCTTCCATTGTGACTGATTCAGTCCAAGCCATGGACTCAAAGTTTGCTTCCTTCCTCTTCTTTGCTCTCCTTTTTTCTGCCACCGAAGCTCTGGACCCTTGTGCTTCCCAATCAAAGGGCAATGGAGACCTCTCCATAATTCCCACCTACAGCAAATGCTCTCCCATTGCTTCACCCAAAACCGACACTTTCAACACTGTCCTAAACATGGCCTCCAAAGACCCGGAGCGGTTTAAGTACTTGTCATCCCTAGTGGCCCAAAAGACCACTTCGGCTCCTATTGCCTCGGGCCAACAGATCCTAAACATTCCCAACTACATAGTCCAGGTCAAGTTGGGCACCCCGGGCCAAACCATGTACATGGTTCTCGACACTAGCAATGACATTGCATGGGTGCCGTGCTCGGGGTGCACCGGGTGCACTTCCTCCACTTTCACCCCCAACACGTCCACAACTTTCGGCCCATTGGACTGCTCGGTGCCCCAATGCGCTCAAGCCCGCGGGCTCTCGTGCCCCGTGGGCTCTCCCGGCGGGTGCTTCTTCAACCAAACCTATGGCGGAGGGTCGTCATTTTCCGCCACGCTCGTTTCGGACTCCTTGGGACTAGGGAAAACCGTCATCCCGAAGTACTCTTTCGGATGCATCAACTCCATCTCTGGCGGGAACATCCCTCCACAGGGGTTGTTGGGCTTGGGCCGCGGATCCATGTCGTTGCTCTCCCAATCCGGATCAGTCTACTCGGGTGTGTTTTCATATTGCTTACCCAGCTTCAAGTCGTACTACTTTTCCGGGTCACTCAAGCTAGGCCCAGCTGGTCAGCCCAAGTCCATCAGAACCACCCCACTTCTCAAAAACCCTCGCCGGCCGTCCTTGTATTACGTCAACCTCACCGGAATCAGCGTCGGAAAAGTTCTCTTACCCATTGCTCCACAGTTCCTAGCCTTTGACCCGGCCACCGGCGCCGGAACCATCATAGACTCCGGCACGACAATCACACATTTCGTGCAACCCGTTTACACGGCAATCCGTGACGAGTTTAGGAAACAAGTGAATACTACATTTTCGAGCTTGGGGGCGTTCGACACTTGCTTCAACACCAACAGCGTCAACGAAGCCGTAGCTCCGGCCATCACGTTTCTCTTCACCGACTTGGCGATGAAGTTGCCGTTGGAGAACAGCTTGATTCACAGTAGCTCGGGGACACTGGCTTGCTTGGCGATGGCGGCGGCGCCAAACAACGTGAACTCGGTGTTGAATGTCATAGCCAACTTGCAGCAGCAGAACCTTAGGATACTGTTTGATGTTGCCAACTCTCGATTGGGCATCGCCCATGAGCTTTGTAATTAACTGGAAAGTGGAAACTGAATCTTCTAGGGGGCTTGCAATTTAGTGTGTTTTGTCACTTTTCATGTTTGAATTGTCACCATGCATAATTACCTATATGGTAAATTAGTAATTATTTGGGGGAGAAGTATTTAAAACTCGCACGGTGAGGTTATATATGTTTCTAGTTCTGTTCTAGCTTATTGTTGTTCTTCATGACCATGAGAAGTTGAGATGACATGCACAGGACGAAAATTAATAAATCTTTACATTCCCTGCGTGATTATTTGCTTCTTAATACAGTACGTTGATGCTGTCTTATACATGACATGCACAATTTAAGAAGAAACCAAGAAGCACAAAATTAATCTTCCAAATTCATCAGGCGATTTTAGATCAAGGTATATATATTTACAAACTAACAATTGGTGAAGGCATCTTTGTTGTTCACATTTGGAATATTCGTTCTGTCTCACTGTGTTGCCTCTCTCGCCGATGTGTGGTTCACGTTGATGCGCTATTCATCTCCCCTCTGCGTTTCTACCGTTTCGGAATCGACTGATTGTCGAACGGCCACGTCGTCGATCGCTGTTCCTCTTCCCTCTGCGTTTTACACTGTTTCGAATAGATGGTTGCGTTCACACTTCCGGTTTCTCTCTCCGGCTCCGCGTCATTGTTCTCATCCTCTCTACTGTTTTGGACAGACTCTTTTTTCTCTTCTTCTGCTCTTTCTCCGTGACTCTCTGTCTCTCTCTCTGCTCTCATCGCTCATAATTGATTGACCCTGGAAGAGGCTCTTTTGAAGCTGAAGCAGCTGGAGAGTATTGTTGAGGAACTGCAAACAAAGATTGGAATCCTTTCGGAAAGTCTGACCCCCTCCTTGACCCGCCGTTGCCGCCGTCTCTTCCGCCGTACCGATCGATATAATTATGGCTCTTGAACAGTTGAGCTAGCTCATCATCCTTGAGCTTCATTCAGGGCTTTGAGAAACTCATTTGCAATCTGAAATCGGTTTCGGAAGACCCGGTTCACAACAACCCGTAAAACGACGCTGTCAGACTGGTATAAGCTATACACAAAGGTCAAGGTACACTGTGCTCTGAGAATTATTAAAACAGCATGACTCATATTCTGAAATTCATCTAATTTAGGATTAAAGGCTTCGATTTCTATAGATAAATTACATGAGCAACTGTAAACAAATCTAGAACTTCATTTTGGCTAGTGAGAACAGTTAGAAAGCTGGACATTCGGTAACTAAAATACAAACGGATTGTTGAGTCAAGGATAGAATCCGTGGTGATTAAAGGAGTCAAGTTCTCATTATACTTGGATGAATATAATATTCATATTAGCATAACCAAGGCATACATATATTTCAATATCAGTTGCTACTTCTTTGCTGAATTTTTGTTGTTTGAGTTGTTTTTTATTCTGCTCATTTGTTCCAAATGAAAATAAATTTGTGTTTGTTTATTTATATAACTTTTGCTGGTTTTAGGCAGTGGATTATGGTATTCACAGGATTTGGAAATACAACAACAGCACATCAATATCTTAATTTAGAAAGCCCACAATGAAATGCTGGTATCGATATTGATATTGATTGAAGTTATACATGGTTATTGATTGAAATCTGTTTATTGTAGTGATGTCGATGCAACAATGCTCGAGTGTATTGAATTTTCATGTCCAAATCTTGAATCTATGGAGATCTATATGTTGGAGAAGTCAATCAATCGGATCGCTTTATTGTTCTGATTGATCTTATTCTCTCAGTTTTTACATTTGTTGTGTTCTACCTGTACAGTTCTTTTGATTACAGTTCTAACTGTAAAATTGCTATCTTTTAAGTCTAGATCATTTTCTTTCGGTAACTATCCTATATTGTGTGTTGTGGTGTGTGTATGAGATTAGTGCTCAAGTTGAAAACAGACCTAGCAATGAATGATATTTGGGCATGTTCTGTTGTAGTAATGAATTGAGTCATTTTGTTGCTGATAGAAGATTATTGAAAAGCCTTAAGATGGAGGGTTGTTCTAACCTAGGCAGCATTACTCTCTTCTCATCAAGTCTTATGACACTTTGGCTATCGGTCTTCGTTCCCTCTCTAAGACGGTAATTGTTTTTCTCTTTTCTTTTGTCCTCCATGAAATGGCCAATTGCATCACTTATTGTGAAATGACCAGATCCCGATTTAATTGTCTAAATCAGAATTAGGCCCTAACGACTCTACTAACCTTAGTTACTACTCTAATTGACAGCCAATGTGGAGATCTAAAATTCAAAAGTCACAAAAAAATGAAATTTCCCATATATAGATTCCTTACTAAAATATACAAAATATACAACTATTTTCGACATCAGAGTTGCTAAACAAATTAAGCTAACAATGAAAAAGTAAAATACTAACTCGCATGATCAACCTTAGATCCTACGATAAATACCACTATACTTCATTCTACGTGCTCGCTATACCTAAGAAGAAACTCTGCAAACTAGGTAATTTAAATTGAAAAGTCCGGAAAAAAGGCACATAAAATAATAAAAGCTATTAGAGTGAGTGGACGAAAATAAAATTTCACTTTAATCTGAAAACTATAAATATATGCCTTTTACTGTAAATGTACATAAAAATAATGCGAGTCTAAAAATATGATCATCCAGGTACTCTTGAGTACTATAAAATATGTGGAGGCTACGATTCGGGTCATCTGACTTCAAGTCCTTATACTGCCCAGGTCAGGTTTACTGGCCCTCCTGGGTGCTCAATAAATCCTCGGGTCAGGTCTCAGGCCCTCCCGTAGCATCTCGGGGATAAGCCGAGAGGCAGTACATCGATGCAACAATTGTGACTATGCTCTGTGTAAAACAAATCATATATGCCTCCAAATGAAAATGCATAACTGTAAACTGTATAACTAAAGACTCGCATAACAACAGTGAAAATAAAATGTCTACTCACAGTACTGTGCCGTGATTTCCACCAGCCGAAGCCTGTCAGTCGGCGTTTTATATGTATGATACTGGCTGCTATCACGTTGTCCTGAAATAACGAATATTATTTAATAACTAATCGTAAAAAATCATATCAAACAACTAGACTCGTAACTCATGAGCAACACCGTCGAGAATATCGCATTCTCGGCAAACGCGCTTCCCGAGATAATACCAGACTCCAAATTAAATTCTAATTTTCAATTTCTAATTTTTATGTCCTGTATTTAATTCGTATCCAACATCCTTAACCGTTATGTGACTCGTGGTCAAATCGACAAATTATTCCATCGATTAATAATATCGTAAATACGTTTATTTATTTCCGATTATCCGAGCGTCTTAACCAATTATGTCTAATTCAATTCAATAACATCATCATTGTGATCGGTACGCGATTACGAGTAAAACGACATAAAATTTACGCCGAAAAACGACATCGCCGGAGCTCCGCTGTGGACCACCGGCGGCGGCGGCGCAGCAATGCCACCCCTATTTTTCAGTGAACCAAAACTTGTTCCACTCAAAATCACCCAAAAAACAACTTACTCAACTACCACAAAGTCCAAATCATTCTCTAACTAGTCCAATTTCACAATAAACCGAAATCTCACAAAATTTTCAATTCATCGATTCTCCACGCATAAGTGGAATTGAAGTACCATATCTATATGGTTAGCTTTGTGGTGATGAGGGCTTCAAAGCCCAGTGTTTCACGCCGGTCAATTTGGCCGGAAAATGGAGGACTCGAAACCCACAAATTCTGGCAATTTTTGATCAACATTCCGGCTTGCTCTGGTCAAATTGAGGGCGGAGACTGTGGGGAAAATGTAGGGGACGTTGAGATGAACGTTTTGACAAATTGGATAGTCGGTTTGGTGGCCGGATGGCGTGGCTTCGCCGGAGCCGAGCTCGCCGGTGATATTCACCATGGAGAGCTGGTCAACGCGGGTCAACCCCGCCTGGCCCAAAATGGAAACTTCTCAGTTTTCCAAAATGGAAATTCCTATTTATACCCGCGGTTTTGCGACAAAACGTTTTTTGATATTTCCGTAAAATTTTCGCTGACTATAACTTCTTCGATATAACTCCGATTTCAACACTTGACGTGACTACAGACTCGTATCAACAAACTCTACAACTTTTCGCAAAGAAATCTCTCGGAAAATATTATCGGTAACATTTTGATAAATACCATCAATAATTATCGACGGTAAAAAATAATTACCATCGCCGATTAACAATAAATAAATCGTGAACCAAGTATTTTTGGAACGGGTTATTACATCTTGCTTTTCATCTGTATGGATGTGGCTTCTCTTTTACTTAATCACATCCAATTGTCACAAGTATTCAGCTGCCTCAATTTAAAAGAGATATCTACAAATTTTTCTGGCCAAGGAAATGAACACATTGATCTTATTACAATGGTTGATGGTTTGGGAAGAAATTGCCCGAGGCTGGAAAACATACACATTGCATCACTCCGGCTTTCCCATGCTGTTGTCCTTGCCCTTACTGCTGCCCAATTAAGGTTTGCTTCCATCTGAGTAAACTACTGTTGCTAACTGCTTATGTTTCAATATAGTGATGGGAGTTGAAGAATTCTCAGTAAGTATCTATATTGACTGAAGTTAGCCGGTAATTCTAAAATGGGCATGAATCACATTGATTGAAGTTATAGGTGGCTAACATATAGTTAGCCAGAATAGGTATATGAAGAGGTTTCTTTGAAGGACCTATCTGTTGCTGCATGCATTACTGTATGAAGAGGTTAGTTGAAGTCTTTTCGATTAATTCTAGCCTAACAAGTATGTTTAAGCTTCTATGTTATTGAACCTGTACATAATCATCCACCAAATGCCCTAGCTGATATTGGAGTCATGAATTTTTTTTGTGTTTTGTGGATGATTAGGCTCTCTCAAATGGCAAGCCTACTGTTGTTGTGTTCTATTTCATGAAGCATGCAAAGAATTGGCTCCAGATGTGTGTAAAGTTGAGTAGTAATATAAGTATGATCTTTAGTCTCTTACTTTTTATTAGTAATAGGCGAACCTCTACAACAAGTTCAAATTTAATGAATTTTTATTTTATTTATCATTTTGTTATGGTAAACATCTCTGCTCAGTTATAAGTTGGAGTTTTTAGATATCTTAGAGCTTCATAGTCATCCATTGTCAATGCTCAGCATCTACTTAATGTCTGCCTCAACTTCAATTTCTTATATATAATTACCACTTCTTTTACTCAAGGACCGTGTAAATTTTGTTATGCTGAATGTTCCCTTGCTATATTAATATGACTGATATTGATCTAAACTGTGTAGCGGAGCAGATGGATCAGACTAGAGAATGGAGAAGCCAAAAATAATCACTGATTTCCTTTTAAATGCCAGATGCATTGCCAGTGTTTTTTTTTCTTTGGTTACTATTTCTTTTCTAAGCCTTCTCTTATTGAATCCAGGAAAGAAGCAAGACCCAATGCGCTTTGAACTTAAATCAGAGTATATCGAAGCTATAGAGATTTACTGTAAGTCTCTCAAAATTGCTACATTTGGTGTTGATAGCATGTTTGCTTAATATGAGCTCATTACGGTCGAGTTATGTGTCTCCTCACGGCTCTACTTTGTCGGACTTTGTCCTCACTAGCTGGGTAAGCTTTGTTCTTGGCCAAATCAAGTTTCTTGATCAACCAATTTTAGGGCTAATCATTTCACAAGTTTTGATTTGATTTGGGATTAGATTAGGTCGAGAGAGTTGTATATCGGATAATAGAATTGTTTCGCTGTTTGCACATTAGACTTGATGCTAAATGCTTTTGCTTTCCATATTTTATTGCAAGCATTTGATGTGATCTCTGTTGTATTTGAGTTTTGATGCTTTTGAAGTTGTACATTAGATTAGTAGAGAACAATGGCTGATTCCCATAGTTATGAATGCTAATTAGGCAGCGTGGAGCTTGGTTTCGTATATTGAATTATAATATGAGCTTTAATCCTTTCATAAATATATTTGCTTTGGTTGAGACGGGTTCATTCCGGTTATTATTTATTGGAAAATGAAAAACAGAACTATGAAATGTTGTAGGTGGGGTAGATCTGCATTGTTTTTTCGTTTCACTTTGGCCTAATGGTGGACTGTAAGCTCATCACAGTCGATGCATAATATTTTCTACTTTTGAGGCATACATATATTTCCAGATCAGTTGCTACTTCTTTGTTGTATTTTTGTTGTTCGAATTGTATTTGGTTTTGCTCATTTGTTCCAAACGAAAATAAATTTGTGTTTTTTTATTTATATAACTTTTGCTGGTTTCAGACAGTGGATTATGGTGTTCACAGGGTTTGGGAATACAACAACAGCACGGCGATATCTTAATTCAGAAAGAGATCGATTTTGGGTTTGGGTTCAAGAATCATGAGTATATCCATACGGAAGCTATTACATGGTTTCTCAGAGTTAGTTAGTCTCAACCACTTTTCTTGGCTTTGATTAAAATTAATTGGGAATTGAGTTTGTTTATTGAGTTTGCTTCATTTCAATTTCAGAACAAAGCAGTTCTTGGATTTCAATTCCGTACAGCTTATTTGTCAATCACATACTATGACATTTTCCTTACCAAACTGTCCTTTAAGGGTGATCAAAATCATCAGAAATATATGTTAAGATTACTTTCGGTAGCTTGCATTTTTTTGGCTGCAAAAATGGAGGAGAAAAAAGGTCCATCACGTGGTGCTGACCTTGATAAGGTATGTGTACAAGTCTCTCTTTGATTGTCCGGCATTTTGTTTTAATGCGGTCTTTCATCGAGGAAAGGATTGACAATTGGCCATTTTGTTCGTTGTGCCTGCAGTGGGAGAAGAAGTGCACGACTTTGAAGAGCGAAGCTGTATCTGGAGGACCAATGCTGGGAACTTTCCGTGTTCATGGTTTTAAGCATGAAATTAGTGTTTGTTTTGATCATTCAATATATTCGAAGAGATAGGAAGTTTGTAGCTAATGTAGTTGCTAATCAGGGTCATATGCATGATATTGCTTCCTGCACTACTGGTTGAGTGCATTACATTTGTCATATAATAAAAGGTGATTGTCCATCTATATGGACTGGTAAAGTGTATACTGGATATGAACTGTAACACTGCACCATATCCTAATTCCTAAGGCCACTGAAGCTAGCAATCAAGTGGCGTAGATACATAAGTAATGGTTGATGACATTTTACGATCGAGCTTTTTCGCCATAAAAGCTATATATGGTAGGGTGGTGAAATAAGCCAACGGACTTGACTTTGAGTGCCTTATGAGATATTCAAGTCTGTTCAGTTTCATAGGTTTCGCGCCAAGGTTCGGAGACTATAATAGACTAAAATAATCACTATATTATCTTAATACAATATGGAAAACAAGATTCAACATCGAACAATTCCACTGCCGTGGGTTTTGATGAGAGAACGTTGCTGCATTCAAAGGTATGATGTTGCTGTGTTACATTTCTTCCTCAAAACTATGTTAGTTATTTTATTTTCTTATAGAATTTTCTTCCACCTCTTTTCTGGTGGTTGTTTGTGAAAAGACCCAACTCCGATTTAGTTTCCTAAACCGGAATCAAACTCTTTCTGAAAACACGAACCAACAAAAACCATCAAAATTTCGGCAGAGTAACGCTACTAATGCAGAATTGTCATTACCTGCACCCGGAAAATAACACTTCATCCTATGCCACAAAAATCAAACCGCGGGCACCAATCCCATCCGGATTTCTCAATATCTTAACAGTAATATAAAGTAATAAATATAACTATACTTTACAGAAATCCGGGGAAAAATCGTATAAAAGTATACATCAGAATACTCAGAGCGACTTCTAGTGTATAATAATATAAATATACCACAACAGGCAGAACAAGAAACCTACTGGAAGAAACAAGGTAGCTCGAACACTATGCCTCCGACTACGACGTGCGACACCAGAGTCCGAACTGCAAACTGGGCACGGAAACCGAAAAGCCCAGGGGAAAGACATATAAACCGTTAGAGTGAGTGGACGAAAATAAATGTCTTTCGCCGAATAATATATGTTATAAAAACATATGCGAGTCAAATTGAAAGAATATGATATAGTACACGAGGTGAACACAAACCCCTCCAGCATACAGAGCATGCATGTAAAAATCTCACGGGATCGCTCATGGACACATCCGTGCTAGTACAGTCCGAATCACAGGATCCCAGATCCACACGTGATTCTAGCCAGAAAGGCCTCAGGTCAGAGGTTTGCCCCCCCGGTAAAGGCCTCGGGTCAGGGGTCACAGCCTCACCTGGTAAACATCCTCGGGGATCAGCCGGGATGCAAGTGTATCGATACAACAACATATACTGAGACTGTACTCTGTGTAAACCAAATCATAAATAGTTCGATGCAAATGTATAATGCAATAAATAAATGCATATACGTAATGTATAATTGTATAGGCATAATCGTATAACACATGCTCATATAAATCATAATCTCATATGCATGCTCATGCTCGTAAAACGTGTATAAAGACTCGCGGTTATCAGTGAAAAGAAATTGTCCACTCACATGTGAGTGTAACGCAATACAGGTTAATCCTGTGATCCGGCGGAAAATCCCTCGCCAAACGAACGATCACGAACCCCTGGATAATCATAAAATCCACTTCTCAAAATCATAACTCGACATCTCAAATCATATTACGTGAAACAACCGTTCCCGGAAACGTATAATTCAATAACAACGAAATCGTGAAAATCCGATAATCACACCACAAAACCTCACTATAATTTCCAATGCTCAAATTGAAAAACAAAGTTCACCACTGCGATCGGAGCGCGATTCCAAGTGAAACGACATATAACTCGTCGAAAAACACGTCGTCGGAAAAATCGCCGCTGCCTCTGGCCGTCGGAATTTCAGACCTGCCCAGAAAATTTCATGCTACACATGGTTTTGAAGATCTCGACGATTCCAACAACTTTCCAGTTATAAGTTAAGGCCAATTTTGACCGGAAAACCTCCAAAAATCAACTCAAAGTTCCAAACCCTTACCAGAATTTCAAATCGACGGATCTCTCTCCTCCGGCCACGGCAACCCTCGAGACCACTTGCAATAGCTTCCTTAGCTCGAGGCTAACAAAATCCCCCAAAGAGTCGTCACCAAATCGGCCTCCAAGCCGTCACCCGAAACCAACAAAATCTCGCCGGAAAACCGTGCATTTCGCCGCCGAAATTCTTCTTCCTCTGGCTACCATAGTAGGGGAACCAACTACCAAGTTAAAGAGCAACTCAAGCCCAACAAGACTCGTGAAGAAACCTTGCCCAAATATGGCCGGAATCGGCCTCAATTTCCGGCAAACCCATTCGGCCTCCAAAATGGGTCGACCCACCTGTGGTCAACCCACTCAACACCCAAATTTATCTTTTTGGAAAGTTTCCAAAAATGGCATGTATCGTTTCCGTATTTATACCGTACGCGTATCAAATCCCAAATGGATAAATACGACAATATTCGACGGATGAAAATATTCAGAATTTATTTCTCGTAACTCGGAAAAATCCTCCGGAAGTTCCCACGAGCTCGAAATTAAATTCTCTACAACTTCCATGAAGGATCCCAAATCAGATTCTCGCCCGATAATTTAGTCATTAACGAAGCCGCCATATTAACAGATTATGTTGAAATCACGACAAATCACGAAACTCACAAATCAAGTCGATAATCATTCCATTTACGGTTCAGGTCGATCAACGGTCCAAAATGGATCACAATCACAATTCGGATAAATTCGAACACGAACGAATAAACTCGACAATATTCCGAAATTTCAAATATTCATATTATATTCCTCAGTCGTCTAAATAATAATCCGGAACCGCCCACGAACTCAAAATCACGCGTACAACAACTCTCGAGAAGAGACTCAACTCAAATTCTCAGTCAATAGTTAAGTCGTAATCAAGTCTGGTGATTCAATCAATTATCAGAAATCTGCGATTACGCGCAACTCACGAATTAAGCTGATTATACTACTGATTCTGATCCGGGTCGTCACAGTTTGGTAGAGCATATTCAATTGGCATCACATCCACACTCTGAAAGACTTGATCGTATTCGAGCTATTGTTGCTAGCCTTGCTACAGCTGGTATTTACCTTGTTACAATATTTTTAAAGTTGTATACTTTTGTTGTCATTGATGAATTCTGATTCTATATTGAACTGTGGTCGTATGCTTATTACTGGATGTCATTTCATATCTTATTTTAAACTAATTGAAAATGTGGAATTTTAACTAAAAAACCGGTATATTTTCGGGAAGATGTTATCCAATTCTTGCTAGAGTACTTACGCGTGAAGAACTTCAGATGGTAAGTACCCATCCCATTGACTTCTGATTTTGGGAGGTATAAGGGTTCATAGTTCACTTCATTTACTTTTAGTGTGCTTTGTCAAGATGTTGTGGAGAAGCTACAAACTTAGTTGGGTGATTTTCCCATTAAAATGAATCAAGGAAATACATAGAAATAATAATGAAGGTTTTCATCCTTGGCCTATGATTTGTAATTGTGGGGTTTGCTTTAGGATTTGAAGGTCCATTCTTTGGAGCACGTAGAAGCTGTTGATCTTACAAGCCACATGTTTTCTAGGTAAGCCATATGATTGAACTCCTAGATACTGATGTATTTTGTTTAGTGTTCAAACTACTCTTTTTCTGCTTTTTTATTGTTAGTAGTCTTCTTTTTTCACAATCAAGCAACATTAGCTTGCATGAATTTATGTTATTCCAACCTCGCTGATTAGTTCTGTATGTGTAACAGTTACTTCACTCTTGACACATATGCTAATGAACATTTAGCATGCACTGCTGGGCTTGCAGCTGGTTTATGTGTTGATCTTGCTTCAACAATTGTTTATGGGCGTACAAAAAATAGTTTTGCTCTGGTATGAATAATCTTGGAGCTAACTGCAGTACTGGGTACTGTAGACTTTATTATTCAAATTAATCCTTAATTTTTGGCAAAGTAAAGGATACTAGATTGCAAAATTTACCCAAATATTCGGTACTCAGTCTCATTTTTCATTTGCTATACAGTTATACATGTGATAAATAATCTTTCAAATGTCATAGATTCATCCTCCTGGTGTCAGCTATGTTAATAACAGTTCAGTTCAGCCATATATTTGAATATCTCATATTTTGAGCTTCTACGTGAATCAAATTCTGATAAGTAATCTTTCAAATTCTATACAGTTATACATGTGATAAGTAATCCTTCATCTTTCTTATTTATACATAAGAAATCCAGTTCTTGATTGGTCATAGAATTTGATTCAGATTTTGGATGCACTAAAAATGAGCTGGTGTCAGGCTGTCAACTATCTTTGAAACTTTACTATGAATTAATATCTCAATTATGTGTAGCTAATATCTAGAAGTCATGTAGCTAACATGAGATATGATATCTCAGCTTTCTCTTCATCTCCTGGAGTAGAAACTTCATATTTTGCTTAGATCAATGACTGCAATGTTCTTTCATTTAAATTAATCTAATGTTTTATCTTTTAGGTTTTACAGGGAATTGAGAGAAAAATAATGGAGAAGAACATGAATGAACTTGGGTGTGATTAGTTCTAGCGAAAGTTACGTTTCCAAACCAAGCAAGACACTTCAGTTGGGCTTGCTATGCCGATTGTCTGCAGATTTCACGGCTCCTTTGACAGTTGAATTCAGTAATTAAAGTTGTTCATATCTTCATCTTCTGCCCCATCTATTATCAGGTTTGTAGTTGATTTTGTAAAATAGTTGTGGTTGGTTATGACATATGAACTACAAGTCTACAACAGAGAGAAACCTAGAATGATTGAGATTAGGTTAGGAGAAACTGAAAAATCATCTTTTTTAGAAACCTAGAATGATTGAGATTAGGTTGTGAATACTATAATCGAACTCCAATTACTTCCCAACAATAATTTTTATCAGCTTTTTAAATTTTTCCATGAATTGTTGAACATTTAATCTATTAAATCCAATTTATTGGCTGTATTACAGTTATTTCTTTTCATGTAATTCCTGTATAACTTGAGCATTGTAGCAGCTGTATCACTTAACATTGCAAAGGAGGGAACAACATCATCATCATCACCAACAATAAAAGAGAAGAAAAATATGTTATATCATGGTTTGATGTTATATTATGTATTCTAATCGTAATCTCCGACTATGTATGTAATCATCATGTAAACTATAGTAATTTTATACTGTAGAATCCTATTTTAAGACTACAGTAATTTTATCATATTCATCATGTCCTGTAAATCTGCAATCCTATGTTTGTCTTGGTCTCTGAATGATTCTATGAAGTACTTGAGAGTATATCGAAATTGGGTCAAAAGTTTCACTGTGATTCCATAATATTCATATCTGTTTCTTGAGAATTTAGAATATGCTGGTTTTGAAGTGGCTGAGATTAACATAATTGACTATCATAACACAACTGTCTAGGATTGAACTCTATTATAGGGATTTATATTGGCTCTAGAAAATAGGGTTTGTGCATGCAGTTTTGAGAGTTGAATTTGGGGTTTATGAAAGGGTTTTTGATTATGCTGGATGTGGTTTTGATTAGGTCTAAGCATTGGTTTTTGAGTACTTCAAACCAAATTGTGAAAAGTTGGAAGGGTAGTGATCAAGGGTTGTGTCTAAGAGAAATTTAAGAAATTGGTCCATCACTTTATTCAAAAAAAAATGGTCATCACTAGATCAATCTCTTCTAAATATTGTTACATTTCATATATTTTTCCATCGAGAACAAAGAGTTTGAATAATCTAAATACCAGGTGTCGCTATCTCAATCTCATATTCTGCATATATATCATAGCCACACATATTAAACCTCAAGTGTTAACTAACTTGCACTCAGCTGACAAAAACTTCATCCACATCTTCAACATTACTCTAGATTAATTTGGAGTCATATAAACTAGTATTAGGTTGCTAACTGAGGCTGATAGCACTAACAGCTCGCTGGAAGATGTCAAGTGTCCAAGGGTAAGTCAATATATATTGAGTACATTGACTACATTCTAACTGCTTCATTAACAAAGAATAGAACAGAAAAAAATAATGTCCATTTCTGGTGCAGGCTCTTGGTGACATGGTGGATAGTATAGCATGTGTTATACTAATTGATACAAAGCTTAATCTGAATGAAGTTTGGAAGGTTTTTAAACCTATACTATCTGGAATAGTCACACTTGATACTCTTCAACTACATCTGCTGCGTAAACTGTATGAATTATGTGATTCACTTGGATACTTTCTGAAAGAAAAATGTACTGAGGGGATACATTAGTGCATGTGGAACTGAGTTTGCAGTTGGAAGATGTTCTTTAGGATGAAAGCAGCTTTGATTGCAGAGAAAGACTGCAAAACTTCAAGGTAGCTTGGAATGTGCGTTCTCTTTTAAATTTTCGCTCATAATTTTGCATTATTCTTATGTCCCTCTATTCCGAGCTTTTAATCATACCTTTTGAGGTGAGACTTTGCAAAATCATCCCTGAGGGCGGGCGGCAACCTAGTTTACTATATAACAAAACTGGGTCACTAGCTTCACTATTCCTAAGAAGTTTTTTGGTAATTTTTCTTGCTTTCATGGGTATTTTGGTTTTGGCTTTGTGACGTGTTATATGCATACGACTTTGTGAATTTGGAGTTTTCTCAAATCATTTCATCCGTATATGGGTTCCCTATTTTTATGGTCTGCAACGCTTTCGCAGAAGATCAATAGGTGAACAGGGACTATTCATTTACATGAATAACATGCTCTTTGTGAATGATTCTGAAATCATGCTTGGTAGTTCTTGTTCGATGCAAAATTATCTCCCGCGGAGAGATCCTTCCGCGAAGCAGTCTCTTTTATTGGCTTCGGATAGTTTGACCGCAGATATCGGTTTATCCTGTATGTGCTTCGTATGCTGGTATGCTTCCGTTCTTCAACGGAATATAGAATGTAAAGCTGCCTGACTTCTTGATAAGCGATTAAGACAAGGAGAGCACCAACCCTATCTGAATAGGTCCTTCTCGCCTAGTAACCTAGGACTTTTGATATGTGTCTCTCGCAGAACCTTCGAAATCGATACCTCACACTCCCTTATCAGTGCAAAGCAGATAAATCTCTCTGACGATGTGTTGAGAACACTGCTTCTTTTGAGTATCCAAACTCTCACTCGATAGGTGACAAGCCCTTCAACCATCCAGTCGAAATTGCTTCCTTCTGATCGCAATACTCTCACTCGATAGGTGACAAGCACTTTGATCTGCTAGTTGCAAAGAAGATAGAATCTCTTGACGAGATGTCTGTCTAGGTGTACTTGCATATAACAAATGTATGGTTGATTGGGGACCTCTTTCACAAAGCTCTTACTTTCCTTATATAATGCTCAGTAGTTGTCTTTCAATTACTTTGAACTTCTTCTGTTCTTGCTCTTTGAATCTCAATATAACTTTGACACCAGCATACGGGTTTTTAATTCTTTTATAGAACTTCAATGCTATCATAACTCTTTTATTAAAAAAACTCATCTGAAACAGAAAATGTATGATAGACATCCAAGCCGCATGGAATCAGCTAATTAATGAATTATAGTTCTAATCGAACTCTACTTATCACACTTGGCCGCTCGCCAAGCTCTTTATAAAACATGAGCCGCTCGCCAAGACTTCAGCCAATCTTGAGCCACTCGCCAATACTTCAGCCATTCAAGCCCAATATGAAATATTTATTTAAGGCCCAAACATTGCCCCTCAAGTCTTGAACTTGAATTACCTGTACAAGCGAAAAGACTTGAATATTACCCGACTGACGCACTGTTAAACCAAACGGCAACATAACACCCAAGTGCCACGTTACACAACTCCTCTAAAAAGTTGCATCATTCGGCTGACGTAATATAAAAGCACTAGTCCACATCAACAAAATCTCATTCCCCAACGAGACATTCTCACTTGCCTTAATCCTGCACTCTTAACCTCCTTAGTCAAAAGTTAAGACCTTTCATTCTCGTCATCGTCCATCTTTTTCGACCTAGAAAATACCTCCACGCAAAGACATCTCCATCCCTTATGAAAACCATAACATCGAGAAATTTTCGAGACATCTCAAGGCTGTCGCCAAACTACAGAACCCAGAAGCAATTCTCACCCTTGCTATAGATCCAATCGAAGGTACTGGCCTTCTTGGTCCTTTTCTGGATATTCCAATAAATCCAGAGCTCTTTAATATCCTTCGCCATCCCATCTATAAATCATCTTTAATAGTCCAAGAGAATCCCAGGGCAGACAAAAAGGAATGGACTAGAAAAGACACCCTTTGTCTAATTGGGAAATGGCCGCACCCAAACGTAGAGGATCTCGCTTGGTATCGGCACCGCCGCGAACAAGATATCAACCGGTGGGAAGCAGTTGGAATCGCTTAACTCACCGACTTGTGCTTTTCTCTCCCAGCTGGTGGCAACAAAGCACCATTCGCCATAGCCATGTGCTTTTGGGATTGCACCGCCAACTATTTCCGTCTTCCCTGTGGTGATGTGAGCATTACAATGCTTGACTTGTAGACCATTTTTGGAATCCCTGCATTTGCAAACCCCTGGTCGCTCAACCAACACAACAGGACACCAGTTCAAGCCTCCCTCAATCGTCCTTCCTCCTACTCTTCCTGGGTAAAACATTTTGCACAGGAGGAAAAAGACACAGACCAAGGAGGAATAGCCTTTTTGGAATACTGGCTATCGAATTACATCTTCTGTCCCTCTTCTGCAAAGGTCAACAGATGTTGGACCAACCTTGCCGAACGCCTCTTCAATGGTGAACAACTGGGCATGGTTGAATCCGTTCTAGCCTACATCTACTATGGTTTAAGGCGAGTCACACTTTCAAAGCTTGACCTTAATCAACCAGGACCGCTCTGGATGGTGGAGCTCTGGTTGCGGATGTACTTCCCCTTTTTCTTCCCCACAACACCTCCTGTCTTTGAAGATCAGAAGCTGCTGGGCCAAACATTGGTTTCTATACCAACTAGGACTAGGTTATGGTCCTATATAAACTGCTTCAACTACCTCTGCATACAAAAAGATTTTCGAACTGCAGCAGTTGAAGTAATTCTGAATCATCGCCATCCTGGCCTCCTCGCGAGTGGATTTATGCCCTCGCCAGAGCAAGATGCTCTTGCGAGGAAATTCTTCCTTCAATGCAACACTTGCAAAGACCTGCCAGTCCTAGATTCAGCGAGCCATGGGTATGAGCTTTATGCCCCAAACCACTTCTCAAGACAATTTGGGCT
The DNA here is from genome assembly GCA_946800695.1 of Geum urbanum. NCBI lineage: Eukaryota > Viridiplantae > Streptophyta > Magnoliopsida > Rosales > Rosaceae > Geum > Geum urbanum. Next base: position 3,638,981 of record OX327013.1, read on the forward strand.
CACTCAAGATGCTCCCATGCCCCTCGCCTGTTCTGTGAACAAGTATACTCTCTGGCGAGGAACAAATTATCCCATCGCAGCAGAAGTGCAGAATGAGCACTTTGGCTTCCTAACAGTAATGCTTCCCATCATAACGAAGCCACTAGTGATTTACCATTCGGTCACCGAGTCGTACCAAGCATGGCGCTCCCAACTTTGGGAAGATATACGACACAAGGGACCGCTTGCATGCTTTGCCACTATCTTTTATGATTTTGGCAAGAGATTTTCAAATGAAGAAGACTTGGCTGTTATCAACATGTCTTACAAGAACATAAGCACTACTCCTTGGCCACAGGTATACTTCTTTCATCCAAAAATGCCACATGTATTAGAAATTCCATATACGGTAACTGATTAACCTTTCTTCTCAAAAACAGCACGCCCTTGAACCAGACGTGACTGTTGCCTTGCAATCATTCAAGAAGAAAAGATCCAATCCTTCTGGGCAATCCGTAAGTGTTTGCATTTTATTTACCCAGAACAAACTGTCTGATTTTGTCACTGAACTGTAACTAACCCAAACTCTTTTGATAGTCTCAGAAACGCAGGAAGATCCACTCGAAGCCTAAGGAGCCTCCGAGCGGAGTTTAGTTAGCTACAGAGATCACAAGCAGGGATAAACTAGCAAAGCTTCAAGCTCAAGTCTTCCATGCCTCATTTGATCAAAGGAGTGACAAAGCCTCCAGGGCAAGTACCTGCTCAACATTGGTTTTCACCATTGCACACTGGCTATGTGCAAATCCAAACAACATGCCCACGGTCTCCGAGTTTAATGACCTCCTGATCCAAGGTTCTAAGGAGTGGCAAGAACTATGCAAGGATGAAGCCCTCGCAAGCTCTTACCCAGATCAACATTTTGATCTGGAAGTTATTTCGAAGGCTGACATCAGACCACTGAAGTTCTCATCTGATGACTCCTTTGTTGGGTATTTCAACCCGGAGAGGTTTACAACCCTGGATGGCCTTGCATCTTTTGATACGTCGTGGGAGCAAATCAGCAAGAGCCACAAGCCTCAAGTATATATAGTGAGTTGGAATGACCACTTCTTCGTCCTCAAAGTTGAAGACGAAGCCTATCATATTATAGACTCACTGGGAGAAAGGCTCTCTGAAGGATGCTGTAAAGCCTACATTTTGAAGTTTGATGATTCCAGCATCATATATGGAACTGAAGATCATGACACAGGACATGAAGTCATCAACATCGGCAAAAAATGCTGCAAAGACTTCATAGCCCAATTTCTGGCTGGAATCAACCAAACAGAACTTGAGGAAGAAGAGAAGAACAAGCCTGTTGATATTGCCATTCTATTCTGGCGCTTGCAGATTGAGTTCCAATCTTGCTTCATTCCTTCCTCTTCTGGTGAGGGCACAAGTGCTCAAAATGACCAAGTCATTTTAGAGCAAGAACAACAAATTTCCTCCCTGCCAGAGCTCTCAGTTGCCAAACTACAGTTATTGGTCGAAGTTAATCCAGAACACAAGGACCCAACTCTTTCCTCGCCAGAGCCTCAGCTTCAAGCAACTGAAGGGACACAGTTATTGTCTCCCATACAAGTAAGAACTTATCTACTTACTTCATTCTGGTTTATCAATTATAATTGATCCTGACAACTTGAATTATTGTTTTAGTCTAAAAGAATTCATGTGGACACCAATGAGATGATTCCTGCCTTACCAACAAGTCCAAAGGAACAAATGAGCTCGCCAGGCCAAACTTCTGAACCCTCTGAAATGGCCGCCATGATCAGCCTAGCATTTTTCAAGGTGTCGATGATAAAGACCCTGAATCTATAATTGAAGAAGTTATTGCACCGTCTTCATCACAAAGAGCTCTCTCTCAGTCACTCAGAACACAAGAAACAACAATAAAGTTGCAAGAACTTTACAGCAAATTGAGTACACTGAGCTCTCCTTCTGCCACTGATGTTACTCTTCAGGACATCCTTTCTGGGGATCTGGATTCTCCTCAAGACATTCAAACTGTCTGCAAACAAATCAAGAACCTAAAGGCTACTGCCCCAGCAGATTTTATTCATTGCCTTCGCGACCTTGAGGAGAAACTTTACCAACTCTTGAGCCAAAGTGAAGCCCACCAATGTCTAAAAATCGAGGCTGAGCGTAAGAAAGAAGCAGTAGAGACGTTGGAGCGCCAGACTCAAAGAGAGAAAGAACGAATCCAGACCATTCTGAAGGACACATCTACCCAACAAGAAACCTTAGCAACCAAAAAGACTAGAATAGCTATTCTTAAAGCTGAACTGGCTACCCTTGAGGCTGAAGTAGATGGTCTGCAAGCTGATGACCTCAGATATCAAGACACTGCATGCCAAATCATGATAGAAGGTGAAAGCCAAGCTCAACTCATGCAGGAGGCACAAGAAGAAGCCACAAATGCCCAACAAGCAATCCACCAATCCTGCCTGGCCCTGGAAATCGCAAAGGTATCAGTGAGGAAATATTCCCTCCCATTGTAATCTTTCGGCCTCAAAATTCAAGCCCCGTTCTTTTTATTCCAAAACTCTTTAAGTATTTATTTGTTCAATCCAAATTTTGGAAACAAAGTGTGAATTAGGCCCAATAACAAGAATGGGCCTCAGATTTAAGCCTTTTCCAAACTTGTTCCAATGAAACTAGCCTTATTTATAGGCTGTAACCGTTCGCTTGCTCTGATTGTCCAACATTAAATGGAATTTAATTCCATGCTTGGAATCCGTATCGCGTCAAACAATCAAATCTTCGAAATACGTTTTACTTGCCCCAAAAATCTTTCATTCATCATGCTCTCCTTCGGGGGTAGATAAACCGTGACTTGGCCCAATTCCAGTTAGACGCATGTCCTCTATTAACGGGTGCAATTACTCTCGTGAAACCTTACCGCTGTGACTCATTTCTATAAAAAGTTTCCTTTTCCTTGTCTTGTGAACAACCTTCTAAACTTCTTTGCGAGAATGAACTCCCCTTTTGTACATTTTCTCTAGTTCTCCTATCTAAAGAAACCTCCAAATAAAATCTTCCATGTTGTGTTCCTTAGATAGCAATATCCACGTCCAAACCTGGACTAAATAGCAATATCTACGTCCAGGCGTTGCCTTGGCTGACCCAACTTGTGCTTCCATAAGAAGGGAAAGCCACAATCCCGAGGTTGAAAACTCATCGTCTTCCTCCTGTGCACCCGCTCAGTTTTGATATGCATAGAGGCCGCAAGCCCTATGGACATGGCTGCATTGAAGAGGAAAGATAGGGGCCTCATCCCGGGGAAAAAGGCAACAAATGCCAAGTCTAGTGTAAAGGGTCTTCTGATCTGATGTACTAGCTTCCTTGGCGTTTCAAATCCTCTCCATCTCATCGTTGAGGTCGATCTCTCTTTTCAACGTATCCATATTTGATACATGGACCCAAGGGATGGCTATCGACTATGAGGATTTGGAAAAACAAACTGTATTTATCTTTATGTTATGTTGCTGATTTGTAGTTTGTTTCTCATATGGTATCAGAGCTTGAGGCCGCAAAGCCTTTGTATTCTTCTAAATAATGTAATTTTCGTTTAAAGCAAAGAGTTCCTTATGTAAACAAGAATTTTATTTTGATTAAACTCAGATGTAGTTTGTACATAACTTTGGCCACAGTAATTGGCCAACATGAACTCTATTGACTTAGAAGAAATACAGAAATTGAAAATTTGGAAATTTGGCCTCAAATATAAGCCCTAACTAAAGATCTAGCCCCAAGTACAGGCTACAATGATGTACATAATCCCTGTGTGTTGCCCCTGCAGTTTACTCATGCGAGTGAAATGGGATGAGCATGAATAAACTGGATTAAGCCACAGTGGGAGGATCTTCATACTCCCAGACTGGTTGTATGAACTTCTTAAGGAATTGACCATTTATAGGATTAGCGTGTATTGTACCATCTTGATCTCGTAAACGAACTGCTCCTTTACCCAGAAGTCGATCGACAATGTATGGTCCTTCCCATTTGTCTGACCATTTTCCTCGTCCGTCAGTCTTCTCGCCAATAGGCAAAATGACTCGCCAGACCAGTTCTCCTTCTGCAAAACTCATGCCCCTAGTATATCAGTCGTAGGCACTAGCCACCTTTCATTTTTCAGCACATAGACTATCATAAGTTTGTATTCTCTTTTCATCCAAGTCTTCATGCTCTTGCCACATTACTTGTACATAATCTTCACCGATCAGGCTATGTTGTTCCATTACCCGTAAAGATTGAACGTTGATTTCTAAAGGCAAGACTGCATCATGGCCGAATATTAATGCATAAGGAGTGGTACCTGTGGGTGTCATTTTACTTGTTCTATAAGCCCACATGGTGTTAAATAATTCTTCATGCCACAGTCTGGCATTGCTCGCAAGCATCCGTTTAAGGATATGGATAATGATTTTATTGCTTGCTTCAGCTTGACCATTGGATTAGGCATAGTATGGAGAAGAGTGTAGAAAATGTATTCCAAAATCCTTCATAAGCTCATCTACATCTCCAGACATGAATGCTGCCCCGCGGTCTGAAACAAAACTCTCAGGAATGCCAAACCTACAAATGATATCTTCAAATAAAAACTGGCGGATGGCCTTTGCTGATGATACCCTGAGAGGTCGAGCTTCAACCCATTTTGTGAAGAAATCAGTAGCCACTATGATGAATTTGTGCCCCTAAGATGAATGAGGATGAATCATTCCAATTAAGTCTAAAGCCCATCCTCGAGCTGGCCAAGGCTTGATTATAGGCTGTAACAGTATTATGAGCATATGGTTGATTGGACCATGTTTCTGGCATTCTTCACAACTTTTAGCGAACGTGATGCAATCTCTGAGCATTCTTGGCCAATAAAAGCCATGTCTCCTTATTAACCATCTCATCTTAGGACCGGCCTGATGTGCCCCGGCTATCCCAAGATGGACCTCCCTCATTAATCGCTTAGCTTCACGTCCAAAGACACACTGTAAGAGTATGCCTTCCTCTCCTCTTCTATATAACTCAACGTCCTTGAGTACATAATTAGGAGATAAAAAATGAATCCGCTTTTCTACCGGACTATTAGGATTCTGGAGGTAAGAAATAATGTCATGTCTCCAATCCACATCAATGTGATCAAGTGTAGCAACATACCACTCATTTGTATCTTCTTGGCGAGCAAAGAAAGATGGAAGGGTTATTTGTTCAACCTTTAATATCCGTTCGCATACTCCATCTTGCAAGCTCACCCTCGTTGCTAGTTGAGCCAACTCGTTTGCTACATAATTCCTCTCGCGAGGAACATGACTCAACTCCACCCCAGTAAACAACTTGAGTAAATCACAGGCTCGTTTAGCATATGGTTCTAGGACTGGTCCAGCCTTATACTTGGTTTCAAGTTGTCTGATCACTAATTGGGAATCTCAATATCTAAAAGAAGTTCCAATCTAATGATTAAAGCTTCATACTCTGCTTGGTTATTTGTGCATCTGAAGTCTAACCTGAAATAATAAGAAAAAGTTTGGCCGCGTGGAGAAACTAACGCTACTCCTGCCCCAGCCATAGTACTCGTACTTGACCAATCAAAGTATAAACATCAAGGGGCCAAATCGATATGAGCAAGGTCCAGTTCTGGCCCCTCATTAACATCCTCCATTGGATGATGGGCCAAAAAGTCAGCCACTGCTTGGCCTTTAACCGCCTTCTGGGGAACGTACTGCAAAGAAAACTCTGACAAAGCCAAAATTCACTTCCCAATACCTCCCCGAAGAATGGGTCTGGACAATATATACTTCACCAAATCTGTTTGTGCTATGACGCACGTGGTGAAGGAAAGCATGTAGTGCCTCAACTTACACCCTGAAAAATATAAGGCTAGGCACATTCTTTCCATTGGAGAGTATCTCGTTTCACACTCATTCAGGGTACGACTCAGATAGAAAATAGCACGTTCAGTTCCTGATATGTCGTCTTGAGCTAATAAACTTCCAATAGATAAGTCAGTAGCTGAAATATACAGCTTAAGAGGAACCCCTAGCCTTGGAGGAACTAAGACTGGTGGGTTCGTTAGATATGCTTTGATGGTCTCAAATGCCTCTTGGTGAATAGGCTCCGATACAAAGTCTTTCTGATTCTGAAGCTTGAGCAAAGTTGAGAATGGTTGTGTTTTCCCAGCAGCATTGGCAATAAACCGTCGTAAGAAATTGATCTTTCCTAATAAATGTTGTAGCTCCTTCTTACTCTTTGGTAGGATTGCACTAAGAACCGCCTGTTTCTTGTCGTCTGGTATCTCAATCCCACGTTGATGAACCAAAAAACCCAAGAAGTCTCCTGCTTGTACTCCAAATACACATTTGGTTGGATTCATCTTCATTTGATGTTGCCTCATTCTGAGAAACACTTGTTGTAAGTCTTCAAAATGGTCATTCCTGCACTTCGTTTTAACTACCACATCATCGATATACACTTCTATAGTCTTGCCAATAAGATCATGGAAGATTAAGTTCATTGCACGTTGTTAGGTTGTCCTTGCATTCTTGAGTCCAAATGGCATGTCCACGTACTCAAATACTCCTGCAAATCCTGGACACCGAAACGCAGTCTTATGTCTATCTGATTCTGCCACTGGAATCTGATGGTAGCCAGCAGTTCCATCCATGAATGTTAACATTTCATGAAGAGCCACTGAGTCCACCAACAAATCTGCTACTGGCATTGGGTAAGCATCTTTTGGAGTCGCATTGTTCAAGTCTCTATAGTTAACACACACTCGCATTTTTCTATTCTTTTCCTTGACTGGGACTACGTTGGACAACCACTCATTATACTTGGCTACTCGTATGATCCCTGACTTGAGCATCTTCTCGACCTCTTCCTTGACTACAATTGCGGTTTCTGTATTCATCCGACGTATTTCTTGTTTCACGGGCTTCTTCCCCTCTATGATGGGTAAGTTGTGACAAACCAAGTCTGGTGACAGTTCTGGCATGTCGTCATACTTTTCTGCAAAACAATCAGCGTATTCATGTAGCAATTCAATGAGCTTTAGTCCTTCTTCAGGCTCTAGGAAGATACTAATGGCCACAGAAATTGGCTCTTCATTTGTCCCAAGATTGATCTATTCAATGGGATCCTTGACTTTAGGAGGTAAATCATCCACGGCTGCTGGAGCTAATTTAATTTTTTCCTCCTCTTCAAAGTCATGTAATACCTCTTCATCCACATATTCCAATGCTGCAATCATTGGAACCTTCTCATAGGCTTGACTCTCCAACAGAAAATTGTGAAAACGCTCATGTAAAGAGTAACAAGCCTCGGTCTTTATACTTGATAGAGACCCGATCATTGAGAACGTTTGGATGGTAGCTCAACGGTGTAGGCTCTGCTACTATCTTGATTTACTTGAATTATACCCCACTGAGCTAGTTCAGAGCCCGTAACGCCAACTGGACGGGCTTTGTTATCAACGCCACATACCTCCAATGACCTAAGGTCACTGTGGTAATAGCTGGCTTTTAACGAGTTAGCAGAAATAGAATACGGACGAGGATCAACATCAACAATTTCTGCTTCACCAGACTCCATATTCCAGAGTAACATCTGCCGATGGAGGGACGAAGGTACACAATAGCTCCTGTGGATCCAGTCACGCCCCAGAATTGCACTGTATGGAGCTATACACTCTGCTACAAAGAATGTATAAGTACCGGTGGCTGGACCAATGTGTACCTGCAAGAAGACAATGCCCAAAGTCTTGGAAATGCTACCCTGAAAATTTCTAACGTTTAGTGTGGTCTCTTGGATAGCAGACTTGGGAACGCCTAATAAGGCCATTGCTTTGACTGTGATGATGTTCACTGCTGCCCCTGAGTCCACTAAGAGTTTGTTTAATTGAATTCCCTGGACTTTTCCCGTGACATATAACGGCCGCATGTGCATGGCCATGTCTACAGTAGGCTTGGCGAACATCATCTGTCCCTTTGTTGATGATGAATCGGTCTTTGGTGTCTTGGCGAGTGCTAAATTATCTTTCAATATTGGTTCGTCTTCTGGCACCACCAAGTTATTGACGCTTCTGCTCGTGATTGATTCAACCGTTAATGCTGGTGGAGGTAAAGCATATTTGGAGGACAAAATAAACACCATGTTAGCAGTGGTATCTTCCTCCTTAATGTATTCTTCAGCTTCTTCATCTTCACCATCACCGTAATCCAACAACTGCTCATCATCTTCATAGTTGTTATCCTCAGACTGTTGCCCTTCAGAGTCCAAAGTTGTAGTGACCTCGAGAGAAGCAACATGTTGCAATTGATCCTCAGGGATAGGATCTATGATTGCTGGCATGAGTAGTGCTGGATCGTGCTCATTTGGACGGGAAACGGGTTGTCGGACCCTCTTCTGTTCTTCTACAATTAAAGGTCTCGGTCTCCATTGCAAGACCTTGGTCTCGCTTGGAGTGTTTTGTTTTTGAATGATTTCCCCTTCCTTTGGAGGTGTATGTAGCCCCATTGTTTCCATCGTTTCATCCTCAAAAGTGAGACGTCTTCTCACTGGCCTTTGTTGTGTGACTTCATGATGATCCTCAGGAATAGGTTCGGGCTTTTTTCCGCTCGCCAAGACTTCAGCCATTCAAGCCCAATATGAAATATTTATTTCAGGCCCAAACAGTTCTACTTAATTATAGACTCCATCCGATTTATATCTCATTTATAAAGAATCAACCCGGGCGTGCGTGGGGCTGTTTTTCTACTATATATATATTGGAGTTCACTAGGGGAAGCACGTACATACTATGTGTGTATAAATAAAATAAATTAATATAAATTTTAAATACAAATAACTATCACAACAAAAAAATTGTTAATTTCTTGACATTTTAATTAAATCAACGATTACTTCTGCAAAAAAGTAGGAGGAAAGATAAAATCTAAAAACTGTATACCTAGGGAGATAAACTTTCCTTTTTTTGTTAATTACCATATTAACCTTAAAATATTTTATTGCACCTATGAAAAAAAATATAATGGGAAGAAAAAATAAAAAAGGAGAACAAACCAGGTTTTCTTTATAATAGTATATAGATTAGTACTATGCGAAAAACTCGATATTTTTAATTGACATTACTTATGCATGCTTACAGAGTGTAAAGACTAGTGAGTAATAACTACGTACAGATATTGTATCGAAAAAAAACTACGTACATGTGTGTGTGTATATATATATATATATATATATCTCATAGAGTAGAGGGTAAGTCCTTCGTTTGGAGCTATTCTACTAGCAACTAGCTAGCTTGGGTCAAATAACTCCGAAGCTGCTCTCATGCATGTTTGTCATGGAGCTTTATTCATTTTCACATTGTTTTCGCTTCTCTACGTACGTACACATGTTTGAACAACGTTATTTATATAGGGTACGTCTTCAAAGACCTAGTACTTCGGCTTCCGGTGAGGCCATCAGGTTTCTCCATCATCACCTGCTTTATTCCCATACCAACCTCCCCATCCGCCACCGCGACCAAAACCTCCCCAGCCGCCACCGCGACCGTAACCTCCCCATCCTCTTCCCCAGCCACCACCGGGACCATATCCTCCCCATCCTCTTCCCCAGCCACCTCCATAACCGCCTCTTCCCCAGCCGCCTCCATAACCGCCTCTTCCCCAACCGCCACCATAACTGCCTTTTCCCCAGCCACCTCCATAACCGCCTCTTCCCCAACCGCCGCCATAACCGCCTCTTCCCCAGCCGCCGCCATAACCATCCGGTTTAACTTGATATGCAGCAGCCTCATCATCAGCCACTTCTGATTCTGCTTATTTGAACATTGTACAACGTAACCCAATATCGATCAGTCATGCATTTCGTACGTACATGTATTCACTAACATTTGAATCATACAAAATGGGATTTCGATACGTATACTTGTTACCTCTTTTCTCATCTGTGAACGTCTGATCAGCTGTAACAGTGGAAGAGACGAGAACAACCGCAAACAGAAGCCCTAGAAAAACGAAAGCCTTGAAATTCATGATTACGTAGTCTAAACTTGCTGGAATGTGTAGATATCAGGATGGAATGCTAGGGTTCTTCGTGGACTCGTTTATTTATAGTGCATGAGGATTGAGTAGAGTAGCCCTAAAGACGAGAATATATGGTACGTAAGACACCGGATATTATGGTGGGTGCACCGGTATGGAGTGTGGAGTACTCATTTATAATTGGTCTTGTTGTAGTGATCGATCGATCGTTCGACCGAAGAGTACGTAATATATAGATGTTTGACTTTGTTAAATTATACGAGTTCTTATCACTTGATCCACCTGATACGTGTCTACTTCGAGCTCAGCATAGGCTGCACTCAATAAGTCAATGCGGTGGGAGGTGCAGGGCTGGTGGTTTGCTGGTGGATCTATTCAACACAGTATTGGGTGAGAATGTGAGGTATATCATATATGACGTTAACATAATAGATCTTTTGCTGAACTCGGATCCTGGCCTCTACAAACAATATTTTGCTGAACTACTGCCTTTAATATATATTTGAAGTTTTATGTACGTATATTTGAGGTATATCATATATGTTTATCAATGGAAATAGGGATGATGACATATATTTGATATATATCTGGATTTAACGCTCCCCTACTCGTGTATTTACTTGAAAACTTTTAAACCCTAATGTTGTAATTAATTTCATTATAGAATTTGAATGCCCCACGTATGCGCGAGCCAATTTTTGAAGTATAGTTGTTCAAGAGGAATGATCGAGCCTATACGTTTTGAATTGTGATCATCCCATAACCCAAATGACGATACTCATAAAAGAAAAAAAAATTCAAATAAGCAGCAACTGTACATATATATATACTATCGCTATATATGTTCTTTTTTTTGGGTTAAAATATATGTTCTTTTTTCTCTTGCAAGTACAACACCCTCCTTTTTAATTTGGGGATCATCCTTATTATAATTCTGCATGTAGTTAATTAACTCCAGGCCCCGTAGATACATATACTCATTAATACAACTTAAGTAATAGAAACAAAAATCTTTAACAAAAAAAAAATTGGAGAGTTTTTGCATTTTTTTGTTAATCGATCCTATATCGATCGATGGTTTAATTACCTCTCTCTCTCTCAACTCTCGGTTCTTTCTCTTGCTCTCTGTCTTTCTTTCACAGACGTAATGTCATAATATCTCTGTCGATGTATAATTCTTTTTCTTTAACCCCACCATTGGTGCACTGCAACACCTTCATCCCTGAGCTGTCCGTACAAAGCCAAGCACTGCCAGTAAGCCTTTCGAGTGCTCAAATTACCTTTTCCATTATGCCCTTGTGGCTTGCACTCCATGAAGAGCTCGTCGACCAAGTTAATCACCTTACTCTGCATCAGTTCCTCCACCACTTCGGCCTCGGCCTTCATCACAACATACTCCTCCTCGTTCACATTCTTGTCCAACCACTCTGACATGCTCGTCTGAAGAACCTCTTTCCCGGAGGACTCGTCTGTTAGGGTTGTCTCGATCTTGTACATCTCGAAATCCTTGTTGCGTGTCGGGTAGTTCTTGGCAAACCAGCTTGTGCCGCTACCGCCTTCCTTTTCTGGCAATCCCACGTCGATGAAGACCCTACGAGAGTATCCCTCTAGAGAGTCACCCATCAAGTCTGGTAGGAAGCGAGTCCTCTTCAAATATCGGCTTGACTTGCCTGACGAAGCGCGCGGCGGCTCGAGCAATACGTCTTCGAGATTCTTCAAAGCTTCCTTCTTTGCCTCCTCGGCAAAGAGGCGTCGGCGTGTGGGAGATGTAGTTGCGGTTGCGACTGATGAGGTTGTCATCTTCCTCATGGACACGACGGTTGCTTCGTCAAATTTACGGAAATAGACCATCTTGTAGTTTGAAGGCATTTGGAACCCGGCGGGGGGGTCCTTGTTGAGCACTAGGGCAAAGACGCTGCCGACCTTGAGAGTCCTTTCGAGGAAGTTCACGGCGGAAGGGAAGACGGAGACGAAGGCAAAGTCGACTGAGTTTTCGCAGACGGAGTTCTGTTGGTCTCCGTCAATGAGATCCATGTGATTGTCTTTGAGGATCTGTAAGCTTTGAACTTCCCTTTCGTTGTCGCCACTGCTGACAAAGACGGCCTTTTTGCCGAGGCCGGTTTTGAAGAGGCCTTCGTTGGCCAAGTCGCGGAAGATGAGATTCACGAGCTCAAGATTAGGGTTTACGGTTGATGAGGAGGAGCTAACTGCATTAGCGGTGGCTGTTGTGGGAACAAGTGAGTTCAACCACGGAAAGGAGACGATCACCAAAGCCATGATGAGAGTCTTGGCTAGAAGCAGGAAGGCTCGGGAGTCAGGGATCCTGATGACCAGGTACTTGGCATCGGGGTAGATTCCGATGGCGTTGTTGTGTTTGGGGTGGTGTTTGGTTCGGAAACCTTGGACCAAATTAATCGCCATTTAGGGTTTGGGATTGATAACGAAGAAGGTAGGACAGGATAATGACGAGGAATTGGGATTAAGAAGAAGAGAGCAAAAGAATAATTCAGGGAATTAGAGGGAGAGAGGTGAGCTAGCTTGAGGAGTCAAAGATATTAGCGAGTGCAGAACCTGGCTGCAGTATGATTCCCACCCACGAGGGCCACACGAGAGCTTTGCATTATAGACCATATTAACATCAACTGCCTCATTCTCTGAACCTCCATCCTTATAAATTTGAACCCAGATCGATCGGTGAGAGTGATCATCCGCCCAACTATGCTCGAGATTAACGAGACATTGGAAATTAGCTTAGCGCGTAAACCACATCACACCGATCATACTATGATGGAGGTCGACACCAGACAGGAGGAGTTTGGTTTGAGCGCTTCTGATATATTGTTTGGCAGATTAAGGAAATGAGTTATAGAATGGGGGTTGAGGTGCTAGCTGGGGATGAGAGGTCGGAGAAGGGATCAATATATGGGATCAAAGATGGATGGAGCTAATTTTGTCTAAGAGAAAAAACAAGTGGATGATCACACGAGAAATGAGTTTGGCCATTGCATGCGGAGTCTTTTCTTGCTATTTATCTTTGGTGACGCATTCCCTACATAACATCTGCATGGAGCGAAATTCTCCTCTCCCTGGGCAACCGCTATTTACGTGTTTGTTGTAACATACGCCAATTACTTTGTTTGGTACGCACGTCTCAAGTATATATCTTTAGAATTTTGATAAAAACCACGTACGTTTTAGACGAATATTTCAAATCTTATAACAAATATATGTTACTGTTAATAGAAAAAAGAGGTTCAACCAAGGACACAAGTCAATGATATAACACGCTCAGTACGTACGTAGCTAGGTCAAATTAGGCCACCAGTGTAAGGCACTCCTGTCTGAGGTAACCAGCTATCTCCCAGCACGAAGTTGGAGACAGTATATGGGCAGCATCGGTTGCATTAATCACATGGTAACCAGGCCATGTAACTCTCCTGCTAGTGTCTGATCCCGGTCCTCTGTTATTGTACTCAGCATAATACAATATATGTGCTGAGTCCGAAATCTCCATTCCATGCTAGCCAACCAGCAGGATCTATTAAACTATCGATGAAACTCTACATGACAACAGTCCTCGAGTACTCCTTCCATGGCCTCCCCAGATAGCTCTTGACACTATAGCCACTCCAAATCAAATCCGCTCCGCTGTAATTGTGCAATGTTGGATCGAAATCCCAGTGTTCTGGTTTATGTCGGTCCGCCCTTGAGCTGTGACCATAATGAATTGGCCTCGGAGGGGACGTCTAGGGTACATGTTGCAGTCTTGGAAAACAACAGCAGCATTGCTGAATATGAAATCAACAGCTTCCTATATATCACACTCTGTGTAGAATTGTCTCATAGAATGTGTGTATAAGGTGTCTTGGTAAGCTTCGAAGCTGCAGCTATAGAAAACCGACATATCAGCACCGTTTCGGACGGCCACCGCCTGGTTCTTGCTTGCTCCGGCCGTGTTCCGGAAAGTAATGTTTACTGCTACGTATACAAATCCTTGCGCTACCACGGCTGTCATTATAAAAAGTTGATGACGTTAGGTTTAATTAGGGCTAGCTAGTAGCTAATCATTAATTAATCCATCCACATTATATGTAACACGTAAGTATGAACATGCATGAATATATATAAATTATAGCAAACTACTTTTAAGAACACTTTAGAGGTGACAAATACATTTAAGGACAAAGTCCTTTATTTTGGACAATGAAGGACAAAATCTTACAAATAAGGACACTCTGTTCTGGCGCTGACATGTGTTATTTACAACTCTTACCAATTTACCCTTAGACACCCCATATATAAAACATTTTTTCTATAAAAAAAAAGAAAAAAAAATGGTAACGATTCTCCAAAACCGGCAACGATAACCGGAAGCTCTCGATCACTGCTTCTTTCGATCGATCTTCTAGGTCTTAGCAACATCGCGTTCTGCTTACATTCCATTACGCTTACGTTCTGTGAATCGTGATAATCTAGAATCGATTTTTCGAGGTTTGTTTTTTGATGAATTTGGAGGTTTTTGGAGTGAACATTCCTCGAAACGAGCTTTGTTTTCCGATTCCAAGTTTACGATCTTTGAAATCTTATATCAGCAATTCTTGGTATGTTTTTTTTATGTTTTTGATGGTTCATGTATTTTTTTGTTTTTATTTCTTGACTGTGATTGATATATGATTATTGTATTTTGTGTTTGATTGAAGGTTAGGATTTTTATTTTGCAGCAAATCATGTGATTGTTGATATATTTTAAGTTGCAGAAGAATGTTTCTAGTTGCTTTTGTTGTATACCTCAGTTTTCAGTGTAAGTGTGATACTATTTTTGCTGTCTTTGTTGCCCTATGTTGCAATATATGATGTTTTTCAGTAACATACACCTGATTTTTTCAGTAGTTCTTGCTTCATCAAATTGGTTTTCAGTAGCAGATATTTTTTTAGAATTATTGTGTTTCTCAGTTTCATCTTCTCATTAGAAGCTTCTCATTTGTTTATTTTTTTGTGTTGTAATTTTGTTGAGTATGAGTTAGTATGATTTATCTGACTGTTGATATAAGTGTGATACTGTTTTTGCTGTGTTTGTTGCTCTATATTGCAATATATGATGTTTTTCAGTAGCAAGCACCTGAGCTTTGTTTGTAGTTCTTGCTTTATCAAATTGGTTTTCAGTAGCAGATGTTATTTTATAGAATTATTGTGTTTCTCAGTTGCATCTTCTCATTAGCAGCTTCTCATTTGTTTAGTTTTTTGTGTTGTAATTTTTGTTGAGTATGAGTTTGTATGGTTTAACTGATTGTTGATATAAGTGTGATACTGTTTTTGCTGTTTTTATTGCTCTATGTTGCAATATATGATGTTTTAAAGTAGCAGGCACCTGAGTTTTGTTTGTAGTTCTTGCAGTATAAGTTGTTTGTTGTTTTTTAGTAGCACTAAGCTTGTTTTAATGTGTTTGTGTTTGTGTTTTCAGTTTTAATCAGTATCATTGGCATATCATGCATTTTTATCAGTTGTAGTTGCTGTTTCAGTAGCAGCTTCTCATTTCTGTTGGTTTTTCTGTGTAGTGATGGATTTTCTTTCAAAGTTTGCGAAGATTGTATATGGCAGTGAAGGCCCTTCTTATGCCTGTGATGAGGTCGGCCAAGTTTGATGATCCCTGCGATCCAATTTGCTTAAGGTTTTGAAATCTCAAACCAAGATAGTTCACTTTGAGGTACAGTTTCAGTGATTCGCTTAATACAATTTTAGACATAGATGAAGACATCGTTTCTACGTTTGAGGTCTATGAGTATTTACCTGCTTGCAAATGGATAGAGATCAATGTCTTAGATATTAGGGCAGTGTGTGCCGGTATTATTAAAGATTCATTCGTGCCTGAAATTATTTTGGATGATGATTTATGCATTCAACATCAAAATGATGAAGAAGTGGTGAGCAACGATGATTCTAATTTTCAGGAGGATGACAATATGATTCTAGGAAATTTTGTAAGTAAGAACACTAAGAGAAAGTTTTGCTGTTGGGAGTGGGGAGATTATATTAGTCATGTTTGTTAGTTTTTTAGTGGCAGAGCTGTGGAATTTAGGGAGAAGTTTTGCAAGTATTCTGTAGAGAAAGGTTTAGAATTTAAGTATGTGAAGAATGATCAAAATCATATTAGAGCAGTATGTGCTCAAAAAGGATGTGAGTGGTTTGTCCAGGGTACTTTATGCGTGACTAACGGCTACTTCTACGTGAAGAAGTTAAACAATGAACACTCATATGTCACAGTAGCATGTTGTGAGAATCTTAAAAGGTTAAGGAGAAAAGTTGTTGCAACAATCATAGCCGAAAAAGTTCGTTTCGACCCTTTGCTGAAGCCCAAACATATTCTCAATGACCCGAAGGCTAACTATGGTCTAGATATTCAGTATCATACAGCCTACAGGGCTAGGGTCATTCCCAATCATGCTTTGAATGACAGTGAAAGCACTGGATACGGTCTGTTGCCATAATATACTGATACTTTTAGGCGAACCAACACTGATTCTGATGTTGTGCTCAAAGAAAGGGAAGGGAGGTTCTGTCGTTTTTGTGTTGAATATCAAGTATCAATCTTAGGATTCCGTTTTTGTCAATTGACGTTGTTTCTAGACTGGACATTCATAAAAAAAACAAGTACAAAGGAATGATTTTGGGTGCATGTGCCAAAAATGGGAACAAAAGTACTACTTTTCTGTTTTCAGTATTGGTTCTTAGACTTTTACTTTTCAGTAGAAAAATCTTTTTTATCTGTTAAAATTTCTACAGTAGGGTAATAGAGTTCTACTTAGCATGGTTTTAAAGTTACTCTCCTACCTAACTAGATTCATGGGAAAAAGTTCTGATTGATTGCTAATTAGTTGCTACTTCTGAAAAGAGGTCTGCCAGTTTGTTTTAAAGTATCTTGAAACATATTCTTGTATCAAGAGTGTTCACCGTGGATTATGTAATCAACAGTTTTTTTGTTCTTTCAAATATGTCGTTAAACTAATACTATTTCAATGGCTATCTGGTATTTGCAGTAGCAGCATTAGCAATAATTTAATCTGTGTGTTATCTTTTTTATATGTTTTTGCAGAAATCTTTCCATTCGCTTTTGCTATTGTTGATTCCGAAAGCAAAGAAAATTGGACTTGATTTTTTGAGCAGCTGGCAATTATGTTGGATGGTGATGCTCGCAATATTTTTTTCATGACTGATAGGGGAACTGGTCTTATTGATACTGTTACAGAGGTTTTTCCATCCTCTCCTTATTCTTACTTCTACAAGCATTTGAAAGACAATCTCAATGGGAGGTATCCGAGTCCTTTTAATGCTAAGTTCAAGAAGCAATTTTTGAGGCAGCTCAGTAACTGTGTTTATGCGAGAACAAAGGAGATATTCAATGAAAGGATGGAGCAGTTGAAAAACTCTCAAGGTTCGATCAAAGAGTTTTTGAAGAACTTGCATCCTGTGAACTATGCAATTGCTTATTTCCCAGGAAAGAGATATGGTGAGATTAGCAATGCCCTTGCTGAGCTATAATAGTATGATAAGAGATGAAAGGTGCATGCCACTGCCATTGATGGTTGAAAACATCTGGACGAATTTGATAGAGAAGTTCTCTAAAAGAAGGGATAATTCTTCTCAGTGGCAGGGTGTTTTGTGTTCTAAGATAGAAAAAAAGCTGCGGAAGAGGATAGACACGGGAATGAATTGGAAGATGAGGATCATGTAACAGTTTCACTTTTTAGTAAGACTTATTTTACATATATTTATTATCAATCTTTATTTTCAGTATTAGTTGAGTTCAACATTTTCATTTTTAAGCATCAGTGTCATTGATTCTTCTTTCTTTTGTAGGTCATCAAATCCAATGAAGAGGTTTTTGAGGTGTTTACTAAAGTGATCACATTCATGGTGCATCTAGGCCATAGATCTTGCTCATATAGCTAGTGGCAATTTTTTTGCTTCCCATGTGCGCATGCCATTCAAGCCATACAAAAAGCTCGGAAACTGATTTATATATATATTGAAGATTACAGGAAGACGAGCTTTTATAGACAAGTATATCAGATTCCAATCTGACCGATACCCGATTTAGATAAATCTTCCACGAAAAGTTTTAGAGATGATGTCTTGAAACCCCTGGAAGGCCAAGGACCAGAAGAAAGAACTCCTATGGTGAATGTTCGAAGCCTATTACTTGTGGTCGGTGTAACCGAATTGGCCATCACAATTCTCGTACATGCACTGTCCCCATCAATTTGACAAACTCCTGATTTTGATGCCTTCCATCTGGTTTATATGCTTACAAGATTTGTCCCTAAGATATATTGCGATTTTTTGATCAATTTTTCTGCTGGATTCAGTAGCAGACTTTTATTGTTTGTTGCTTGATTTAGAAGCAGTATTTGACAACTGTTTATAGTTGATAGGTTATGCAATGGATAATGGAACCTTTTTGTAATAAAATCAGTAGCATTGTTTTTACTAGTCAGGGTCGCGGTGCAGCGGTACGCTACTAAATATATGTTCTTGATAACAGTTCTTCTGTTAGTAGCTAATTGTGAGACTTTTTTTTAGTATTAGACTTTTTGTTACAACTTTAGGTTTTCAGCAGAAGTGTATGAGCAAAAATTTCATGTAAGAAGCAGTGTTAATCCGTGTTCATGTGCTAATACGCGCTGCTTAATCGTTGAAGAGATTTATCGTATTTACTCATCTCCTTAATAATGTGTTTTCTTAATGCCATAGCAATGTATCAGTAGCAGTGTATTTGTAGTAGTGATTTGAAACAGAACACAATGTACATTTGTTGTCAAGACTTTTACTCATCACAGACAGTGCATTTTTCTTCTGATTAATCTGAAATGATATTCTTAAATGAATAACACATGTCAAAAGAAAACATATCTCAATCGTAGTATCAATAGTAGTTATTTTAAGTAGTATATATATATAGCAAACTACTATATATATATAGATCCTAAATTTCATCAACATTACATTATTCATCGATTTCTAAACTCTAAACCCCATTCTCTTCCACATGTAGCTTTCTGCGTCGTCCATGAACTACTTGATGATTTTTATTCGATGCTTCAACACATGTGTTTTTGCAATTTTTTCAGCAATTGTCTCATTCTTTGATAGTTTCTCTATGAAGTTCAGAACAAAAATTCCACAGTCAAACCTACAGTACCGAAAAACAAAAAAAAACACATCATAATTCAGTAGCAGCAAGCACTACAAGAAAACAGCACTTAGACCACGGAAACACTAATTCTCCGTCGTCCAAGTGACACTTAGACGACGGAAAAGACTCCGTGGTCCAAGTACCACTTGGACGATGGAGAATACCATATCCGTCGTCCAAGTGGTCACCTGGACCTCGGAGTCTTCTCTGTCCTCCAGGTGACCACTTGGACGACGGAGATGGTATTATCCGTCGTCCAGGTGACCACCTGGACCTCGGAGTCTTCTCCGTCCTCCAGGTGACCACTTGGACGACGGATATGGTATTCTCCATCGTCCAGGTGACCACCTGGACCTCGGAGTCTTCTCCGTCCTCCAGGTGACCACTTGGACGACGGATATGGTATTCTCCGTCGTCCAGGTGACCACCTGGACCTCGGAGTCTTCTCCGTCCTCCAGGTGACCACTTGGACGACGGATATGGTATTCTCCATCGTCCAGGTGACCACCTGGACCTCGGAGTCTTCTCCGTCTTCCAGGTGACCACTTGGACGACGGATATGGTATTCTCCGTCGTCCAGGTGATTACCTGGAGGACGGACCGACACGCCGTCGTCCGAGTTCACAAAACGTACTTCCACTTAGACGACGTACCGACACCTCCGTCGTCTAAGTGAAGCATTATATAAGCCCACTGCCGGCCAAACGTACTGATCGAATTCATTCCTAGCTAGCCTCGATCTCTTCATGATCGATTCCATTTGAAGAATAATTGAAGGAGAAGGGAGAAGGAGAAGCTAGGGAGCTCGAGCTAGGTAGCTAGAAGCTAGCTAGGCCGAGAAGAATCAGGATCGATAAGGCCGGGATCTCCGCTGACTAGCTAGTTAGCTTAATTAACGTAAAGATATCGAGAAGGCCAGCAGGTACGTACGTACGCAGTTAAAATTTGCTTAATTAATATGTATTTAGTGAAAACGTACGTACATATATATATATATACATGCAAGGATGTTAGCTGATGTTAGCTATATATATATATGTATAGATCGATTAAATTACGTACATACGTACGTAATTGATGGATCGATATGTAGATCGAGTACGTATAATTAAGCGTAAATTAATGGACAAATATATATATATATGTAATAATTAATTAAGTATAATATTTTGTAGCAGTATGGACAAGAGTTGGATGAAGTTGAAGAATAGATGTGATGTCCGGTATATGGATGGAATTAGCGAATTTGTGAATTTTGCGATAGAACATGGTCAGGGAAAGAAACGTTTCAGGTGTCTGTGTCAGAAATGTCTTAATTGTCAGTATGCGGAGGTTAATGTTATGGTGCAACACTTGTACGAAAATGGTATGATGTGGAGTTACACTATATGGAGCGAGCATGGTGAAGCAGTAGAGTTCAGCGCAGCAGACTTCAGCTCAGGGTACAGTTACCATGGTGCCTCATCCAGCGGCAGTGGTGTCGGACCCCCAGCTTGCAACCCAACTGCAGATTTGGTCCATGATGCGTTTCCGGGATGTAGTCATGGCGGACACCAACACCAAGACGGAGGTTACAGTACCACCAATGAGCATGATGACACATTCCCCGCAGCTAGCTTGGCCACTGACACCAGTGAGATGGAAAAGTACAACCGGATGCTACTTGAAGCGCAGACCCCGGTGTTCCCTGGATGTCGAGAGAATGTGTTGCAATATGTGATGGAGCAAATGAAGATAAAAGTGAAGCACAAAATGTCAGTGAGTGCTTTTGACGAAATTCAGGAGCAAATATGTAAGTTGCTTCCTGATGATCACAATCTTCCTAAATCTCATTATAAGGTTAGAAATATCCTGAGCAGCCTCGGCCTAAAGTACAGGATAATTGACGCATGTCCGAATGATTGTGTGCTATTTTACAAAGAGTATAAAGAGTTGGACTATTGTCCCGTATGTGGCCAGTGCAGATTCCAGTTGAATAGGAAGAGTTCGAAAAAGAGAATTCCTGTGAAAGTTGTTCGATATTTTCCCTTGATTCCCAGATTGCAGCGCCTGTACATGTCGCTACACACAGCAGACGCGATGCGATGGTACGCAGAAAAGCGAATAGATGACGATGTCCTGCGACACGCAACGGATGGGGAGGGTTTCAAACATTTCGACAGAGAATTTGGAGACTTTGCTTCAGAGGTTAGAAATGTTAGACTCGGCCTATCTACAGACGGATTCAATCCTTGGGGAAGTAATAGCTCCGCCGTCAGCACTTGGCCAGTTATTCTGATGCCGTACAACTTGCCTCCGTGGATGTGCATGAACAAGGAATTTAATTTCCTTACCGTACTAATTCCAGGTCCTAAATCTCCATCGAAGTGCTTAGATGTCTACCTCAGACCTTTGATCGACGAGCTGAAACTGTTGTGGGAAAATGGAGTCCCAACTTATGACAAATTCACTGACACGATGTTCACGATGAGGGCTGCTGTAATGTGGACGATCAGCGATTTTCCAGCTTATGGGATGTTGGCAGCCTGCAGGACAAAAGGATATAATGGATGTCCTATATGTTTGGACGACGTGAACTCTAGTTGGCACGCGGGGAAGGTGTGTTACTTGGGTCACTGTAGATGGCTTCCTCACGACCACCCGTGGCGACAGGATGAAGCTCATTTCGACGGTACGGTAGAGAACAATCCTAAACCCCGTAGTTGGTCGGGCGAAGAGATTTTAGAGAGGTTGAGCTATTTCGACTTTGGTGTGTTGAGCAATGACGCGGATGTAAAGAAATGCAATCCAATTCCTCCACATGATCTCAGCTATTGGGATCACAAGAGTATATTCTTTGAACTCCCTTACTGGTCGAAGTTGAAGCTGAGGAACAACTTGGACGCGATGCACATAGAAAAGAATGTGTGCGACAGCGTGGTGGGAACAATTCTCGGTATTAAGTTCAAGACTAAAGATACTCCCAAAGCGCGCAAAGATTTGGAATCAATGAATCTACGTCGTCCCTTGTGGTTGAGGAGGGATAGGAAATGAGTGTACAACAAGATGCCAGATGCACCTTACACAGTGAAGCCGATGCTTAGACGTTCTGTATTTCACTGGTTTAAGGGCGTTCGTTATCCGGCTACGTATGCAGCTACTATAACTGGAGCAGTGGACGAGGTGCAACACAAGTTTGTTGGTCTAAAGACACATGACTATCACGTTATGCTGCAACGTCTGATTCCAGTGGTAATTCGACCATACTTGCCTCGGGACGTCGTAGAACCAATAGTGGCATTGTGCAGGTGGTGGCAGAGGTTATGCGCCAGAGAATTAAAGAAGTCAGATGTGGTGGAATTGCAACAACAAATTGTGCACATCATTTGCAAACTAGAGAGGATTTTCCCCCCTGCTTTCTTTGACATCATGATTCACCTAATGATCCACCTGCCCGAGCAGGTGCTCATTTCTGGTCCGGTCCAGTACACTTGGATGTATCCTCAAGAAAGGTACGTACAACTAATTAATTAATTTGTTCCACTGGAGATTATATATATACTAGCCAGCTAGCTATATGTACTTATGTAATGTGTACGTTTGATTTTGTAGACAGCTTGGACAGTATAAGTCATTCGTCAAAAACAGGTCGGCCCCGGATGGCTCCATAGCAGAGACATACCTAATGCATGAGTGTGTTACTTACTGCAACAGGTACCTCAAAGATCCACTCCCTCCCACTGCCTCCGATCGCAGTGCCCGCATCAATCTTTTTGTCGTCACCAATGTCGTCCGACCGTTTAGAGGAGTATTAAAGGAATCGTTAACACGGGAAGAACTTATTGAGGCACATTGGGTAGTGTTGCGAGACTGTGATGAAGTTGAGCCGTACATGATGTCATACAGGGAGAGGCTTCAGGCGTTAAATCAAAACAAGAGTTCGGCGTGGATTGAGAAAATGGTTAAGAAGAAGTTTCCTGATTATTTCTTCCAATGGGTACGTACGTACGACTCGGTATTAATTATTTAAATACATATTGCTCATGTTTGTAGAAAGTAAACCATTATATTAATTTGACATTTTTCGCAGATGATTGATCTGCAAAAATC
The DNA here is from genome assembly GCA_946800695.1 of Geum urbanum. Classification (NCBI taxonomy): domain Eukaryota; kingdom Viridiplantae; phylum Streptophyta; class Magnoliopsida; order Rosales; family Rosaceae; genus Geum; species Geum urbanum. Next base: position 3,662,315 of record OX327013.1, read on the forward strand.
TGATAACCACGGAGGGTGGTGGTCATGGCCAAAGCACTTGCTAGCAGGGAAGCCGGTTAAACACTATATTTATCCCGGATGTTTTGTGAACGGTGTAAAGTTCCATTCTTAGGCCCGAGACGAAGGAAGAAGAACACAAAACAGTGGGGTAGCCGTTGGGAAAGACAATGATCTATATTACGGGGCTATTGTATACGTGGTTCAGCTATGTTACGGGAATGATGTCAACGTTTTCCTATTCAAGTGCAGATGGTTCAAGCGTACAAAGGAAGACCTGGGACTATTATCTGTCGATACAAACTCGCACTGGTATGAGGATGAGCCTTTCGCTCTCGCCACCTTAGTTCGGCAGGTGTTCTATCTCGACGATCCGAAAGCCGGTGAAGGGTGGAAAATAGTGAACCATATCTCTCACCGAGGAATATGGAATACAGAGACAATTGAAGGGACACCGGCGACGACTGAAGATGCTGCTGAACCAGAAAGAGACATTCCTGCCTATCAAGAGCCTAATATTTCTATGGTCCGCTCCGATATAATGGACCTGGTTCAAGATGGTGAACGGTTACCCATGCCTGATGGTTGTACAGATCTAACTGAAGATGAGATTATCCATGAGGTAGATGAAGAAGACGAGCAGGAAGAGGACGCGGACGAGGACTCAGGTTATTCGTCGGACGATGTTGAGTACGATGACGAGGATGAGCCGTCGACTAACGGGGATGAGGACGATGATGATTATGACGAAGAGTACGGTCATACGACGAGGGAGATTAATTGGTAATTAATTACTGTAATTATTGTAATATATATATATATATATATGATTGATGCTGGTTTACGGTAAGAAATTAATCCGAATTATATATCCTGGACAACGGAGAAATTAATTGCAGATTAATTGGCGCCAAATCTCAATCTCATATAAAACCCTAGCTAAATCTTGGACCCTAAATCTAGCAGTTCGGATCGATCGATCAATTTTTTAATTATATTTTTGAATCAGAATAATTGAACGCACACACAAATGACCGGGGACGACTTAAACCGTAAACCCTAAGGCCCTAACCCCTGAATTCGGGGTTTTTACACCTGGACGACGAAGATGATCATTTTCCGTCGTCCAAGTTCACAAACCCTAAACCCTAAACAGTAAGGTCCTAACCCCTGAATTCAGGGTCTATACACCTGGACGACGGAAACACTCATTTCCGTCGTCCAGGTGCAGATATCGTAATTTTTTCTAAGACAACGACCATCTAGACCTTCTTCCAATGCAAAGTCTTTTCATCAAGACTTTAGAGTAAACAATTCTTGGTGTGTGAGCTTCAACGGTTCAAAAATCGGAGTTACGAAATGCCTAGTATCCACGTTTCCGGTTTGTGAAATTATCGGTTTTGCGGTTGACTGTGCCGATCAAACCCTTCCCGAACTTATTATTTTATGATCCTTTGAAGACAATTATATATTATGTTACGACGAACATATCCAACGGTTGTTTTGTCCAAATTCAATTTCGTTAATACTCTGCTGCAAATGAGCGTCTACTCATGAACACTTAAGTCGTAAAGATTAGTCGATACTTAACATGTTTCAATACGTAAAATTAATCGTCGGTTCAAATTTAACTGTTTATATACACGATGCGTTCATCGATATTGTATGACTATTTCACTCGAATGACAGATCGCTAAATTCCTAGCGAATTATTTTAAAAATTTTTTTTTACGTAATTTGAACCTGGACGACGGAGATGGTCAATCTCCGTCGTCCAGGTTCAAAAACCATGGCGGTTCAAATTTATTTTTGTTTATTTTTTTCATGTAATTTTCACTTGGACGACGGAAACTGACCATCTCCGTCGTCCAAGTCCAAAATTATGGCGGTTCAATTTACCGCTTCCGTTTTCGGCACCGCTTGAATTTTCACTTAGACGACGGAGATCCAATTATCCGTCGTCTAAGTCCAAATTCATGGCGGTTCAAAACGTCCCGCCGATTAATTACGCGCCGATTGAAAATTTTTAAACCGCCACCTAGACGACGGAAAACACTATTTCCGTCGTCCAGGTGGACTTAGACGACGGAGAATAGTGCTCCGTCGTCTAAGTGCAACTCTATAAATAGAGTTGCACCCCCCCTAATTTTCTCATCATTCCTCCTCTCCCTCTCCTCTCCTCTCCTCTCCTCTCCTCCGGCGACGCTCCGATGACATTTTTTCCGGCGTGGTTCCTCCTCTCCGACGACTCAAGTCCGGCGAAATTCCCGTAAACTCCGCTTCGGTACATTTCTATTTTTCCCTTATTTAAATAATTTTCATTTTATTAATTAATTAAATTCTAAATATAATTAATTAGTAGAAATTAATTTAGTAATTAATTTTAAATATTTAATAAATGATTAATTGTTGTTATTTATTAATTAAATCATAATTATTGTTATTGTTTCCTAATTAAATGAATAATTGTAAATTTGTTGTTGTTATTAAATAAATAATTAATTAATTATTGTTATTAATTAATTAAATAAATAATTATTGTTATTAATTAATTAAATGGTTAATTATTGCATGCTAAATGGAAAATAAATTATTGCATGTAATTACGTGTATTTTTTAGTAAATAAATTAGTAGTACGTGTTCGATTTAAATTTAGTACATAGGTTTGGTGTAATTAAGTCGCACTCTTTGGAATAGATGGCGCCTCTTTTCCTTGCTTATCTCCTTAACCCCTCGTGATGTGTGGATTTCATCACCGCACACCATAACCTAAGTGAAGTTATGGACACGAGGTTGAGGGCGGAGTTTGCAAAGGACTTGAGGGAGTGTAAATTTTCGAAAAATTGGCCGAATGTCGGACATGGTGTCTAGAAACGGGTTATGACTGGTGACAGGATTTGGACTAAGAAAGACTTTTGTCGAAATTAGTCCTGCCTCTCGCGTTATCTCTATCCCTAACTGGCCATGTTTTTCGATTTAACCAAGGCTGATTAATTGAAAATTTACACTTTATCGCGCGGGTCGCACGTCCATTGAACGACCGAAAATGCCAAGCTAGTATACTCTATTTAAATCTTAAACGTACTTAATTAATTAGCGTAAATTTTTAAGTTGTAATTATTATTATAAGTAGGTATTTTAACCCCGTACTCTTAGGTTTAAATGGCTCCGCCAAAGACGACATCCGGCAAGAAGAAAGCCCAACAAGAGGCAGAAGATGCCATGCTCCGCCGCTTGGCGGACCAAGTCGGTTGGGAATTACCACCGGAGGGCAACGACGCTCTCAATCCGGACGGATCATCTGGTCCGTCCGTAGCGCCCTCTGGGGAAATTCCCGCTCCCCCATTCATCTCGAGCGGTGATGACGTCGACCCCTTCCAATCTCCGACGCCCGGTACCCATTCAACGGGAAGTACTCAGGCGTCCTCCACCGCCGAATCAATCATGTACAGCGCCCGCCGTAGGCAAAGGAGGGCCCCCACTGACCCGGAACCGAAAAGGACTCGGGGTCTCGTTAAAGGGGGGAAAGCGGAGCGTATTTGCAAGGCGACCGGTAAAAAGATCGACTTGCCGTACGACGAATTCACCGGTGGCCCTCCCACAGCTCAACTAGCAAGTCTCTCGGCGCATGGGATATGGTCAATCATCCGTAACCGGGTTCGTATCACTGCCCCTACTTGGAAGGAGGCGCCGGATCATGAGAAGGCGAAAGTCTTCAAAGATCTTTCGGTACGTAATACGTTCAATTTAGTTATTATATAATATTGTTAATCTCGGCCTAAAATTTCATAATATATACGATTATAATTTTCTATTTATTTTTGATAGGAACAATTTGACGTGGATCCGACACCGGCTATGTTGAGGCATATCAATCAAACCGCCAACTCCATCTACAAAGATTGGAAGTACAGGCTCCATAAGTACTTCAAAGATGTCGGTCCCGTGCCTCCCCCGGTAGAGCTGCAAGGGGAGAGAGAAGATGAGTGGGAGTGGTTGTGTAACCACTTTGCCGATGAACAATTTAAGGTATTAATTTAATTTTTTTATTTCAATTAAAATAATTGAATTATTTAAATTGTAGTTATTCATTTTTTAATGATTTAATTATGTTGTGTAACAGAAATTCTCCGATGTCAACAAAGCCAACCGGGGGAAGAAGGAGAAACACCATACTACCGGCGCCAAGCAGTTCATTCAAATTGCCAAGGAGCACAAGGATAAGGGTTCCAAACACCCTTTTATTGATGCAAGCGTAAGCGCGTACGTGACGCCAGGGCTCGATAATGAAGCGAGTCAATGCGGGGTAAGTGATATGTATATATATATATGTGCTTTTAATTATAGTAATTATTATTTAAATATGATTACAAAATTATAATAAATTAATTATAATTTTGTAGGCAAGGGCGATAGAGCGTGCGCATGAAGAGTTGGCCAACACTCAGCTTGCGTTCCCAGATGTGCCGCCGGAAGACCTGCCTCCTCTATCCTTAGAGAGCCAAATTGCAATCGCGGATGAGGTCTACGGTCGTAGAGCTGGCAAGGAGGTTAGGCACTTTGGGCCTAGGGTGGTACGAGATTTTTCGACGACCTCCGGCTCATCATCTACGGGAGGTTCGAGGCAGCGGAGAATGAGTCAAGCTGCGGCCGTCGAAGCAGCCATTCAAGAGGCTCGACTGGCACGAGAGGAGAATCGACGGACACAAGAGCAGAATGAGTCAATGCGGCAAAGACTTGACGAACAACAAGCACAAATAGCCCAACTCATCGCGCTCATGAACCAAAATCGAGAAGTATGTCAACCTCCTCCGAACCCACACCCCGACGACAACGACCCGGCTGGAGGCGGAGGACTCGGCCCCGCATCTGCTCCTCCAGTGTATTAGCTAGCACGTAGTATATTATCTCGTTTCTTTCCGCATTCCGAACAATATTTTAATTTTTAATTTATGGGTTTTTTTCGTATGTACAAATTAATTTACTTTGATTATTTAATAATTATATATATAAGTTATTAATTTTAATATTCAAAATTTAGTTTATTTATTTAATATTAGCATTTTTCATTATTTAAATTAAAATAATAATATTTAATTTCAATTTAATTTTTTTTAAAAATTAAATATTCACTTGGACGACGGAGATTATGTTCTCCGTCGTCCAGGTGCACAAACCCTAAACCTAACCCCTAACCCCTAAACCCTGTCGTTCTCCGTGGCCCAGGTGCTCACCTGGACGACGGAGACTTAGTGTTTCCGTCGTCCAGGTGAACACCTGGGCCACGGACACACGAGCAATGTCCGTGGCCAAGGTGCTCACCTGGACGACGGAGACTTAGTGTTTCCGTCGTCCAGGTGAGCACCTGGGCCACGGACATTGCTACCATTATCCGTGGCCCAGGTGTTCACCTGGACGACGGATAATGTCCGAGGTCCAAGTTCACTTGGACGACGGAAACACTAAGTCTCCGTCGTCCAGGTGCTTGGACGACAGCACTTGGAGCACGGACCTTGGACGACGGAGATTCCGTCGTCCAAGTACTTAGACGACGGAAAACTGCACTTAGACGACGGAAATGGTCCGTGGTCTAAGTGCAGTTTTCTTGTAGTGAAGTTTGAATTATGAAAAAGAAAGGAGGATGTAGTAGCACCAGGAAAGTTGAGGCTTTAAGTAGCACAAGTATGTGTTTTTACTTATGATAGGCTTTGTGTGGCGTAGTTCTTATCATTTGTGATTTGGAAAATGAATGTGTGTGTATCATCCAGATAGTCCAAGCTAGTCAAGTTTTCTAACTCATATTGTTGGGCCCAGAAGCTTTCAATTACGTCTTTCTGCAATGTAAACATTTCATTAATTATTTTGTTCTATCTTATTGTAAATAAAATAAATATGCTGCAAAATGTATATGATGCATACCATCGCTATGCTCTTTCGTAATCCAAGTCGTTCATAGCTTCATCAAGAGGCCTCATAGAGTTGTAATGCGTCCATATTTTAGTCCTTGTATCAAACACTAGCAGGGTGTAGTGAAACGCTTCAGCCCCGTATTGTATGGGGAAAAATAAAATCTGCTTTCAGTGCAAATTAGTCCTCATCTCTTCCCATAGCATATTTTTACAGGTTGCTTCATACTTCTCCCACTCATTGTAATGTTGGAGCATCTGTTGAAAAAGAAATCAGTATCAGTTATACAAGTCTTTCATTAACTCCCAATATGTAACAGTATAAGTTTCTGTAGCAGTCCCCTAAAACATAGTACAATCTTTGGAAATTAAAACACAAAAGCAGTTTTTGGGAAATACAACTTTGACCACCAAGTTTAGCAATACTGCTTAAAAACCTAGAAAACTTACTGTGAAATCACATTTCACATAGAGACACTGAATTGTCTCTCTTCTGTAGATGAATTCCTTATATGTGTCGATGATGGAGTTTGAAATCGTGCGATCTTTTAGCAATTCCTCCACATTAGAACGAAAGCATCCCGGAACGAAAGCATCCCTGAACGAAAGGTAAGTTGTGAAATAGAAAGACGAGCATGGACATTATTGATATATATAGTATTGATAATATTTTTAATCCAACTCTACTTCACTTACCTCAACTCCTTCAGTTTTCGGTAATTTTTTAAGATTGACTGGCGCTACTCATCCAATTTTTTGAAGACCTTATGTTTTTTCCAAACTAGTGTCACTCCTTCTTGATGTTTTGCAACATGTTTATCTCCCGTATCATGTGTTGCCTTTATCTTCTTGGATACCTTAGTGATTTCAAAACTCGGCAACTCTTTCTCTTTTCTGTCTTTTCTTGATTTGATCCTTTTTATTATAGATAGCTGTTTCTCTGATGTATCATTCTCCTCTTCCCTTAGGTGTACCACATTAACATTCTTCCTTTTGCATCAACGTTGCAGCTCTTTCAATTCTTTGTCCTTTTGAACAATAATGTCTTGGTAAACTAGAAGCTTCCTCTTGTAATGCTCCTTCTTGGCTCATAGATTTTCAATCCCAGTGATATATATATATATATATATATATATATATATATCAGTCCCTATCAAGAGCGGAGCTCCACTTTGAAAAAAGGGAGTGAATTGAAGTTTCGATTTTCACAAGATTCATGAAATTGTTTGACGATCGAAACCAATCATCCTTTAGATTACCACTGGGAGATCATCCTTGCGAAAAATCATCCTAATCGGAGATGACAAAATGGTTAAAACATTTCAGATTAAGCTGAAATTTTGTAGGTACGATGCTTCCATATATATCTAAAACATGATAGATTTCAATTATCAAATTATTTCGTTGATTTTATGTAAACTTGAACTAAACACCGAAACTTAAGCCTGAAGCTTCACACTTGATACACACACACATGTATATATAGGAAGTTCTAGGGTGGAGTGATTCTACCGTATATTCTATTAATTAATTTTGTTGTTATTATTGTAAAATGAGATGAATTTTCAATAGTTTCATTTAAACTTTTGTAACTATTCCAATGAAGACAAATTTATAAATTTTAGAACAAATCATTATCAATGTTGTATTTTAATAAAATTGTTTGTAAATGAGGAAAAAAAATGGTTGTAATTTTGTTCAGAATGTTGTAATTTCTAATTCAAAATATTGTAATTTTGTTCATCTAATTGTAAATAAATGTTTATGGTATATCAGCTCTACTATAGCCTTACCCATATATAAATATATATAATTGAACAATACAAAGGAAAATTCTTTTGGTAAGTGGAATCTACATCATTTTTATTCTAATTTTGTCGTTATTGTTGTAAAATGAGACATATTTGTGTAATTTTCTAAAGTATTACAATGAGTACATTTTTACATATTTGAGAATAAATTATTGTTAATTTTGTAATTTAGCTCAATTATTTCTAAATGATACAAAAAGTACGTGGTAGTAATTTTTTTTAAATGTAGTAAATTTTTGTTCAATATATTGTAATTTTATATATTGAACTTATTATAAATAAATTTTTAATGCAGATCACCCACAGTACAATTAAATTTACATGTAGAAATACGTAGTTCCTTACCTTAGATTCCTAAGTCCCTACCAGAAAGTGTATAAGAACTTTATTGGAAAGTTTATCGACCCAGTAGTACGATATTGAAAGGCTTCAAGGTATATTCCAAGATTGAACTGGGCATGTCCAGCTGCATTTTCAGAACTAATTGGACAAAACTCATTTAGAATTGTGACACTTGGTGAAGTAGTAGTGTACTTGCAATAATAAGTGGTTATACACCCTGTAGTATCTCTACACACTTGATGCCAATATGAAGTCTCTTGTTGGATAGAGAAAAAGTGTACCAAAATGCTCTGAGCACCTAACAAATATTAAGTATCTACATATTTTAAGAAAGAGATATGAAGCTAAATGATATATATTCACAATATATATAACCCAAACCAAGTGGAGAAGTTTGATGAAAGACATCCATTGAAAGCTGATATACTGAACATTTTTGACGTGTCATAGCATAAAAAATTTCTTAGCTCATTAGACATTATGCGCTTGCTTTAATTTTCTAGATAATCAAGATATTTTGTGGTGTGATAATCCTTGCTTAGGTAGATTTAGATGTAGAATAACTAGGAATCCAAATCTTCGGTGATCAACTCCATATATATATATATATATATATATATATATATATCTTGTATGAATTAGGAATTAGTCCCTAATATATAGATCATATTATAATCTCAATAGATCGAGATCCTCTCTAAATTCCATCTTATTCCAACAGAACGGAGTTTTACTTTTAGCGTAGCTTTGGCCTTTGGTCATTATAATTGTATATATCAACAAAATAAAAGAAAAACATTTTATATGAAATCTAAGTGGCCACACCAAATCCCCTTATGGATAAAAGGAAAAGACATAGTAGTTAAACACTTCTTATAAAATGAGGGCAAAAAACAAAAAAAAACAAAGGATAAGAAAATAAGCATCTATTGCAATGGATGAGCAACTTACATGGGCGGCAAGGATGTATAAGAAAAAATTGAGAGCAGTCCAATTTCTAGATAATTTTAATTGCTTATGGGAATAGTAAATATGATAAGTCCTCGAAATCAGATGAAGCATAAGAAGGATGTTCACAATGGCTGCTGTGTATTGGTATCCAGGACATCCCAATAGGGGAAAACCAATTATTATTGCAACCTGTTTGAGTACGAGTGAAAGAACAAATTAAAAAAAAAATAACAACGTCCTTCTTCTCCCAAGTATTTTTATGACCAGAAATATATTAAGTACCTGTTGGATTACAAGCAAATCAAGTACATAATAACCGATCGGAAGCATTTCTAAGGTCTCCTTCATCAATTCCACATCCCAATGTTTTCCCGATCGGATGTCTTCTTCACTAGAAGTCTCTAGTCGAATTCGAGATGCAATTCAGAATATGAAAACCAGGTCTGAAAGTGACCGCAACACAAGAACTACAATCATCAACTTGCTATCCATGTCGAGGCACTTGTTCTTCTCATCAATAGTTTTAATATAGAAGAAGAACAGATCCAATGACACTGCAATACATGACATTACAAATGTTTTTTTCTTCCAAATTATCACTAACGGCAGTTGAAGGTTTCTTGTAATCATCCGACTACACAGAATGAGGGGCAAAGAAATTGTCCATATTAGACATGTTTCACACAAAAATTTCCTAGCAGACTTGAGAGATCTTTCAAGCTGTCTATTTTCTTCGATTGTGCTTCGTGCGTTGGCGTGCCACTGTCTCACGACGGATTGTTGAATTGTAGGTTAGTGGCTACTGACTTCTTAATAAGCAATTTAGACGAGGAGAGCACCAACCTTGCCTGAATGGATCCTTCTTGCCTAATGACTTAGGACTTGTGGGTTTTCATGTCTCTAGCTGAGCCACGGAAATTGATACTCCACACTCCTCCTAGTATAAAACAGAGTAATCTCCTCCGTTCGGTGTTAAGAACACTGGGGTGTTGCGTCCTTGAACCTCGAAACTCTCACTCTTCTTGGTGACAAGCCTCTTGATCGCCGACTGCAGATTTTTGTGTCCTTGAATCGCAAGAATCTCACGCTCTTCAGGTAACAACTCTCTTGATCGCTGGTTGCAAGAGTTTTCTCGTATAGAGAATGATAGTTTGTTGGGAGCAAAATATGTATTTGATCGATGATCTTTTCTAAATCGTTCTTCAACTCTTTATATAGCAAATTGTAGCCGTATTTTACTTCACTTGGAACTCTTTGATATCGGTAGTTAGACTCACAAAACAACTCTAAGTAATCAATGAAGCTCATCTGATACTTATAGATAACTCTCATAACAGAGTCTTAGCCACTATAAGAAATGTTAGATAAAAACAAGCCGCATTGATCAGCTTTCCATATTGTTTCCTTCAAGCCCATTCCAACCTGGACTTGTATACTCCATTCGGGCCGCTCGCCTAATCCAGCCCTCAAAGCCCAATAAGAAATATTTTATTTTGAGCCCAAACATTGCCCCTTAAGCCTTGAGATTAAATTCAATGCAAACAAAAAGGCTTGTATTACCAAACGACATGTCGATAACACCAAACAGTAACTTTATACCCGAGTGCCATGTCACCTCTTTCCTCCTGAAAAGTTGTGCCACTTCAGCTGACGTCACATAACAAGTGCACGCTCGCGTCAGTCTTCACTTCCAACACAAACTCTTCTTTTCATTCAAACTTTAAGCTTCCTCCAAAAGCCAACCTTTCTGTCTCTGCGCCGCCGTCAATTTTCGACCATTCAACATGCCGCATCATAAAGAAAGATTCCCAGAGGTCACCTAAACCGAGGCAAACAGCCTTGCCGCTGATATTTGCGCAGTTACGGCCCGCAGACAACCGGGTGCTACTCTTACGCTTAGAGTCACTTCCAAGGGCACCGGCCGCCTGGGCCCCTTCCTCAAAACACCAATCAACCCAGGGCTCTTCCCCATACTCCGTCGCCCTTATTGTAACTCGGTACTAATTTTTTAAGATAACCCGAAAGCTAACCCCGCGGGATGGACGAAGAAGGATACCTTTTGTTCAATAGGCAAATGACCCAACACTTAGGAGAAAGACTGTGCTTGGTATTTTCCCTTGCTAAACTTTTTCCACAGATGTTGGTGATATTTTTGCATTATTTTAATCCATCTTCCCTTTGCTGGACCTAAATAGTACTCTGAAGAACCTGGAGCCCAAGATGAAGCTATTGATGAGGAGCTTCGCTAGAGGACGGAAGAAGAACAAAAAGAACTTCCACGAACTGTAAGTATTCCATTCTCCAAGTGCCTCACCATTTTAAGCCTCCAAATAATATAACTACCCTGCTCTATTCCAGTGGTCTCACAAGCGGATTCGAACTGGCTTGATAGCCGATGGTTCTAACAAACGCAAGCACCGCCGTCGTGAGGTCACCATCAAGGACGACTCGGAAGAACAAGCAATGCAAGATGAACCTCCTCGTCAAACTACAACCAAGCCTACTCCCTTTTTAGCTAAAATAACTCTCTCGCCATTGCCAGAGACCCAACCCATCGCGATCATTCTGTCCCTACAAACTGATGAGGGATCTGCCGATCAACCATATAAGCTAGTTGAAATCAACCCCTCACCTTTTCTCAAGGTAAGATAACTCAATCTTTTAACACCCTAGGTAATATTTGGTTATACTATTACATTTCTAATCGACCAATGCCTCTAGGATCTGCTCACGGCCACTGAAGAGAGCACCGCCCTCAACATAGAAGCTGCTATTACCGAGAACGTCCCTGATCTTCTGGTGAACACTTCTGACTCGCTCATCTCTGACTCTGCACCGGATGCTAGACTACTCCAATGCCAATATTTCTTGGATTTTGCCAATGAGTCTGAGGAGTAAGACGCCACAAATGAAGGCCGTGCCGCTTCCTTCTCTTATCATTCCTTGCATTATACTCTAGAGGAACAACAAGCCATGTCAGAAGGGCGGGTAATACCTATCTCTCATCCAGAATCCCCAGGCGAGCCTCACACTTCTCTGGAGCAAAGAGTACTTAATATTCTGCGCTCGCCTGAATCACATATGCTTAGCGAGCCTAAGGTATGCTTACTATAACAACCTCTTCTTCTTTTTACAAATTACATCACCCTTTATTCTGAATCAAGTATTCCTAACAGAACTCCTGGCCTCAGAATTTTTCCACCACTTTTGATGCTCAGACTGCTTTAACAAAATGTTCAACTCCCATTGCCACTGTTAAAACAATCCCTAGCAACCAAGAAGCGTCTTCGTGGGCGTCGTCATCTTCATGCCCTGCCAGCTGAGTAGCCGCTCTTCCAGACCAAGGTCTGAGTTTGGAAGAACTTTCTGCCAAACTCTATGTTTTGAGTCCCATTCCGCTGACATCGCTCTTTCTCGAGCTGCTCTTAAAGAACTCTCTCTAGCCAAAATGGACTTGTTTGAAGATATCAACAGCTCCCTGGATAAAGTTAGAGACCTGAGCAGAACTTCCCCTGGCGACCTCCTTGATACCATCTCTGAATTTGAGCAAGATCTTCATGAGCTCCACAAATTATATAGCCACCGAGATGACCAGAAGCATAGAGTGGACCGCAAACGGGACATGGTAACTGAGATGGCTACTCAATTACAACAAGATTGGGGTCGAGTGCAGGAATTCCTGAAGAGTGCTTTAACCAAAAGAGAAGCTCTAGCCATCAAGGAGGCTGAACTAGCACTCCTCCAGGCTGACGTGGAACTCTTGCTAGCACTCAACAACTTCTGGAAGAAAGCTCTTGCTGTGCCAACTAGCTTGCCGAAGCCGAGGATGATGCTTCAGAGCTCCTGGACTCGTACAGCTTGGCTTGGACAGGCTTCGAGTTTTTTAAGGTGAGATTGAAGAAAAAAGCTCTTCTGTTATAGTTTCTTGGGCCTCTAGTATTAAGCCCAACTCTTGTATTTTATGAACCCAAATTTTTTTTATAATTATTTTGGTACTATTACGATCCATTTAGATTCTGAATATGTTACTGGGCCTCAGTTATAGGCCTTCTAAAAATAATCCAACAATAACTGGCCTGCTTAGGAAATTACCTGCCCTCTTACTGTTGTTTCTCAACTTTAATGGCCTTTAATCTCAAACTTGAAATATGGAATGTGTTGTCCCATCCGTCAAATCTTCATACGTTTAACTGCCAAAAAATCTCTAATTATGGTACTTTATCTTGGGGTAGATAAATCGCCTTGTTGCTCAATCCCTTATAGACATGCGTCCTTTATTGATGGCCGCATTTTTATCTCGAGAATCTTTACCGCTCTCTTTGGACGTAACCATTCAATATTTACTTGCTATAAAGGTCATTCTCATTCTTTGCATATATGCATCCCATCACAACCTTCTCGTTCGATGAACTCTATTTTGCTGTATTCGCTATGGCTCTCGCTTAAAAAAAACCCTATAGATTTAATCCTCCCACACTATAAATGTTAGATAGTGATATCCATGTCTAAATCTGGGCTAGAAAGTGATATCTATGTCTAGATGATTCCTTGGCGAGGTCACCTTAAGTATCTTCAGGGTGACGAAGTCTAAACATCGGGGATGACTTTGCACTGTCTTCCTCGCTAGCAACCGCTCTATTTTTCTGTGCATAGAGACTACAGGTCTTTTGAACGTGGTTGTTCTAAAGAGGAAAGACATAGAGTTCAACCTAGGGAAGGGAACCACAATGCTAACTTGCTTCCAGCACTCTTTCTGGGCTGCTGAAATCGCTTTCTTAGCGCTTCAAATCCTTATTCTTTTGTCTCTTGAGGTCCAAACTCCATGTATGCATATTTGATACACGGGCCCAGAGACTAGTTATCAATCGTTTGAGGATTTTGGGGAATAGACACATTTTTCCCTTTTTGTTTCTCATGTCAATCGTAGCTTATCTTCGTATGGTATCATAGTTTAAGGCCGCAAATCCTTTGTAATCTTGTGTTTTAATGTAATCTATTTGTATTCAAAGAAAAGAGTTTCTTTCTTCAAAACGTTGTTTGTATTGATAAATTCAAGCACTGCTTGTATATGAAAAACACCGTTTGGCCACAGAAGTTGGCAAGTACAGATTAACAACTAACTATTGACAAAAGACTTAGCCATAGAAATTGGCTTAGAAAAATAATAAAATTTCACCACCAAAGATAGCCACAGAAATTTGGCCTTGTGGCTAGAGAAGTCTCTGCGTTATATCCCTTCAGTCTATTCAGGCGAGGAATTTCCTTGGAGCCTGTATGGACTGAATTACTCTATTGTTGGTGGGTCTTCGTACTCCCAAACTGGCTACAAATATGGCTTGAGGAAACGGCCATTAATGGGGTTAGCATGGATTATACCATCTCGATCACATAGACGCACAACTTCCCTCCCTTAAATGCGATCTATAATGTACTGTCCTTCCCACTTTTCAGACCATTTGCCTTGGCCATCAATCTTCTCGCCAATTGGAAGTATTACTCGCCAGATTAAGTCTCCTTCTGCAAAGCTTTTGCCCCTTGTGCACCTGTCATAAGCACGTGATACTCTTCTTTTCTCAGCACATAGGTGGTCATAAGCCTCCAAACGTTTCTCGTCTAAATCCTCGAGCTGCTGCCACATTGCTTGCACATAATCTTCGTCAATCAAATCATGTTGTTCCATAACCCTCATAGACTGAACTTTGATTTCTAATGGTAAAAATGTATCGTGGCCGAACATTAATGCATAAGGAGTCGTGTCAGTGGGGCTTCGTTTGCTCGTTACGTATGCCCATAATGTATTAAGTAAATCTTCATGCCATAAACGAGCATTGTTGGCAAGCATTCTCTTCAGGATATGGATGATTATCTTGTTACTTGCCTCAACTTGATCGTTGGATTGAGCATAATACGAGGTAGAATGAAGAAAATGTATTCCCAAGTCTTTCATTAGCTCCCATACCTCGCCAGACATGAAAGCTACCACTCTGTCTGACACAAAACATTCTGGAATGCCAAATCTATAGATGATATCTTCAAATAGAAACTGACGAATGGCTTTCGCGGAAACCACCTTTAAAGGCCTAGCTTCGACTCATTTGGTGAAGAAGTCAGTCGCAATGATGATGAACTTGTTTCCTTCCGACGAATGAAGATGAATCATCCCGATTAAATCCAAAGCCCATCCTCATGCTGACCAAGGCTTGATAATTGGTTGTAAAGGGATATTGGGCATATGGCTGATTGAACCATGTGCTTGACACTCTTCACAGCCTTTGGCGAACATATTATAGTTTTTGAGTATTCGTGGCCAGTAGTAACCGTGACACCATAATAAATATCTCATCTTTAAACTAGCTTGGTGTGCTCCTGCTGCCCCTAAGTGAACTCTTCTCATTATCCACTTAGTGTCTTGTCCATACACACATCGTAATAACATACCTTCTTCTCCTTGCCGATATAGTGTATCATCTTTGAGCACATAGTTAAGGGCCAGGAACTGGATCCACTTATCAGTCGGTTCATTAGGATCCTAAAGATATGAGATGATGGGCTGCCTCCAGTCTATATCGATATGATCAAGTGTTGCGACATACCATTCATTGTTTGCTTCTTGGCGAGTAAAGAAGGAAGGAAGTGTGCATCGTTTAACTTTTAATATCTACTCGCGTACTCCATCTTGAAGGCTTACCCCGTTGCTAACTGTGCTAACTCGTTCGCTGCATAATTCTCCTCGCGAGGAATAGGGCACAATTCTACTTCAGTAAACAACTTGAGTAAAGCACAGGCTCTCTTGGCATACTGCTCTAACACTGGCCCGACTTTATACTTTGTTTCGAGTTGTCTAATCACCAACAAGGAATCCCCATATATGTGCACATCTGCAATTTCCATATCCAGCAAGAGCTCCAACCTTATGATAAGGGCTTCATACTCTGCTTGGTTATTTGTATACTGGAATTTCAACCTGAAGGAGTATGAGACAGTTTGGCCGTGTGGAGTAACCAAGGCGATGCCTGCCCCAGACATAGTGTTAGTACTTGAACCATCAAAGTATAAACACCATAGGGCAAGATCAATACGAGCTAAGTCCAATTCTGGACCTTCACGAGCATCAATTATTGTATGGTGGGTAAGAAAATAAGCCACTGCTTGGTCTTTGACTGCCTTTTGTGGTACATACTGCAGTAAAAATTCAGAAAGCGCCAAGATCCACTTCCCAATTTTGCCCCTTAGTATAGGCCGTGATAACATATACTTCACCAGATTAGTCTGTGCGATTACACAAGTGGTGAAGGATAGCATGTAGTGACTCAACTTGCATCCTGAGAAATACAAGGCTAAGCATAATTTTTCCATTGGCGAGTATCGCATTTCATAATCTGTCAACGTACGGCTAAGATAGAAAATAGCACGCTCGACGCCTGCCATATCGTCTTGAGCTAATAGACTCCCAATAGAATGATCTGTAGCTGATATATACAGCTTAAGAGGGACCCCTGGTCGTGGCGGGACCAAAACCGGTGGGTTCGCTAGAGACACTTTAATGGTATCAAAAGCCTCTTGATGAACATGCTCCCATACAAAGTCTTTTTGATTTTGAAGCTTGAATAAATGTGAGAATGACTGTGTTTTCCCTGCTGCATTTGTAATAAATCACGTAAGGGAGTTTATTTTTCCCAATAGTCTCTGTAGCTTTTTCTTATTCTTTGGCGGGACTGCATTCAGGATTGTTTCATTCTTATCATATGGGACCTCAATTTCCCATACAAAAAATCTCCTACTTGTACCCCAAAAACGCACTTGGCTAGGTTCATCTTTAATTGATGCTGTCTCATTCGAACAAACACTTGCCTTAAGTCTTCGGTATGGTCTATTTTGCACTTTTTCTTGACTACCACGTCATCGATATAAACTTTTATGGACTTCCCTATGAGGTTGTGAAATATTAAATTCATAGCTCATTGATAGGTCGCCCCTACATTCTTGAGTCCAAATGGCATATCTACGTACTCAAATACCCCTGCAAAACCTGGACACCGGAATGCTGTCTTATGCCTGTCTTTTTCTGCCACTGGAATTTGGTGATATCTAGTTGTCTCGTCCATGAATGATAACATCTCATAGCGTGCGACTGAGTCCACCAACAAATCTGCTACTGGCATAGGGTATGCATCTTTCGGAGTTGCATTGTTAAGGTCTCGGTAATCAACATAAACTCTCATCTTGTGATTTTTCTTCTTTACCGGGACTACGTTTGAAAGCCACTCGTTGTATTTGGCTACTTTAATAATACATGATTTAAGAATTTTTTCAATCTCTTCCTTGACTATAATTGCTGTTTCTGTGTTCATATGACACATCTCTTATTTCACAGGCTTCCTGCCTTCTAGAACAGATAAGTTATGGCATACTAAGTCTGGCGACAAGCCTGGTATGTCTTCGTATTTCTCTGCAAAATAGTATGCGTATTGCTTCAACAATTCAATGAGTTTCTGTCATTCCTCAGGTTCCAGGAAGGTACTTATAGCCACAGTCATTGACTCTTCTGAAGTCCCAAGATTAATCCTTTCGTTGCCCTTTAGGAAGTGTATCGTTTAAAGCTGCTAGAGCGCTAGCTTGATTTCCTCCTCCTCTTCTTATTCATGCAGTACGTCATCATCCACATATTCCAATGCTGCAATCATCGAAATACTTTCGAGGGTTTGACTCTCAATTAGAAAATTGTGGAATCGTTCATACAGAGAGAAGCAAGCCTCAATCTCTATGCTTGATAGAGACCCTATCATTGGGATGATTTGGGTGGTAGCTCAATGGTGTGAGGTCAGCGAACGTCCTCGCCTACCTGGATGATACCCTATTGAGCTAATTTAGATGCTGTTACTCTAACTGGGCGGCCCTTGTTATCTATGCCACACACTTCCAGTGGCTGGAGGTCATTGTTGTAATAGCTGGCATCCAAAGTATTGGCAGATATGGAGTAGGGACGATGATCGACGTCAATAACTTCTGCCTCGCCTGCCTCCATATTCCAAAGCACCATCTATTGATGAAGGGAAAAGGGTACACAATAGCTTCTGTGAATCCAATCTCGTCCCAGGATTGCGTTATATGGTGCTGTACATTCTGCCACAAAGAATGTGTATGTGCCTACAGCTGGTCCCACTTGCACATGCAAGAAGACAATTCCCAAAGTCTTGGAGATGCTGCCTTGGAAGTTTTGAACATTCAAGGCTGTTTCTTGGATAGCGGACTTGAGAATACCTAGTAGTGCCATTGCTTTGATGGTGATAATGTTGACGGCTGCCCCTGAATCCACCAAAAGCTTATTGATTTGGATACCTTAGATCTTCCTTGTGATGTATAATGGTCGCATGTGCATGGCCATGTTCAGGGTAAGCTTCACGAACATCATGTATGTCTTTTTCAAAGACAAGTCAACCTTTGACTGTTTAGCGAGCGACTGCTGATCGGATGATATAGTATCCTCTTTTGTGGTTGCCAAATTGTTCACACTTTTCACTGGGTTAACGTTGACTTCTATCATTTTTGTTGAAGCTCTTGCAAATTTGGAGGGTAAGATGAATACCATATTAACATTAATGTCTGCCTCATCCTCATATTTTTGCATGTCTTCCTCCTCATCTTCACCGTAGTCTACTAGTTCCTCATTGTTGTTGCCTTCGACACCTTCTTCAGTCTTCTCAGCATCTATGTCTGCATTGTCATTGATATCTAAGGTGGCAACGTGTTGTTCTTGAACGTCAGGTATAGGTTCTAATGTAGCTGGTTGAAAGAAACCGGAACTTTTCTTTTTAGAGGTAGGAAAAGACTTGTCCAGGCAAACCTTTTTCTTCTTTTCCTCCTCAATCAAAGGCTTTAGCCTCCAACGGAAACCCTTTGTTTCGCTCATTGTAACATGACCCCGTGTAACTTCCTTAGTTTGCGGGGGACTTTTTGGTAATTGTATAGCGTCCTCAGAAAAGTGGAGATGTTGCCTGGCCGTTTTGTGTCCCCTTGGGTCGCGGGGAAACTCGGGCATAGGTTATGGTGTCTTCTATTTGGCCCATAACTCTAGGTTATGATCGAAAACACTTGGCTTGGCTGCTCGGACTTTGGGTTCGCGAGACTTCTTTCCAAAAATAACCAGGGGATTAGCAGCCAAGGCATTTAGACGCCTCTGCAACTGTTCTTGGGTCTTCTTCAACTGTTCTTCCTGTATCAAACCCATCTCTAATACCTCTAGAACTCTCTTAGCTTCTCCAAAGTGTCGTTGTAAGTTACGTCTCCTACTTGGACTCACCTCCACTGTTTTACCTTTCTCCTTCACATACCATACATTCTCATTAATGATGTTTCATTAAGCGGGGTGGATATATGGATTGGCGAGTGTGTTTACTACGGCTGCTTTGGATTTCTCTGATATGCTAAACTTCTCCATTGCTCTTCTTCGTTTGAAGTCTTGAGATGTTCTTTGACTTAGCTCCCTCAGGCTACTTGGCTGATAGTGTTCAAGTGTTGAGATCAATTCTAGACAGACTTTAACTGCTTCTTTTAATTCTTCATATGTGATCTTCAACCCATAGTAGAACTTGCATCGCAAACACAAAGCCACTGGCGACTCATCTTTCGGGTCGACCTTCTCCTTCCCTTTTGATGTACTATCTTGTCTTCTCCTTGAAGTACCCTCACTACTGGTTCGAAGGTCGAGAGTTGGTTTCTTTTTATTTGGGTTTCCCCTTGACATTTCTACCATTCCAACCATTAACGCTTATTTGATCGCCAGATTTGGCGAGGGCGCCGCAATCTGCACTTCTTCCTCGTCTATCCACTGCTGAATTCTATACATTAAGTTAATGCATTCATTAGTAGAATGGCGTCTCTATCTGTTATTGTATTGGCAGTGGGGTAGACCTTTTAAATCTTCAGGATTTGGGTCTGGAGTCCCCCAATTATCGGGAACCACTGCTCGGAGTAGCACTTCAAAAATCTCTGCTCGCCTAGATGCATCATATGTAATCTCAGCTCGCCTGGGTTGGACGAATGCGATATTGCGCTTAGGCCTTCGCCTTGATCTTCTCCATCTGTGTGCTGGTTCGGATGCATCACGAGACAAGGAAGTTTTTGGGACTATAATGGAAGGCATTGATGTTTTAGGATTCCATTATACTACCCCTTCTTGGTTAATTTAGGCTTTTAAATAATTTCCTTATGTTTTCTTTCTAAAAAAAATAAATGCCATTTTAATTGAGATGCATAAGAAAAAAAAAAAACTATAACCGACGATATTCATACTAAATATCGTCAGTTATACTATAGCCAAAAAAAAAACTATAACCGGCAATATTCATACTAAATATCGTCGGTTATACTATAGCCGACGATAATACTTATATCGTCGGCTATAGTTTCGCGTTATATTCCAGAATTTTAGCTGTTTTGGGCAGTTTCGTTTCTGCAAACCTAAAATCTCCTCCTCCGATTGGAATTCTGCCGCCGCCGTCTGTCAAGCAAGAGGAAGGACATCAATCTCGATCAAGCCGTCGTCCATCATCAACATAGGAAGATTCTAAAACCAAAAACATGTTCTAAATCCCTAAATCCCCAATTTCAATTTTTTTAGGTTAGATTTTAATTTGTTTAGTTTGTTTATCGATAATGTGGATGTTTGGATGAATTGTGTGAATATATATTGGATTTTTCTTGAATTTTGTTGATTGTGGGAATTATTGTTAATTTTTTGGATTTATATATATAGATATAGGAGGTTAATTAATTATTTGATTATATATTGGATTGGTGGAATTATTGGAATTTTTGTGTTGATTTTTTGGATTGTTGGAATTAATTATTGGATTATATATATTGGGAATTATTGTTGATATATAGTTTGGATTTTTAATTAGAATTATTGGTTTATATATATATAGAGGAGCTTATTTAATTATTGGATATTATTGAATATATTTTTTAGTGTTGATTTTTTGGATTGTAGGAATTATTGGATTATATTGGGAATTATTGTTGATTTTTTGGATTTTTAATTAGAATTATTGGATTATATATATCGATGAGCTTAATTAATTATTGGATATTATTGGATATTATTGAATTTTTTAGTGCTCATTTTTGGGATTGTCGTAATTTAGTGGAATTATATTGGGAATTATTTTGAGTGTGGAATTTTTGGATTAATTGGAATTATTTTGAATTTTTGTAATTTAGTGGAATTATATATGAAGGAATTAATATATAATGAAATTAGGTGATATAATGGAAATTTTATGTGAGTGGAAGGATTTTAATTTTAATTTTAATTTTAGCAACGATGAATTGGTTAAATTGCGGTGCTTTCCGAGGGGGGGTTCGAGCTCGAGGGGGAGGTCGAGAGGGAGAGGGAGATCAGGACGTGGGGATGAGGGCACCGGAAGTCGGTCCGCATCAGGATCCACCAGCGTCGGCAACACTTACAGTCTTCTGCAGACCTCTTGGCACGGTACACTTTTGGGTGAGGGACAACCTCAGCAGCAGCAGGTCGAGCCTGCTCGATCCTCAGGCGCGAGGAGGCTTTATGAGGTCAGTCGCACGCCGGAAACGGATAGTGCGACTCAATCCTCGGTCCGAATGCCAGAGATTCATCGCGAGGACCCTTCCCCCTTCACCCACCAGATTCCTCATTCTTCCGAGGAGGCTGGTGGATCGACTCAGTCCTCGGCCAAGATGCGACTATGCCCGCCGTCTACCTTATTCTTACCGTTGGAAATCCCGACGATACCTCTCGTCGATTCCACGGGGATGCCTGTTCCGGGACAGCTAGGGTTCATTACCCCGGACCAAGCATATGCATATGTACCCTTCCCGGAACCTCTTTGGAGTGTGAGGATTCCGGGACAACGCACTGACGAATCAGGTAAATATTAATTAGTGATATCTTTTTACTTAATAATATTTAAATTCAATTAGGTGTTGATGTTTAAAAAATCGTCTACATATATATGTGATAGGCGAGATCGTGCCCGGTGACAAACAAAAGAGAACCAGAGGCCCCGTCGTCGGCAAGTTACTGGACGACGCCATTCAGGCTAGCGGTGGTGGCCAAGTTATGATTCCGACTGGGGATAGAGGGCAGGTGATCGAGGGAAAGGTCACTCGAAGGTACGTAGGGATGGCGGGAAGCCTCGTACGGGATAGAGTCCCAATGTTGTGGCCAGATTGGAATTCAGTGCTGCAATCCGTCAAATATGAGCTGAATAATGCGTTGTCGTCGGTGAGTTGAATTGTATATTCATTATGTATATTTTCTAAATAAATTTTTAATATTATTGATATATATATATGTGCATTGCAGAGGTGGTTTCGCGTGGACAATGACATTAGACCCACGTGGGCGGATGAAGTGCATGGGAGCAGGTTACTAGATTCATTTGTTTCGATTTTTTTGTTTCTTTTGATTATGTTCATACAATGTTGTAAGTTACTAACGATTGATTTTATTAATATAGGTATAAGGAGTGGAAGAGCGAGCTGAAAAAACATTGGAAAAAGTACGGCGACGATCGTTCCGGTACCCTTAGCGAGTTTCCTTTTAGGGAGTACGAGTGGCGATGGCTTGTGGTTCACTTCAACAACCCGAAATTGAAGGTACGCAACCTTCGATCGATTAAATTTTTGTTTTATCGTACTTCCCTCAAATTATTTGGCTAATATTTTTTTGATGTTGGATTAATCGAGCAGGCTATTTCTGAAGTCAACACAAGGAACCGGGCCAAAAATACCAAAAATCATCATGCCGGTTCCAGATCATACTCGGGTTGGATCGAGGAGGCGGCCAACCACCCAGAAGTCCCTTCGCTTGTCTATACGATGCAGCACGCGTATCCGCAGTCCTCCGAATATGCTGTAAGTGTCCTTATAACAAAATAAACATATTTCATATTTTTTTAGATTGTTTACATTAATTAATATTTTATTTTTCTTTGTCAATTAGGCGAGAGTTCAGGAGGCGATTCCGGAGGTGTTGACTCAAGTGGCGAGAGAGCTCTATCCCAACACCCCCGATGCGGAACTCCCGATTGATCAGATTGATCGTCAGGGCCAGGATTATGTCAACTGTGATCCCTCCAGGGAAGAACACTTTCTACTGCAGGGGTTCCGGAAAGTGGGGTCAAGGGCTGCTGAAGAAGACCCCTGAATTCTCTCGCGGATCGGGATCATCTTCGAAGACTAATGAGCTACAGGAGCAGCTTCATAGGCAAGCGATTGAGATGGAAGCTTAACGGCGTCGGATGGAGGAGATGGAGCAGGCACGAGCCGCAGAGCAGAATCGGTTGGCCGAACAGCAGCAGATGATGGGGAACTGGATGCAGCAATGTTATGCACAGTTACATGCATCTGGAATCCAGATAGCTCCTCCGCCCATTTTCGGTGCGCCACAGCCACAGCCACAGCCGCAGCCTCAGCCTCAGCCAGACCAGGACCAACCCAGTTATGACGATCCGTTTGACCACATAGACTTAGGACCCCCGTAGATTTGAACAATTTTGGTTTTTTATTTTAATTATTTACTACGTACGCATATGTATACAGATTTGAACAATTTCGGTTTTTTATTTTATTTATTTACTACTATAGTTTAAATAGTTGTTGATTTTCAATTTGAACAATATTGGTGATTTTTTGGGAATGTAGGTTCTGGGATAAAACCCAGAACCTGCAAAAAAAATTTAATTAATAATTACTATAACCGACGATATATGTCAACATCGTCGGCTATAGTTTTCTCGATGGTCAAAATGTTTGACCATGGAGAAAACTATAGCCGACGATGAAATCGTCGGTTATAGTTTGAAATTATGCCTGACGATAATGTCTTGTTGCCTTTAGTCACTTTTTTTTTCCAACGAAAAACCTAATTCATCGTCGATTATAGTATCACCGAAGGTGCATTACCGACGATACTATAACTGACGATGCCTCGTCGGGTATAGACTATACCCGACGATAAAACGGAACAGACCGACGACACCAAATCGTCGGCTATAGATATTCTTCTGGTAGTGTATGGAAGATGCGAGGAAGGAACTAATTAATATCTCATAATTTTTTTTTGAAGCACCGAAAACAATCCCCACAAATTTAGTTATTTCATTATTTGTTAATTCTAGTGACTTCGGTGCCTCCCTTTCTTGTGCATGTTGACTGTCTGCTATGATGCATTGATGTAGATGCAATGTATACACCAAAGTTTGAGCACAAAGCAAATAGAACCCACCTTGATGGATCAAATAGAACCTACCAAAACAAACTTAGAGCATTTCCAGCAACGCTTAAAATATAGTTATTTTGTTCAAAAATGGACTTCAAAACTATTTTAGCTAATTAAATTTGATAATTTGCTCCAATAGTATCATGTAAAATTTAGTTATACTTCGAATACTTAATTTTGATTAGTCAAGTTCTAATAAATCATTAAATATTTGTAATTAATAATTACATATCCTTATAAAAAAAACCTAAGGTGCCGTGTTTCTCCCTCTCGAGACAAAACGCCGCAACACCATATCGCCATTAACAATGGAGCAAGCAAATCATTCGCCGCCGCTTTTGTTGTATCGGAGTGCGGGAAGACTACCTTTGGCGTCATCGATACCGAAAACTCGAAGGCCTACGCTGTTGGGCGCCTTCTTTCCTTGAAACAAGATATCAATCTAAAAGCGTTTCATGGATCGATTGCCGAAGAATGGGATTTGAAACAGAAGCTTTCCATCCGAACTAGTGGGGATCAACATGTCTTTTGTTTTGATGTGGAGGTCGATCAAGATCGGATCCTCAAAGAAGGACCTTGGTTTTACGGGAAGTCGAACCTCATCTTGAACTCTTTTGACGGTGTTGGCGACGTGCAGCGGGTTTCTTTGCTAAAACTACCCATTAGGGTACATGTTATAGGGCTGCCACCACGCCTCCAAATGGTCTGAGCATTTGGATACATAGCCGCCACTCTAGGCAAGATAATACGTTTGGACGAATATGGAATATTAAGCGGGAAGCGAATCCGAGCCCGATTCTCGCATGATATCAAAATACCGGTGAAGTAGGCCTATCCTCCGGAGGTCTTTGAATTGGAAGAAATCTGCACGTCGGTTCGGTTTCGTTATAACGGGATGGTTGGCTATTGCAGGGTCTATGGGGTGTTAGAGCATGCAACTTGCAGCGGGCCGTTAGATATGCCAGGCGCTGTGGAAGAGATGGCAACGCTGAACTTCCCAAACGCTCAGTCACATCACACACAGGGTATTGGGACAACGAGATTAGGTCCAAGTCTTTCGGGCACTCCTAGTCCTTCAGGGAACCCTATTTCTTCTGGGATTCCTAGTTTGACTGGGAATTCTGGTGCTTTGGGTACACCTAGTTTTTTTACCGAGAACCCGAGTCAATCTGAGAGTCTATCCCTCAAGGCTCTAGGCTTCTCCTTTTCCTTCCGGGCATTTCAGCTGCTAAGCTCGCCAAGCAGTTAAGAGCTTTCTTGTTCCGGACCCCGGAGTAGCTCACCACAAGTTTTCGGTTCACGGATCACAGTCGTCCGACTGTGGGTTCAAAATGGAAAGCAACCGTGGGCTCTCCTTCGGAGCTACCTAGGTCACAGAAAACCTTCCAGAGAGCAACAATTGCCCTAACCCCTACTATCCCCTATGAAGGTGAGAAACTCAGTACTGCTCTATTTTCCTCTCTTACTGATGACTTTGGCCACATTAGGGTTTCACCTATGAAGAAGAAAAGAGGACATCGAGTTGGTTCAAAAAATAAACCTAAGGAGGTGGATGCGACAAGCCAAGATGTTGGTTCTCCAAAGGTAAGGAAGAAGAGGATCACTAGCTAGGAACAAACTCACAATGAGTGAGGGTCAGGTGTCATAGTTTGAGACACTTGGGACAGAGGAATCTGCGGAACATGGTGACAGTGTGAACCTAACTACTATGGTTGTGGAGAGCACTGAGGATTCACTAGCTTAGAGGTTGTTAGAGAAGAGGCGAGTATTACTTTGGTCTATCCGTGTTGGTGCTCGCCTTATGAGAGACATTGCCTGGTTATTGGTTACTTTAATTTGGTTTAATTGTCTAGAACATATGTTCTTGTGGTAGTCTAGGTTGCCTAGATTGGCGTGACAGTAGTTCAATTCTCTCGAACCCAATGACGTTCTACTGTGTAATAGATGTTTTTCCTCTTCATTAATACAGTGTCTCTCATTTATCCGTAAAAGAAAATAATTACATATACAACAAAAAAGGAAACTATTAATGACATTTATGCTGATTAATTATATTTTCACTTTTTGATATACGAAAGGAGAATGAAAACATGAAATTTAAAGATTCTTTATTATAGAAAAGAATATTAGTGATCTGTTGAAATTAATATTTAATAAAAATCTTTAAATTATTAATAAAACTTATATTTAAATTTCTGCTAAAGTTGCTGTCGTAGGACAAAATAAAAATGGTTCGGAAACCCTTTGCTTTGTCGCCGAGAAAGTCCATTCAATAGAAAATCGAATGAGTCATACGCGTAGTGACGATGCTCAAGAACCCGTCGAGAAGCACGACAAAAGTAAAAAAAACGCCCAATAATTAAAACAACGTGTCAAGAATTCTCATTGACCAACTTCTCCTTCCCAGAATCTCGGGGCCAGGCCGAGCCTTCGAGTCAAAGCCCGGTCACCAAACGCCACTGGGGCATCTAATTTCAAGAAGAAAGGGCTCCACCCACCCAAACGCGTCCTAGAATAGCCACTCGTACTCGACTCGGATTCTCTCCTAACCAAGTCTCTCCTAACTTCACCTAACCCGTAATCGTAGCCGCTCATTAAATCTGTGTGGTCAGATATCAAAACACCCATCTTTTCTTTAACTTTCTATTATACAGGCTTATCTCTCTCATGTTTGATCTTCTTCTTCCTCTCTCATCTGTCATCTTCCTTGTATTCCTCGCATAACCGCAAGTGCAGAAAGTTGAGAGCAAGATTCACATAAGATGTGATTTTGGATAAATGATTACTAAGAACAAGAATTCGAATATCTCAAACTAATACAATCTGAACAAGAATGATTATAAAAATGCAAGATCTTCAATACAAAGATCCTTAATTATCATATAAGATCTCGGTGAGGAATTTTTTTTTTCTTCTTCTCAAAGGTGAGGAATCTTCTTCTCCTTTGTTATGGTTACTATCATGATTCTTGGTTCTGGATCTCGGATCCATTTTGGCAGTCGTGGGTTCTTCTTGGGTTTGACAGTGAAGGGAGTTGTTGTTGTGAGGGATTTCATCCCTTTGGTTATTTGGTCGGATACAAACCCAGATACTAAGATTTTATCATCAATATATAATGATCGAGTACATTCTCTTTAATTTTAATCTTGGGCATCTGATTGTAACTCACTTTCTCCAATTAAAGAAAAAAAAGATATGATTATAACTCTATTTTGCCACCTGGTTTTGATTCCAATTCACAATCAAATATTATACTGGATAGCTACGCCGAAGACATTCCTCCGTCGTCGGAGTCGTTGTCGGTGGTATCAGAGATGAGCAGCAGGAACTGTGCGAGAGAGAGAGATAAGAGAGTAGTTCGAGAGTGAGAGAGAAAAAAGTGAATGTTGACCATCCGATTAGATTAAGGGTCAAGATTAATGCGTTAGGTACCTAACCGTTAGGAGAGAATCCGAGTCCACTCGTACTCACATTCGTTCACTTCCATTCAAGACCAAATCAGCTAGCCAAACCTAGCCTCGCGGCGCATTCCCTTCTCTTTCCTCGTAGTCCTAGAGCTCTAGTATATAAATACAACCCCCAGTTCAGTTTCTCAAACACAACAACACAAACCCTAATCTCAACTAGTACAGACGGCAAGCTTATGTCTCAGAGGCCCAACGTCCCTCACTCTTCCTCCATAGCTTTCTCTCTCCATTCCCATCTCGTCTCCACTGAGATGAACTCAAACTCCAACTGGGACTAATTCCAATTCCAAATTTCCCATTGCTCTCAAATTTTGACATTACTCAAAGAAAATTATAACCATTCTTTCCTTCTTTAACAACAACATTTGAATTACGTACAACTCCAACAAAATGGGCGTGAAAGGTTTCGTTGAGGGGGGATTAGCTTCAATTGTGGCAGGTTGTTCGACCCACCCGCTGGATCTGATCAAGGTCCGAATGCAGCTCCAGGGTGAAGCCCGACCCGCCCAGGCCCAGGCCCACGCTCTCCGCCCCGCTTTTGCCTTCCATTCTCATCCCCACACCGCTGCCATGCTCGCTCCTTCTCCGCCCCCGCCTCCGCCTCGCGCCGGGCCCATCTCCGTCGGGGTCAAGATTTTCAGGACAGAAGGAGTCAAGGCGCTATTCTCCGGCGTCTCCGCCACCGTGCTCCGCCAGACTCTCTACTCCACGACCCGGATGGGACTCTACGACGTCCTCAAGACCAAATGGGCCGACCCGGAAACTGGAAATCTGCCACTGGGGCAAAAGCTCCTCGCTGGACTCGTCGCCGGGGGAGTCGGCGCCGCCGTGGGAAACCCCGCCGACGTGGCGATGGTGCGTATGCAGGCCGACGGGAGGCTCCCGGCGGCGCAGCGTCGGAACTACAAGAACGTCGGCGATGCGATCTCGCGTATGGGGAAGCAGGAAGGCGTGGCAAGCCTGTGGCGCGGGTCGGGTCTTACGGTGAACCGGGCCATGATCGTCACGGCGTCGCAGCTGGCGACTTATGACCAGATCAAGGAGGCCATTCTCGAGAGGCACGTGATGGATGACGGGCTCATGACGCACGTGACCGCGAGCTTCGCGGCGGGGTTTGTGGCCTCCGTGGCGTCGAATCCGGTGGACGTGATCAAGACGAGGGTGATGAACATGAAAGTGGAGCCAGGGAGGGAAGCGCCGTACTGTGGGGCATTGGACTGTGCTATGAAGACTGTGAGGGCTGAAGGGCCGATGGCACTGTACAAAGGGTTCATTCCTACCATTTCGAGGCAGGGACCTTTTACAGTTGTGCTGTTTGTCACGCTCGAGCAGCTCAGGAAGGTTTTCAAAGAGTTTTGAGTACCACTGATGATGATGAAAAATTATTAACTATTATTATTATTATTGATTAATAAATTTACATTTCGGCAATTAGGTTATCGATCAAATGATGCTGGTTAAAAAATTGTTGATTATAATTCACAATTCAAAGCTTGGATCCTGTTAAAATTTGGAAGAGGTGGAAGAGATCAACTATTTCCTATATAAAAGAGGAGAGAGTTTACTGCTTGTGGCATTGTTCATGCGAACTGTGTGACCCTTTATTCTCTAAAATTGAATGTACATGATCCTTTATTCTCTAAAATTGAATGCTCTCATGTACAGACCCACCCTCTACTAATCCAGCCTCCATTAATTAGATTCCTCAACTTGTTTTTACAACCTGACTTCCTCCACGAAGCCCAGAATCTTCTCCACTCTGGTCAAATACCTCAGATCCTTCTCGGGTTTGATATCTCTCTCTGAGAAAGAAGAAGGAGAAGAGTACGGTTTTAATCTGAATTCGATTAAAACTCGCTAGCAGGGGTACAATCGATGGAGCTGGGCTCCAAAATCTTTCGTTTTTCTATTTGTTCGGTTTTGCAATTTTTGTTAGCTCTAAGGTTCTATTTTGGGTCTGTGAAAATAACGAAATCACCTTATAGTATTTAGCGTGGTTTTATTTTGTTGTGTTTTGAAGAGGCGGGCTAGCCTCCAACTTTTAATCTCTGATTTGGTTGATAAAAAGATCTTGGGTTTGACCGATTTGTCCTCCTTTCTCTCTGCCTTTGCCGTTTCCATCTCTGACGATCCTAGCCACTTCCAAGACCAGCTCTTCGTCGTCCCTGCAAACAGTCAAGCGAGGTAATAAATCAACCAAATCTGATAACTCTTTTATGGGCTTGTATCTGAGTTTTTTATTGTGTGTCAAAATAGATTTTGTTAAAAATATGTTGCAGATTATATATACATCGATTGAATTCATACCGTGAAATACAGCAGCCAAGATTACTAAACTTGGTAGAGTTGGTCTTGAGTTTTGTTTCAGGTTGAGGTGAGTTTAGGGATGGTAATGTATTCAATTTGTCAGCTGAGTTCTTAAGAAACACGTATGAGATTAAGAGATATAGTTTGGATAAGTAGATACCAAAAGAGGAATTTCAGTGTGAATGCCAATCTTAGTCAAGTGGTAAAAACATTTGACAACAGAACCCAATTAAGTACGAAGCCATATCAATCTGTGAATGAGGAATGTGAATGCAAAACCCACTTCACAGTAATATCATATCAATATGATATTAATCTATGCCATTAATTGTGCTAAGCTGGACTTTGATTTGATATGACTCTATTCAAAGAGCTATCGAGATTTGATAGCAAAACCCATTTCATAGTCCAGCTGTGAATGTCAATCTTCACTACAACAAAAAACCTAGTTTGCTTCGATTTTTTACTACAGCATTTGATGCCGTAGAAATTACTACCAATGGCAACGAAAATTGAGCTTTCGCGATTTGAAAGACCTTTTGTGACGGTAATTGCACGCCGTGGCATTTGTTTCCAACATTTGCCACGGAAAATTAGTTTTCGTCGCAAATTATAAGTTATAACCCTAATTCTTCATAGCCTCACGTGAAACCTCAGCCATTCTCTCTCTCTCAATTCTCCCTCTCGCCTCTCTCTCGCTAATCCTCAGAACTCGATTAATCGCCACCATCACTCGCTTGGCCTCTGCCTTCGCCTCTCGTCTTGAGCTCGGCTTGGCTTGCAAACTCCATTGTCGCACATTGGCTTAGTATATAGGTGCGTCTAGATCTTCATCTACTGTGGGTTATTACCCGCAGCACATGACTTCTTCGCAGCTCAATCATCACAGCGAAATCAAATCGAAGAACCAAAAAAAATGGGTTCAAGAAACGACAACCAAACCTCACCGTCTCACCACCACCAGCCTCGTATTCAGTCCCTCCACCAGCGACGGCGGAGCCGGCAAAGACTATGAACATGGCGAGGTTCGCCGCGAGCTTCCTCCTTCTTATCAGTACAGTCGTCCTGATCATTACACCGACAAGCCTGGTTCGTGTCTCTAGCTCCCGAATCTCATGTTTTATTTGATTTTCTCGATTCAGTTTTAGTATCTGTAAGTTTATATACTCTGTACTTCTGTAGAGCTTGTTTCTTGGAATCTTTTGGTGTTGGAGAATTTGTGCTTATTTGTATCTGAGTTTAATTATGCTTTAGATCAGTGTATAAAATCAATATGAACTTTCAGATTCATGTGGTTTTTGAGCAGAGTGTAAAATATTTTGTGGTGTTGAGATTTGATTTTAATGTTTCTCTGAGCTTAATTTTGAACAATCTTAATCATGTGTTGGAACTTCTTGATATAATTTTGCGCAAATGAGGTAACTGAATTGAAAAGATACCGATTTCGGAGGTAGAGTTGATTATATAGGTAGATGATTGTTGGCTCAAGGCAATGCAATACCATTAGGTTGTTGTAATGATGAGATTTTGCTTGTTTTTCTCATACCTAATTGGCTCAACACTACCACACTTTGCACTATTGCCGGCGAGAAAAAAAAAAGGCCGGCGACGGAGCAAGTCGCCGGCAATAATGAGCAAAAAAAGTCTGAAAAGTCGCCGGTAATGCTCAAAATTATTGCCGGCGACCTTCTCTGTCGCCGGCAATAATCTCTCCACCATTGCCGGCGAAATTCCGGCCGAAAAATCGCCGGCAATGGTGAAAAATTATTGCTGGCGAGGGAGAAAGTCGCTGGCAATAAATTTCCACCATTTCCGGCGATTTTTGGCCGGAATTTCGCCGGCAATAACTCCATTGCCGGCGATTTAATGAATCGCCGGCAATACCTCTTATATCAGATCCAGATCGCAGCAACTCATTTATTTGGATAGAGAAAAATCCGGTGAAATCGAAAGAAGGAAAACGCTCTGAAATCCTTGGGTATTGTCAAAAGGCGTCGAAAACCCGCTCGGGTACGTATATACGTATATATATGTGTGTTGATTTAATTAGATCGATATAGAGTTGAGATATCGATTATTGGTTTGATATGCAAATAGAGTGGATATATTGTTGATTTCGAGTGATTGACTGTTGATTTTGAGTTGATTTGAGATTATTTCGATGAAAATATGTTAATTTGTGTATATATATATGTATGGATATAAAATTATTTTGTGAATATTAATTGTTAATATGTCTATATATATATTACAGGCATAATAATTTGTAATTGTGAATTGTTGGTATATATATATATATTTTAATTTACATGCATGCATGGGTCAACTTTTGTTAATTAATCGGATGAATTCGAATGTAATTAATGATGATTTATTAACTAATTAGTAGTGAATGTGTGTGTGTATATATATATATATATTTATAGTACGTAATGTTAGAATTTTCAGGATGGACAAGAGTTGGATGAGCCTCGAAAGATGGGATGTGAGATATCACCATGGAATTAGGAGTTTTGTGGATTTTGTGAAGGCTAATTGTGGAGACACTACATTTCATTATTGCCCGTGTAAAGAATGTAAGTGTCGCAGCGATCGATTTTGTTTTCCCATTGATAAAGTCCAGAAGCACCTGAGTAAATACGGGTTTTGAGATAAGTACACTTGTTGGATTTATCACGGTGAAACATCGTTAGCGGGTCCGCATGATCATGGACAATTTGGTGAGAGGGCCAGTCCATCCTATGATCATGGACATTTTGCTGAGAGGGGCAGTCCATCCTATGATCCAACATCGATGTTAATCAATGATATGTTTCCTCATGAGAGCGGTGTATTTGCTGATCAAGCACCAAATGTCCCTCCCGTCGTGCAGGGTTTCCCCCATATTGAGCCAGTCGAGCCATTACCTGGAGCTCATGTCAACACAAGCGGTATAGACAAGTACAACAACCTGATTGCATTGCAACAGACTTCGTTGTACGACGGTTGTAGTAAGACTGTTCTTGAAAGTGTCATGGGAGTGATGCAGCTCAAAATGAAGAACAAAATGTCTGTCAAAGCTGTTGATTCTTGGCTGAAGTGGACTAATTCGCTACTGCCACCCGGTCATCGTCTTCCTACCACTCATCATAAGGTGCGACATATTCTGAAAAATCTTGGGGTTTCCTACATCAAAATCCATGCATGCAGATATGATTGTATTCTCTTCTGGGAAAAAGATCTTGAAGACCTTGAAGCCTACCTGGTATGTTTTACAGAAAGGTATAAGTTGACTCCTGCAGGCAACAAGAAAGTTGTGAAGATACTTTGATATTTCCCGCTTATTGATAGGCTGGAGCGGTTGTTCATGTGTGCTTTCACGGCCGAAGCTATGAGATGGTAGGCTGAGAGGAATTTGCCTGACGATGACACCCTTATACACCCTTCCGACGGAGAGGCTTGGAAGCACATGGTCAGGGAGTTTGATAATTTTGCAGCAGAGATCCGAAATGTTTGGCTAGGGCTCTCATCTGACGGATTCAACCCTTTTGGCAACATGAGTCTTCAATACAGTATATGGCCAGTTATTTTGGTACCGTACAACCTTCCACCATGGATGTGCATGAAGAAGGAATACAATATGCTGACTCTGTTAATTCCGGGCCTGGGTTATCTAGGAAAGTGTCTCGATGTGTATTTGAGGCCTTTGATTGAGGAGCTTAAGTACCTGAGTGAGTGTGGCCACCCCACTTACGATAGGTTCAAAAATGAGATGTTCCAGATGCATGCCATGCTTGTTGGCACCATCAGTGATTTTCCTGCCCGCGGTATGTTGTCGGGCAACGTTACCAAGGGTTACAGGGCTTGTTCAGAGTGCATGACGGTTGATTGTTGCAGTCCTCATTGCAATAAAATTGTTCAGATGCGTCACCGTTGTTGGCTTCCATATGATCACCCATTTAGGCAAGATCAAGACGCTTTTAATGGGACTGTGGAAACAGGTGTGGCACCCAGGCGATGGACAGGGGATGAAATTTTGGAAGTGTTGAATGAATATGATTTTGGCCAGCTGAGCAATCATCCTGAGATAGTGGCGTCAATTCCAGACAAGCCCGAAATGTATAAGTTTTGGACACACAAGAGCATATTCTGGGAACTCCCCTATTGGCCCAGGTTGCCTATCAGACACTACCTAGATGTCATGCACATAGAGAAGAATGTGTGTGAAAGTGTGGTGGGCACAGTTCTTAATTTGGAGGGGAAAACAAAAGACATCCCTAAGGCACGCATTGATCTGAAAGCTATGGGACTGCGGAAACATTTGTGGTTAAGAGATGGTAAGAAAAAAATACCGCAAGCTCCTTACACCGTCAAGCCGAAGCATAAGCATGAAATTTTTGGGTGGCTGAGTAATGTCAAGTATATATTCTTATGGCTATGCAGGAAATTGGCCTTAAATTTTTACTTATATATGGTTATATGCGAGAAATATAATTGTTGCCTATGGCTATATATATATGCAGGTGTCCTTATGGCTATGCAGGAAATATAAGCAGGTGTGTTAACTTCCGGGACAATAAGATGTACGGATTAAAGAGTCATGACTGCCATGTACTGCTTCAACGCCTTTTCCCTATTTTCATTCGAGGGTACTTGCCCAAAGAGGTGGTGGAGCCTTTGGTGGCCTTGTCAAGATTCTTTCAGAAGTTATGCACCAGGGAAGTTAAAAAATCAGATCTCAGGGAGATGCAAGATGACATCATTTTTATCATGTGCAAGCTTGAGAGGATATTTTCCCCAAATTTTTTTGACATCATGCCTCATCTGATGATCCATCTGCCCGAACAATTGTTGCTTACCGGTCCCGTACACTACACTTGGATGTATCCCATGGAAAGGTACAAATGATTCGTACATTTGGTTTGCCTCTGTTTTTATATGTAAATTCTTATTTTTAAGTATCATAACATGCACTTGTTAACTTGTAGACAATTGGGAGCCTACAAGGACTATGTGAAGAATAAATATGCACCTGAAGGGTGTATCGCTGAAGCATATATTGCGCACGAGTGTGTAACGTACACCAAAGTGTATTTGGGAGCGCTTGAGGACCCCCAACAACAGATGCCGATAGATGAACCCCAGTTCAACCTTTCTATCATCTTCAATGACGTGGTAGTACAGGGAAGCTTGCCAAGGTCGTACAAGTTGGATGGAAATGAGGTAGCCATTGCCCACTGGTCGGTACTGATTAACTGTCAAGAAGTACAATATTGGAAAAACTATCATCTTCACTGCCCTGCTATTGCCGGAAATGTTGATTACCACAACATGACG
Source organism: Geum urbanum (assembly GCA_946800695.1). Classification (NCBI taxonomy): domain Eukaryota; kingdom Viridiplantae; phylum Streptophyta; class Magnoliopsida; order Rosales; family Rosaceae; genus Geum; species Geum urbanum. The sequence goes on from OX327013.1 coordinate 3,697,675, forward strand.
TTTGCAAACTACTTTGGTCAATGGGTAAGGGTATATGTGTATATGTCTATTATATATATATATATATCCTTATATAGCATGTGTGTACGTATGTGGTTTTTTGGTTTCTATGTTCATAATTTCTTGTGTGGTTTCTTATCGTTTTCAGATGAACCATGTAGCAAATGATGGTTGCCCAGAGTGGTCAAACGAATTGAGGGTCCTGGCGATGAAACCGATAGCTTCAAAAGTTTACTCGATGTGTCAGGTCAATGGCATGAAATTTATATGTGAAAATCGAGACGACCGACTGAAAACACAGAATTGTGGGGTGATGGTCCATAGTGGGCAGGATGACGTTGACTATGACGGTGTCCTTCATTTAGTTGTTGAACTAATTTATGGGAACCGCATGAAAGTGCACTTGTTCAAGTGTAGATGGTTTGATACTAGCCCAGAGAACACATGGACCGATCAGTACAAAACCTTTTCGGTGAATACTGCTACAAGCTGGTACAAAGAAGACCCTTTCGTTCTTGCCACATCAGTAAAAGAAGTGTTTTACCTTGACGATCTTCTCAACAAAGTCCAGTGGAAGGTGGTTAACCATGTTGCTCATAGAAACATATACAGTGCTGCCACACTTGGTGAGACCGCAGATGATGAGGAAGTTACTGCATACTAAGAGCCGAATGCTTTTGACATTCCGGAATCATCTATGATTCGCCTTAATAATGTGAGATCTGGGAGTGTCGTTCGAATTACTGGAGCAGAACTTCTCGATGTTAATCCATATGAAGTTGACGCTGATTCAGATGACGATGAGCGGCACATATTGCCAGAGGTTACCTATGAAACCGAGTCAGACTCAAGCGATGAAGATGATTACGATTATCATCCTTAGTACGTTAATGATGTACGTATTTTAATTATAGTCGAAAATTCTAGTTGGAAATTGTAGTCGGAAATTGTAGTCGTAAATTCTAGTCGGAAATTGTAGTCGTAAATTTTAGTCGTAAATTCTAGTCGGAAATTTTAGTCGAAAATTGTAGTCGAAAATTATATATGGTCGAAAATTGGTCGGAAATTATATAGTCGGAAATTGGTCGGAAATTGGTCGGATATTCTTCGGGAAATAATGACATTACCAACGAGTTGATAAGCAACTCGTTGGTAATGACATTGCCCACGAGTTGATGTCATTACCAAAGAGTTAACTCGTAACTCGCCGGCAATGGTGACTGTATTTCCAGGAGGCAGCTCGAGCTGCTCCTCATTTCTTCACTATCATCTTCCCTCTCAAACCCTAAAACCCCATTTTTTCCCCCCCTTCGAAGCCCGCCTCCCTCTCCTCAAACCTCTCCTCCCCTCTCCCCTCCCCTCACCCCCTCTCCCTTCTCCCCTCTCCACACAAAAAACCCCAAATCTCAATTTCCTCTCCTCTCCTCCTCCTCTACGTCTTCCCCTCACCTCCGTCGCCGGAAATTCTACTCGAGCTCGACCATGGCAGGTGCATGCAAGCTCACTCTCTCTCCCTCCCTCTCTCTCTCTCTTTCAATTTTAATTTATTTTTATGCATTTTAATTAACTTGATTAAAATTTTCCAAATCTCATTTTAATATATGCATTTTAATTAACTTGAAAATTTAATAGGGTGATTTGGATTAATATGTGATGTATATATGTGGAAAATTTAATTAAGATGATGTATATGTGATGTATATATATATGTGTGGAAAATTTAATTAAGATGATGTATATGTGATGTATATATATATGTGGAATATTTAATTAAGATGATGTATATGTGATGTATATATATATGTGGAAAATTTAATTAAGATGATGTATATGTTATGTATTATGTGGAAAATTTAATTAAGATGATGTATATGTGATGTATATATATATGTGGAAAATTTAATTAAGATGATGTATATGTGATGTATATATATATGTGGAAAATTTAATTAAGGTGATGTATATATGTTGTATATACATGTATATAATTAAGTTTTGATAATTTTTGATAATTTAAGGTGTTGTAAATATGTGGAAAATATTTAGGTAATTTAAGGGGATTTGGGTGGATTAATTGATATATATATATAGTTCATAATTATATTGTATTTTTAAGGTGTTGCATATATGGGCAAATTAATTTAGGGTTTGGATTCATTGATATAGGTAATTTAAGGTAATTTAGGGTGTTGGGCAAAGTAAGGTGATTTGGATTAAGGTGATATAGTTGATAATTTAAGGTATAATTTAAGGTGAAAAATCGGAACCGGAACCGTTTGGAATCAGAACGGTTTTAAACCGGAACCGCGTGGAACTGGAACCGTTTGGAACCGGAACTGTTTGTAACCGGAACCATTTGAAACCGAACGGTTCCGGGTTCAAACGGTTCCGGTTCCAAACGGTTCCGGTTCCGATTTGTCATAGAACCGAATCCATGACTCATTGTTGGAACCGATAACTGTTTGGAACCAGAACGGTTTGGAACCGGAACTGTTTGGAACCGGAACCGTTTGAACCCGTAACCGTTTGGAGCCAGAACTGTTCGGTTTCAATCGGTTCCAGTTACAAACAATTCCGGTTCCAAACGGTTCCGGGTTTAAACGGTTCCGGCTCCAAACGGTTCCGGTTCCAAACGGTTCCGGTTCCGATTTGTCATAGAACCGAATCCATGACTCATTGTTGGAACCGATAACTGTTTGGAACCGAAACGGTTTGAAATCGAAACAGTTTGGAACCGGAACCGTTTGAACCCGTAACCATTTGGAGCCGGAACCGTTCGGTTTCAATCGGTTCTGGTTACAAACAATTCCGGTTCCAAACGGTTCCGGTTCCAAACGGTTCCGGTTCCGATTTCAAACGGTTCCGGTTCCAAACAGTTATCGGTTGCAACAATGAGTCATAGATTCGGTTCTATGACAAATCGGAACCGGAACCGTTTGCAACCGGAACCGTTTGAAACTGGAACTGTTTGTAACCGGAACCGTTTGAAATCGAACGGTTCCGGCTCCAAACAGTTACGGGTTCAAACGGTTCCGGTTCCAAACAGTTCTGGATCCAACCGGTTCCATCCTTAATTTTCATAGAACCGAATCTAGGACTAATTGTTGGATGTGCAGGAGGTTTTGCTACAAATTGGCTTGGAGGCATCAAACGGAGAGGTTCTAGAAATAGTGGAGGGAGCAGTAGTCAAGCTTCCTCAGCCGCAGTCAGTAACACACGCAGTGGGTCAATGATGAATGCTCGCACACAAATGTTGCTAGCTGCGCGAGAAGAGGAGGAAGCTGCACGATCCGGATCCGTGCAACCCCCAGTCCAGCCTCGAGCCTCAGTCAGTAGACGCTCAGTCAGCAGACCTTCAGTCAGCAGACCCTCAGACGAGCGACAATCAACGGGGGCATCAGAAACTCCCTCCATCCGAATGCCCCCTATTGGCCCGGTGCCTACTCCTGTTTCACGGGAATCATCTGAGGTAGATGGTGCTGGTGCCTCATCGTCCAGGCCTCGTCTATCTCCGCCGTCCGGTCTCTTCCTGCCCGACGAGATTCCTGTGATCCCTGAATTCGATAATAGAGGGAGACCTATTTATATTGAAGGACGGCCGGAGTTCCTGAGCATCGAGGAAGCGTACAACTTCATCCCGTTCGACCCTGTGTATCTTTGGAGTGCGATGTGCACCAACCAGAAAACGGACGATGCAGGTAAATTTTATTTAACAAGATTGATTACTTAATTATTACTTAAGACTTATGATAGGTTCAATTAATGATATCAATTTGTTGACATTGTATTATTAGGTAATTTCGTTAATGGCACTGGAAAACGGAGAGGGGCTAGAGGCACCTTCACCGGGAAGAGACTTGAGCAGGCCACCGGGGGAAGAAAAACGCTGATTAGGGCCAATGAGCATGGCGAGGTGATCGAGACATTTGACACCACACGAAAGGATGCCAGCATGGCCGGGGCCATCGTGCGGGACAAGGTCCCAATGCTTTGGCCAGATTGGGAATCTGTGCCTCTCTACGTGAAGATGCAAGTGCATAATCCACTGAGTGTGAGTTAAATCGTATTTTCATTACGTAAATTTTGCATTTATTAATTAAGTCCGAATAAATATATAATTTTACCGTTTATATATTCATCTTGCAGGTGTGATTTGACGTGGATGAATGCCTTATTCACACGTGGGTAGAGCGTCAACTACATATGAGGTGATGTGATTCGAGTTATTTGAGTATATATCGAGTTATATTTTTGTTTATCAAGTGTTTTAATATCTCTAACTTTTTTTTTTCTGGTGTTAATATAGGTATAAAGAGTGGAAGAACAAGCTTTCTTCACATTACACACAATACAAGGAGCTAGGCCGAGGTTCTACTCCTAGCGAATTCCGGTTTAGGGAGTACGAGTGGCTGTGGCTGGTCACTACAAGAAAAAGTGACTTAGACGACGGAGAATTTCCGTCGTCTAAGTGCCTATATCCGTCGTCTAAGTACTTGGACGACGGAAAATCCGTCGTCCAAGGTACGTGCTCCAAGTGCTGTCGTCTAAGTACTTAGACGACGGAGAATTTAATCTCCGTCGTCCAAGTTCACTTGGACCACGGAGAATCTCCGTGGCCCATGTGGGGACTTAGACGACGGAGACATTAATCTCCGTCGTCCAAGTTCACTTGGACCACGGAGATTGTTAGCTTCTCCGTGGCCCAGGTGGTGACTTAGACGACGGAGATTAATGTCTCTGTCGTCTAGGTTACGACCTGGGCCACGGAGAAGCTAACAATCTCCGTGGCCCATGTAGGGACTTAGACGACGGAGACATTAATCTCCGTCGTCTAAGTCCCTACATGGGCCACGGAGATTGTTAGCTTCTCCGTGGCCCAGGTCGTAACCTAGACGACGGAGACATTAATCTCCGTCGTCTAAGTCACCACCTGGGCCACGGAGAAGCTAACAATCTCCGTGGCCCATGTAGGGACTTAGACGACGGAGATTAATGTCTCCGTCGTCTAAGTGAAAAATTAATTTAAAAAAAAAATTAAATTCAAAAATATTATTAATATTAATTGAAAAAAAATTAATTAAATTAATTAAATACACTAAATTAATAAAATAATTAAAATTAATTTGTACATACATAATCGAAAAAACCCATAATTAAAAATGAAAATATTGTTCGTAATGCGGAAATTAAGAAACGAAATAATGAACTACTAGCTAGCTAAAACACTGGAGGAGCAGATGCGCCGCCTCGTCCTCCGCCTCCAGCCGGGTCGTCGTCGTCGGGGAATGGGTTCGGAGGAGGTTGACATTGTCTTTGAGCTTGTTGCATAAGGGCGATGAGTTGGGCTATTCGCTCGTCTTGCTGGTCCATTCTTTGGCGCATGGCAATATTCTCCTCCCGTGCGATTCGAGCCTCTTCATAGGCTGCCGCAGCTTGAGAACTTCTCCGCCGCCCCGAACCTCCCGTAGATGATGACTCAGAGGTCGACAAATCTCGAACCACCTTAGGCCCGAAGTGCCTAACCTCCTTGCCAGCTCTACGACCGTAGACCTCATCCGCAATTGCTATTTGGCTCTCCACAGATAGAGGAGGCAGGTCTTCTAGCGGCACATCTGGGAACGCAAGCTGAGTGTTAGCCAATTCTTCCTGCGCACGCTCTATCACTCTTGCCTACAAAAGAATAATAAATTTATTATAATGAAATAATATTTAAATAATAATTACTATAATTATTAGCGCACACATATATATATATATATATGACTTACGCCGCGTTGACTCGCTTCATTATCGAGCCCAGGCGTCACGTACGCGCTTACGCTTGCATCGAGATAAGGGTGTTTGGAGCCCTTATCCCTGTGCTCCTTGGCAATTTGAATGAGTTGCTTGGCGCCGGAAGTATGGTGCTTGTCCTTCTTCCCCCGGTTGGCTTTGTTGACACCGGAGAATTTCTGTTAGACAACATAATGAAATCATTAAAAAATTTATAAGTAACTAAAATTTAGAGTATTCAATTATCTTAATTGAAATAAAAAAGTAAATTAACACCTGAAATTGCTCATCGGCAAAGTGGTTACACAACCACTCCCACTCATCTTCTCTATCCCCACGCAGCTCTTCGGGGGGAGGCACGGGACCGTTAGTTCGGAAGTACTGATGGAGCCTGTACTTCCAATCTTTGAAGATGTTGTTGGCGGTTTGGTTGATATGCCTCAACATCGCCGGATCCGGATCCACCGCAAATTGTTCCTATCAGAAATAAATTGAAAATTATAATCGTATATATTATAAAATTATATATAACTAATATTAAAAATAGTATATAATAACTAAAATTGTACGTATTACATACCGAAAGATCCTTAAAGACTTTCGCCTTCTCCGAATCCGGCACATCCCTCCAAGTAGGGGCAGTGATACGAACCCGGTTACGAACAATCGACCCAATGCTATGAGCCGAGAGACTTGCTAGCTGAGGTGTGGGAGGGCCACCGGTGAATTCGTCGTAAGGCAAGGCGATCTTGCTCCCGGTCGCCTTGCAAATTTTCTCCGCCTTTCCACCTTTAACGAGACCCCGAGTCTTTTTCGGTTGGGGGTCAGTGGGGGCCCTCCTTTGCTTACGGCGGGCGCTGTACATGATAGACTCGGCCGTCGAAGACGCCTGAGTACTTCCCGTTGAAGCGGTACCGGGCGTCGGAGTTGAAAAGGGGTCGACGTCATCACCGCTTGAGAGAAATGGGGCAGAGGGAATTTCCCCAGAAGGCCCCGGATTGAGGGCGTCTACCTGCGGTTGAACCCAACCGACTTGGGCCGCCAACATTTGGAGCATCTCATCTTCTGACTCCTGTTGGGCTTTCTTCTTCCCGGATGTGATCTTTGGCGGAGCCATTTAAACCTAAGAGTACGTACGGTGTTAAAATACCTACTTACCATAATAATTACAACGACGGAGAATTTACGCTAATTAATTAAGTACGTTTAAGATTTAAATAGAGTACACTAGCTTGGCATTTTCGGTCGTTCAATGGACGTGCGACCCGCGCGATAAAGTGTAAATTTTCAATTAATCAGCCTTGGTTAAATCGAAAAACATGGCCAGTTAGGGATAGAGATAACGCGAGAGGCAGGACTAATTTCGACAAAAGTCTTTCTTAGTCCAAATCCTGTCACCAGTCATAACCCGTTTCTAGACACCATGTCCGACATTCGGCCAATTTTTCGAAAATTTACACTCCCTCAAGTCCTTTGCAAACTCCGCCCTCAACCTCGTGTCCATAACTTCACTTAGGTTATGGTGTGCGGTGATGAAATCCACACATCACGAGGGGTTAAGGAGATAAGCAAGGAAAAGAGGCGCCATCTATTCCAAAGAGTGCGACTTAATTACACCAAGCCTATGTACTAAATTTAAATCGAACACGTACTACCATGCAATTTACTAGAAAATACATATAATTATCAATTAATTATTATTTATCATGCATTTAATAATAATTATTCATTTACCAATATAATCAATTATTATTATTACTATTATTTAATTTTAACTAATAATTATTCATTACCAAATAATTAACAACTAATAATGATTACTAAATAATAATAATAACAAGAAAATAATTATTATAATTACAACTATTTATTATTTAAAACTAATAAATTAAAAGTATTTAGAATTTAAATAATTAAACAAATAAAAAAATTGTTAAAGAGTTAAAATTTCGAATTATTACCTCGTCGGAATTTCGCCGGAATATTGGAAGAGTAGAGTCGTCGGAGAGGGGGAACCACGCCGGAAAATTGGTCGTCGGAGCGTCGCCGGAGGAGGATCGCCGGAGTGAGAGAGAGAGGAGAGGAGAGTATAGAGGAGGAGATGGAATGATGAGAAAATGAGGGGGGGTGCTCCCCCTTATATACAGTTTCACTTAGACGACGGAGCACTATTCTCCGTCGTCTAAGTGCACTTAGACGACGGAAACAGTGTTTTCCGTCGTCTAAGTGAAGGGTCAAATTTTTTCGAACCGGCGCCAAATAAATGGGCGGGCCGTTTCACCGCCATAAATGTTGACTTAGACGACGGAGACAGTGTTTTCCGTCGTCTAAGTGGAATTTCAAGCGGTGCCGAAAATTGAGGCGGCAAATCGAACCGCCATGTTATTTCGACTTGGACGACGGATATGTCGTTTTCCGTCGTCCAAGTGTTCACTTGGACGACGGAAAACGACATATCCGTCGTCCAAGTCAATATTTACATGGAAAAAATAATAAAAAATTATTCGAACCGCCATTGTAATTTGAACCTAGACGACGGATATGGTAATTGTCCGTCGTCCAGGTGAACACTTGGACGACGGAAAATTACCGTATCCGTCGTCTAGGTTCAAATTATGCAAAAAAAATATTTAAATTAATTCGCTAGGAATTTAGCGATCTGTCATTCGAGTGAAATAGTCGTACAATATCGATGAACGCATCGTATATATAAACAGATAAATTTGAACCGCCGAATAATTTTACGTTTTGAAAGTTGTTAAGTATCGACTAATCTTTAAGACTTTAGTGTTCATGAGTAGTTGCTGATTTGCAGCAGAGTACTAACGAAATTGAATTTGGACAAAACAACCGTTGGATATGTTCGTCGTAACATAATATATAATTACTATAAAGGACCAGGAAATAATAAGTTCGGGAAGGGTTTCATCGGCACAGTCAACCGCAAAACCGAGAATTTCACAAACCGGAAACGTGGATACAGGACATTTCGCAACTCCGATTTTCGAACCGTCGAAGCTCACACACCAAGAATATACTACTCTAAAGTCTTGACGAAAAGAATACGCATTCGAAGATGGTCTAGATGGTCGTTGTCTTAGAAAAAATTACGAAATTTACACCTGGACGACGGATACGACATTCTCCGTCGTCCAAGTAGACACTTGGACGACGAAGACGCTAATATCCGTCGTCCAGGTGTCTACTTGGACGACGGAGAATGTCGTATCCGTCGTCCAGGTGAATATACCCTGAATTCAGGGGTTAGGGGTCCTTAGGGTTTAGGGTATAGGGTTTGTCACTTGGACGACGGAGCAGGACTGTCTCCGTCGTCCAAGTGTGTACCTAGACGACGGATAATGCCTGTCTCCGTGGTCCAAGTAACACGTAGACGACGGAGAATTACATCTCCGTCGTCTAAGTTTTACTTGGACCACGGAGATTTCTCCGAGGTCCAAGTAACACTTAGACGACGGAGATGTAATTCTCCGTCGTCCAGGTGATAACCTGGACCACGGAGAAGTCTCCGAGGTCCAGGTGCTTACCTAGACGACGGAGAAACTTCACATCCGTCGTCTAAGTGTTACTTAGACCTCGGAGATTTCTCCGTGGTCCAAGTAACACTTAGACGACGGAGATGTAATTCTCCGTCGTCTAAGTGTTACTTGGACCACGGAGAAATCTCCGAGGTCTAAGTGTAACTTAGACGACGGAACTAATACTGTTCCGTCGTCTAAGTCCTCTTTTCTTGTAGTGGGTAGCCCACTTCGAGCACCCCAAAGCGAAGGTATGCATCCTGAATATATCTTACAACTCTAATGTATCGTGTCACATTGAAATAGTTAGTTACTAATTTTTTTACATATGTTTATCAAATAAGACGATTTCCAAGACGAACCGGGAGAATAGATTGAAAAACACCAAGGCCCATCATGCAGGTTCACTCAACTATTTGGGTTGGTCCACTAAGGCGCAGCAACAACAAGAAGTCAACCCGTTGGTGTATATTCATCAGAAGTTTTATCCGCAGTGCCCTGAAGAAGCGGTAAGTCTTTCGCCTCTGTATTTTGTACTTCACATATGCATGTGTTAATAAAACTATTTTTCGATATTAATTTATTTTGTTAAATAATAAGTTATTCATATTCGCTTTTCAATTAGGCGAGAGTAGAGGAGGCGACCACAAAAGTGACCATGAATATAGCTCGGAACAACCATCCTGACTGCTCGGAGGAAGAAGTGACCCAGTATGCCTCTCAGATCATTCCGCTTGATCGCCCTATAGCGGCTCAGATCATGGCAAAAGCGTGCGGGACTGGAAAAAATACCTACTACTGCAGGGGAATGGGCTCGGCGGGCGAAGGAGTATTGAAGAACACTTCAGAATACTCTACCGGGTCAAGAACTTCAACTTCTAGTCGTAACCTCGCAGCGGAGCTTCAGAGGACGCAGAGGGAGCGGTTCACCTGGATGCAGACGATGCACGCGGCTCAGACTACCGGACAACCGCTCCCCACACCTCCCCCGGTCCCTGTGTTCCACAATTATCCACCACCGCAGCAGTCACCGCCACAACAAGACCTAGCCACCGGAGTTCAAATGAATACATGGATTTCTTCGACCCTGACCCGAGAGTTCCTCGACTTTGACGTGCAGTTGTAGGTTATTTTCGTATTGTTGCTATTTGTACTGTACGTTGGACAATTATGTGTGTACTGTTGAACTTGTATTTGTACGATTTATGTTTTTCAATGCAGGTTCTGGGAATTAGGCCCAATCCAGAACCGGGTTTTTTTTACAAATTTCTCCAACCATTGTCGGCGACTTGGACCTAAGTCGCCGGCAATGACCCTTATTTTCCGGCCACGGCGGAGCACTCATTGCCGGTGACTCATGTCGCCGGTAATGTCCTTCATCATTGCCGGCGACTCAACTCGACCATTTTCGGCGACTTGAGTCGCCGGTGATGATTGAACATTGCCGGCGACTCAAGTCACCGGCAATGATGTAGGACATTACCGGCGACATGAAAAATGAGTCGCCGGTAATGCTTTCACCGGCGGCCAATTTCCGGCGAGAAAAAAAACAAGACCGGCGACTTAAAGTCGCCGGTAATGGTGTCAAATGTGGTAGTGCAATTTAATCTAATGTTTAATGTTTAATTTAATGTACGATATCATAACCGCTAGAATCTTTTAGAACGGGAACCGTTTGGAACCGGAATCGTTTGGAACCGATAACCGCTAGAACCGGAACCGTAACCGAACGGTTCCAGTCCAAACGGTTCCGGTTCCAAACAGTTCTGGTTTCAAACGTTTTCGGTTCCAAACGGTTATCGGTTCCAACAATTAGTCCTGGATTCGGTTCTATGAAAAACCGGAACCGGAACCATTTGGAACCAGAACCGTTTGGAACCGATAACCGCTAGAACTGGAACCGGAACCGAACGGTTCGGGTTCCAAATGGTTCCTGTTCCAAACGGTTCCGGTTCCGGTTTTTCATAGAATCGAATCCAGGACTAATTGTTGGAACCGATAACCGTTTGGAACCGGAACCGTTTGGAACCGATAACGGCTATAACCGGAACCAGAACCGAACGGTTCCGGTTCCAAACGGTTCAATCCTTAATTTTCATAGAACCGATTCCAGGACTAATTGTTGGATGTGCAGGAGGTTTGGCGGCAAATTGGCTTGGAGGCATCAAACGGAGAGGGAGTAGATCCAGTGGAGGGAGCAGTAGTCAAGCTTCCTCAGCCGCAGTCAGCAACACGCGCAGTGGCCCAATGATGAATGCTCGCACAAAAATGTTGCTAGCTGCGCTAGGAGAGGAGGAAGTTGCACGATCCGGATCCGTGCAACCCCCAGTCCAGCCTCGAGCCTCAGTCAGCAGATCCACAGACGAGCGACACTCAACAGGGGCAACAGAAACTCCCTCCATCCGAATGCCCCCTATTGGCCCGGTGCCTACTCCCGTTTCACGGGAATCATCTGAGGCAGATGGTGCTGGCGCCTCATCGTCCAGGCCTTGTCTATCTCCGCCCTCCGGTCTCTTCCTGCCCAACGAGATTCCTATGATCCCTGAATTCGATGATAGGGGGAGGCCTATTTATATTGAAGGACGGCTAGAGTTCCTGAGTGTGGAGGAAGCGTACAACTTTATCCCGTTCGACCCCGTGTATCTTTGGAGTGCGAGGTGCACCAACCAGCAAACGGACGATGCAGGTAAATTTTATTTACCAAGATTGATTACTTAATTATTACTTAAGACTATAAATAGTGTCAATTAATAATATCAATTTGTTGAAATTGTATCGTTAGGCAATTTCGTTAATGGCACTGGAAAACGAAAGACTAGAGGCCCCTGCACCGAGAAGAATCTCGAGCAGGCCACCGGGGGAAGGAAAACGCTCATTAGGGCCAATGAGCATGGTAAGGTGATCGAGACATTTGACACCACGCGAAAGTATGCTAGCATGGCCAGGGCCGTCGTGCGGGACAAGGTCCCAATGCTGTGGGCAGATTGGGGATCTGTGCCTGGCTACGTGAAGATGCAAGTGCATAATGCACTGAGTGTGAGTTAAATCGTATTTTCATTACGTAAATTTTATATTTATTAATTAAGTCCGAATAAATATATAATTTTACCGTTTATATATTCATCTTGCAGCTGTGGTTTGACGTGGATGAATGCCTTATTCACACGTGGGTAGAGCGTCAACTACATATGAGGTGATGTGATTCGAGTTATTTGAGTATATATCGAGTTAGATTTTTGTTTATCAAGTGTTTTAATATCTCTAAATTTTTTTTTCTGGTGTTAATATAGGTATAAAGAGTGGAAGAACGAGCTTTTAAAACATTACACACAGTACAAGGAGCTAGGCCGAGGTTCTACCCTTAGCGAATTCCGGTTTAGGGAGTACGAGTGGTTGTGGCTGGTAGCCCACTTCGAGCACCCCAAAGCGAAGGTATGCATCCTGAATATATCTTACAACTCTAATGTATCGTATCACATTGAAATAGTTAGTTACTAATTTTTTTACATATGTTTATCAAACAAGGCGATTTCCAAGATGAACAGGGAGAACAGATTGAAAAACACCAAGGCCCATCATACAGGTTCACTCAACTATTTGGGTTGGTCGAGTACGGCGCAACAACAACAAGAAGTCAACCCATTGGTGTTTGTTCATCAGAAGTTCTATCCGCAGTGCCCTGAAGAAGTGGTAAGTCTTTAGCCTCATTATTTTGTAGTTCACATATGCATGTGTTAATAAAACTATTTTTCTCTATTAATTTATTTTGTTTAATAATACGTTATTCATATTCGCTTTTCAATTAGGCGAGAGTAGAGGAAGCGATCACAGAAGTCACCATGAATATAGCTCGAAACAACCATCCTGACTGCTCGGAGGAAGAAGTGACCCAGTATGCCTCTCAGATCGATCCGCTTGATCGCCCTATAGCGGCTTAGATCATGGCAAAAGCTTGCGGGACTGGAAAGAATACATACTACTGCAAGGGAATGGGCTCGGCGGGCAAAGGAGTATTGAAGAACACTTCGGAATACTCTAGCGGGTCAAGAACTTCTTCTAGGAACTCTAACCTAGCAGCGCAGCTTCAGAGGACGCAGATGGAGTTGGAGGAGCAAATGAGGCAGATGGAGGAGATACGACAATTGGCCGAGCAGCAGGCAGTCAGAGATGCCGAGTACCGGGTGATGGTCGAGCAACACCGAATGATGGTCCAGCAGCAGACACAAATGTTCACATGGATGCAGACGATGTACGCATGCCAGACTACCGGAAAACCGCTCTCCACACCTCCCCCGGTCCCTGTGTTCCACACTGATCCACCACCGCAGCAGTCACCGCCACAGCAAGACCAGGGTAGCCACCGGAGTTCAAATGATTACGTCCACATGGATTTCCTCGACCATGACGTGGGATTTCCTCGACCCTGACGTGTAGTTGTAGTTTATTTTCGTATTGTTGTTGTTTGTACTGTACGTTGGACAGTTATGTGTGTACTTTTGAACTTGTATTTGTACGGTTTCTGTTTTTCAGTGCAGGTTCTGGAATTGGGTCCAATCCAGAAATGACTTTTTTTTGACAAATTTCTCCGGGTATTGCCGGCTACTTGGACCAAAGTTGCCGACAATACCCCTCATGTTCCGGCCACGGCGGAGTAACATTGTCGGCAACTCAAATCGCCGGTAATGCCCTTAATCATTGCCGGCGACTTGAGTCGCCGGCAATGCTCAAGGAATCACCGGCGACTTGTCAGCGACTTGAAAAATAAGTCGCCAGTAATACTTTCATCGGCGCCAAATTTTCGGCGAGAGTATTACCGGCGACTTAAAAAGAAAGGCCGGCGACTTAATACCCTATAATGTTGTAGTGCAATTTGTGTCGTGTACATTGGAATTGCTTGTTTTGAACATGGATGAGTGATGTTATAGTTAATGAATTGAAGAAGAAGCATGTTTGTGAATGTGTTGTTTTTATGGTTTTTCTTTAGCAAAATCAAGCTTATGTGTGGTGCCAAGAAGATTGTACCTAGTGGGGGCAGATTGCAGATGGTGGAAGAACAGAGAAACCTATGCTCAAGCTCGGAAATGTGTACCATACTTATCTCCCAAAATTTAAATTAACTAGATTCTATTCTTTGTAATCATTTCATATATGGCTTTGCAAATTTCACTTGGTGATTTTTTCTTTTGAGGCGGAGCTTGGATTTACCTGAGCTTCTGGGTTTGGTGTTTTTGGGAATTTAGAAGAGATATGAACCCAAAGTTTTAATTTTTAGTATGTAAATCTATTGGATTTTTGATTTGATTAAAATGGTGTGGCTATAGTTGAAGTGTGGATTTTTCAGGGGTATCAGGTTGAGATGTAATTTTAAGACTTGAACTGGGTTATTATTGTAGGATGAGATTTTTTTGGAACTGGGTTTGATTAAATTTGAACTAATGAGAAACCTATAATTAGGTGGGGACTTGTTTCGCTGTTATGTTTTAACTCGGTAGTAATGCGGGCACTTGTGTGAAAAGTTAGCTGGATTGTTAAATTATGGGGTGAAATGTAAATAGGATACACTGATAGATATGGTAGTGTGTAATTGGAACTGTTTGGTTTATTGTTACTGAGTTTGTGAACTAAAGTTGTGGATGTTTGTTGATGTGTAGAAGCGAAAATGGTGAGGATTAGTGTGTTAAATGATGCTCTTAAGAGCATGTACAATGCTGAGAAGCGCGGTAACTGTCAGGTGATGATCAGACCATCATCCAAAGTGATCATCAAGTTTCTTATTGTGATGTAGGGGCATGGTAAGTATGTAATTCTTCACTTGAGCTCTCTACTTTTTCCTGGAGTATTTAGATTGTTATTAAGTTGGGTATTTATGATTTATCCAATGATTACAGTCCCCATCAGTTTACTAGTACCCGGGTAAAGTTTAAACCAGATATATTGGACATGGACATAATGGAAAGAGTTCTTGAGGTAAGCACCAAACATCAAGAGGTTTGTTATGTGACACTGAACTTACTTGAAACTATGGATAGAAGAAAGTGTTCATTGTTTGAGCTGTGGTTTTACTTGAATGTTATATTTGACACTTATGTTCCTTGTAGGTTAGCAGTGAAGATGTAGTAAATATAGCAAGGTAATTGGTACTGAAAAGACTTATGGTAACTAAACATGACTAATATATAGAACCTACATACATTATTTAAAAACAAAAACTTGCATACATTTTCTCATGTCAACTAATAATTATCTCGTAAATTCGATATCAATGAGTTTTTGTCTTTTTTATCTTACCTCATTCTTCTTATGTATTAAGGTAGGAATATTGTATGTATCCAATATAGTGGTAGGCGTTGAGCTCGCCAAAAAGCCTAAAAACAAAGGGAAACTCATTGTGGTAAGAACAACTTATACATCAAATTCCTCTACACACATATAAAGATAATTTACTAAGAAACCAATTGATTATAAAAGCAGATTTTAACTTCTCATGGATTAAAATTTTGTTTATTTTGTTTATTCGACACGGGCTTGGCGGTTAAGTGGTCTGGGGAGGAGCAGTACAAGTTGGAGGAGGGACATATCACGTATGTCAATTCAGAATTTTAAGCTCTTTACTATTTTAGTCTTGTTGTGTTATGTATGCATTAGTATGTATAGTACTACTTACTTTAGTGTTGATGCTGTGAAAAAACATGTTTTAGTTATGATCCATGTGGATGTTGTAGCAAGGCTTTTGATGCTTCCTTTGTAAGATAAACAAAAGATTAGGGTCGCGGGTTGAGTATGCCCGTAATGTTGTAGGGTAGATGATTAGGTTAACTTTTAGGGATTATGAGTCCTGCAACATATAATATTCATTTACTTAATAGTGTGCAAGATTCTAGAAACTAAATCTCTGATATTTTGTAATCTAAGAGTAAACATTGTTTCAAATGATAGGTTGTGGAGGATACTGGAATATGTGGCATTTGGAGACCTATTTGTCCATATGAGTAATATTTAACATCCTTGTAATATTCATATCATCTTATTCTTTTATTGCTTTTTGACTTGTGCATTGGTTCAAGTGTTTAACTTTAGTTGAGTCTATGAGTTTCATGTGAATTTGATGCGTCTACAAAGTTAAGCTTCTAGAAGTTTTATTTCTGTAATATTTTTTAAAATTTTAGTTCCTACACTCGTATTTGGCATTTGCAATGGTCGTCTTGTTTAGAAAAAGAAACATCATCTGCTATCTTTTCTTTCAGGTCTCCATTGGAGATGTTGCTCATATCGGCATCCATCCGCCCAATGTTGCTGCTGTTTACGGTAAAATTAGACAAGTAAGTTGTTCATTTTTATTGATGTTCGTTAGTTCCCTAATAGGTAGGCTAATTTCTGATTTGAAGGTTTAAAGATGCTAACATCAAAATATTAGGTTGTCTATTGTAGACATACATTGAAAAAGAAGATAGTAAGAAGTTGAAGCAAAAGCAACGAGAACGTATGCAGCCAAAGATGGGCAAAATGGATATTGATTATCAGGTTTCCTTTTATTGTATTTCACATCGGTCTTTGGTTATTTATTTTTAGGCTGCTTTTTATTGTTATTGATGAGGATGCTATCTGTTTTAGGTTCTTCATGATGCCTTTTTCAAATGATAGGTTGCTCTTATAAGGAGCTGATTCTCCAACTATAGTTTGTTTACAATTTGAGTATTCTTATTTCTATTTTGGTGCTATCATGCATTATTAATGCCACATTTTATTACTTGTCATTCAGTTGACCACATATCATGAAAGTGATCATGCAATTGTTGCTTTAAACACAGAGGGAGCACATCTAATTCATAAGGCTACAATTATGCCTTGTGGATCTGCTTTAGAAATGGTCACTCAGCTGCCTTTAAATGATGAGACATCAATTAGAAAGAAGCAGTTATTAGCTCGTTTAGATGTCTGCATGGGAGGGCGAGTAGTAGAAGAGCTCATCTTGGGTCAGTATCATGTCACAACAGGAGCAAGTAGTGATCTCAATAGAGCTACATTAAGAAGGGTGAGTAGATGTACTAAGATAATCTCATAATAGATAAACATGTGATTATGTACATAATCATTTTGTTCATTTGTATGTTGAGCAGGAGCTTGAATTGGTAATTGTATAACTTATAGACCATGATGATATAATGGATGATGATTTTAGTGTATTTTTTTTGCTAAAATAAAAACTAGTGCTTCGATACGACACATGGAGAAATTGATTTTGACATGCATATTTGCATACCAAAATAAATAGTTTTTTGTTTTTAATTATAAATTTTACCACGGCATTCTTGCGGTAGAAAATGGTCATTTGTGCCATCGCTATAGGTATATTTACTACGGCAGGGACTGTAGTAACTTGCTGGTGTCATTACCATTTTTGCAATGACACTTGTTGTAGTCATTAGCAATTGCCATGCCACCTAAAGCGACGGAAGAATTACCGTCGCAAAAGGCTGTTTTGCTATGAAAATTTTTCTTTTTGCTACGGCATTTTGCCGTGGCCAAGTTGATTTTTTCTTATAGTGCTTAGATCAACAGATGGTACAAATGATTAATGGGTATTTTTCTAATGTTTGCAGAGATCGGAGATAATGAGATAAGGGGAATCCAGTTTTTAGAAGTACGAAGGAGAAACAAATCTCAGGTAAGTTTCTGATCAAGTATGAGCCAAATTTTATTGGGTGGTACCTCAATTTTACCACATCAGATGCTTAAAACATGAAAATTGATGCTACCTATCCGCACTATTTAATTTTTTAGTCTAGATGCCTTTGGTTCAGGTTTGTACTACTATAAATTGGTAGAGTTGTTAGATGCACTGTAAAAATCAAGGTCTTTCTCATTATAAGCTTCAACGGATCTTCAAATTTCAAGACTGGAGATGAAAGTGTTACTTGCCTTTTCTTTCTAAGAGCATCATTGCAAACTAGCAGTGTTGCTTAGGTTTGTCCCGAATAAGTGTAATTCAATAAGTGAAGCTACGACTTTTTTGCTCAAAAGGAAGCAATCATGTTTTTCTTTTCTAATTTTTCTTCTTCAATAAGCTGCTTAAAACTATAACAGAAACGTGGTTGTCAATTTGTAGTAGCTTTATAATAACTACCAACAACATAGTTTTATAATTTAGCTACACAATGAAACAAATTTCTTGGACGGAAATTTTTGTTATAATGACTTAGTAGTACATTTTCTGTGTCTCTTAGACTATTTCTTCATTGCTCACCTGCAATTTTGGTTTGGTTTTGCTATGCAATGATCTATTGACAAATAAGCTAACTTAAATTTTATCAAATAGCTTGCTGTTTAGATTGTTCTATTTGATTGGATTCGACCTTTGAGTTGTATTGATAATCTGATTGTTGATTTTGATGTATCAACTGGTTATTAGATCTCGCGCACTGTTGAACTTGTTACTGGCATTGATTCTTCTTCTTGCATTGATTTAGGTATGTGATTTTTGATGAATATTTGTGTTGAATTTTTGATTGATTTTGATAATTTCAGGTGGCGAATTTGATTGTTGAATTGTTGTTTGTGTTTGATGGGCTGGGTTGTTCAAAATTATGAAGCTTATTTGACTATGTATCTCTTTGTGTCCATTTCAGCTCTCTTTGTGTATTGGTAGTGTTTTTATTGTGATTGTGAATGTGGATCTGCCTTTAGTCTATCAGTAAACCTGGAAAATGCTTTAATGTTTCTAAAATTGGAGTCTAAATTTAGTACATGTACTTTCGAATCATAATTGTAATATTTATCATATTTGCTCCCCGTTTAATCCTATATCCATCTGAGCCCAAAAAAATAACGTACCTACCATTGGGGGCTATTTTCCTATATAAAAGAAGAGAGTTTACTGTTCATGACAACTGTTGACAACTACTGTTCACACTTTTCAGTTACTGTTCCCGCACATGCGAAGCGTGCGACCCTTTCTTCTCTAAAATTGAACGCTCTCACGCTCCCCTCTCTCTCACAGATGTTTCAGTGGAACCAATATCTACCCTAGTAGAGGCATCAGATTCATTCGCTTCGATTCTTAGGTAATAGAACGCCCGTTGTCTCTGTGCTTTCTCTGATCGTTTGTTTCATCAATAACATTGTTGCGTCGACGGCTTTTGTGTTTTGCTAGGTGTTCCTTTTCCTGAACTCCAAGTGTAAGAGATACTTCCACAACTGCTTAAAGCCTTCCAAGATCAGCATAAGAAGGTATTACAATGATGATTTGATTTGGTTTGACTTCGATTTCTTCAATTTCAATTACGAAGTTGAGGTGTTTAGGTGAAAATTTTGTTTTCTGCTCCTCCAAACCCAACGATTGGGCTCTGTGATTGTTGGTGGTGTTGTATTTTGATTTGGGTATATGGTTGCTATATATTATTGGGTTGTTTGCTTTCAATATTCGTCTATGGTTGCTATATGATTGGTCTTTGTGATTGGGTGTCATTCTGTGTGTATGAATTTGACATGGTTTTTAAGGTTGGGCTCACAGCCCACGTGAATGATTTTTTCAATCTGAGTGTTTTGGCCACTGCTCTGCAGTGTTTACATGTAAATATGATTGGTTTGGTTTTCTAAAAGGGGATATTGGATTTTTGAATTGGTTTCCAAGTAAACTGAAAGGACCCGATTCCGATTTAGTTGCCTAAATCGAAATCAAACCCCTTCGAAAACATGACCTTAAAAAACTTTTGCCAGAGTTTACTTTGAAATATGTGAGCCAATATTAGAACCTGCAAACAGAATCACACTTTGAATATTCCACAAAAGCCAAACCGTGGGGCTCCGTTCCCCATCTGGATTTCTCAACATCATATACATAATAAACCACAAGGTTTAAAAGAAATCTAGAAAATATTCAGAAGTAAACTCAACTGAAAACACAACATAAGTATTCAGAGCGACGCCTATATACATCATATACAACTAGTAGGTCGAATAAGGAACCTACTCAAACTGAAGAGTGATATGAACTCTACGCCTCTACCATCGACGTGCAACCCCGGAATTCAAACTGCAAACTGGGCAAAGGAAACCGAAAAGTCCAAGGAAAAGGCAAATAAAATCATTAGAGTGAGTGGACGAAAATAATAATATGCCTTTCACCATTTACATATTCAAAAAAATAATGCGAGTTCTTTAAATAAATGAAGGTCGCCACTTCGGCGGATTTCCCTGCCAGAGTAGTATGTCGGGCGAATCTCTCAAGCCCGACAGTGATAGACTAGGCGAATCTCTCAAGCCTGATAGATAGACTACCGGTTATCAGCCGCGTAGCCAACGCATCGATGCTAAATAAATAAATGCCATCACCAATAAAATATACAAAACCTTCAAAACGATAAATTATCTCAACATTATACTGGAAACAAATACTGAAACCAAGAACTCGCTACAACAGTGTAAATAAATGTCCACTCACAGTACGATGCTAACTCTGAGATCCGACGGAAGATCTCTTACCAAACGCTCGATCACAATCACCAAGCTCTTGGCCTGAGGTGGCCGGAAACAGAAAGTCAGCCGGTGGTCAAGATTTCCTCCGGTGTGCCATGGTCAACGCGGGTCAACGATGGTCAACGGGTCAAAACTGGTC
Source organism: Geum urbanum (assembly GCA_946800695.1). Lineage (NCBI taxonomy): Eukaryota > Viridiplantae > Streptophyta > Magnoliopsida > Rosales > Rosaceae > Geum > Geum urbanum. Next base: position 3,718,597 of record OX327013.1, read on the forward strand.
AAACGGCCCAAATGTGATTTTTCGACAATTCTACGACTATTTCGATATTTATACGCGCGACCAAAATGATCAACGGACTAAAACGAATCGAAACAAAACGGATAAACACAACTAAATCCAACGGTCAAAAATATTCATAACTTATTCCATGTAACTCGAAATAATCCTATGGAAACTCTCACGAGCTCGAAATCACGTACACTACAACTCTCGTGAAGGAACTCAAAATAAATTCTTGCCCGATAATTTAGTCGTAAACAAACCCACCATATCGACCAATTACGACAAACCGCAACTAATCGTGAAACTTGAAAATCAAGCCAATTAACATACAACTTTCGGTTCGGGTCGTTACAAATCTACCCCCCTAACAAAAAAATTTCCTCGAAATTTACATACCTGCTAACTGAAGAGGTAAGGATACTGATCCCAATTCCCTTTGAACTGAAAAACACAAGATCGCAACATATCCTCCAGAGTCTGAATAGTCCTCTCTGACTGACCATCTATCTGAGGATGAAAAGCTGTGCTGAAGTGTAGTTTAGTCCTCATTTCCTTATGCAATGCCCGCCAAAATTCTTAAGTGAACTAACTATCCCGATCAGAAACTATAGACACAGGTACACCATGCAATCTCACAACCTCTCTCAAGTACAGCTTCGCCAATCTGCTCACGGGAAGCTTTTCTTGAAGTGCAAGGAAATGAGCTGACTTCGTAAGGAAATCCACAATCACCCAAATACCAGTACTACTACCAGAAGTACGAGGTAACTGATACACAAAATTCATAGTGATATGCTCTCATTTTCACACTGGAATCTCCAAAGGTTGTAGTTTACCTGCCGGTTTCTGACGTTCTGCCTTCACTTGTTAACAAATTAGGCATCTGCTCACATGCATTGCTATTTCCCTCTTCATGTTTCGCCACCAATCATGAGCTTTAAGTGTCCGGAACATCTTTATACTACTCGGATGCATAGCATATGCAGAACAATGGGCTTCGTCGAGTATTTCCTTCTTCCAATCCTCATCTCTGAGCACACATAATCTCCCCCTGAACATCAAAGTGCCATCACTCCTTATCTGAAACTCGTTCGGTACACTATTCTGAATCAAATTCTTCTTGCTCAGCAGATAGGCATCTGAATCTTGAGCTTCACGAACTTGATCAAGTAACACCGAACGAACTTGGAAACTGGATAACAATGCTCCATCATCATTCCACTCCAACTATGCTTATGTTGCTCGCAACTCTGTCAAAAGTGACATTCTAGCAACACGTACATGGAAAAGAGAAGCACCATGCTTCCGACTAAGAGCATCATTAACCACGTTAGCCTTTCCTGGATGATACTCGAAAGTGCAGTCATAAGCATTAATTAGCTCCATCCATCTTCGCTGCCTCATATTCAAATCTGGCTGTGTATGCAAGTAGGTAAGACTTTTGTGATCGGTGTAAATCTTGCACTGTGCTCCGTACAAGTAGTGTCTCCAACTCTTCAAGGCTAACATAATGCCGGCTAACTCCAAATCATGAGTAGGATAGTTAACTTTATGCGGTTTCAATTGTCTAGAACCATATGCCACCACCTTTCCATGCTGCATCAAGACACAACCCAGACCTAGCTTCAAAGCATCACTGTACACAACATACTCACCGCTATCGTCAGGTAAAGTCAACACTGGTGCAATAGTCAACCTTTCTTTCAAAGTCAAGTAGCTTTCCTCACAAGTATCAGACCATTCAAACTTGACTCCTTTCTTTGTCAAACAGGTAAGCAGTGTCGCTATTCGCGAAAATTCCTGTACAAATCGACGATAGTAGCCTGCTAAGACCAAGAAACTTCGTATCTCTGCCACGTTGGTAGGTCTGCTCCAATTCAGCACTGCATCGATCTTATCTGGATCCACGCTGACTCCCTCTGATGATATCACATGACTCAAAAACTTTACACTGTCTAGCCAAAACTCACACTTGCTAAACTTGGCGTACAACTGAGCGTCTCGCAAAGTCTGCAAAACTGCATGCAAATGCTTCTTGTGTTGCCCCACATTCCTGGAATAAATCAGGATGTCATCAATGAACAAAATGACGAACTTAACCAGATAACGCCTGAAAATCTGATTCATCAGGTCCATGAAAGCAGCTGGTGCATTGGTCAGCCCAAACTGCATAAAAAGGAACTCATAGTGCCTATATCATAACCGAAACGCCGTCTTGTCCACATCAGACTCCCGAATCCGTAGCTGATGGTATCCAGACCTGAGATCGATCTTCGAGAAGACTGAAGCTCCTTCAGCTGATCGAACAAAATCATCAATCCGAGGGAGCGGATACTTGTTCTTCATCATAACCTGATTCAACTTTTGATAGTCAATGCATAGCCTCATCGAACCATCCTTGTTCCTCACAAACAACACTGGAGCACCCCAAGGTGAAACACTAGGTCGAATGAAGCCTTTCTCAATCAACTCTTGAAGTTGAATCTGCAACTCCCTTAACTCTGCGGGTGCCATACGATAGGGTGTCTGCGAAATAGGTCAGGTACCTAGAAGTAAATCGATGGTGAAGTCAATCTCTCTGACTGGAGGAACACCAGGTAAGTCCTCGGGAAACACATCTGGATACTCACATACCACCGTAATATCATTAATGTCCAGTACGCGAACACTCATATCGATCACATGTGCTAGGTAAGCCACACAACCCTTCCTCATCATCTGCTCAGCCTTTATTGCTGAAATCAAACAAGGCAAAGAAGTATTCTTTTGACCCTGAAACAAGATTTCCGACATACTTGGACTCCTAAAAACAACCTCCTTCTTATGACAGTCAAGAACAGCCCAATGGTTCTCCAAGAAATCCATGCCCAAAATCACATCAAAATCCACGATATCCAGCAGCATCAAATCCGCGACTAACACATAACCTCCAATAAAAATCTCACAATCTCTATATACCCACCTGACACACACTACCTCGCCAGATGGATACAACACTCGCCACAAACTAAGGAGTCGAGATGTAGGTACAATAGCCAATGATGCTAATATATATGACATGAATAAATGCGTAGCCCCTAGATCTAGTAAAGTAAGAATTGGATGACCAAAAATGTACAACGTACTGATGATAACCTCTGGGGAAGCTCTGCCTTCACGTAGAGACATAGAATGAACTCGAGCCTGTCCAGCTAGTCGTCCATGTTCGCTACGATTCTGCTGACTACCTTATCCAGAAGACTATGTTGCACGATCACCAGAAGCAGCACCTTGATTTCGTTCAACACTATGATCCGCAACACCTCCAAAAGTGCCACGCTGAGGACAATCCCTCGCAAAGTGACTCACCTAGCCACAACGGTAACAAGTAGATGGACCATATTGACACTAACCAGAGTGATGTCTATGGCAGTTATTGCACAATGGATATTCCCTCGGTGCAGCTGGTGTGCTGAAGAAAGGTCGAGGATAACTCGATCCACTGGAATTCCCACTCGATTGCTGCCTCTGCGGTCGACTCCTCCTCCATCTATGACTCTGCCTAGCAGTGCTAGTTGGATACCTGTAAGGTCCTCTACCAGAAGATGATGCTGATCCAGAAGTACCTGAACTCAACCTCTTCAAAGCACCCTGGCTAGGTCCACCCTCTTCAAAGCGACGCGGCTGAAACCGCATCTATCTCTCCCTCTCAATGTCTTCACCTCTGAGTGCAGCACTAACAAACTCATCAAAGTTATCTCGAGGCATAGTGGTCAAAGTCCCCTTGATATTCAGATTCAAACCCAACTCAAACCTCTTGTACTTTACTTCCTCTGATGCCACCATATCACGTGCAAACCGCGACAAACGGGTGGACTTATCCCGATACTCAAGCACTGACATACTCCCCTGCTTCAGATTAGTAAACTCCTCATATTTCCACTGCTGAGTAGCTGGATTGAAATACCGACGCATGAACATCTCTTTGAACATCGACCAAGGAGTATCAATAAGAACTTTGTCTGTACCAACCCACCAAAAGTAGGCATCTGACTCAAGCAAACCCACTGCTGCTATAGTTTTCTATTCAGGAGTAAAATGCAGGCGCTCACTAACACGCTCAACCTAAACCACTCAAGCTTCACATACCTCAGGATCAGGGGAACCAGAAAAAACAGTTGCTCCCGCCGTCCTAGCCTTAGCCACTGGGTCAATATGTTCCTCCAAATGCAATACTCGTATAAGCAAGTCACGCATACGTCGATGCTCATCAGGATCCCCAGTCCGTTTAGCATGGACTCCACGTCGAGGAGGCATCCTAAGGATAGAAGATATTAGTCACAGGACATAAAGGGTGTAATCATGAAACTTCAAACGTTTGAAAGCATACAACACTCTAGTGCATTGATGATTATTTGCCGGCCGGTTGGGTCATCGCTCCGAAAATACTGTACATTCTCAAATGTCCTTAGTAACACAACTACAAGAGTCTACAGAACCTAAAACCTAATGCTCTAATACCAGCTGAAAGGACCCGGTCCCGATTTAGTTGCCTAAATCGAAATCAAACCCTTTCGAAAACATGACCTAAATTTTTTTTGCCAGAGTTTACTTTGAAATACGTGAGCCAATATTAGAATTTGCAAAGAGAATCACACTTCGAATATTCCACAAAAGGCAAACCGTGGGGCTCCGTTCCCCATCCGGATTTCTCAACATCATATACATAATAAACCACAAGGTTTATAAGAAATCCAGAAAACATTCAGGAGTAAACTCAACTAAAAACACAACATAAGTATTCAGAGCGACGCCTATATACATCATATACAACTAGTAGGTCGAACAAGGAACCTACTCGAACTGGGAACCTAATCGAACTAAAGAGTGATCTGAACTCTACGCCTTCACCGTCGACGTGCAACCCCAAAATTCAAACTGCAAACTGGGCAAAGGAAACCGAAAAACCCAGGGGAAAGGCAAATAAAATCGTTAGAGTGAGTGGACGAAGATAATAATATGCCTTTCACCATTTATATATTCACAAAAATAATGCGATTTCTTTAAATAAATGAAGGTCGCCACTCCGGCGGATTTCCTTGCCAGAGTAGTATGTCGGGCGAATCTCTCAAGCCCGACGGTGATAGACTAGGCGAATCTCTCAAGCCTAGTCGGTATATCAAGCGAATCTCTCAAACCTGATAGATGGACTACCGGTGATCAGCCGCGTAGCCAATGCATCGATGCTAAATAAATAAATGTCATCACCAATAAAATATACAAAACCTTCAAAACGATAAATAATCTGAACATTATACTGGAAACAAATACTGAAACCAAGAACTCGCTATGACAGTGTAAATAAATGTCCACTCACAGTACGAGACTAACTCTGAGGTCCGGCAGAAGATCTCTCACCAAACGCTTGATCACGATCACCAAGCTCTTGGCCTGAGGTGGCCGGAAATGGAAAGTCAGCCAGTGGTCAAGATTTCCTCCGGTGTGCCACGGTCAATGCGGGTCAACGATGGTCAATGGGTCAAAACTGGTCAAACGGCCCAAATGTGATTTTTTAACAATTCTACGACTATTCCGATATTTATACGGGCTACCAAAACGATCAACGGGCCAAAGCGAATCGAAACAAAATGGATAAACACAACTTAATCTAACAGCCAAAAATATTCATAACTTATTCCACGTAACTCGAAATAATCCTTTGGAAACTTCCACGAGCTCGAAATCACTTACACTACAAGTCTCGTGAAAGAACTCAAACCAAATTCTTACCCAATAATTTAGTCGTAAACAAACCCGCCTTATCGACCAATTACGACAAACCGCGACTAATCATGAAACTTGCAAATCAAGCCAATTAACATACTATTTCCGGTTTGGGTCATTACAAAATCATTTAATTTAGGGAGCAAGTTTTGTTGAGCATTATATACTTACTCCTCTCTTGCATGACATTTAGATGATTTAGTTTGAGGATTCTATATTTAACAAGGGTCTCTCTTTTTTACAGTGATTGGATCCCTCAATTCAGCGGCATATAAAGTTTTGTTCGTGGTTTGGCTTTTGCTCTTTCAAGGTACCAATTCTTGGTCAATATTTATGGTGTTAGTGAAGAGTTTGTTGAGAGATATGTTAGATGGGATGGCGATAATTCAGTTTTTGTTTGTATTTTGTACTTACTATAATCCATATAGTATTTGAGTACATTGTAGTTTCATGTTGAAAATCAGAAATTGTTTTTTTTTTCGGTTTGCTGTTGCTTTAAAACTTGAATGGTCTTCTATTGTTTCTTATATATATGTAGAGGAATTTGTATGTGTGGATTTATTGGTATTTGATCACTTTTTGTCTGTTTCTCTTTAGGTATTTGATTTACAGTTATCAATTTTAGAATTGTGGATTCTTTGTTTCGTTATTGTGTTCGCTTTGCGGGTGCCCAGTTTTTATTAACTTTGAAGATTTTGGGGTTCTAATTCTAAAGCTATATGGTTATTTTTCTTTGGGTTCTGATAAGTCACTTTTTGAATTTTTTTTATGAGCTTCTTTTTTCTATTGAAGCTGTGTATGTGAGCTTTTTAACTACTAAAAGTGCTGTGTCTTAGTCTTTAGTATGCCATGTGTGTTTCTCCATATACACCATGCCATAAACATCTATATATCTATGCTTATGTTATCTCCATTAACTATTGTTCTCTGTGGATATAAGTGGTTTACCTTGAATATTTTTTCCTAATTTTTTTTGTAGGGTTCATAGGTTATATGCAGAAGATACTTTGTTGTATCTTTGTGTTGTTGTTTCTATGACAATTGTTGTCTCCATTTTTAGTTTTTCCTCAACAGTCAGATCTGTATTTTCCTGGTTAATGTTGCCTCTTATAATGTGTGGTTAAAACACATCCTAATTTTTAATAGTCCTATTTATGTTATGCGGCACAAAAATAATACTGCTACACCATTGGAGTCCATTGCAGGATCCTTCGAAGACAAAAGATCTTCGAGCAACAGACAACGCTTTTTCCAAGGCATGTCCGAAGATTCCTTGAGATGAGAGGGTCCAGAAACAACAGCGCTTGACAGTAATTATGATGGAGATCCTTGCCATCTTATCCCAGCTGTTGTACAACACGAACTGTTTTTCTGTTATGTTTCGATAGAACTGTCAAAAATGGAAAAAAAAACACATTTCTTAATTCTTGGTAGTTCTGTCTGAAATTTTTAGAATGTAAGTTTTTTTTTCTTTAGATTAGGTTTTCTTTCGATTATATAATAACGTAATTATATATATTTTGTCTATTTCAACAAATTCCCAAGATAAGAGATCTCTGAGCAAAAGACAGTCCTTTTTCGAATCTATTTCTAAAGACGCCTTCCTGTGCCATGATATATATAGAAAATGATGACGGAGATCTTCATGAAGTTATCGCATGTAGTTCACTGTATGGACTGTTCTTATGTTATATTTCAATAGAGGTATTAATAGTAGATAATATAGTGTTGTTAGATTATTAATTGTTTGTTGTCGATTATAGAACATACAGCCTTATTATTGTTCAATTTTAGAAATGAAACCTGGGTTGGAGGTTATCTTTACCAACTTACGTTAGATGGTATACGCATAGAGTGACTTATAGCGTTCTATGAATTGTTGGGTTGTGTTTTGAATTAATGGTCTATCTGTTTTTCATTAAAGTCAAAACTTCTTCCTTGAATAAAATTTGTTCCTCAGTGTCAGTAAGGTTAATGGTCCCTTTTTTGGACATTATCTGGTTAATTTTTTACTTTGATGATAGAATTTTGTGCGTGATGTCTATTGATTTTTGAAATTACATTTTTTTCTTTCTGAAAATTGGTGTTTAGATATGGTGCGGAAAAAGAACCGTGACTCCATCGATGTGGGGTAAAGTTTCACCAGGCCAAACAATCATTTGGTAAGAGACAGTGGTTACCTTAACTAGTTTCGGAGATTGAAGAAAGTAACCATAATGAAGAACTTATACCAGCTATTATGAGTTTATGTCCCTGAATTGGACTCTTTTTGGCTTTGGATCTCTCGATTATAGAACAACCCGATCATATCTATTTTGTGTCTCGCAAGAAATTCCCAAGAGAAAATAGCTCTGAGCAAAAGATAGCACTTTTTCCAATCTGCATCGGATGGCACCTTTGTGTGTCATGATCTAGAAAATGATGATGAAGATCTTGACCAAAATCTCGCAGGTACTGTACAATATGGACTGTTGTTACATTATATTTGAATACGGCTCTTAATACTGGCTAAAATAGTGTTGTTAGGTTATTAGGTCTTTCTTTTGGATTATAGAACATTCAGGCCTATGATTGTGCAGTCTTGGAAAACAAGCATTTGTTTTTGTATTATCTTTACCAGGTTATGTCAGGTGGTCTGAACATACAATAATTTATTGGGTTGTATGAATTGTTGTGTTGTCTTTTGGATTCAGCCAGTTTTTCATAAAGGTCAAATTTTTAGGTAAAAATATGTCTTCCTTAATGTTAGTAAGGTGGAGGGTCCCTTTTTTGGACGTTCATAGGTTAATTCTTTTCTTCTTTGATTGAAATCCAGAATGAAGAACTTTTGCCAGCTATTATGAGTTCATGAGCCTGAATTAGACTCTTTTTGGCTTTGGATTAGCTCTGTCTCTCAATTATTGAACAACATGATCATATCTATTTTTTGTCTTGCAGAAAATGCCTAAGCCAAGATATTTTTAAGCAAAAGACGGTGATTTTTCCAATCTACATCTAATGACGCCTTCATGTGCCATGGTCGAGAAAACGATGATGCAGATCTTGGCCAAACTCTCGCAGGCACTGTACAATATGGAATGTTGTTACATTATATTTCAATGGAGCTCTTAATATTGGTGAAAATAGTGTTGTTAGATTACTGGGTCTTTCTTTTGGATTATAGAACGTGCAGGTTTATTATTGTGCAGTCTTGGAAAGCAAGCATTTGTTTTCATATTATCTTTACCAAGTTATGTCAGGTGGTCTACACATACAGTAACTTATTGGGTTATGTGAATTGCTGTGTTGTCTTTTGAATCAATGGTCAGCTAGTTTTTTTATAAATGTCAAATTTTTTGGTAAAAAAATTTCTTCCTTAATCTTAGTGAGGTGGAGGGTTATTTTTTGGACGTTCTTAGGTTAATTCTTTTCTTCTTAAATTCAAATTTGTGCACAATGTCTATTAATTTTTTAAATTTGTTTTCTTTGCTGATTTTGATGTTTAGATATGGTGCGGAAGAGGAATTGTGACTCTGTGAATAAAAGGATAGGATCACACGAGACAGAACCTGCTTCTCAAAACTGTTCGACGTCGCACCAATTAGACACAAAAATTGCAGACAGTAGTGACGATGAAGAAATTATACCAGGTATTGTGAGTTTACGTTGGTTTATTAGATAGTATAAACATTGCACTATTTATTTGAATCAATCTAACAATAGTGCTTTTCTATTAGTTGCTGCTGTTGGTGGAACAATCTTTGGGCATGTATCATATCAACATACCCATGCAGGTGAGAAGAAACTTCAATATCAATCATCTATTCATAAAAATTTATTATCAATCATGTAGTTTCTAACAAAACTTTTTATAACTGTATTGCAAGTCACATTGTGGATTATAATGATGTTGGTGATGATGCTTACACATGTGGGCATTGCACTGCCTTATTATATATGGTCAGCTGAAGCATTGAAAAAAAAATCAATTCATATATACTCATTGTTGTGAAAAAGGAAAAGTCCAAATTTCAATGTCATATCCAACTCTTGTTTTTCTTGATGAATTGTTAAATCTAGATAATGGTAAAAAAAATACATTATTTCGTGATAATATTAGATTTTATAATTTCATGTTTGGTTTTACTTCTATGGGAGCTAAAATTGAACATAGCATAAACAATGGAGGAGCTGCTTATGTCTTTAAAATATGTCGACAAGTGCATCATTTGATATGTTCTTTTTTACCTCCCAAAGGAGAATGTCCTAAATACACTCAGTTATATGTAAACGATACTCAAAATGAGATTTTAAACCGAATGACACTATTGATCCAAATAAAGCAAATAACAAGATTGATATTGATATCGTTAAAGGATTAGTGGAATTATTAAATCAATGTAATGGATTAACCAAAGAATATCCATCTGTGAGAGATGATTTTGAGAATCAATCATTGCCCAATTTTGATGTGATTATACTTGATCGTGAAAAGACTGACAACAAACAATATGAATTACCTTCTACTTCTGAAATCGGTGGATTGATTATAGGTGACAAAAGTGAATTTAATTCTAACAGAGATATAATTATTCGATCAAGCGAATGGCCATGAAAACGTATATCTAAAATTCATCCTAAATTGATGTCATTACAATATCCGCTTCTTTTTCCATATGGTGAGGATGAATTTAAAATTAATATAAAACTAAAACCAATTGCAAGCCAAAGTGGTGATAAAGATAAAAAATTAACAATGAATAAATTTTTATGTTATCAATCGAGTACTTTGTTAAAAGGTGGAAGATTATTTCAACAATATTTAGTCGATGCATATGCAACTGTCGAAGAAAATCGTTTAGAATATATAAGGCATCATCAATAAGAACTAAGGTGTGAAACATGGAATAACAGATCAACATTTATTTCGGATGGAATTGTCCAAGGTTCTGATGTTGGAAAAAGAATTTTTCTTCCTAGTTCACACATAGGTAGTCCATGAAATATGATAAATAATTATCAAGATGCAATGACAGTTTGTAGAGAATACGGTAATTCAGAATTGTTCATTATTTTTACCTGCAATGTGGTGTGGCCAGAAATTTTGAGATTTTTTTAAAAAAAAACAGGGCTACAAACTAGAAGATTGTCTTTATATTGTATGTCAAATTTTTAAAATAAAAGTAGATGATATGATTACTTATATTAATGATAAAGACGAGGCTTGTTATGTGTGTACAATTGAATTTCAAAAACGAGGCTTACCACATGCTCATCTATTATTTTGGTTGAAAGATAAATACAAATGTTATACAACAAATGATGTAGATTCCGTAATTTCAGCGAAATTTTTGGATTAAAATATTAATCTAGAGTTGTTTGAAATTGTTAGTAAATTTATGATTCATGGTCCTTGAGGTCAAATTAATCCATCTTCTTCGTGTATGCTAGACAAATTATGCATAAAATATTTTCCAAAATTATTTATTCCTAACAGAACTTTTCAAGCAATTAAATCTCCTCAATATTGACGTCGTGATGATGATTCCCGTTTTGTAGTTAAAAAAGGAGTTCAGGTTGGTAATAATTATGTTGTTTCGTACAATGCTAATTTGTTGTTAAGGTATAATACTCATATAAATGTTGAATCATGTTTTCAGTTTATGTTGATAAAATATTTATTCAAGTATATAAATAAAGGACCCGATAGAGCGCGCGTATGGGTTCGTGATAATATAAATGATGAAATCCAAAATTATCTCAACTGTCGATATTGAACTCCTCATCAGTCCATTTGACGTTTATTTAAATTTTTCATTCATTCTAGATATCTTGCAGTTCAATATTTAAAGATTCATTTACCGAACGAACAAAATTTTTGTTTTCATCAAGCTAAATCTCTTGAAAATGTGTTACAAAGTCCAGGTGTAGAAACTACAATGTTGACTGCTTGGTTTACTGCAAACAAGACGTATAAGAAGGCAAATAAATTAACATATACTCAATTTCCTACAAAATTTGTGTGGAATGTTGATTGAAAATTATGGACTTGAAGGAAACAATATCGTGTTCTCGGTAGAATAGCACATGTGCCACCAAATGCAAGTAAATTGTACTTTTTTAGAATGCTTCTGAATGTTCAAAAAGGATGTATCAATTTTGAGGCAATAAGAACGGTCAATGGGATAGTATACTCCACTTATCAAGAGGCATGTCGAGGTTTATGATTACTAGGTGATGATAAAGAATGACTTGAATTATTATTGGAATCTACTTTTACTGCCACTTCTTCTTAAATTTGTTATTTATTTGTTACGATTATTCTATTTTGTAATGTCTCGGATCCTGTAGATTTGTTTGATGCATATTGGATTAAGATGTCTGATCACATATCACATAGAATGAAATTAAATTTTAATATGTCAAATCTTACCATATCCGATGACGAATTAAACAATGTTCTACATGCACTACCAGAAATGGAGACATTACTGGCGACCTGCCGTCGCCGGCCTTGTCTTTTTTTTCGCCGGAATTGACATTACCGGCGACAAGTCGCCGGCAATGACGTCTCCGGAGATTCCCCGCCGGTGTTAACATTGCCGGCGACGGGAAACGCCGTCGCTGGTAATGTCCGAGACATCACCGGCGACTTGAGTCGCCGGCAATGTCAAGACATTACCGGCGACTCAAGTCGCCGGTGATGTCTCGGACATTACCGGCGACGGCGTCGCCGGCAATGGCAGCGCCGCCGTGGCCGGAATGTGAGACATTGCCGGCGACTGAGGTCCATGTCGCCGGCAATGTGTGGAAAATTTTTGAAAAAAAAATGCGATTCTGGATTGGGCCCAATTCCAGAACCTCCATTGAAATACATAAACCGTACAATCATACAAGTTCAACAGTACACATAAATGTCCAACGTACAGTACAAATAGCAACGACGATACGAAAATTAATTACAACTACAGGTCAGGGTCGAGGAACTTGCGGGTCAGGGTCGAAGTAATCCATGTACTCATTTGAATTTCGGTGGCTACCTTGGTCTTTCTTTGGTGTTGACTGGTGCGGTGGTGGTGGTGGATAGCTAGGGAACGGAGGGACCGGGACCGGGGGAGTTATGGGGAACGGTTGTCCGGTAGTCTGAGCCTCGTACATCGTCCGCATCCATGTGTACATCTGAGCCTGCACCTGTGTCTGCTGCATTTGGTACTCGGCCATCTGCCTTTTTTGCTCCTCTAACTCCCTCTGCGTCCTGTGAAGCTCCGCTGCGAGGTTACGACTAGAAGTTGAACTTCTTGACCCAGTAGAGTATTCTGAAGTGTTCTTCAATAGTCCTTCACCCGCCGTGCCCATTCCCCTACAGTAGTAGGTATTATTGCCAGTCCCGCACGCTTTTGCCATGATCTGAGCCGCTATAGGGCGATCAAGCGGATCGATCTGAGAGGCATACTTGGTGACTTCTTCCTCGGAGCAGTCAGGATGGTTAGTCCGAGCTATATTCATGGTCACTTCCACGGTCGCCTCCTCCACTCTCGCCTAATTGAAAAGTGAAAATGAATAACGTATTAGGTAACAAAATAAATTAATATCGAAAAATAGTTTTATTAACACATGGAGAGGCGAAAGACTTACCGCTTCGTCAGGGCACTGCGGATAGAACTTTTGATGAATATACACCAAGGGGTTCACTTCTTGTTGTTGCTGCGCCTTAGTCGACCAACCCATGTAGTTGAGTGAACCTGCATGATGGGCCCTGGTGTTTTTCAATCTATTCGCCCGGTTCGTCTTCGAAATCGCCTTGTTTGATAAACATATGGAAAAAAATTAGTAACTAACTATTTCAATCTGATACGATACATTAGGGTTGTAAGATATATTAAGGATGCATACCCGAGCTTTGGGGTGCTCGAAGTGGGCTATCAGCCACAACCACTCGTACTCCCTAAACCGGAATTCGCTAGGGGTAGAACCTCGGCCTAGCTCCTTGTATACAGTGTAATGGGAAGAAAGCTCGTTCTTCCACTCTTTATACCTATATTAAAACAAGGAAAAAAAGTTAGAGATATTAAAACACTTGATAAACAAAAATCTAACCGATATATATTCAAATAAGTCGAAGCACATCACCTCATATGTAGTTGACGCTCTACCCACGTGTGGATAAGAACTTCATCCACGTCAAACCACACCTGCAATATGAATATATAAAAGGTAAAATTATATATTTATTCAGACTTAATTAATAAATGTAAAATTTACGTAATAAAAAATACGATTTTACTCACACTGAGTGCATTATGCACTTGCATCTTCACGTAGATAGGCACAGATTCCCAATCTGGCCAAAGCATTGGGACCTTGTCCCGCACGATCGCACCGGCCATGCTGACATATTTGCGCGTGGTGTCGAATGCCTCGATCACCTCGCCATCCTCATTGGCCCTTATGGGCGTTTTCCTTCCGCCGGTGGCCTGCTCAAGTCTCTTCCCGGTGCAGGTGCCTCTAGCCCCTTTCCGTTTTCCAGTCCCATTAACGAAATTGCCTAATAATACAATGTCAACAAATTGATATCATTAATTGAACCTATCGTAAGTCTTTAGTAATAATTAAGTAATCAATCTGATGTTAAATAAAATTTACCTGCATCGTCCGTTTGTTGGTTGGTGCACCTCACACTCCAAAGATACACGGGGTCGAACGGGATGAAGTTGTACGCTTCCTCCATACTCAGGAACTCCGGCTGTCCTTCAACATAAATAGGCATCCCCCTATCATCGAATTCAGGGATCACAGGAATCTCGTCGGGTAGGAAGAGACCGGACGGCGGAGATAGACGAGGCCTGGACGATGAGGTGCCAGCACCATGTGTCTCAGATGATTCCCGTGAAACGGGAGTAGGCACCGGGCGAATATGGGGCATTCGGATTGAGGGAGTTTCTGATGCCCCCGTTGACTGTCGCTCGTCTGAGGCTCTGCCACCGGAGGGACGTCTGCTGATTGAGCGTCTGGAGACTGAGGCTCGAGCCTCGACTTCCGGTTGCCCGGCTCTTGATCGTGCAGCTTCCTCCTGAGCTCGCGCCTCTAGCAAGGCTCTCGTGCGAGCAGTCATCATTGGCCCACTGGGCGTGTTGCTAACTGCGGGCGAGGAGGAAGCTTGACTACTGTTCCCTCCACTATTTTGGGAACCTCTCCGAAGCCAATTAGCTGCAAAACCTCCTGGCATGGACACCGTAATAGTCATGGATTCGGTTCTATAAAAAATTGGAACCGGAACGGTTTGGAACCGGAACCGTTTGAACGTGGAACCGTTATATTACAAACGGTTCCGATTCCAAACTGGGGTTCTGTAACAAATCGGAACCGGAACGGTTTGCAACCGGAACCGTTTGAAACTGGAACTGTTTCATAGGCAACCGTTTGTAACATAACCGTTATATTACAAACAATTCTGGTTCCAAACGGTTCCGGTTCCAAACTGGGGTTCTATAACAAATCGGAACCGGAACCGTTTGAAACCGGAACTGTTTGGAACCGGAACCGTTTGTAACATAACGGTTCCGGTTGCAAACGGTTCTGGTTCCGATTTGTTATAGAACCCCAGTTTGGAACCGGAACAGTTTGGAACCGGAACCGTTATGTTACAAACGGTTCCGGTTACAAACAGTTCCGGTTTCAAACGGTTCCGATTTCCACCTTCATTTATACGATTAATTAACAACTATATCACATAAATTAACATATATACATTTTCGATATATATATATACATCATGCATTTTAATTAAATTTAATTTTCACATATTCATCCAAATCACAAACCCTAATTAATTTTCCACATTTTTCACACATATATATACATCATGCATCTTAATTAGGTTTAATTTTCACATATATATACATCACATATTCATCCAAACCACATATATACATAATTTTCACATATATATACATCACATAATTTTCACATACCTATATATATATATATATACATCACATATAAATACATTACACATACACATACACATACACAAAAATAATTAAAAATTGAGAGAGAGAGAGGGAGAGAGAGAGGATCGGACCTGCCATGGTGGAGTCCGATCTGCTTTGCCGGCGACGGAGGTGAGGGGAGGAGAGGAGGGGAGGAGGGGAGGAGGAAAGGAGGAGAGGATCGGAGGAGGAGAGGAGATGACTCGGTGGAGAGGAGGAGGTGGAGAAATAGGAGGAGGTGAGGGAGAGGAGAGGAGGTGAGGGAGAGGGAAAGGAGGAGTAGGTGAGCTAGTTTTCGCCGTAGGAGGAGGAGAGGGAGAGGAGGAGGAGGAGAAATGAAGCTCGGGCTCGACCACCCAGTTTCTATCCAGACAACATTGCTGGCGAGTTGCTTATAACTCGTTGGTAATGTCATTACCAACGACATCAACTCGTGGGTAATGTCATTACCAACGAGTTAACTCGTTGGTAATGACATTACCAACGAGTTATAAGCAACTCGTTGGTAATGACATTACCAACGACGAGTTAAGTCGTTGGTAATGTCATTACCAACGAGTTGCTTATAACTCGTTGGTAATGTTGACATTTCCCGAAAAATATCCGACAACATTTTCCGACTACAATTTCCGACTACATTTTCCGACTACATTTTCCGACTACATTTTCCGACTACATTTTCCGACAACATTTTCCGACTTCAATTTCCGACTACATTTTCCGACTACATTTTCCGACTACAATTTCCGACTACATTTTCCGACTACATTTTCCGACTACATTTTCCGACTTCAATTTCCGACTACAATTTCCGACAACATTTTTCGACTACAATTTCCGACTACATTTTCCGACTACAATTTCCGACTACATTTTCCGACTACATTTTCTGACAACATTTTCCGACTACATTTTCCGACAACATTTTCCGACTACAATTTCCGACTACATTTTCCGACTACATTTTCCGACTACATTTTCCGACAACATTTTCCGACTTCAATTTCCGACTACATTTTCCGACAACATTTTTCGACTACAATTTCCGACTACATTTTCCGACTACATTTTCTGACTACATTTTCCGACTACATTTTCCGACAACATTTTCCGACTACAATTTCCGACTACATTTTCCGACTACATTTTCCGACTACATTTTCCGACAACATTTTCCGACTATAATTTCCGACTACATTTTCCGACTACATTTTCCGACTACATTTTCCGACAACATTTTCCGACTTCAATTTCCGACTACATTTTCCGACTACATTTTCCAACTACAATTTCCGACTACAATTTCCGACTACATTTTCCGACAACATTTTCCGACAACATTTTCCGACTTCAATTTCCGACTACATTTTCCGACTACATTTTCCGACTACAATTTCCGACTACATTTTCCGACTACATTTTCCGACTACAATTTCCGACTACATTTTCCGACTACATTTTCCGTCTACGATTTCCGACGACATCATTAACGTACTAAGGATGATAATCGTAATCATCGTCATTACTTGAGTCTGACTCAGTTTCATAGGTAACCTCTGGCAATATGTGTCTCTCCTCGTCATCTGAATCAGCGTCAACTTCATATGGATTAACATCGAGAAGTTCTGCCCCAGTAATTCGAACCACACTCCCAGATCTCACATTATTAAGGCGAATCGTAGATGATTCCGGAATGTCAAAAGCGTTCGGCTCTTGGTATGCAGTAACTTCCTCATCATCTGCGGTATCACCAAGTGTGGCAGCACTGTATATGTTTCTATGAGCAACATGGTTAACCACCTTCCACGGGACTTTGTTAAGAAGATCGTCCAGGTAAAACACTTGTTTTATTGATGAGGCAAGAACGAAAGGGTCATCTTCATACCAGGTAGTAGCAGTATTCACCGAAAATGTTCCGTACTGATCGGTCCTTGTGTTCTCCGGGCTAGTATCAAACCATCTACACTTGAACAAGTGCACTTTCATGCGGTTCCCATAAATTAGTTCAACAACTGAATGAAGGACACCGTAATAGTCAACGCCATCCTGCCCATCATGGACCATCACCCCACAATTCTGTGTTTTCAGTCGATCGTCTCGATTTTCACATATAAATTTCACGCCATTGACCTGACACATCGAGTAAACTTTTGAAGCTATCGGTTTCATGGCCAGGACCCTCAATTCGTTTGACCACTCAGGGCAACCATCATCTGCTACATGGTTCATCTGAAAACGTCCAGTAATACGTACAGAAGAAATTATGTCATCTTGAAACCACAAAACCACGTACATACATACATGCTATATAAGGATATATATAAAAATAGACATATACACATATACCCTTACCCATTGACCAAAGTAGTTTGAAAACGTCCTGTTGTGGTATTCAACATTTCCGGCAATAGCAGGGCAGTGAAGATGATAGATTTTCCAATATTGTACTTCTTGACAGTTAATCAGTACCGACCAGTGGGCAATGGCTACCTCATTTCCATCCAATTTGTACGACTTTGGCAAGCTTCCCTGTACTACCACGTCACTGGAGATGATAGAAAGGTTGAACTGGGGTTCATCTATCGGCATCTGTTGTTGGGGGTCCTCAAGCGCTCCCAAGTACACTTTGGTGTACGTTACACACTCGTGCGCAAGATATGCTTCAGCGATACACCCTTCAGGTGCATATTTATTCTTCACATAGTCCTTGTAGGCTCCCAATTGTCTACAAGTTAACAAGTGCATGTTAACTTACTTAAAAAATAAGAATTTACATATAAATTTCCGATTTCCACCAAATGTATGAATCATTTGTACCTTTCCATGGGATACATCCAAGTGTAGTGTACGGGACCGGTAAGCAACAATTGTTCGGGAAGATGGATCATCAGGTGAGGCATTATGTCGAAAAAATTTGGGGGAAATATCCTCTCAAGCTTGCACATGATAAAAATGATGTCATCTTGCATCTCCCTGAGGTCTGATTTTTTAACTTCCCTGGTGCATAACTTCTGAAAGAATCTTGACAAGGCCACCAACGGCTCCACCACCTCTTTGGGCAGGTACCCTCGAATGAAAATAGGGAAAAGGCGTTGAAGCAGTACATGGCAGTCATGACTCTTTAATCCGTACATCTTATTGTCCCGGAAGTTAACACACCTGCTTATATTTCCTGCATAGCCATAAGGATACCTGCATATATATATATATATATATATATCCATAAGCAACAATTATATTTCTCGCATATAACCATAATCCGGTAAAAATTTAAGGCCAAATTCCTGCGTAGCCATAAGAATATATACCTGACATTACTCAGCCACCGAAAAATTTCATGCTTATGCTTCGGCTTGACGGTGTAAGGAGCTTGCGGCATTTTTCTCTTACCATCTCTTAACCACAAATGTTTCCGCATACCCATTGCTTTCAGATCAATGCGTGCCTTAGGGATGTCTTTTGTTTTCCCCTCCAAGTTAAGAACTGTGCCCACAACACTTTCACACACATTATTCTCTATGTGCATGACATCTAGGTAGTGTCTGATAGGCAACCTGGGCCAGTATGAGAGTTCCCAGAATATGCTCTTGTGTGTCCAAAACTTATACCTTTCGGGCTTGTCTGGAATTGACGCGACTATGTCAGGATGATTGCTCAGTTGGCCAAAATCATATTCATTCAACACTTCCAAAATTTCTTCCCCTGTCCATCGCCTGGGTGCCACACCTGTTTCCACAGTCCCATCAAACGCGTCTGGATCTTGCCTAAATGGGTGATCATATGGAAGCCAACAACGGTGACGCATCTGAACAATTTTACTGCAATGAGGACTGCAACAATCAACCGTCATGCACTCTGAACAAGCCCTGTAACCCCTGGTAACGTTGCCCGACAACATACCGTGGGCAGGAAAATCACTGATGGTGCCAACAAGCATGGCATGCATCTGGAACATCTCGTTTTTGAACCTATCGTAAGTAGGGTGGCCACACTCACTCAGGTACTTAAGCTCCTCAATCAAAGGCCTCAAATACACATCGAGACACTTGCCTGGATAACCCGGGCCCGGAATTAACAGAGTCAGCATATTGTATTCCTTCTTCATGCACATCCATGGTGGAAGGTTGTACGGTACCAAAATAACTGGCCATATACTGTATTGAAGACTCATGTTGCCAAAAGGGTTGAATCCGTCAGATGAGAGCCCTAGCCAAACATTTCGGACCTCTGCTGCAAAATGATCAAACTCCCTGACCATGTGCTTCCAAGTCTCTCCGTCAGAAGGGTGTATAAGGGTGTCATCGTCAGGCAAGTTCCTCTCAGCCCACCATCTCATTGCCTCGGCCGTGAAAGCACACATGAACAACCGCTCCAGCCTATCAATAAGCGGGAAATATCGAAGTATCTTCACAGCTTTCTTGTTGCCTGCAGGAGTCAACTTATACCTTTCTGTAAAACATACCGAGCAGGCTTCAAGGTCTTCGAGATCTTTTCCCCAGAAGAGAATACAATCATATCTGCATGCATGGATTTTGATGTAGGAAAGCCCAAGATCTTTCAGGATATGTCGCACCTTATGATGAGTTGTAGGAAGACGATGACCGGGTGGCAGTAGCGAAGCAGTCCACTTCAGCCAAGAATCAACAGCTTTGACAGACATTTTGTTCTCCATTTTGAGCTGCATCACTCCCATCACACTTTCAAGAACAGTCTTACTACAACCGTCGTACAACGGAGTCTGTTGCAATGCAATCAGGTTGTTGTACTTGTCCATACCGCTTGTGTTGACATGAGCTCGAGGTAATGGCTCGACTGGCTCGATATGGGGGAAACCCTCAACGATGGGAGGGACATTTGGTGCTTCATCAGCAAATACACCGCTCTCATGAGGAAACATATCATTGATTAACATCGATGTTGGATCATAGGATGGACTGCCTCTATCAGCAAAATGTCCATGATCATAGCGTGGTCTGGCCCTCTCACCAAATTGTCCATGATCATGCGGACCCGCTAACGATGGTTCACCGTGATAAATCCAACAAGTGTACTTATCCCAAAACCCGTATTTACTCAGGTGCTTCTGGACTTTATAAATGGGAAAACGAACTCGATCGCTGCGACACTTACATTCGTTACACGGGCAATAATGAAGTGTAGTGTCTCCACAATTAGCCTTCACAAAATCCACAAAACTTCTAATTCCCTGGTGATATCTGACATCCCATCTTTCGAGGCTCATCCAACTCTTGTCCATCCTGAAAATTCTAACAATTTTACGTATTAATTATATATATACACACATTCACTACTAATAATCGACGCGATATCTCAATTCAATTCACAAATTCTCTGAATTCAATTCAGTACTCGATGATGCATGGTATTCTTCTTTTTTCAATTCAAAACGTATTTGACTAGGTAGGAGGCTCTGTTAAGCCTGGCTCCGATAACACTACGATAATACCAGTCGTTGATTCAGACACAAGATAAGATTAACTACAAGCAGTTTTCTCGTTTCTGTGCGTGACATCGATCAACAACATTTCATATATATATATATCTCACGAATTGGATTTGATCAACACACACATATATATATACATACACATATACGTATATATACACGTACCTATATATATAGCTTCCCGAGTGATCGAGTTTTCGACGCGCGCCTTAATTTTTACAATATACCGAAGGATCGATTTCAGAGCGTACGTTTTCCTTCTTTCGATTTCTCTGGATTTTTTTCTGTCAAAATGAAAGAATGATCGAGCTGATGCAATCTTCGTCTAATATAAGAGACATTGCCGGCGACGGAGTAAGTCGCCGGAAATGAAGACATTACCGGCGACTTTACGCCGGAAAATTGCCGGTAATGTTCCAAAACATTACCGGCGACTCCAACCGTCGCCGGCAATGTCGAGCCACACATTTCCGGCGAAATTCCGGCCGGAAAATCGCCGGAAATGTTCGCCTTGACATTGCCGGCGACGGTTGGAGTCGCCGGTAATGTTCCAAAACATTACCGGCGATTTTCCAGCGACATTACCGGCGACGGTGTAAGTCGCCGGTAATGTTGAACATTACCGGCGACTTTTCCGGTCGCCGGCCTTGTCTCCGGTGATCTCGCCGGTAATGACAACAAATGTGGTAGTGATGAACTTGAAAAATTGTTTAACATGTCCTCCAATAGTTTAAAAGACCATAAATTATCAATGTCAAAGACACAAGAAATACATCAACTACACAATAGACTTATCAGAGAAGAATTAGATTTTGATTGTGAAACATTGAAACAAGAACATTCTGATTGATCACCAAATTAAATGATAATCAAAAAATTATATACGATGAGGTGATCAAAGCCATCACTACAAGAAAACATCACTTAGACCACGGAAACGTAATTGTTCCGTGGTCCAAGTGACACTTGGACGACGGAAAAGGCTCCGTGGTCCAAGTACCACCTGGACGACGGAGAATACCTTCTCCGTCGTCCAGGTGAATACCTGGACCTCGGAGCCTTTTCCGTCCTCCAGGTTATCACCTGGACGACGGAGAATACCTTCTCCGTCGTCCAGGTGACCACCTGGACCTCGGATAATACTCCGTTGTCCAGGTTATCACCTGGACAACGGACCGACACACCGTCGTCCGAGTACGTAACGTACTTCCACTTAGACGACGTACCGACACCTCCGTCGTCTAAGTGAAGCATTATATATAAGCCCGATCGATGCCAAATTCAAACTGAATTCATTCGATCCATTAATTTGAAGGAGAGATAGAAGCTAGGGATCGGAGAAGGAGAAGGGAGCTAGCTAGCTAGAAATTAATTAAAGCCGAGAAGAATCAGGATGGCCGGATAATTAAGGCTAGGGCCGGGATCTCCGCTGACTAGCTAGCTAGCTTAATTAACGTACAGATATCGAGAAGGCCAACAGGTACGTACGCAGTTAAAATTTGCTTAATTAATATATATTTAATTAGTGAAAACGTACGTACATACATGCAAGGATGTTAGCGCGCTATATATATATGTACAGATCGATTAAATTACGTACGTACGTAATTGATTGATCGATGTAGATCGAGTACGTATAATTAAGAGTAAATTAATGGACTAATATATATATATATATGTAATAATTAATTAATTATAATATTTTGTAGCAGTATGGACAAGAGTTGGATGAAGTTGAAGAATAGATGTGATGTCCGGTATATGGATGGAATTAGCGAATTTGTGAATTTTGCGATAGAACATGGTCAGGGAAAGAAACGTTTCAGGTGTCCGTGTCAGAAATGTCTTAATTGTCAGTATGCGGAGGTTAATGTTATGGTGCAACACCTGTACGAAAATGGTATGATGTGGAGTTACACTACATGGAGCGAGCATGGTGAAGCAGTAGAGTTAAGCGCAGCAGACTTCAGCTCAGGGTATAGTTACCATGGTGCCTCATCCAGCGGCAGTGGTGCCGGACCCCCAGCTTGCAACCCAACTGCAGATTTGGTCCATGATGCGTTTCCGGGATGTAGTCATGGTGGACACCAACACCAAGACGGAGTTTACAGTACCACCAATGAGCATGATGACACATTCCCCGCAGCTAGCTTGGCCACTGACACCAGTGAGATGGAAAAGTACAACCGGATGCTACTTGAAGCGCAGACCCCGGTGTTCCCTGGATGTCGAGAGAATGTGTTGCAATATGTGATGGAGCAAATGAAGATAAAAGTGAAGCACAAAATGTCAGTGAGTGCTTTTGACGAAATTCAGGAGCAAATATGTAAGTTGCTTCCTGATGATCACAATCTTCCTAAATCTCATTATAAGGTTAGAAATATCCTGAGCAGCCTCGGCCTAAAGTACAGGATAATTGACGCATGTCCGAATGATTGTGTGCTATTTTACAAAGAGTATAAAGAGTTGAACTATTGTCCCGTATGTGGCCAGTGCAGATTCCAGTTGAATAGGAAGAGTTCGAAAAAGAGAATTCCTGTGAAAGTTGTTCGATATTTTCCCTTGATTCCCAGATTGCAGCGCCTGTACATGTCTCTACACACAGCAGAGGCGATGCGATGGTACGCAGAAAAGCGAATAGATGACGATGTCCTGCGACACGCCGCGGATGGGGAGGGTTTCAAACATTTCGACAGAGAATTTGGAGACTTTGCTTCAGAGGTTAGAAATGTTAGACTCGGCCTATCTACAGACGGATTCAATCCTTGGGGAAGTAATAGCTCCGCCGTCAGCACTTGGCCAGTTATTCTGATGCCGTACAACTTGCCTCCGTGGATGTGCATGAACAAGGAATTTAATTTCCTTACCGTACTAATTCCAGGTCCTAAATCTCCATCGAAGTGCTTAGATGTCTACCTCAGACCTTTGATCGACGAGCTGAAACTGTTGTGGGAAAATGGAGTCCCAACTTATGACAAATTCACTGACACGATGTTCACGATGAGGGCTGCCGTAATGTGGACGATCAGCGATTTTCCAGCTTATGGGATGTTGGCAGCCTGCAGGACAAAAGGATATAACGGATGTCCTATATGTTTGGACGACGTGAACTCTAGTTGGCACGCGGGGAAGGTGTGTTACTTGAGTCACCGTAGATGGCTTCCTCACGACCACCCGTGGCGACAGGATGAAGCTCATTTCGACGGTACGGTAGAGAACAATCCTAAACCCCGTAGTTGGTCGGGGGAAGAGATTTTAGAGAGGTTGAGCTATTTCGACTTTGGTGTGTTGAGCAATGACGCGGATGTAAAGAAATGCAATCCAATTCCTCCACATGATCTGAGCTATTGGGATCACAAGAGTATATTCTTTGAACTCCCTTACTGGTCGAAGTTGAAGCTGAGGAACAACTTGGACGCGATGCACATAGAAAAGAATGTGTGCGACAGCGTGGTGGGAACAATTCTCGGTATTAAGTTCAAGACTAAAGATACTCCCAAAGCGCGCAAAGATTTGGAATCAATGAATCTACGTCGTCCCTTGTGGTTGAGGAGGGATAGGAAATGTGTGTACAACAAGATGCCAGATGCACCTTACACAGTGAAGCCGACGCTTAGACGTTCTGTATTTCACTGGTTTAAGGGCGTTCGTTATCCAGCTACGTATGCAGCTACTATAACTGGAGCAGTGGACGAGGTGCAACACAAGTTTGTTGGTCTAAAGACACATGACTATCACGTTATGCTGCAACGTCTTATTCCAGTGGTAATTCGACCATACTTGCCTCGGGACGTTGTAGAACCAATAGTGGCATTGTGCAGGTGGTGGCAGAGGTTATGCGCCAGAGAATTATAGAAGTCAGATGTGGTGGAATTGCAACAACAAATTGTGCACATCATTTGCAAACTAGAGAGGATTTTCCCCCCTGCTTTCTTTGACATCATGATTCACCTAATGATCCACCTGCCCGAGCAGGTGCTTATTTCTGGTCCGGTCCAGTACACTTGGATGTATCCTCAAGAAAGGTACGTACAACTAATTAATTAATTTGTTCCACTGGAGATTATATATATACTAGCCAGCTAGCTATATGTACTTATGTAATGTGTACGTTTGATTTTGTAGACAGCTTGGACAGTATAAGTCATTCGTCAAAAACAGGTCGGCCCCGGATGGCTCCATAGCAGAGACATACCTAATGCATGAGTGTGTTACTTACTGCAACAGGTACCTTAAAGATCCACCCCCTCCCACTGCCTCCGATCGCAGTGCCCGCATCAATCTTTCTGTCGTCACCAATGTCGTCCGACCGTTTAGAGGAGTATTAAAGGAATCGTTAACACGGGAAGAACTTATTGAGGCACATTGGGTAGTGTTGCGAGACTGTGACGAAGTTGAGCCGTACATGTTGTCATACAGGGAGAGGCTTCAGGCGTTAAATCAAAACAAGAGTTCGGCGTGGATTGAGAAAATGGTTAAGAAGAAGTTTCCTCATTATTTCTTCCAATGGGTACGTACGTACGACTCGGTATTAATTATTTAAATACATATTGCTCATGTTTGTAGAAAGTAAACCATTATATTAATTTGGCCTTTTTCGCAGATGATTGATCTGCAAAAATCTGATAACTACGGAGGGTGGTGGTCATGGCCAAAGCACTTGCTAGCAGGGAAGCCGGTTAAACACTATATTTATCCCGGATGTTTTGTGAACGGTGTAAAGTTCCATTCATTGGCCCGAGACGAAGGAAGAAGAACACAAAACAGTGGGGTAGCGGTTGGGAAAGACAATGATCTATATTACGGGGCTATTGTATACGTGGTTCAGCTATGTTACGGGAATGATGTCAACGTTTTCCTATTCAAGTGCAGATGGTTCAAACGTACAAAGGAAGACCTGGGACTATTATCAGTCGATACAAACTCGCACTGGTATGAGGATGAGCCTTTCGCTCTCGCCACCTTAGTTCGGCAGGTGTTCTATCTCGACGATCCGAAAGCCGGTGAAGGGTGGAAAATAGTGAACCATATCTCTCACCGAAGAATATGGAATACAGAGACAATTGAAGGGACACCGGCGACGACTGAAGATGCTGCTGAACCAGATTCTGGTGATATTCCTGCCTATCAAGAGCCTAATATTTCTATGGTCTGCTCCGATATAATGGATCTGGTTCAAGATGGTGAACGGTTACCCATGCCTGATAGTTGTACAGATCTAACTGAAGATGAGATTATCGATGAGGTAGATGAAGAAGACGAGCAGGAAGAGGACGCGGACGAGGACTCAGGTTATTCGTCGGACGATGTTGAGTACGATGACGAGGATGAGCCGTCGACTAACGGGGATGAGGACGATGATGATTATGACGAAGAGTACGGTCATACGACGAGGGAGATTAATTGGTAATTAATTACTGAAATTATTGTAATATATATATGATCGATGCCGGTTTACGGTAAGAAATTAATCTGAATTATATATCCTGGCCAACGGAGAAATTAATAAATATTGGCGCCAAATCTCAATCTCATATAAAACGTACCCTAGCTAAATCCTTGACCCTAAATCTAGCTAGCAGTTCGATCGGATCGATCGATAAATTTTTTAATTATATTTTTGAATTAGAATATAATTAAACGGACACGTACGTACACAAATGACCGGGGACGACCTAAACCGTAATCTCTAAGGCCCTAACCCCTGAAATCGGGGTCTATACACCTGGATGACGGAGACTGGTCATTATCCGTCGTCCAGGTACACACTAGGACGACGGAGAATGGTCATTCTCCGTCGTCCAAGTTCACAAACCCTAAACCCTAAACAGTAAGGCCCTAACCCCTGAATTCAGGGTCTATGCACCTGGACGACGGAGAACACTCATCTCCGTCGTCCGGGTTCTCACCTGGACGACGGAGAACGCTCATTTCCGTCGTCCAGGTGAAGATATCAAAATTATTTCTAAGACAACGACCCTCTAGACCTTCTTCCAATGCATTTTCTTTTCCTCAAGACTTTAGAGTAAACAATTCTTGGTGTGTGAGCTTCGACGGTTCGAAAATCGGAGTTGCGAAATGCCTTGTATCCACGTTTCCGGTTTGTGAAATTATCAGTTTTGCGGTTGACTGTGCCGATCAAACCCTTCCCAAACTTATTATTTTATGGTCCTTTGAAGACAATTATATATTATGTTACGACGAACATATCCAACGGTTGTTTTGTCCAAATTCAATTTCGTTAATACTCTGCTGCAAATGAGCGTCTACTCATGAACACTTAAGTCGTAAAGATTAGTCGATACTTAACATGTTTCAATACGTAAAATTAATCGGCGGTTCAAATTTAACTGTTCATATATACGATGCGTTCATCGATATTGTACGACTATTTCACTCGAATGACAGATCGCTAAATTCCTAGCGAATTATTTTTTAAATTTTTTTTTACGTAATTTGAACCTGGACGACGGAGAAGGTCATTTTCCGTCGTCTAGGTGTTCACCTGAACGACGGAGAATGATCATCTCCGTCGTCTAGGTTCAAAAATCATGGCGGTTCAAATTTATTTTTGTTTATTTTTTTTCATGTAATTTTCACCTGGACGACGGAAACTTACCATCTCCGTCGTTCAAGTCCAAAATTATGGCGGTTCATTTTACCGCTTCCGTTTTTGGGACCGCTTGAATTTTCACTTAGACGACGGAGATTTCATTCTCCGTCGTCTAAGTCCAAAATAATGGCGGTTCAAAATGTCCCGCCGATTAATTACGCGCCGCTTGAAAATTTTTAAACCGCCACCTAGACGACGGAAAACATTGTTTCCGTCGTCCAGGTGGACTTAGACGACGGAGAATAGTGCTCCGTCGTCTAAGTGAAACTCTATAAATAGAGTACGGCTCATCTTCTTTTCCTCATCCCTTACAATTCTCTCCATCTCTCCTCTCCTCTCTCTCTCAATCTCATTCAGGCGATATTCTCCTCCGGCGACGACGCTCCGACGATACAACTCCGGCGTGGTTCGATTCCTCCTCTCCGACGACACAACTCCGGCGAAATTCCCGAAAACTCCGATTCGGTAAATTTCTATTTTTTCCCTTATTTAAATAATTTTCATTTTATTAATTAATTAAATTCTAAATATAATAAATTAGTAGAAATTAATTTAGTAATTAATTTTAAATATTTAATAAATGATTAATTGTTGTTATTTATTAATTAAATCATAATTATTGTTATTGTTTCCTAATTAAATGAATAATTGTAAATTTGTTGTTATTAAATAAATAAATAAATAATTATTGTTATTAATTAATTAAATAAATAATTATTT
Organism: Geum urbanum; assembly: GCA_946800695.1. Lineage (NCBI taxonomy): Eukaryota > Viridiplantae > Streptophyta > Magnoliopsida > Rosales > Rosaceae > Geum > Geum urbanum. The sequence goes on from OX327013.1 coordinate 3,747,131, forward strand.
TTATTAATTAATTAAATGGTTAATTATTGCATGCTAAATGGAAAATAAATTATTGCATGTAATTACGTGTATTTTTTAGTAAATTAATTAGTAGTACGTGTTCGATTTAAATTTAGTACATAGGCTTGGTGTAATTAAGTCGCACTCTTTGGAATAGATGGCGCCTATTTTCCTTGCTTATCTCCTTAACCCCTCGTGATGTGTGGATTTCATCACCGCACACCATAACCTAAGTGAATTTATGGACACGAGGTTGAGGGCGGAGTTTGCAAAGGACTTGAGGGAGTGTAAATTTTTGAAAAATTGGCCGAATGTCGGACATGGTGTCTAGAAACGGGTTATGACTGGTGACAGGATTTGGACTAAGAAAGACTTTTGTCGAAATTAGTCCTGCCTCTCGCGTTATCTCTATCCCTAACTGGCCATGTTTTTCGATTTAACCAAGGCTGATTAATTGAAAATTTACACTTTATCGCGCGGGTCGCACGTCCATTGAACGACCGAAAATGCCAAGCTAGTGTACTCTATTTAAATCTTAAACGTACTTAATTAATTAGCGTAAATTTTTAAGTTGTAATTATTATGGTAAGTAGGTATTTTAACCCCGTACTCTTAGGTTTAAATGGCTCCGCCAAAGACGACATCCGGCAAGAAGAAAGCCCAACAAGAGGCAGAAGATGCCATGCTCCGCCGCTTGGCGGACCAAGTCGGTTGGGAATTACCACCGGAGGGCAACGACGCTCTCAATCCTGACGGATCATCTGATCCGTCCGTAGCGCCCTCTGGGGAAATTCCCGCTCCCCCATTCATCTCGAGCGGTGATGACGTCGACCCCTTCCAATCTCCGACGCCCGGTACCCATTCAACGGGAAGTACTCAGGCGTCCTCGACCGCCGAATCAATCATGTACAGCGTCCGCCGTAGGCAAAGGAGGGCCCCCACTGACCCGGAACCGAAAAGGACTCGGGGTCTCGTTAAAGGGGGAAAAGCGGAGCGTATTTGCAAGGCGACCGGTAAAAAGATCGACTTGCCGTACGACGAATTCACCGGTGGCCCTCCCACAGCTCAGCTAGCAAGTCTCTCGGCGCATGGGATAGGGTCAATCATCCGTAACCGGGTTCGTATCACTGCCCCTACTTGGAAGGAGGCGCCGGATCATGAGAAGGCGAAAGTCTTCAAAGATCTTTCGGTACGTAATACGTTCAATTTAGTTATTATATAATATTGTTAATCTCGGCCTAAAATTTCATAATATATACGATTATAATTTTCTATTTATTTTTCATAGGAACAATTTGACGTGGATCCGACACCGGCTATGTTGAGGCATATCAATCAAACCGCCAACTTCATCTACAAAGATTGGAAGTACAGGCTCCATAAGTACTTCAAAGATGTCGGTCCCGTGCCTCCCCCGGTAGAGCTGCAAGGGGAGAGAGAAGCTGAGTGGGAGTGGTTGTGTAACCACTTTGCCGATGAACAATTTAAGGTATTAATTTAATTTTTTTATTTCAATTAAGATAATTGAATTATTTAAATTGTAGTTATTCATTTTTTAATGATTTAATTATATTGTGTAACAGAAATTCTCCGGTGTCAACAAAGCCAACCGGGGGAAGAAGGAGAAACACCATACTACCGGCGCCAAGCAGTTCATTCAAATTGCCAAGGAGCACAAGGATAAGGGTTCCAAACACCCTTTTATTGATGCAAGCGTAAGCGCGTACGTGACGCCAGGGCTCGATAATGAAGCGAGTCAATACGGGGTAAGTGATATATATATATATGTGCTTTTAATTATAGTAATTATTATTTAAATATGATTTCATTATAATAAATTAATTATATTTTTGTAGGCAAGGGCGATAGAGCGTGCGCATGAAGAGTTGGCCAACACTCAGCTTGCGTTCCCAGATGTGCCGCCGGAAGACCTGCCTCCTCTATCCTTAGAGAGCCAAATTGCAATCGCGGATGAGGTCTACGGTCGTAGAGCTGGCAAGGAGGTTAGGCACTTTGGGCCTAGGGTGGTACGAGATTTGTCGACGACCTCCGGCTCATCATCTACGGGAGGTTCGAGGTAGCGGAGAATGAGTCAGGCTGCGGCCGTCGAAGCAGCCATTCAAGAGGCTCGACTGGCACGAGAGGAGAATGAGTCAATGCGGCAAAGACTTGACCAACAACAAGCACAAATAGCCCAACTCATTGCCCTCATGGAACAAAATCGAGAAGTATGTCAACCTCCTCCGAACCCACACCCCGACGACAACGACCCGGCTGGAGGCGGAGGACTCGGCCCCGCATCTGCTCCTCCAGTGTATTAGCTAGCACGTAGTATATTATCTCGTTTCTTTCCGCATTCCGAACAATATTTTAATTTTTAATTTATGGGTTTTTTCGTATGTACAAATTAATTTACTTTGATTATTTAATAATTAAGTTATTAATTATAATATTCAAAATTTAGTTTATTTATTTAATTTTAGCATTTTTCATTATTTAAATTAAAATAATAATAAATTAAATTAATAATTTTTAATTTCAATTTATTTTTTTAAAAAAATTAAATATTCACTTGGACGACGGAGATTAAGTGTTCCGTCGTCCAGGTGCAGAACCCTAAACCTAACCCTAACCCCTAACCCCTAAACCCTGTCGTTCTCCGTGGCCCAGGTTTTCACCTGGACGACGGAGAAGTAGTGTTTCCGTCGTCCAGGTGAACACCTGGGCCACGGATAAGCTACCATTATCCGTGGCCCATGTATGAACCTGGACGACGGAAACACTAATTCTCCGTCGTCCAGGTGAAAACCTGGGCCACGGAGAAACGAGCAATGTCCGTGGCCCATGTGTTCACCTGGACGACGGAGATTAAGTGTTTCCGTCGTCCAGGTGCATACATGGGCCACGGATAATGTCCGTGGTCTAAGTGAACTTGGACGACGGATCACTAAATCTCCGTCGTCCAGGTGCTTGGACGACAGCACTTGGAGCACGTACCTTGGACGACGGAGATTCCGTCGTCTAAGTACTTAGACGACGGAAAACTGCACCTAGATGACGGAAATGGTCCGTGGTCTAGGTGCAATTTTCTTGTAGTGCGTAGAACAAAAGAACCCACAATCTTTTTTTGTTTATGGTGGCGGAGGTACAGGCAAAATTTTTTTATGGAATACTATAATTTCAACTCCATCTAATTTTATGCCCAATACAGTGAAGAAACAGTTGCATGCACACAAATATAGATTGCACACCAAGTGTTCGACAAAATGCTTGACTCAGAGATGTTTTTGACCATTTTCTTATTTCTTTTCGCCCTAGTGACTTTGTCAGAGCTACTGTGGTATCCTTTATGTGTAAAATTTTCTGATGTTATGTGGAAAAAGAAGAATGATTTCCTTTACTGAGCCTGAGCTTAAGAATTAGTTTGTTCACCTGTTCTCCTTCCTGACATGATAAATGTAGATTAATGGGTGTGAGCTAGTTATTCTGTTAAATTGAGTATGCTGATAACATTGAAGTTGTTGAATGCGATTTTAATTTCCTTGATTATTTGGTAAGCTATCCTTGGAGATGCAAGGGCTTACTTCCTATCAACCGCAAAGAATGAGCTGGGTGTAATTTCTGCTCAGAGTGCGGCAGGTAAATAAATATTTGCTAGTACTGTCCTTGTTCTTTGTATAGCTCTTTGTATAGGAAGATGAAGATGAAGATGCAGATGCAGATGTTGTTAAGCAGTAGATCCTGAAAGGTGCGAGTATGTAACTATTTATGTTGCTCAGGATGTGACAAAACAATTTGACTTAATTCCGTTATTCCTTTTGTGCAATCTAATCGACAGTGTTGATGCAATGAGTAAATGTTCCCCGTCTTCTCTTTCATTTCAGTCATGATATTTAGCTCTATAGTGCAATCATAAAGTAAGAAAAGCTTAATACTTGTTGTATTTATATTGCCTATATATTAGCTTGATTGCCGATGTAAAAGAAATGTTGGTTGAAGTTGATTTGACACTCAAATGAACTTAAACTGACCATCAGTTGAACCTAAACGGACCATCAGTTGAACCTAAACTGACACTCAGTTGAATCTCAACTGAGTATCAGGTAAACATCAACTGAGTATCAGTTGAACTTCAACGGAGTATCAGTTGAACGTCAACGGAGTATCAGTTGACCCTCAACTGAGTATCAGTTGATGAACCTATAGTCTAGAGACCTTGACAGTCAAAGTCATCGGCCGGAAGCCGGTCATCGGTCGCTGAAATCCGGTGACCAGTCAACACCAGTGGTCAAGGGTCAACGTTGCAGAGGTCAAGTCAATAGTCAATGGAGAGGTAATGAGAGTAATGATATTGGGTAATTCATTAATTAAACTGAGGGCAGGTTAATCTTTTTACCTAAATTAGTTGGTTAATGAGAATATTTGAGTTTTTTGTTGCCTAGTGGGAATTAAAAAAAAAATTAGGGTTAATGGAAAAAATCTCTATATGTTAGTTCTCATTGATATGAAATATGAAAAATAGGGAAAACTAAAATCATATCGTTTTTTTTAAGGGCAACGCGTGAGTTCTCATTGATATGAAATATGAAAAATGGGGAAAACTAAAATCATATCATTTTTTTTAAGGGCAATGCGTGAGACGTCAGTTATCATTGATATGAAAAAAGTAGTAACGAATACAACTACGTACGACTATCCACGTAAGGGTGTCGAGAGAAAGAAGCTAGTTAAAGCAACTATGTTGCTGCGCCTAACCAAATAATCGAAACCTAACAATAACCTCAAAATAGGTAACCGATGACGTAGCGGATCTTGGGACAGTAAATGCCTATTCCAGGACCAACTGTAAGTTCAAGAATAAAAACCAAAGTAAAGAAATCAATACAGTTCCAAACCCAAATAAAACTGCAAAACGAAAAAAATAAAAGAATAAAATTACTGCTCCATCTTCTCCTAGTCTGAGGAGGAAAGATCTCCTCCCTCCTGCTCCTTGTTTCCTTCCTCATCCTCTATTGCTGACATGCTTGGTGCATCGACATCACCTGTTGCCTTCCTAAAGATATTTAAGGACCATCTCCAAGAAGTATTTGGCTCCACGAGCACCATTGTCAATGCCAACGAGGCCACCGCTTCTTTCTCGGCTACTCAAACCTCAGCTACCTCCATACCGCCACCATTAGAAACTTTCTTCCTATGGGACAGGACTTCAACGATCCTCCTTAGAGTCTCTTCGTCACTCTCCTCTAGGAGCCTTTTCTTTGCCTTGTTCTTTGATCCAATCGGCATTCTTTCCCGATGACTTCATCACATACCATTCTTCTCAGGGATAGCCAAGTCGGTTCATGCAGGGAGAAACAATTGGGATTTCTGCCTCGTCAACGTTCTCAGCTTCTTCAACTGCACCAACAACTCCTCTCCTCCTTTGCGTTTCGGGGGATCCGAATGTGAGGGCAGAGACATTACCACATTGCGTAGTGCTGAATCCATGGTTGCGAAGGTCTCCGGCGTAATCCCAGGGACACGAAAAAGAAGTTGTCCGGTTTGTGGAGTAGGCATTGCTTGCACACTTAAGGCCACATCAGTAACATGGGTAATGTTAGGGTTTATAGACATGCCTGCATCCGGCGTCGGATCTATTATGGATAGATCGGATTTACTGCCACCAACAAAAGCTGTTGCCGATTCCAAGACTATGTTCTTGGAAAGATCTGGGGCTCCAATACACTGAGTTTTTGGATGTTCCAAAAGACCACAGGTGCCACAGAATCCTTAAGGCAATCATCTTGAACTTCAGCATCACTAAGATACCATGTTCGAACTCAAACTCTCTTGCCAAACCCTAGACTGAACCTAGTGACAAATGCGCACCTTGGCCACACACCTCTGGAAACTTGGTTCACAGATCCTCTCGAACACACCTATCGCATTAGCCACCATCCGAATTGCTTTCTCAGTGAACACGATAGGTTCCAGGCTAAGAATAGTGACCCAAACCGGAGTAGAAAGCAATGGTAGCTTAAGGGGATCTTCTTGCCCACTGTACTTCGCCATCATGAGGGAAGGCTTGCCATAGAACCACGATCCTCCCTCCATAATCCTCTTCACGTCCGATTCCAAGTTGAACTTCATAAGGAGCTGATCTTTAAGTGGCATCTCAAACCCCAAAGCGCTCCGAGTTAACCCATTGTAGCATGGGAATTCGTCTTTCCCCTCACCGACAACAAACGGCTGACGACGAAGGAGTAGTTAGAGACTATGGCTGATCCATTCATGCCAAACGAGGTGCGCTCGTCTCCAGCAATTGTCAAGGTTGATCTGAATTGCTTCGTCACATGATCCAAGGATGACATCCTGTGAGAATTTGAGTTTTTCTCAAAAACCTAATGGTGGAGATAGCTAGGGTTTTTGCTTCTTTTTTTTTTATGTATTAACAAATTAGAACTTTAGAATAATTAAAATCATATCACTATTAATGGGATGAAATATATAATGATAATATGTCCAATGTGAATGTATGAATAACTGAATATGTATGCTTCTATGCAGTCTAGGGCCCAAATCTTCACGACTATCAGTACGATCTCAACCATGAGGTTTTTTACACCATTGGCATGCGCCCATGCGGCCATGCCCACTTTCACAAATAAACAATGATAATCGAGAATAAAAAATTGGAGTTACTATGTTTAAGAAGAGAACAAGAAAAAAGGTTGAACAAGTTTTTATTTTAGACGTCCAAAACAAAATTGTTTCTTCTTCAAAAATCTGAAACAAATGCTTTTATTTGAAGTTAAGGAATGTAATGGCACATTCAAAGGAACTTGAAGAAAATATTGTCTACCAAGATTTATCAGCTTACGCTACAGCAGATGGAAATAACTAATATCTGCTCTGCTGGGTCACTTTACGCCAGCAACGAGCGGTCAGCTTACAAAACAATTCAGCTTCATCGAGAGATGATTCAATCTGTACATTCGGAGGATGATGGAAGTCTATACAGGTTCATGGATTTCAGCAGCAATGTTGGTATCAGCATCATATCGAATCCCGTTATTTAGTAGAATTCTTGTATTAATGAACTTCCTCACCTTACTTCATGAATCCCATGTTCAGCAGCAATGTCTAGTATGAAATAATGTGTTGTCAAATGCAAGAATGTCGATCAACCTGGTTTCATCTAGTGTCTGTATTCGGCGAAGGTGATGCTTTACTACTGCTATTGCTTCTGTCTATGACTCGACCGATGTCCACGTCTACAGACAGATAGCTTTCGGATTTTCCTCTGTCCAGACAATGCTGTTGTTGGGCTTCTGACGTTTTCCCTCTATGCTCAGAATGACTCTCTGTTTTCCTCAGTCTCTCTGACTTTTGGCTCGAACTTTCTGATCCTTTCACTTTTTCCGGATTGTCGTGGGATGACTGACATTTATCTCTTCCTTGAATTTCATTTGCTATTTGACTCCGCCTCTCCTTCAAAAAGTTAAGTCGCGACGTCAACTTTGTCATTGCTGAACTTGTAGAATTACTTCCCTGTTATTGCAGGCAAAGAGGTGTAAAATGATCTCCTCTATTGTTCTTCCAAATTCAATAAGGCTGCAAGTGCAGCAGTAAGTAAAAACTCAACTATTTGATTAGATTTAATGAAATGAGAACAGTATATTCAAGTAACAATATGTATTCTAAAGATGATTATTATTACGGTTTGGTTAAAATCCTTTCAAGTAGATGACATAAACCAAGAAGTAACAATGGTTCAATACGACAAATTTACCTCACCCCCTTTCTTGGAGTGCGTCGAAGCAGGCTTGGAACTAACTGGCTCCACTGAAGAAGAATCCGGTGAACCCCGGGAGCTGGATTTATGTAGTCCATCCACCTGCCTCTCATTTACATGTTCAGTGCCATCTTGATGACCATCCTGTTGAACCATGGCAGGAGATTAAGTTCAAATGAAATCACTGATTAAATTTATGCACTCACTGCAAACTGCTTGCTAACAGATTAGGTTCTTTTTTCAGCTTTATGTACTAAGTTATTGGTCTGTTCCAGTTGAATTACGACCCATAAAAAAAAATACCAAAGCAAAGCAGAATTAGTCAAGGACTATTGTTAATGGAGCTATCTCAAATCTCAAAGGAATTCACCTTACTTCTTGACCGTTCAAAATGTGAAGGTTCACTGTCATGTTTATCCTTTGTTTGCCTAAAAGAGGATACGAGGGAAGAAAGAAGTGGAAGTGAGTCGCTAAATATGATGGCATGTCAGCACTAACTGTCTCCAACCAAAAAAAAAAACACCACCATTTAACCAAAGATCTTACGGTTTTGTATTATGTCGGGACAAAGAGGATGTATCAGACACAGCGTTAGAGCCATAGTTTCTTTCACGTTGTTGGTCAAGCTGCTGACCTAGATCATTAACCTTCTTCTTCAAATTGGTACATTCTGCCGCTGCTTGAACTACTTCCTCAAGGTCTGTCCTTGTCTATATAGCACAAGTGCATGTAAGATATGTGTGGATGATCAAAGATATTAAGAGTTACACGTCATAATGAGAAATTACTTACTTTTTCATCAACATTGGCTAAACTTGGTAGATGGCCCTCGGGGATTCTTAGCCCTGCTTCAAGTGCTGCTGCCAAATCTCTTTCCTTCTGTAACAGTTCCTGCAGTCGAGCCACCTGCAATAGGCATAATGCTCTATGTGCGTTAGCCTCATCATCATATCTACTTACCACTGAGAATATCTCCCATTATTGGAAACGAATTATTTATAAGAATTACATCGTATGAATATGAAACTTACATCCTGTTCAAGAGCTAGACGACGCTCATGCAAGGCCTTCTTCTGTTTCTCTAGACTATCATGCAGAGCTGCATTCCCTTGAGCCTGGATACAAAACCGACAGCTTATTAACAGGAAAGTTAAAGCATGACACTATGGAATTGAAACAAGAGATACTATGAATACCTCTTCGATAATTTTATTTTCTAACTCAGATTTTGTAATCTCTAGCCTCTGGATTTCTTCATCCCTTCATAAATTAAGAAAGAAGAAACGTAGTAGATATTAGAACAAACAAAGTGAACTAAAGGAGTTGAGTTCTTTTCTTAAAAACCTTCACTCCAGCTACATGATCATAACTTTTCTGGTTAGTCAAGGAGTTACTGATTAGTTTAGACACGTACAAACATTTGCAGCCTACATGTCAGTGCTAAAATCAAGACTGAAATCATATTGAAGTTGGTTATGTGTACGTGTGATCAGTATACATCAGTACTATACGTTGTGTGCATCCATGCGTGTCTCTATAACATCATTATAGAAAATCTGCGGCACAGATAATCCAATGACACTTAACAAGAAAGATTAACCACAGAAGAATATTAGACTTTTTATGGAAAAGTAGCTTTGTAGAGATCATATATGCATCACTTACTCCTCCTCTGTGCCGATGTCAATGGATTCCATAGAAAGTTTCTTCCTCCCCTGGAATCATACACAAAAGATGATAAACACTAAATTAAGCTTCAGTACATCAACTAATTTAAGATACACATGAAGAGTTTTGCATTAAAAATGGTGTAAGAGAAATTCTAAAGGCTTGAAAAGCAAGTTTCATACATGAAAAGTATGAACTTATGGCAAATGACTCGAGAAGCAAAACACCACACTAACAATCTAGAGAACAAATGCTTACACCAGTCCGTCCCCAATTAGAACGATTCCTTGCACTATAATCAGGTCCATGGGATATACTTGAAGATTTTTGCGTGCACGGAAGACCATGGCCAGTTGACAGGTCCACAGAACTTATATCTTTAGAACCATCTCCTACTCCACCAAACTGATTGGCCTGCAGTGCTGAGTTATTTTCAAGCACGTTCGGCTGATTCTCATTGGTTCTTACACCATCTTGAGGCTTCAAATGTTTACGTGAGGTTGATGATAACTTCTTCTGTGCTTTACTATCATCGCCTCCATCAGGAACCTTGGAATCTGAGCTGAGACCATTACCATCCTGTACCCCTAAAACAGTTAGCGTGTATGACAAATGAAATTATCCATTTTCTTCCCAGAGCAACAACAAGCAACATTAAAAGGTGAAAACGATTCATGTAGAACCAGATGGACTAATACCATAGAATGCTGCACAGAAGCACACAGAGCTATCGACATGCAGTGTTTCACTTATGAAGACCGGAGTGCAAAAAAAAAAAAAGTTGAAGCAGAAAAATCATAGAAGTAAACAAAAATTTGTTCGAGGAAATAAGCCTACAGAAGTGGGAAGTTTGGTTTTGGGCATTGAGATAAAAGCTTTAGACATAAGATGATAAGATACACATGGACACATGAAATATATATAGTATAAATGAATCTTTCGAATTTGAAATCTGTTTTGGGAAAGCACTAGCAACAACAGCAAGAGCTGAATGTCAAGTAGGATATCTAGGTAACAAGACAAAAAAGACGACGATCTTGATTACTGGATGATTTTTGAAGTTAGTCAGGAAGTGAGACACGAACCTTATTACTAGACCGTTCATTGTCTTCACCACTATCACTGCATGACCCACTGACAATTTCAACATCATCATCACCATCGTCGTCCTCGTATTCTCCTTCAGACCCTGTTTCATCATCTTCATAGTATTCGTCATCTTCAGTTCCCCCCTCGGTTTCACTTTCATCGTCTTCTGAGTCACTGTACAGTTCAGGCGAAATGGAACCTTCCTGCAAACACCACTAGTATTATGGAACTGAATAGTGAAACCCAAGTTGCAGAATTCATCAAAAATTTTTACATATAATCATCATTATATGAAACTATTTAATTCAGCTTCAAGATTGTTGCAATTTTTTAGATCAATAATTTTTTTCTTTCCACAACATGTACTATTTAGAAATTGATAACAGGTCATAACCGCTAAACTACTGGGAATGTTCAAACGTTCGTTTACGTAAAACAAAAGTGAGACATTTTTATCGGAAGGCTTGGAGCCTACCCCAAATATCTTATCGTACTCCTCCAGCAAGGTTATGACAATTGCTTGAGCATGATTAGCTGCAGCAGCTGCTTGCAAAAGCTGAACCGAATTGTCACCTCCCACACTAAAATCATTGTCAATTTCACAATCCCCAGCTAGGAGTGGACGAAGAAGTAAGGGTGCCATGCAAGCTGCCACAGCGGAACAGCTCATTCGATTCACAGCTTTGTTAGAAGCAATACTTTGCATCATCAAAAGAATTCTGAATCAAAAATTAGATACAAATTAATTGCTGAAAGGGAAACAAATAACTAGCCCCAAAAGAAGGCATGATAGATAAGCAAGTGAAAAGTACATTAAAGATTAATGAAAAAAATTGTTAAAAAGAAACTGATTTCCAAAGAGCACCCAAAACAAAATGCTGAAGTCTACAGACGTAATGGAAAAAATAGCGCTTTTGCACCTATAGTATTCAAGGAAACAAGAACAAGAGAACATGTAATGTTAAGAATATTAATAAAGGTATCAAAGATCTACTCAATGAAATGTAAAAGAGAGAACCTTTTTTGACATTATCACGACCCTCAAAAGAAAACACATACACAAAAAGAGCGGATCACAACAGAAATCATATATATAGCAGAAAAAGGCTATGATAACCTTTGCAATAAACAGCGGTTTGGCTCCGGGAATGTGTCATGTATTGTCGTGCGCATAGCATTGATTCTACCATTCCTATCATTACCTGATCGATCAATTACAGAATAATTTGTAAACACAATCGAACTAATAGCAAAAGTATCCAAAAGTTGTAAATAAAACAATTGTAAAATTAGCCATAGAGCATTACTAAATGACATATGCACGGACTGAAGTACAACTTAATTGCTTAAAATGCAGAACTACGCTTAAACGAATAGCGACATACACTTTAATATTTATCAAAACTCTGAATTTTTTACTTTATGCATGTCGGGTCAGTAGTACAGCATTTATGTAACAAATCAGTGACAAAAAGTCTTAAATCCACATTTGCCGTAACATTTACCCTAAAGTTTGACCAAGCTATATATATAATGTGGTAACTATAGCTTTCGGTTTCTTTTCATCATTGTTTACCACTAAAAGTTTACTCAACAATCAAGGGTGGATCCATGGGCATGGCTGCAGCCCACCTAATTTTTTAACTAATAAAAAAATAAAAATTTAAATATATATTTATTTATAAAATATTATTAAAAACTAAGAAGAGAAACATATTTGTCTATTTTTTCAGCTCTCACTCGACTATCATCATTCGATCACTCCATCAATTAATCCTTAAATATTAAATAACAAAACTCATACATGAATATTCACCGTCTTTATATTGAAAATAATATGCCGATAGTATATATTAACAATGATCTATTTTTTGTTGTATTTTAAGTAAGCAGATCTTGAATGATGAGATATAGTTGATTAATATCAACGTGAAAAATTATATTCCCGGGATTTAAGTTTATGTCTCCATGTCACTGATGTATATAGTTCTTATTTTCTATATAACAATCCCGAAGCAACCTCGACACTGTTCACATGTACTGTTCAAAACTGCCATTTTGGTCATTTTCAAATTTATGGGTGTGCGAAGCGTGTGGTGATGTCTTGCTTAAACCTAAGTCCTTAACCCTCATTTCGTCACAGTGTATCTGGCTCTCTCTCTACTCTCCATTTGAAACCCCAGCCTCATTTTCCTTCGATTTCAAGTGTGTCACAGTGATCCTGATCTCATTTCTGGCACAACCAAACCAGTAGTGAGACTCAACCACCCGAAATCGATCAACACCAATTTCAACATCTCAACCCGATATGGTCGAAGCTTTGAAATCGATTAATGCAATGCATGCAGCACCACCGTCACTAGGTGAGGTCGACGATTCCAGTGGTTGTGTTACTGTTTTTTTCTGTCGCTTTTTTCCTTTATGATTTTTATTTATTTTTTCTGTTTTCTGCGATGCATTCATGTTATATAATATATAAGGATTTGGCATTGATGATTGGGATGTGCGATGGAGAAATTTGAGTTTGAGTTGAAGTTGATCACGGGTCGAGAGTTAATATAAAAGTTGGGCATTGCGTTGCTTCTTTCTCTAATTGAATGTTTGCTGTTTTATTTTAAAGTTTCAATGCTGAACATGAATTTTTACAAATTTTGATGGCTGGAAATCTGCACTAGCTAACTCTTTTTCTCGGAAAGTGGCTCAGTAAGCAATGAAATTGAATTGGACAATGAGCGTAGTGGTTGTCTGCAAAACTTTAATGTAGAATGCCTAAATTGTTATATATTACACTAATGGTTCAATATGGGAATTGTTATCTCCTTGAATGGATAATGACTAATCATTTTACTTTCTGGGTTTTGAAGAACAAGAAGATGGAGAGCTGTTAAAAGATAATCTAAAAGACCTCTCAAGTACCCGAAGAAGATTCACATGCACCAAGAAAAAGATAACTAATATGATGCCTGAGTATTGTATCTTGCTGATCATAGGTAAGCTCCTCCTTCACTATCTTTAATTTCTTCTCACTCTTATATTGTTCATGGTCTTTTTGTTATTGTAATTGTTTTTTTAATTTTTTTTATTGGATGGCTTGATAAAGATTGGTGTTTTTGTTAGCTTTGTGTTAACTTTTGATTGGTATTCATCATTTAGTCCCAGTTTAAATACAAAGTTTGAAACTTTAAATTATATATTATCTGAACCAGTTGTTGAAAGACAATGAGCAATCAAAATTGAGATTTTACAGTTGAAGACCAACATCTTGGCTCCTAGATTTTTTTTCCACATTCTTCATGCATGGGTCACTGTTTGATTGTTGTAGTTGATATTGAATTAGGATTTTGGGGGAGGAGAGTTGCGTTTTGATCTAACTGGCTTCGAATGGTTTTGCTGGTGTTGGCTTCAATTTGTTTTGAGTAGTGTTCAATGGTTGTTGTCTTATGTTTTGTACTCACAGTTCCTTTACTGGGTTTCTTAATGGAAGGGGAAAACTAACCAACTTCGTGAGACTCAAGAAGGAAATTCTTTGTTGGTAGCATGAAATTTCGCAAGCCTCTGATCCACATCTCTCTTATTTTGGGTTACTGCAAATCGCAAATTATCAGTCTTTTACTTTAAGAATTGCTACATTTGAAGACGAGGTTGATTGACCAGATTTTTTTTTTTTTTAGCTATAAATTAGGTTTTCAATATGCTGATCTGGGCTGCATTTCTTAATCCGGGTTCTAAAGTTTGGGGCTTTCACAATTTGGTGTTGTAAATCTGGGTTTAAAGATTAAAACTCTCATAGTTTAGTGGCATGACACTACCAGAAGAACTACTATAGCTGACGACAAAATTTCGTCGGCCTGTTAGCAAATGTCGTTGGCTATAGTTATAGCCGACGAATCTTTGCTGGTTATAACGTCGTCGGCAAAAGGTCGTCGGGTATACCTATAGCCGACGACGTTAAGGGCTATTGTCGGTCAAAGTCTGAATTTTATCCGACAAAAAAATAGCTCGTCGACTATATTCCCAGATTTGAAAAGAAAAGAAAAAACTGCAGATTTGGATTTCTATTCCCAGAAATCTAGATCTGCAATTCCTAATTCACCAAACCATATAATTACTTCACCATCCAAATCCTTCACCAAACCATAATCACTTCACCAAATTAACCATAATTTCACCAAATTAAACAAAATTACAATTATATTTCACAAATTCAAATTAAGCTGAAATATTAGGGTTTTTTTTAGCAGAGAAGGCGAGGCAGCGGAGAGGGCGAGTTGACGGAGGGAGAGGCGACGGCGGAAAAGGAGAAGGCAGAGGCGGCGGCAGAGGTATGAGATAGAGGGAGGGAGGGAGGGAGGGAGAGAGAGAGAGGGAGAGAGAGAGAGAGAGAGAGAGAGAGAGAGAGAGAGAGAGAGAGTTTTTTTAGAGAGAGAGAGTTTTTGTAGGATTTTTGAGAGAAGGGAGAAGCGGTCTGAGAATATAAACTCGGTGACTATAGCCGACGATGTAAAATGTTGTCGAGTTTACTATAGCCGACGACAATACACATTATTTTCGTCAGGTATACTAAATCCGACAACTTTTTACATCGTTGACTTTAGGCGGCACTATAGCCGACGAGTTTTCCTTACAAAAACTGACACTTTATTTTTTATCGTCGGCTATAGTACTATAGCCGACGATGTAGGGTTTTAGTAGGTTATAATATACTATAGCCGATGATATAATATGTCATCGACCTATTTTGCTTTGTCTCGTCGATTATAGTTCTTCTGGTAGTGTAAGTATTGCATTAATTTGGGTTTTTGCTAAACTTTATTGTCCAAAATTTGTTGTTAATGGTTTATGAATCTGTCTTACATAATTTAATCCTGGAATCTAATATTAGTGTTGTTAGGTATACAATGTACCTATGTGGTTTTCGATGGATATTCATGTTGAATTTTTGATTGATTATGATAATTGCTGGTGCCGTATTTGATTGTAATTAAATTTTGTGTGTGTGTGTGTGTGTGTGTTTGATGGGCATGTTTTAGCGATGTATAGGGAGTATAAGGACTTTGAGAGGCAAATAGAAGAGAGTAAAAGTTTCCTGCAACTTTGACATTCAATGTAAACTCTTCTTCGTCACCGCGTCTGTACCAAATCAGAGTTGCCAACATGCCTTGCACCACCACGCTTGAGTGCTTAGGCCGCCCTCCTCTCCGAGCCTTAACATTCGACGAGCTTGGTCAAATAAAAGGTACGGTCCAATTTTGTAATCAATGAAAACCATCAGCTGCTAATTCAAGTAAATCAATCTTAAAAACAAACGTCAATTCCTTTTGGTGGGTCAATAGTTACTGAAGCTTAGAGTAAGCAGGGTGGAGTTGCTAAGATGGTTGAGAGATAGAGTAACTTGGATGCCTTCAAATGTGTGCTAGCAGCCTCCAAGGATGACCGGAGATTCATCCCAGTATGTTTTCTAAAGGCTATTTATAGTTCTCTGGACTTAAATTTGAACTGGGTTGCTCTCTGTGTGTATTATGAGTAAATGACAGATTATTATTGTGTCATTTTGCAGCTATTAGCTGTTGTTAGAAGGAATGGCTTGGTGAGTATGTTCTACGTGATTGCAAATTGAGTGATTTTTTTCTGTGTGTTGGATACAGTCAATGAGAGCTGAAGTTTTTTATTGTGTTATATGTTTTATATGTATTATGATTCAATGTTTATAATGTAATATATATATCTTCTAATTTTTCATATCATGTCATTGTAGAACATCTTAATATAGTTTTTGTATTTTCAAAAAAGTGATCTTTTGTTGTGGTACAAAATCTTCACTCGAAACTATATGTATCGTAATATTCTTTTATATCTTTCTATTAAGTCAATCTTAATGTTAATGAATAAGAAAGATCATCTACATTTTGTATTCCATACTGCACAAATTTTAAACTTGAATTTCATTTTTTTGGCAAACTAGGTCTGGGCTCGGGTATCACATAGTATTATATATTATAATAATAAAGACGTGAGGATGAGTCTCATATATATTAGAATACAAACCTAAAAAATATATATATTGTGCAATGCGCTCACAATACATAATCCACCATATTTCAAAATCCTGGACCTCAACAATATCAGGAAAGACTCTTCCCCTACTCCATGCATGGTTCATTTTCAGACAAACGTACTGGTTGATATCAAGCCTAGAGCCCAAATCAACAAGTACCGGACTGTCCACTGTCCTGAAAGTTTTTCAATCAGGGCATGCATTGTTATGCATCAGAACCTCTGTGTATAGACTATGTACAGCTTTAGCTTTGCATGTCATTTGATGAAGGAAATTGATAATTAGGGAATATTCAAAAGCAATGCACTAAATTCATGTATTTTATCTTTTCTTAACCTTGTGTCAGATTAACACAGCTAGCAAGCAACTAAGAGACGGATGGCATATAATAATGCGCATGCATCTTACCGGACTTGCGAAAGGAATCTAGTAGGGCATTGCAGCAAGATGCAGGGACTGGAGAAGATGGCAACTCTCGTAGGACGTACTACCAATATGCATAAAAACAAAGTTCAAATCAGCCTATATCCAGCGCATTCTATAAATTACACAAAAAGGAATCCTTTATTTCGATAGAATAATTACCTTGACACAATCAGCAATGACATGTGGATCCTCCTCGCGAGAAAACTCAACTTTCCCTGATTCATATAGTGCCAGAATAACACACAAAAATCACACATTAGGTGTGCCGTCCAAATGAAAACATAGTCGGGCATGTCCAAGAAGGATGATTCATTATAGAATTAACTCAAGACAGAGCCACCCTAAATGGCTAAATCTACTCGAGAAATTAAAAGTTCCACCGCAGGTAGGCAACAAAATTCGAGTGAAGGACCCCTTAAAAGCAATTATTAGAGAAAGGTAATGATCCTGCTGCACATTCTATCTTAAGATCAAAACATATGATAAATAAAAAAAATTACACCAAATATTAAATTGAAAGAAAAGAAACACTAACCTTGCTCATACTCCCGTATTCGACCTTCAACATCATCAACATCTGCAGCTTGTCGCAAGATTCCTTCTACCTTGACTCCTAATAATTTCAATCAACTGATCAGTCATATAACTGAACAAGGAAAACTGAAATGCCCATACCAAAACCAATAAGAGAGATCTCAGAATGGAGATATTGTAGTGTAAATACTAAGTGAAAGAGTAAGACTTGTAAGACCTATTATATCATGCTGGGAGCTAATGTGTTTTAGAAGATGCAGGCACAGGAAGAAGCCAGTGCACCGGATTGGTAATATGTAACTATACTAGGTGAGATAAGATATATGGGCAAAAAACAGGGAGACCCACCTTGTTCTTCTACAAACCTAAGGGCTTTTTCCAAGAAAGACGGATTTCCATGAACATCTTCCAAAGCAAGCAAAACAGGCACCCCAATAACTGTAGATTTTGCGGGTGGTTTCTCCTTCGCTGTTTATTAGAAATACAGAGAGCAAAAAAACAATATTTCAGGGAAGGAATTAGTTCAAGATCAGCAGATTATTTGCTTGATCCCGTTAGCAGAGACTAACCATTAACGTGTAATGAAAATAAATTAACACTACGGATCTCCTTCATTCGTGTCAAAATTAACCATATTGGGGGCGCTTGGAAGCTTTAAGTTTAATAACTATGCTTCTAAAACTAGTTTTCTCTTTAGGAGTTCAAGGAAGAATTTTCTTAAATACAAGGCAATAACTTCAAGATGCCTAATAAAGGCCAAATAAATTTGGTAAATACGCTGCGGTGATATTTTGTTTTTGAATAAACGCTGTGGTGATATTATTATACCAAAATGTGGTTTCGTGAGACTATGCTAGCAGCTGAATGGACAAAAGTATACAGCCTAGCAGAACTGTGTAGTGTTAAAGACTGTAAAAAACATCAATATAGGTAGAGCTTACGCTGGTCCGAAGAACTGTCTTTGGGTTCCGTCTGATCATTCCCCAAAATACCATTTTGCCCCATAGCATGACCGCCACTTGGAGCTTGTGACAAAGCATTCTCAAGTGCTTCCTTCCACTCATGTAAATCCTTCGAAGTTTCAGCCTGCAAAAGCAAGATACATAACCAGTAAATAAGCCATAGAGAGCAAGATCAAAATAATCTCCAATTCAAACTTTTGGTCCAAAGGCCTTCAAATTATACACTTCCTTTTTTCAATGTCTCTTCCCTTCTCAAATCACATGCCATGAACAAGTAACTCTCATCATCATCACTCCTATTTCTTATCTAGCCACAAGACCCGTACAGTTTCACCAAAAACAAATTGGCAGTGAAAATGCATCATGCTTTATGGGGTCAAGCCCAGAATCAAATAAATAATATATTCCTTCTATCTATTTAAACTCTATACATCCTCCAGACAAGAATGTCAAAATGATGTGCAGTGAGGTTGGAAATGTAGACCTTATGCGTCCAAATTTATATATGAAAAAAGCAAAAATGCCAAAAGAACAAGAATGTAGCAGAAAATAACGAGATTTAAGACAAAATTTCAATGCAACAAATTCGGTAGACCTAATATATAATTTGATTGCACATTTGATCACTTCTAGGTATCTATATGGCAAAATATATACTTCAAGTTCGGGTCAAGGTATGGTAGAGTTAGTATACGGTAGATATTATTGTCATTATTATTTTATTTTAAGAAACAAAAAAGACCAGTCACCTATTGACACATGTACATTAAAAGAAATATTTTTTACAAAACAGATAACACAATTGTGCTATATTTGTAACACCGATCAACATTTTGTAATTCAGTTGAAAATAGTTTTACTACAATATAAGGACTAAAATTACGACTAAATAGTCAAATTAATTATAAATGAGACGATTGTATAGTTAAACATGTAAATACTACAATAAGACATATCTTTACCAAATAGAGATCTTTATTACAATATATGATATCATTTAGTCAATTTTGTAGTTTACCATATTGACAACACATGTAGCCATTATTGTAAAATTAATATCAAAATTATAAATAAAGCATAACTGATGTAATTACTCAAAGTAGCTAGGACAAAATTATTACTTCTTAATGATCTCCTTTATCGTATTTTGATAATTGCGCTATATAATTTGTAATTCTTCATAAATGAAAAAAATTATAAAAGATATAACTATATTAAACTCTTTGAAGATACACAATCTATTTGGTCTAAATATGAATATTTACTATTATTATATCAAATTTGTTGTCATATTATAAAAATGTCTTTAAAATTGTAATTAATTTTGTCTTAAGTAAAGTAATTACGAAAGTTAGAATAAAAAAAACTTTTTTACATCAAATATATTGCTCCTTTTAGTAACATTCATTATTATTGATGATGTAATTTCTTAAAAGTCAGGATATTTACATAATAGAGAATCATATTACAACACTAAGGACATATTTGCTATATAACTTAAATTTGAAGATTTATCACTGTGACTGATCTCATTAGTTGTTATATCGTAAAAATATCTATAAACTTATAAACTTGATTTCTAACTAGTTATTACAAACAAAATAACAAAATATAGTAGTTTCTACATCGTTTGTCGTTATAATTGTAATTTGTTGTAATTATTCAAAAATGAAGGTAAGTACATAAGAGAGGAACATATGACACGTACAAATGAGAACAAAAACTACGTTTGTCTAAAATCAAAGATTTACCACTATAACATCTATATGTTGTCATATTTATAAAATTGATTACAAATTTGTAAATTTGATAGTAAATTTGTTAATATACAAAACTAGAACCAAATAAATTACAAGAACGAGGATATATGATATTGTAAAAAACAAAGAGAATTGGTAAAGAATGTTAAAAATAAAATAAAGGTGGCTGATTAAATTATTGTTGGTTAAGGAAAGTAATTAAGAAGAGTAAATCAAGTCAATAAGTAGTTAATTAATGAATAGATCCTACTACAATAATTGGCATGATTGATTAGGAAATCAATTAGTCAATCACTAAAATAAATTTTCATTGAATGAATATATATGACCGTTACATATATTACAAATCTAACGGTTAAAAATATTCAAAAAAAAATGTACAGTAGAGTCACTCCACCTTAGACTTATCCTCAAGTTCGACAGACTGCATACTTTCTGAGTTAGTTGATTATGGTTTTCTTAAAGAAATTTCTTTCCCAACAAGTGGTATAAATTTTTTGTGAGAGTTCTACTTATATAATGTCAGGTCTATCAAATTATTATCCGCAGTAGGTAAACACAAAGAAGTTGGAAATCTCACAAAGTTTCACCAAGCAAAAGAAATAACTAAATAAGAGACAATACAATACCTTGAGTGTGAAGGCTCGTCCATCACGACCATCTGGAAAGAGCACACTCAAAAGTTTTTTGTCTTCTTTAACAACCACACTAGAAATTGGAACAATCAAAAGCTCAAAATGTAGTTTGTGATGGAAACAACAATCATAGAAGAACATACAAATCTATTATGGAAATACAAGCCAACCTGCCTGAATTGTTGAGGTCAATACCACCTAGGGTCAAATTTACTTCACTCCCCTTCTGAACAACACTCTGGCAAAGAAGAATCGAAAGAAAAAAATTAGAAGCATCATTAATGAATCAACGACAAGATTTAATCCAAGTTTTTCATCGGTTGCTCAAGATTAATCTTAAAGCAAGCATAACATGTTTAATCCATATCATAGCATCTATAGAAAGAAACGCTACACATTTAGAATAAGACAAGGGTGATGTTTAATATGAATATAAAGATTTACCTACTATGGAAATGGTTTAGGTAAATAAAAATCAAAGTAATTAAATTTGATTTGGAACATATAGGTTATAGGGGTATACATGTTAAACAAGGTTTTTACTTTTTACTCTAATATAAAATTATAGGTAGGAAATTCAGTCCTTTAGGGCCAATTCCATTGACTTATTAGATACCTACACTAAAGAGCATTCACATTGAGTTGAAGAAATCATAGTGAAAACTAAAGATATAAGCTTTTATCTCATAAACTTCTGAATGATACATGTGGTCTCCTACTATTCAAAATGGAAACTTAATGCATATTCCTATTGACAATACTTCTTCAATTGACTCATGGTAGTGAAGTATCAATTTCAGGTACTAGTAGTGTAGACAAAACAAAAGCCCACAGGAGAAGCAGATGAAAGACACATGTTACTAGAAAACACTACTTACAGGATCACTTCTGAAGAAAACCAGTGAGGTATGCGTTAGAATAAACCATCTTTTCTTCCAAGATGTCCATCCAATTCCTTTGGAAGATATAAATAGTGGCCCGCTCTTGAAAACCTACATCACAACTTTTAATTCAGCAATTTCTGTGACCAGGAGATGAAAGCATCAGAATATACCAAAAAAAGAAGTAAGAAACATCATATTGCTATTTGATATCTGAAGTCTCGATTTGTTCACATTTATTTCTCTTCAGATCATTACATATTAGTTGTGAGGCTTAGATTCTAAAAACAGTACAAAGTTGTAAACTATACAAAAATGCAGTTTTATGTTGTTATTCATCTTTAACACACTTTTCTTGAAAATTTTAGGTGCTTAAAAAATCTCAGTCAACAAGTTTAGTTAATGAAAGCAAATATCAATCAAATCCATATTTTCACTCATTCTAATACCTAGTATAGGAAATTCAATGAATGTGATGGAGGTCTCAACATTGGCTAGTGCAAATTGGGTTTCCTATATATGGGAAAACACTTTCACCCACATAGTAGTATTATAATTTATAAATGATCATGAAATAGCAAGTACCATATTACTGCCACGAGAGTTCTGTGAATCAGGACCGCTTGCCAGGGGTGGGGGAGGAGGAGAATTGCCTTCTCCCTAAAACAATCAACGCCAATCAAAAGCACATAAGTTCCTTTTACAACACAAAATAATATTCATCAAAAAATTGAACATGTAATGTCTATTTGTACAACAATGTCAACCTACATATGATAAAAAAAATAGCATTCAACACGAAAAAGGAACTGCATTGACCGTAAACATACATGGGGCGCTTTGGAGATAATATTAGTCATCTCTCTGCTGATGATCCCAAACGTTAGAGAAACCCCCCACACCTCAGCCAAAATGGATCATCAAGACCTACACCTAACCCAACAATCTTACAATCCAATCCCAGTAAAACAACAAACCATTTTCTCAACTCATCAGACAATCATTGACAGCCAAAAAAAATGACAAAACATACTCTGTACACAATTAGGATTCAAGAAAACAATTGCAATTGCAATGTGAGTAATTGGTTTGAGGAATAGAGACTGGGAGAATTCACAGAAAGTTGCTTCTGTGTATGGAAATTGTGAGAAGAGAGTTTCTTGGTTTGTTTGTCTTGTCTTGTTTTCCGGTGAGAGATGAATTAATGGAGGAATTGTTCAAGGGGAAATGGCCTGAGAAAACGGGTCATCCTCATATGTGGGTGTTGGACACGTCACTTCTATTCTTAGACTTCCATCGTGTTTGACGAAAAACATGCAAAGGTATTCTGGGTATTCCACACTTCAGTTTCCTCCTCTGACTTTTTGTATTGTTTAAGGAACTCCAATTTCATTATCTGATTACAAAAAAAAAGGCACACTCGATGGGTGTGTAATTTTTTTTTATTTTCAGTTTTGAGAGTAATTTTATCTCTCTCAAAAATAAATTTTTCAAAAATTACTTTTTATTTTTTTATATATTTTTCATGCGTACAAAAAGTTATAAGAAGTTTACGGTAGTTTGTTATTTTCTCCCTAATATTTAGGTTCTCCCTGATGCTTAGGGAGGGATGTTTATAGTACACATGCATGGACTGATCTTCTTCTTATTGTTTGTTTTCTTTTGTTTATTTTTTTTACTTTTTTATACATGATTTATGAAATCCTTTTTTCAGGAGTTAATTTTGATAGAAGGACAAAAAAAAAGAATTGTGAATGTTTGACGTTAACTGCCTAAATAATTGTCAAACTCTCATTTGTTTTAATATATAGAGATTATGTCATTAAAATTAGGCATACAATTGCTAATGCACATTTTTTCAGTGTTTATTAGACTATGTAATGGAAGAGTTATAAGACATATGGTTGATTTTTTTCCCATTTAGGTGGGAAAGTAATTATTTTGTTGAATATGTTAAGTTAAGATATATAGTATTAGATTTATCGATTTGTGCGATAAATCTAATTGGATAAGGTTGGACAATGAAGGAAAATTATTTCATCTATGGAAGTCACAACTAAATGTAATGCAATGTGCAAATGTGAACTTTTCATAAGTTACAAAATGAGTTGGAGGCATGTAAGTGTTCTGCCGATAAAAAAGTGACCAACACATATAATGATATACGAATATGAATTTTTTTATGTATAAAAAAAAACACTATGTTTAACATGTAAATTAAAAAAGAATTGAAAAGGTTAGCTAGTTAAACAAAAAATCATCTCGTGTTTCAGAAAAAACATATGAAAATAAGTGAGTATAATTTCAGAATAGATGTTTAATTGTTATTTTTTTTAAATTTAAAATGTGTTCAATGGAAAGAAATGGAGAAATCTTTAGACCCTGATTTTACAGATATGGGAGCTGCGACCTTCAACGACCAAATGGTCGAGCAAGCAAAGCATAGTTGCAACGACCCAATAATGCAAACACCTCTTGTGCTTTTATTTCAACGAACATAATACCTATACCTCATCCTTACGAGAGCATCTTCAGTGCACCAAGTTCACTTATACCAGTCATGTGCCTTGCACATGTATTAACATATCTTCAATATCTTTCATTAATAAACTTTGGCTCAAAAATATTAACCACAGTAATTTCTTATTTTTGTTTTCTTTCTTTTTTATACTCTCTCTCTTTCGAGAGAGATCGAGAGAGAGAGAGAGAGAACGACTCATTTTCACGTCTTCTCTCCCCACGCCTTAATTTTCTTAGAGTTGCTAATTTAGTCAACCAAGTTAAAATTGATTGATCCTATGATAAGTTGAGTGCATCTGATCAAAATTATTTCCCTAAAAATTTATCCTCTCTCAGCCTCTATGGACCACGCTTCATCGCCGATCTTTCTCCTCCTTCTGCCCCTCGCCCTCAGCTTTCCTCTAAACACCTAGAGCTCCACCTCCGGCAATCTCTCTCTCCAGTGTCGACCTCCTCCCTCTCTCTCTGACCACCACCTCATCTGTCCGTCACCAAGAAACTATGTCGCTACCATCCACCTCCTTGGTGATCTAGCGTGGCACATCACTGTGGCGAGCTTTAAATGTTGAAACCTTGGTGGTTGTTCAACACCTAAAACCTCGTAAGCAATTTGACATCTCCACACCCAAACCCATCATCACCACCTTCCCAAAACTCTTTCGCCTTAGCCCCCCTATCTTCCAATCCGACCTGACATCCCTGCCTTGGATCCTTCACGACCCAACCCTACAATGGACCCCACTCTTCGTCAACCAAATCACCAAGTCTCTATGGAACCACGGCCTCAAAGCCCTCATCTTCTACAAACCCTCGACCTCCACCCTACCTACTCCTACTTTGCCGCCTCCTACCACCATGTCGTCGACATCGCAACCCGTTTAAAAGACTACAAGTCCCTTTGGACCTGAATGAGATCCCTCCGGGCCAGCTCGAACCTGAAAACCTCCTGAGTAGTGGTGGCCGATGACGGAGAGTGGCTGAGTATCTGGCCCAAGGTGGTGAGATGGTGCCTTAATCTTATCATAAGCTCATAGACTGTTGACTAGTTTAACCTATCATATGGTGACATGTGTCCATTTTTGAAAAAACTAAGGTGTGGGGAGAGAAGACGTACAAAGGAGTCGGTCTCCCCTCTCTCTCTCTCTCTCTCTCTCTCTCTCCATATCCTTCTTTTTTGAAAAAAATTACATGTCAACATTTGATTGGTTAATGAAGTAAAAAGTCAATGAGCTTACAATAAGCTCAGAGCACCAAATTCTCGCCCTTGCCAAGATTTCTCAGCCACTCTCAACCGTCAGGAACTGTGCTCCGCCGCTGGAAATCTTCACAGGAATCCTCGCCGCCACTTTTGCTTTATCCTCCCTCTCTTCATTGTCATCAACCGATCTCTCTCTTCTTTATTTTCTGGCTGATTTCCCCCTCTCCTCTATCTTCCTCCAACGTCGAATTGCTCTCTATCTACTATAACTCTCTCCAGCCATCAAACACTCGGTGCCTTGATCTCCTCCTCCTTGGGTCAACCTTAACCTCGGCTCTAGATACCCAAAAATTACTCTGGGCACCCAGAGCAACCTCTTCCATCTCTTTTCATTGACTCCAACCACCTCCTCCATCTTTCCCTCTTCAAACGGAGTGCCTTCATCCTTGCCTCTTTCTCGTGTCGATGTTGACGTCGACGTCATCTTCGATTGATAAGAGAGTGGAGCGTGAGGAAGGCAACGAAGAGAGAAGGATGAGGAGATGGAGGGCAACCGATTGAGATTGAGATTCCCAGTGGCTTTGGGTGTCCAGAGCAATCGGTGTGATGAGGTGGTGGTCGAAGAGGGCGACAAGGAGAGAGAGGGAAGAGTTCAACGTTGGAGAGAGAGAGATTGCTGACTGCGAAGCTCTAGGTGTCCAGTGCAAAGGCTGAGGGTTCAATCGAGGGAGAGGGAGGAGAAGGCCAGAGGAGAGAGAGATCGGGGATAGATGCAATCTTCGGTGGCAGAGATCTTGTACCCTTTGCTCATCATAAGCTCGTTTTAGTTTTTAAGATTAACGACAAAGATTGATTTTTTTTTGGGTTTGGAGAGAGGAAGTGCAACCAAGATTAACTCCCTCCCTCCCTCTCTCTCTCTCTCTCTCTCTCTCTCTCTCTCTGTGGCTGCCATGTTTTCTGACCTTGATCTATATTCATCTAATCTCATCTTTGCTATTTAATTACTTGGAACCATGTTCCCAAATCCGGGCCTGGATCTCAATTTCATGTTGAGCCCTCCTCGCCATGATTGCACGATCTCCTCAGTCCCAAATGTCGATGCAACTCGATCGACATTAATCTTGATTTTGGTTGTCGGAGAAACGTTTACGGTAGCTAGGCTCTCATTGTCTCATGTAGGGACAGCACAACCTTGGTGCCCAAAGCGATTTGCATGGGTGCTATTAGGAAAGTTTTTCCCCTCCCACTTTGTGAACTATGAACTAGCCCATAAGTATAAATAGTGATTTCCATCCGCAAGTATACGGGGTCAAGTTATAGTATTTATAAGAAGTCAAGTGTCGAACCCACGAGGATTAGCCACTATAACTCCTTAGTTCGAATTGATTAAGCGCTTAAACTATGGCTAAACTAGACACTAATTTGATACTAAACTAAAATGAAATGCAAGGATGTGTATCTCATACTACTAACTCCTTTGGAGACCTAGCATTGCAAGGGGTGATTAGACTACGGTGAGTGATTATACAAATTTATTGATTGATTATACTAAAGCAAGGAAACTAAATCGCAACGAATTCACAATAAAAAAGAATGGTTGACTAGGGAAATCCCTACCAACCATATGATACTCAAACAATATCTTGATTCATGAAGATGGATTATTAAAGTCTGTTTCACACAATTTGATGTCCAAATCATGACCTATTGAGTCACGTTTGGTTTTGAATCCAAGTTCTTAGGTCATTTTGGACTGTAGATGACTTGACCCCAACCTTGAAGTATTTAGTGAACTGGGATCGAGACCTAAGTTATTTCGAACTTACATCTTGACTGTATGTAATGTGAGTAAAGTCAACAAGCACATAATGTGATACATGTGGAAGGTTCCCCTTTCCAAACCTCTTTTGGAGGACCCAGGTGATAGTCTAAGTGAATTTCCCAATTCGCACCATTTTGAGTTATGAATTGAAAGACCCAACTAGTAGCCACAATAACCTCTCGATTCATTATGTGCTTAATTAAATTCCCCCAAGTCTATTGAGACTCAAGGATGTTTTAGTCCTTACTTAGTGCTAAGGAAACCAAACCTTAAGGTAAACCCTCTCGAAATAGACCCTAGTCTTGTTTACATGCTCATCTAGCCTTAAGTGAGTAGCTAATTCAAATAAGTTCCCATTTTTAGTCTCTTCATATGTATATTAACTTAGTTCGGGTCAACATACACATAGGTGAAACCAATCATAAAGCTCAACCATATAAACATCTACAAACACAAAGTAGCTCATTCATAAACCCAACTTCACAAAACATACACTAAAAACATAAATCATACATAAATTAAGACATCATTTGTTCACATCACATGGCTAGGGTTCAAACCCTAGCCTCCCAAATAGAACTACTCACTACACATGGTAAACATGAAGTTTAAATACATAGATAGGAGTCAATAGGTATAAGAGTTAACCGAAGAGTCCCTTAAGCAAAGCCTCCAAGCTCTTCAAGTCCCTTCTTCACTTCTTGGATCCTTTCTTGCTTCTTGGCTCTACAAAGATGAGGAACACACCTTACGCTAGGTTGAAGAGGGTAAAGATGAGAGTATGGTGGTGGAGATGGAGGTTCTTAGGCCTTTTGGTGGTGCTAGAGTTAGTTTTAGAGGTGGAGGAGAGAACTAAAAGGTTTGAGTATGGATAAAGGCTATGGGGAGAGACTATAATTATGAGAAATGAAAAAGTAAAGTGTGATATATCTGGGGGGTGAAGGGAGCTTGACCATATAGGTTCCAAGGAGATATTTTGGGTGTTTAAAATTCAAAATAAGATGCTCAAATATGATCCTAAACTTTAGGCTTTTAGATGGTCTTAATGTGTGACTCACCCTAAGTCATGTGATTTACATGTGCATTCATCTCTCAAAATATCTTCCTTGAAGGCTTGGACTCTTAGGTCTTGGTCCAACTTGACTTGACTCTTGCCATTGACCGGTGATGACTTGCCATAGTTTGACCGTTGAATTGCATTGACTCTTTGTCATTTTCTCGATTTTGCTCCATCTTCTGCAAGGGCCTCGGAAATGTGCTTTGCTTCTTCAAAAGGTGATTCAATTCCATCATATCTCTTAGAGCGTTTCCATGCCAATCCCTCATTTCCTAACATAACAAGGAAACATAATAAAAATGATGTTTTATTAATAAAAGACAAGCAATAAGCATGCAGTTAGGAGTATAATTAGAGCATAATTATGGACCTAACAGGTGCCCGAATAAGATTGCTGGGTTATAGAAAAAGAATTGAGTTCTACCTTTAATTTTTTTTAATTCTTGAGACAGAATTATTTTCTAAATGGAATTGAGAAGAATTGTTGGGCTCTCCCATTTTACCATTATTTTTACAAAAAGACTATTTTCTTCGTGTTAGAGAAACATTTTCATGTTGTTGAAACATGGTCACTCACAAATTATCAGAAAAAAAAGGGAAAAAAACACACATGTCACTCACAATTTTTAATTTTTTTAATGCACACATATAATTTTATTTTTTTATATATATGTAAGAAACTGTAAAACTAACCTTGTATCGTGAATATATAGACAATGTCAGAGATATTTTTTTATTATCGTGTTTCAAAAAAATCGAACTATATGAAATATTGAAATTAACATATTAATAGATAAACTTTGCATTAGGTATATGTAAATAACTAAATATAAATCTTTGATACTAATCATATGGAGGAAAACTAGATTTTCAATTATGACCGTTTGTTGTGATTGTCGTGCAACACTCTGTGGTTTCAGTTAGGTCTCTATTTACATGATCGAGTTGTACTTTATTAAATTAAAATCCTCATAACTAGAGTTTTATTTGAGCAAAATAGAGTTACTAAAAAAATTAGAGGGTCAACCTTCTCTAGTCAAGTACAATTGTTATTTTTATAAATATATTATAATTAATTGTTTACAAATAATAACAATGACATTGTGTCATTGGATTAAAAATCCAGTGGCAAGTACTTTTACCATGATCCTTAAAGTCACGTGTTTCATTAAACGTCAAATTTCTATCGGTGTATTAAAAAATATATTAATAATAACGAGATTGAGGTGGACTAGAAACTTAAAGAGAAAATGATATCAAAGTTATAAATATCCATAAAAAATAATTGTATTTCAAAAATTTTGAAAAACAATTTACATAGCTTGTTTAGTTAATTAGTTTGAACTTTGAAGTCTTATTAAATGATCATGGGCATTAGGGTCAAAGATTTGGTTTTAGGTATAAGATTTAATTTTTAGGGTTTGAGGTTTAGGACTTTAGGAAGAATTAAGGATTAGGGTGTGGTTTGGGGTTTGAGGGTTTAGGGTTAAGGGTTAAGATAGAGAAAAAAAATGAAATAAGTAAACTTAAAGAAGTGGGCCCAATATATTATTTACAATTTTACCTTTGTTGACTTTTTTTTGGTCTAATTCATTTTAACAGTGTTAATCTTGAAGTTAGTGCCAGTTTATTAGCTTGATTGATTGTATGACTGAAATTATATTTTAAATAATCGATGCACTTACATCCGTTACACTGAATATTTTCCCCATCCTTACATCCTACATGCAATAATGCAAATTCCTATCAACACAAAACCAGTTGAACTTTTCGGTACGGTTGGTGTGCACAGGTTCAACGCGAACCTTACAAAAATCGTGTAGGCATGTGTTTACACACGCGGGTAAATACGATCTAAACATGTTGCAGGTTGCAAGCTGAAAGAAAGAATTACCAAGTTGTCGAACTAAAAAATCGTCTCTCGTCCCCATTCGGCCATTCCCATCTCTCTTTCTCTCTCGCTCGCTCACGTCGACTTAATCTAAGCACGCCTCTGCCAAGCTCGACCTCAAACCTCCGATGACCGTGGTCTCCGATGATAACGGAGTTTCCTTTGCTTGTTTAGAGTTGGAGGAGGGTGCGCTCCACTGCTGCACTTGACTGCAAGAAGTGGGCACTGAATGAGATGAAGATTTAAGCTTTACACCTTGTCGAAAGTTGGGACATTCGAGTTTATAGACCAGACCATATTTTTAATTTGATTTGCAAGTGAAACGTCCAATTTATTAGATTTATTGTTGCCCAATATATTTACTATTAATGGGTATATGAAATCTGTATTCCAATCACAAGGGAATGACGTAGAGTGACGAGGCCAAATTTGAGTATTTGGGACAGTCTAGTTGTTATGCAACGAAATGTGAGTAAACATCAATAATAGTTGATAATAGATAATTTCTCTAGTAAATATTTTAAGTTTTTATAGATTTGTAGCTGTGCTTGAGAAGTGAGAACGCAATCTAGTTTGATTGTGAGACAGAAAAATAGCATCCAGCTGTTTGGTGGCAGAATTCCCAAGGTTCTGAGAAATCTCAAACTGTCTCTTATCTTTCGTGCGTGTGTGCTAGACATGCCACTGCCATGGGCAGAAAGTTGAATGATGCTTTGCCGCTATTGAGCTTCTAAGAAACGATTAAGGAGAGCACCAATCCTTCCCGCTGAGTTCTCTCCGCCTAAGTGACTTAGGACTTGAGTTTTCGTGTCTTTCTGGCTAAGCCACGAGAATCAATACTCCATACACCCTATCTGATACAGAGCAGAGCAATCTCTTAAGCGAGTGTTGAGAACACAGTCATGGTCACGTCGTTGAATCTTTGGATTATACACGCCCTATCTGGTGCAAATCTTCAGAACATCGGTAGCAAGGGTTTCTTGAGAAGAGAAGGGTTTTTATCGAGACCAAAAGTTGTATATAAGATGTAGCCATCCCGATTGTACCGAGATTTTCCCTTATATAGGAATCGTACAATTGTCTGCTGTAGTTAACACAAGATTCTAGCAATCATATTCACTTAATGACTCCAACTGCCATAAATCCCGCATCCTTAACTCTCCCAATCAATCTAATAATATTGAAAAACCCTAAAAATAAAAAATATTTATTTTTGGCCCAAACATTGCCCCTTAAGCCTCAAGGTAAGACCCAGGTGTAATTGAAGAGGTTTGTAATCGTGACACGTTATTTAGGCCAAACGGTAACTTTATTCTCGCGACGCCGCTTTATTGTGCTTCCTTTGAAAAGTTGCGCCCTATGATATGACGTTTACTTAAACCCGCACGACTATTAGTAGTGCACAGTTACCCAGACACTCTCTATCTTCCAATCTCGGTTTCCAAAGCCACCAAAACTCCTTTGGGAAGCTTTACAAATTCCAATAAAATCTCTAATAAATCTACTCATAATAATGCCTCCTCATTAGGTCAGATTCATCCCCATCTTGAATGAAGACTCCGCCAAGACCTCCATCTTGAATGAAGACTCCGCCAAGACCTTTACCCATAAAATCCGCACTGTAGTAATGGGGAAGAAACCCAGATGCGCCATTACATTTCGCTTGGCTAACAACGGCACCGCACTGCTAGGCCCATTCATCAAATCTCTATTGAACCCAGAACTTCATCCAACCTTTCGGTCCCCAGTCTGCCGTCAAGTCCTCATCTTTTGGCAAGAAGGAGCTTCATCGCACAATTGGGATTGGAAGGACGTCGAGAGCAAACTAGAGAAATGGTCCCTAACCGTTGATAGTGATATCGCTTGGTACAATGCTCGCGCCAAGACCGATTATGAGATATGGAAAATGACTAGAATTGCTCCCTTCCTTGAATTGTGCTTCGCTCTACCCCATGGAGGTAATCTAGCGTCTCTCCGATGCCATGTGCTTTTGGGACCCAAGTTGTAATGTCTTAAGCTTCCCTAGCGACAACATGAGTATCACCTTGCTTGACATGGTGGAAATTTTTGGAGTTGCAGTTGCTGTGGAACCATACAAGCACGGCTCAAGGAACCACCTTTAGCCCGAGACGAAATCCTGCCCCACTTGCCAACAATTCTCCCATTCCTACACAATGTAGCGAAACTATTACTCAGGAGTTGCTGACCATCGAGGAGGTATTACGTTGGTTATGCAAATTTGTATTTTGTACCTCCTCAAACAAGATTATATGGAGCTGGACTCGAGTCGCTGAGGCGAGCCTAGGGTGGATTTCATAGGACCCCTAGAAGTACAAGGTCGCCGAACCTTTCTGGATGGTAGACTTATGGGTCCAAACCTATTTTCCAATCTTCCGCCATCCCGTTGCGAGGCCGTTCAAAGAAGATGAACTATTGGGATTAAGCTTGACATGGTCACTCCACGTCGACCCACTTACTTACTTCAACAGCTTCACTTTTTTTCTGTTTGTTGGATTTGTTTCTGGAGGACATCGCAATTCTTGTTCTTAGCCACTGCTATCCTAAGGACTTAAGTACCAGATTCTGTCCCTCGCCTGATCAAATAGTTCTCTCAAAGATGATATTTATCTAGAGCGTTACCTGCATTGATTTATGCATTCTGGAATCAAGCATGGCCCATGAGCTCTATGTCCCTAACCACTTCACCAGGCAGCTCAACTCTACTCAAAGCCTCTGCTTCCTCTTATTGATTCTGTCAACCGCTACACTCTTGGAGGTCTACTACTCTTCCTAACGTTAATGATACCAATAATGAGAATTTTGGTTTTTCGTCTGTGATCATCCCCATCTAGCTTTCCCAAACCCGCACGTTATGAACCACATTTGGGTCGACTCACAATTACACTCTCTAGCAAGCTCAACACTGGGACATAATCCGCCATCTTCACCCTATAGCCCTTTTTTCCAGGATCTTCATGGGGTTCTCATCACTCTTCAGTACAGTGTCCAGCAAAGCAACCCTCCTATACGAAGAAGGCCAAGTCCCAACTTCCCCTCTTTACTGAAAAGAGGTAACATTCTTGCCTTTCTTCTGTCTTATTAGTAAAATACTTGCTAGCCATTATTGTTCTAACAAATGTCACTCTCCAGGAAACCCCAAACATGGGTCCTGCCACTCGAAGCCCCATTGTAGGCTCCTCTGGTACCAAGTGCAAAACTCCTTCCGCCAAGCACGACTCTCAGTCAAAATCTAATCCTGATGGAGAGAGCAGAGACGAGGAAGAAGAAACAGCTAACTCAGTAAGCCATGTTCATTTATCCGTCAACTTAATCGATTTACTAAATGCCCAGTAATTCTAACTTCTGTCTCCTTTCAGCTCCCCCCCCCCCCAATAAACGACGACATACCCATATTCCTGAGGAAGACGAGGATATCTCAATCGTCTGGTGGAACATAGGAAGTCGTTCCCACCCTTGCATTACAGCAAGCTCCTCTTGCCAACCTTCTCACCCATCAATGGATGATAAGGAAGAAGAAGAAGAGGAAGAAGAACCGCTCCTATCTAGGCGAAAACCACATTGGGCTGACCAGTTCCAAGAGTCTATTTCCCTCAAGAATAACCCTCATTTCATTCCCCACTCTCCTGTGCTTAGCGATGAGCATGAGGGTCTAGCTTCATCCAACCGCCATTATCACCACCAGGCTCTCCCCTAGGAAATGAGCTAGAGGTAACCACTAACCTGCTTTAGAAACCTATATGATGGATGTGTTGTTCTATAACTTTAGTAAAACCCCTATGTTTGCAAGCGATTATTCTTGAAGAGATTCAACCTGAGGCTAACTCTATGGCCAATGTGTTCGTTGAAGAAGCTGTTGATACAAATGAGGAGCATGTCGCCACAAAGCCTTTTCCCTCGGCAGAAAATGATCATGCCCCAAGCGAGGATGTTAAAGAGATTGAGACGAGCCTAGATTTCATGAAGACTGCTTAATCTCAGGGTGGCTTTGCAAGCGAGCTTCAAGCAGATGAAACTCTGATGAGCACTTTGGCAAGGGATGACTCGGTAGTCTCATAGTCTGTGGAAACCCTGTCAAGAAACCTACATAACCTCCCACTTGAGGTAATTGTCGTTCTCCCTTCTTCCTTTTTAACTTTCTTTGGGATCGGGAATAAAGCTTTCCCAATCTAAATAGATCTCAACTACCCATAACCTTAAAGAAGGGGATGTCCAGGAAGGTCAGGTAAAGATGCCTCATGTCGAGGAAACTCAGGCAAGCAGGGACAACGAGTACCAAGAGCCTCTGGAGAGCAGCACACAAGGTGCCAATATTCAGGCAAGCCTAGGAATCCTTGCTGACCACGAGGTATTTGTATCTACTTTAAGAGTACATTGTTCTCGTGCTGATTTCCTTATCTAATCGTTCACTTTTTCAGGCAACCAACTCTCCGACCCAGAAGGTTGAACCTCCAGAGTCTTCTGGTCACGACGAACTCACTCCCACCATAATTCTTGAGGAACATCCTATGGCGAGAATGGACAACGAGTGTACTACTATTCTGTCGACCGTCGATTGCGACGCTGTCACGACTGCTATCTGGGAAACCGTTGTTGCCTACGATCGCGGTGTAGCCTAAACTCTTTCACTTAGGTTCTCAAGTCCACCAGCCTCCACCTTGACTAAATCAAATCCTTCGAAAACTCCTACCTCTCCCAAACTTGCTGAGTTAAAATCCCAATTTGAGAAAGTTGTTTCGGTCGCGCTCGAACCCCGGGAGATTGTTCTCGCTAAAGCTGGATTCGGGCTCTTTATGAGATCAACCTTGATGCTCCATTTGCCCTAGCGGTAGTCTTAAAGGAAATGGAATATCTGCATGAACGCACCTCAGTAGCGCTTGTTCCCATTCTTCATCATTTTGCAGAAAGTCTTGCAAACCTCATGGAGTTGCAAGAGCGGAAGGATTGGTTGCTCAAACAACTTCACCGGTGCTTGCGTCATAGACGAGAATAGGCTAAGACTATACATACCAATCATGGTGAGGTTATGGTCTTCTTTAAGAAAGTCACTTATCAGAACAATGCCTTGGCTGAGAAAGAATCCGAGCTCGCCAGGCTTCAATTTGAAGTGACAAGAATGCAGGAAGAGTTCAGCCTTGCCCGAGATGCAGCCGTAAAACTGCTTAAAGAAAGCGTTGCCCAAGATGATGGTTTCCGATATGCAAAACAAGAGGTGGCCCAATTCCAAACATTGTCAGCCGAAGCCTGGGCCCAATTTGAACATGCCAAGATTGAAATTCAACGGAGGGCCCATCATATTTAGCCCTAAGCGTGAGTTATACCTTGACCTGTACTTTGTTTAAATTATGGGCCTCAGGTTTAAACCTTATTTTGTACCTAACTTACCGCTACTAAGCTAATTAACCTTGCCCACTAATGGACCATTTTTAATTCAAACATATCATGAAATCGAACAAAAATCCCTTCTCTCCTCGGCTCCATGAATCACGCTTGTTCCAACCATCCAGGAATAAATGAAACTTAATTATTTTCCTCAGAAAAGATGAACTGTGATTAAAGCGGGTTTGTGCAACCGCATCTTCCCAATTTAATGGGTGCATTGAATCGATAGACGTTGCTCTGCTCTGATGAAGAGCCTCTAGGGTTAGGCCCCTATATAAACCTTTCCAA
This sequence comes from Geum urbanum, assembly GCA_946800695.1. Lineage (NCBI taxonomy): Eukaryota > Viridiplantae > Streptophyta > Magnoliopsida > Rosales > Rosaceae > Geum > Geum urbanum. Next base: position 3,783,091 of record OX327013.1, read on the forward strand.
CTAAGCAGAAACCATCCAACTCTCACTTTATCATGGCAAGGATGTTTCTCTCAGGCCACTTTGTCTGGCTTTTCTTGAAAGCTTTTCCACCATATTCCCTCCTCCATTGTTCCAGTTCTAGATAGTGATATTCACGCCTAAACTTGGACTACATAATGATATCTATGCCCAAGTTCATCCTTGGTGATGCTGCCCTAAGACCTTTGGGAGCAGCCTAATTTGCACGTCGGAGAGGATAAATTGGGTTTTTCCTCGGTAGCAACAACTCTGCATTTGCTTAACCTTGGAAGCATATCTTGTGAGAAGAGCGTGGAGTTGTTGTCCTACCACTCCCCATTGTACAGTCGGTGAGTCTTGGGAGTAGTGGGCGGAGAAATTGGTAGTGCTAGGCATCCTTGACTAGCGGACACCAAGGCGAAAACTATTACATCAACGCCAATGACGCGAAATTAAGAGGCTGCCTTCTGCTCTCTGTTTTGCTTGAAGGTCCTTGGCCTGTTGGTTTAGGCCACTAGCTTAGGCCAATTTATTGTTTTATTTTGTATATGGTATTAGAGCTCAAGGCTGCAAAACTTCTGTAATAAGTTTAAATGAATTTGTTCCATGTTATCTGATGTACCTTATATTTCTGCAATAAGAGAACACATATTTATTATTTGATTGTTAAATAATGCCTTTACCACATAAATTGGCTCTAGCGAGTATACAAGCGAAAAACAAAGACAAACATAAAATTTGGCACTTTTTTTTCCACAGGAATTGGCCGTAAAGAATATAGATAGAACTATGTTGTGGTGCCCCTTGAGTTTGGGCAAGTGAAAGAAACCAAGCCTCTTGAAGGCTGGCGAAGGCACTTGTGAAAACTCAATTATTCCATGCATGTCGGGTCCTCGAATTCCCATATTGGAGTAATATACTTCTTGAGGTAACGATCGTTGATGGGATTGGGATGAACCATGATGTCTCTATTGCGAAGTCGAACTACTCATTTTCCAACGATTAGATCCACAACATATGGTCCTTCCTATTTAGCTGACCACTTACAACATCCTTCGAGCTTTTTGCCAAAGGGTAAAACTGCTCGCCAGTCTAGTTCGCCCTCTGCATAACTCTTGCCCCTTGTGCACTTATCATACGAATGGGCTACTTGTTGCTTCTCAGCGAGCAAGTTGTTGTAAGCAGCTAAACATTGTTTGTATAAATCTTCATTTTCTTGCCACATAGCCTGAATGTAGTCTTCACCAATCAGGTCTTGCTGGTCCATTACTCGGAGAGAACGAACATTAATTTTCAAAGGCAAAAATGCGTCATGGCCAAATATGAGGGTGTATGGTGTGGTTGCTTTATGATTCCTCTTGCTCATTCGATAGGCCCAAAGTGTATTGAACAACTCTGCATGCCATAGCCGAGTGTTGCTAGCGAGCATCTACCTGAGAATGTGCAAAATAAGCTTGTTGCTAGCTTCCGCCTGACCATTAGATTGCACATAATACGGGGAGGAAAGCAGGAAATGGATATTCAAGTCCTTCATGAGTATGTCCACCTCTCTCGACATGATCATCGCCCCTCTATCTGAAACGAAGCACTCTGGGATGCCAAACCTGCAAATAATATCTTCAAACAAGAACTAGGGGATTGTTGTCGCGGAAGCCACTTTTAATGGCTTTACTTCCACCCACTTCGTGAAGAAGTCTGTGCCACTATAATGAACTTATAGCCTTCAGAGGAATGAGAGTGAATTGTTCCAATCAAATCTAGTGCCCAGCCTCGAGCAGGCCAGGGCTTAATGATAGGCTGCATGGAAATATTAGGGATGTGGCTAATCAGGCCATGAGCTTGGAAATCTTCACAACTTTTGGCCAAAGTATACCAATTCCATCGTAATAGCCATCACATCTTAAGGCCAGCTTGGTGTACCCTAGCTACCCTTAGGTGTGCCCTAGCTGCCCTTAGGTGTGCCTCCCGCATCAACCGCTTAATTAGCATCTCTACCATAAACACAACAGAGGAACACACCTTCCTCGCCTCGCCTTAGCAGCTCACTGTCTGTGTCAATGTGGTCAAGAATCGTGTCTGCTTGTTCGTTGATGCATTGGGGTTTTGTAAGTAAGCAATAAGAGGTTATTTCCAGTCTGTGTCAATGTGGTCAAGTGCAGCCATAAACCAATCACTTTTTTCCTCTTTCCATACCATGAATGAAGGTAGAGTACGCCTCTCAACCTCTAAAATACGCTCGTAGATACCGTTTCAGAAACTAATGCTCGTAGCTAGCTGGGCAAGAGCGTTTGCTGCCTGATTCTGGTTGCGAAGGATGTGCTCCAAGGTAACCTCAATAAACAACTCTAGTAACTCGCTTGCTCGCTTCATGTATGGTTCCAGCACAAGGTTTGCCATGTACTTGGCCTTGAGTTGTCGGATGATGAGTAATGAGTCTCCCAAATTGTGGACATCCATAACCTCCTGATCGAGTAGAATCTCCAAGCCTATGATCAATGCCTCGTATTCGACTTGGTTATTGGTGCAGTGAAATTCTAACCCGAAAGAATAAGCAAATGTAACACTCTATAGATTGACCAAAGTTATGCCTGCTCCTGCCATAGTGCTAGTGTTGGATCCGTCGAAGTACAACATCCATGGGGGAAGAGATATGTGAGATAACTCCAAGTCTGAGACTTCGTGTACCTCGCCATAGGATGATGGACTAGAAAATAAGTCACCCTCTGGCCTTTAGCTACCTTCTATGGAAAATACTGCAACGAGAACTCGGATAGCGCCAGAATCCATTTTCCGATTTGGCCTCTAAGGATAGGCCATGATAGCATATGCTTTACTAGGTCCATTTGAGCAATGACATAAGTGGTGAATGACAACATATAATGACTCAGTTTATACCCAGACTAGTAGAGAGCAAGGCATAATGTCTCCATGGGGGAATATCTTGTCTCACACTCAATCAAAGTACGAATGAGGTAGAAGACAGCTCGTTCAGTGTTGGCTGTGTCATCTTGTGCCAATAGGCTGCCTATGGATACCTCAGTAGCTGAGATGTATGTTTTGATAGGCACTCCTGGTCGCGGAGGTACCAACACAGGTGGACTGGCTAGGTATAGCTCGATGACATCAAAAGCCTCTTAATGAATAGGCTGTCACACGAAGTCCTACTGGTTCTGTAGCTTGAGCAATGGCGATAAAGGTTGAGTCTTCCTTGCTACATTTGCAATAAACCGTCTCAGGAAATTGATTTTATCTAATATATATTGAGGCTCCTTTTTATTCTTTGGGGTATTTGCATTGAGCGTGACTTCATTTTTATCATCGGGCACTTCAATACCTCACTGGTGAACTAGAAAACCAAGGAAGTCTCCTGCCTGGACTCCAAAGGCACACTTAGCCAGATTCATCTTCAACTAGTGTTGCCTCATCCGTTCGAATACTTGTCTTAGGTCGTTCACATGAAAGTAATTAACACAACCCCACCATGGTTTTGTGTCTTTGAATTACAACCGTTGGATGTGCTCATCCCTTTCTATCCCTTAGAATGTGCCCCTTAAGAGATCAAACTTGTATAGACTAAAGACAAAGAATAAAAAAAGATCATACATTGGAACCTTGGGTTGCTGTCATGATAAGTATATGCTCATTGGATCGTTTTACACGACGCTTGGATAAGTGTGAACATGTAACGTGCTACCCGGTTAATTAGAAATTGTGTAAGTTGGCATGTGTTGGTATTGTTTCTCAATGGCTGCTGTACTATACATATTTTTATCCCCTTGCGAGAGTTCTCCATAGGTGATCACTGGTACTTTCTTGTGGTCCCCCTAAAAGAAAATTTTGCCGAGTTGTGGGATAGTCATCTGATATCTAACGCAAATGAGACCCAATTAGAACTAGCATATAAAGCGGTACATTGAATTCCTCACTTTGATTGTCATCAAAATTAATCGATCTATTTTCTATATGATACAATATATTTCCTTGTTCTTCAGTTGAATTTCATCGATCATACATTTGCCTTATCTATTAAATTGAATCCTACCGGATTTGCTTTTCCATTTGGATCTTTTCCAGTGGTTGTGCCCTCTATTGTCCCAATCCAGAAAAAACTTCCACGATTATGGTGTGTATGTTATACGGAACATGCAACAGTATCGCAAAAATTGGAATGTCAATTTAAGTATTTGAATTCAAGGGAAGAGGATGGAATATGTTTCTTCACTAAGCATTTATTCGAAGCTAATCTCTCTCTCTCTCTCTCTCTCTCTCTCTCTCTCTCTCTCTCTCTCTCTCTCTCTCTCTCTCTCTCTCTCTCTCTCTCTCTATTTTTATCTGAAGATCATAGGTTCTAGTTGATATTGGAGATCGTTAATCATCCTAAAAATATTCTCAAAAAGAAATTCAAAGCAAACGAGGCAGAATTTGTGAAGAACAAAAGGTTGAGAAAACAAGCAGTAGACAATAGAGCAACATCGCCAACCACTTTTATTGCTGCCAATGTCTTAGTGGGTAAAAATCACAGAAGTGCTCGTCGTGGTCATTAAACCCATGTGTAGTGATCAACAAGGGAGTTTTTGTCTTTCGGAACTTGATTTGGAGCAAATCCATATAACCAAAGGAGAAAATTTGTGTAGTCTGTTTTGTAAAAAGATGCTTGTGTATTATAAATGCTCGCCACTATTATAGTGGTTAGGTGATTGAGGTCATTAGATTGCTTAGTTAATATCCTAGATGCAAGTAGCGGAAGATGTGCATTTTCTGGTAATTAAAGGTTTTGTAATTGAAGCAAGTGGCCCTCAATCTTGGGTAGGAATGAACATTATTTACTTTCCCAACTAAAGAATGATAACTGAACACCATTTCTTGATCTGTTACTTCTGTTTTCTTTCTTTTTTTTAAGAAGAAAATAATTTGTAGTAACAAAGAAAGTACTTCGAAGGAAAAAAATATAAAGAAGTAATCAGTAGTTAAAATCAAGTAAGAATTATATAAAGATATATTCACTTTATATACAACAACATTGATAAGTATTTAAGCTAATTTACCACCACTGGTACAAGTTAGCACTAGGCAAGAGGCCATTCACAAAAGCTAGTTGCCTTGATTTCCAACGAACAGCAAAATTTCTAGCGCAAAGAAAAAAACACTTCAACAGGAAGTGAGCATAATCAGCACACTAGCATCAACAAAATCAGACTTCATAAACAACTCAAGAGAGCTCTGGAACTTCATTAACTTTTCCACTCTTGGATTCTTTTCCTGAAAGTAAACATAGTAACATAGAGAATGAGCTTCACATGCCAAAGAATCCTTTCTTTGTGTAAACCAAACACACTCGAGTAAATATCTCTACGATTCAGATCTAAACACAAATCACTAGACGAAATCAATCATAGCAATAATGTAAAACGCACAAAAATCAAAACAAGCATAAATAACACATAAAACGTCATAATACGTGTTAAACTAGTGTAGATCATCACAAAAACATAACTTACTTTCACAAGCATAAGGTCGTGTCTTCGGATTCAGTGTAACTAACAAAAGTAGGCATCACCATCGAGTTTGATGCCTCCCGTTGGGGATTCGGAAAAAGTTTATCAGTGCAATCTTCTAACATGGTCAATGAGGGATCCAAGTTGTTATCTAGCGGTTCAGCTTCCTTTTCTGTACTTGGGCATCCGGAGGAAGCACAGTTTCCTTTATTTTGATTCTTAGATGGATAAGTCATTTTGTTGTGTCCTGACTTTTTACGTAGTCCACATTTACGAGAAGTTGATTTCACTTCAACTACTTCCTCATCATTCTTAGCTTTCCTCTTTGCAATCTCAGGATCCACATCAACTCCAACATTTTGAAGGAGTTTTAAAATCAGTTGTTCATGTTGCGACCTAAAAGTTTCCGCTATAACACTCACCTTTGAGAGTTCGTGAGTAATCTTCTTCGAGCCCTCAAGGGAAAGAGAACTATTATAACATACGTTGTTAAACTCATGGTTCAAAAAAGTGTGCCTCTCCAATTGACAATCACCAAGAGTGGTAGGGTCGTTGGGTTACGGAAATTGAGCATGAAGTTTGTCATCGATTGTCCACCTCTTCAGCACAAGTGCAGATTTCAAAACACAAAACATGTGGCAACATGGTATTCCCTAGGTTTCAAATAATTTACAACTACAGAACATATCTAGAGTGTGTTTATTCCAGTAAAACTTCACACTATAATAGTCTCCTTATATCGCTCTTTATGTGTGTACTGGTATAAGTAATAAACTCTGGATTCAACAAATTCCATATGGTGGTGAATGGAGAATCGATCCTGATACTGAATTTCAGCCTTGATGAGCATATACATGTCATATGTAAATATGTTCCCTATCTGTTCCTCTATTTTGTACATGTGCATCTCCACTACAGGCCTAGTGTGTCTGGCCTTGTAATCATCCTTCCTCACATCCTCCCTTAGTCTGGAAAGAGTTAGGAACAAACGGGGTAGCAATTCAATTAGCTTGTAATACTTATCAATGTCTACTTTCAAAGTTCTGTGCATGCTCTTACACCATTGGGTGGCAGTACTACTAGCAAAAAAATTACCATGAAAGAATGCCTTTGCCCATCTCATACGTTTGGTGTACATGAGGTTGATCTACTGATTGTCTTGGAGTTCATGTGTCTCAACCATTTTAGTCCAGCCATCTTCCCACTCTGCTAGAGTCAAAGAAGCATAAATCAGATGTGTGAAATCTTTCGCAACATTTTGGTCCTTAATGTGGGAATTCAAGTTCTGTGCTACATGCCATGAGCATGTTTGATGATAAGCCTCTGGCATAAGTTCTAGAACATCCCTTCACATTGCTTCATCCCCATCTATTAAAACAAACAACGGGTTCTTGTTCTCCATGGACAACAGAAACACTCGGAGGGCCCACCTGTACGTTTCTATAGTTTCATCCATTAATAATGCACAACTAAATATGACAGCTCATTGGTGATTGTTAGTACCTACAAAAACAGCTATGGGAATCCTAGCTATAAAGGTTTGTCTTGTACGTTTTGTCAAATATCAAGACATCACTGAAGCAACCATAGTTAAACAATGATTGTCCGTCCCTCCAAAATAGATTTGCAAGCCGCTCATCCTGATAAACAAAAAACCTTCTGAAAAAGTTATTATCTTCCAATCTTCTTCCATTCAGGTAGCTAATCAGCATTTTTGCTTCCCCATCTAATATACTTTTGTTGCGTTCTCTACTCATCTTGTTATACAAGTCTTTCATGGTAAAATTCACAAATTCAAATCCTCCTACTCGATGAACCATGAACTTATATATGGTAGCAGTGGGGATCGCATTATTCTGCATAGATTTTACAAGTGTCAAATCTTCATTCTTAACATGCCTGTTAGATCGAATGAAATGTAATTTCTCTAATTGGATAGTATTATGGTTATGTGCCTTTTCAAACTTAGTTACATAGTAACTATTACTCACCTTGTCGTAACAAACAGAAAATGTAGTTATGCAACCACACCCAGTGATTCTGTTATTATTCCTTGCCCTCTTCTTACATGTTCCATCTTTTTGACTTTCATCTCTTCTACCTTGGTTTGCCTAACCATCGCTTTCTCAATGTCATCCCAGCTACCGATTTATCGTTCCTGCTCATCCTTACCCCAAAACCAGTCACACTGGAGTAATCTTTATAAAACTTTTCTGCATCAAGACTATCTAAAAACACTGTCGATTTAAAGTCCTCCAACGTCAAGTCTATGTACTTTTTCCCATTTATATCTAGACGACCATCTATCTAATATAATCCAATGTTCACCAAATCACTATCACTACTTGATTCGATGTCACCACCTTGGCATGAACTTTCTTCAGTAAACACTACATTTGAGTCACTGTCATCGTCTTTCAAACCCGAATTAGTATTGTCTGAGGATGAACCAACTTCAACAAACACTGAATTTGTGTCCTCTGCAAAGTCAAACTTAGATTCCATAATTGTTCAACCTGCTATTTCATCTATATTGTATCATTTATATAATCATAATATAGAACATATATAACAAAATTTACGTATTCCATAATTTACATTGATCAGATTCATTCATGTAATCATTTAAATGTACAAAAGAACAAGTTAAGAGCGAAAACTGGAAAAAAAAAAATCCAAGCATAAACATGACAATATCCTATGCAGTGCAAGCACTACCCATTATGCAAGCATAAACATGAAAATATTCAACCATCTATATCTACAAAAAAAATAGATATTTATTACCTCAAAATGTGAACTTAATTGTGCATCAGTTTCTGTGTCCTTTGTAGGTGACCAATGCAAGGGCTCCTAAGCTCAAACTTCTTGTTGGCATGTGGGAATTATGAGTCTTTTAACAACCTATTGCTCCTTAATCTGATCCAAATCCAAATTCGGTGTCACAAAGCAAAACATTGAAGCAAAAAAATCAAATCAGTTATACGAATTTGAACACCCATTGAGAGCGAAGTAAAGAGACTGATAAGGATGAAAGATATCTCGAGCTAGGAGAGGAGGCCATGTTAGGAAGTGAAAGAAAGAGAGGGAGTCAATGTCGCTTGATAGACAATGGCTAAATGGCGACGAGATCCCAATTCCAAACCCTAACAAAAAAGAGAGGGAATTAGCTGCTGCAAGTCTGCAATTGATTCCTTACTTCCAAACGAACAACGTCATTGGCATAGATAGTTGAGATTTGTCTATTTTTTCCTTCAATTTTTTTAATTATTTGTTAGATTATCAAAGGAAAATACCATCGAGATGAACTTCAAAGTTGTAAATTTTTATATAGATATGTGTAACTTGTCTGGAGGTGATTATAGTTGTGGAATGCACAGTACTTAATATGTATAAGGACTCGATATAACACAATTTATACAAAGAAAAATTTAGTCAATAGATATATCGAGGGTTTGACTTCATTGACCGAAGTCAAAACGAATTCCGGCGAAGTTAGTACCTTCTAACAATATGTCTATCAATATGTTGTGCACGCTTAAATATGATTTATTTTCTCATTTAACTATTTTAATTTTTTGTATTGCTTGAATTGCATATATTTTTACTAATGTTGTTTACTTAGGTTAGTTGGTTATATGAAAACAAAAACTTTTGTGATACTACATCGTAACAAATAAATCATTTTGCCAATCTGAACATTGGATTCGACTATTGGAATAATATGCACACACTGGGAAAATTTGGTAATTTTTCGACTAGAATTCGACATCGATCCATGATTTTTCCCTATTTTGACATTAATACCCTCATGACAAAAGCACGAATAGCCATTACGTGAAAGATAATATGGGACCAAGTTCCACACCTATGTTCTCGTAAAGTACACATCTATCTCGTTGGGTCAAAGAATCGACAATTTTAATCAATTTATCTACTACACCTATAAGAAAGTAATCACAATCCATCAATGGGCCATATAAGTCTTTTCAAAATTAATAATTTTATCCTCCACTCACAAGAAAAAATAAATTATTGAAGTCGATCTGACATTTGAAAACAACAGATCTAATCTGAGTCTTCTATTTTTTTTAATGCTCTAGAGAGATTATAAACTTATTTATCCAATAAACTTTTACTTCCAAATTTTGGGTAAAAACCACTTTACCGTGAGTTTAACGTAACATTTTTTTAATATCACCAAGCCAAACCCTAGACCTTAACCATAATCCCTAAACCCCAAACCTTGATTTTTTTTAATTTTATTTTACGGTGAAAATAATTGTTAGTTTTTACTTTGACTACCCTGAGTACCCTCAAACTCTACTAGATCAGTTCATCGGGCGGACACAGTCATCGTCTCAGTCGCCTCTCCCAGCAACGACGGCTCATATGAAGCAGACGGGAGGAAAGGCCACGGAAGTAATTGACAATGAAGGCAGTTCGGAAGTCGGCACCGACGCCCAGAGGAGTGAAGAAGCATCACCATTACAGGCCGGGGACAGTGGCTCTCCGCGAGATCCGAAACCAGAAGAGCACGGTGACCTTACAAGAAGCATTCGAGGCCTATCTCTGCACCATCCATGCCAAACGCTTCACTATATATCATGCCCAAGGATAAATATCCAGCTCGCTAGAAGGATCAGGGACGAGAGGGCTTAGATGATGTTTATTATGGTCTTTGATGTATTATGGTCAATGCTAGATCAAATTAGCTAATTACCTCTATGTCTCAGTAGATTTACACAATGAAATTCTGATTCACAGTTTCCAAACAGTGTTTCACTTTCTCCGTGGAGTCCTCGCGCTAAACAAATATTTGTTTTTGACCCTAAACACTGTTTGGAAACAAAATTATAGGTTACTGATCAGTAGTTCTGCACCACTCAGATTCCTTCAACAGTGGATATGTAGTCAAATTTTATTAAATTGACTAGTTCAAGCTTAACAACGCTCACAGAAGGTTCTCTGAGAACATATGCAGAGGTAGAGCACCTTATATTGTCCTTGTATCTCTTATTTGAGGAAGTGTAATCACTATTCATCGAATATGAAATGTAATAGCAAAAATATAGCACATATCATATTACTATTCATTAATTATAAATTTTTTATTTTATTTTTTTTAGATTTCCAACCAATAACTAGATGACACGTGTTGTTATCGTCTGAATGATTCAATAAGATTTTCGATAAAATTTTTGACCAATGATGAGACAACACGTGTCACTCTCACAGTTCGTTATTGTCTAAATAATTGAATCAAATTTTTGGTAAGATTTTTGATCAATCACGATACAACACATGTCACTTCCACGTGTCATTGTCATCTGAATAATTGAAGAAGATTTCCAGTGAGATTTCTGACCAATCATGATGTGACACGTGTCATCATATTCAAACAACAGATAATCTGGAATTGGCTATAAAAGAATCATCTATGGCTCCTTGTATGCTCACACCATCTACAAATCACTTGCTATTGTACCCGTAAACAAGTTTCTTCAAACATTTCCTCACATTCCCACATCAGTAAGATGAATCATTTCGATATGAACAATTTTTTCACGAGGAGGCGACAACAACTTTGGCAAAATACGGAAATTGCTAATGCATTCGTCACTAACGTCACTACAAGAAAACAGCACTTAGACCACGGAAACGTAAATGTTCCGTGGTCTAGGTGACACTTGGACGACGTAGAAGTCTCCGTCGTCCAGGTGACCACCTGGACAACGGACCGACAAGCCGGTTAAACACTATATTTATCCCGGATGTTTTGTGAACGGTGTAAAGTTCCATTCATTGGCCCGAGACGAAGGAAGAAGAACACAAAACAGTGGGGTCGCGGTTGGGAAAGACAATGATCTATATTACGGGGCTATTGTATATGTGGTTCAGCTATGTTACGGGAATGATGTCAACGTTTTCCTATTCAAGTGCAGATGGTTCAAGCGTACAAAGGAAGACCTGGGACTATTATCAATCGATACAAACTCTAGCTGGTATGAGGATGAGCCTTTCGCTCTCGCCACCTTAGTTCGGCAGGTGTTCTATCTTGACGATCCGAAAGCCGGTGAAGGGTGGAAAATAGTGAACCATATCTCTCACCGAGAAATATGGAATACAGAGACAATTGAAGGGACACCGACGACGACTGAAGATGCTGCTGAACCAGAAAGAGACATTCCTGCCTATCAAGAGCCTAATATTTCTGTCATCCGCTCCGATATAATGGACCTGGTTCAAGATGGTGAACGGTTACCCATGCCTGATGGTTGTACAGATCTAACTGAAGATGAGATTATCGATGAGGTAGATGAAGAAGACGAGCAGGAAGAAGACGCGGATGACGACTCAGGTTATTCGTCGGACGATATTGAGTACGATGACGAGGATGAGCCGTCGTCTAACTGGGATGAGGACGATGATGATTATGACGAAGAGTACGGTCATACGACGAGGGAGATTAATTGGTAATTAATTATTGTAATTATTGTAATATATATGATCGATGCAGGTTTATTTACGGTAATTAATTAATCTGAATTATATATCCTGGACAACGGAGAAATTAATTGCAGGTTGTCGCCTTTGGGTATTTTGGCTATCTCCCTAAATCCTCGACCCTAAATCTAGCAAATCGGATCGATCGATCATTTATTTAATTTTTTTATGGTCATTCAAAATAATTGAACGGACACCTGAGTTCCGTCCACGTTTATATTAGGTCCCCCGCCATTTTCACCTTTGGCGCCACATTTTTTTATGGTCATTCAAAATAATTGAACGGTTACCCATGCCTGATGGTTGTACAGATCTAACTGAAGATGAGATTATCGATGAGGTAGATGAAGAAGACGAGCAAGAAGAGGACGCGGACGAGGACTCAGGTTATTCATCGGACGATGTTGAGTACGATGAGGAGGATGAGCAATAGGATACCGGCGACGAGGATAATGAGGATTATGATGATGACTACTTAACTAAGACGAGAAAAATTAATTGGTAATTAATTTGAAAATTTTTGTAATATATAATCGATGCATCATCGATCAATAATTAATATAAATATTAATTATACACCTGGACGACGGAGATGAGATATTCCGTCGACGTTTATATTAGGTCCCCCGCCATTTTCACCTTTGGCGCCCCGCCAAATCTCAATCTCATATAAAATCCTAAATCCTGGACCCTCTAAATATATATATATAGCAGATCGGATCGATCGATCAATTTTTTAATTATATTTTTGAATCAGAATAATTGAACGGACACACAAATGACCGGGGACGACCTAAACCGTAAACCCTAAGGCCCTAACCCCTGAATTCGGGGTTTAGAACTTGGACGACGGAGAATGGTCATTATCCGTCGTCCAGGTACAAACTAGGACGACGGATATGGTAGTTCTCCGTCGTCCAAGTTCACAAACCCTAAACCCTAAACAGTTAGGCCCTAAATTAACCCCTGAATTCAAGGTCTATACACCTGGACGACGGATATGAGCGTTTCCGTCGTCTAGGTGCAGATATCGTAATTTTTTCTAAGACAACGACCATCTAGACCTTCTTCCAATGCATATTCTTTTCATCAAGACTTTAGAGTAAACAATTCTTGGTGTGTGAGCTTCGACGGTTCGAAAATCGGAGTTGCGAAATGCCTTGTATCCACGTTTCCGGTTTGTGAAATTATCGGTTTTGCGGTTGACTGTGCCGATCAAACCCTTCCCGAACTTATTATTTTATGGTCCTTTGAAGACAATTATATATTATGTTACGACGAACATATCCAACGGTTGTTTTGTCCAAATTCAATTTCGTTAATACTCTGCTGCAAATGAGCCTCTACTCATGAACACTTAAGTCGTAAGGATTAGTCGATACTTAACAACTTTCAAAACGAAAAATTATTCGTCAGTTCAAATTTAACTGTTCATATATACGATGTGTTCATCGATATTGGACGATTATTTCACTCGAATGACAGATCGCTAAATTCCTAGCAAATTATTTTTAAAATTTTTTTTAACGTAATTTGAACCTGGACAACGGAGATGGACATTATCCGTCGTTCAGGTGAACACCTAGACGATGAAGAAGGGCCATCTCCGTCGTCCAGGTTCAAATTACCATGGCGGTTCGAATTTATTTTTTTTATTTTTTCCATGTAATTTTCACTTGGACGACGGAGATGGTCATTCTCCGTCGTCCAAGTCCAAAATTATGGCGGTTCAATTTACCGCTTCTGTTTTTAGGACCGCTTGAATTTTCACTTAGACGACGAAGATTCAATTCTCCGTCGTCTAAGTCCAAAATCATGGCGGTTCAAAACGTCCCGCCGATTAATTGGCGCCGCTTGAAATTTTTTGAAACCGCCACTTAGACGACGGAAAACACTATTTCCGTCGTCCAAGTGAACTTAGACGACGGAGAATAGTGCTCCGTCGTCTAAGTGCAACTCTATAAATAAAGTTGCACCCCCCCTCATTTTCTCATCATTCCATCTCCTCCTCTCCTCTCCTCTACTCTCCTCTCCTCCGGCGATCCTCCTCCGGTGACGCTCCGACGACAATTTTTCCGGCGTGGTTCCTCCTCCCCAACGAGTCAACTCCGCCTATATTCCCGATTACTCCGGTGAGGTAAATTTCTATTTTTTTCCTTATTAAAATTATTTTCATTTAATTAATTAAATTCTAAATATAATTTATTAATTAGTTTTAAATATTTCATTATTGTAATTATAATAATGAAAAAGTAGTTAATTATTGTAATTAATAATTATATAAATGCATAATTGTAATTAGTTGATAATTATTTAAATGAATAAATTTATTATTGTAATTCTTTATTATTAGTTGATAAATGAATAAATTTATTATTGTAATTAGTTCATAATTAATTAGTTGATAAATAATAATTTATTATTGTTATTATTTATTGTTTTACTTAATTGTTAGTTACGTGTGTTTTCTAGTAAATTGCATGGTAGTACGTATTCGATTTAAATTTTGTACATATGCTTGGTTTATTAAGTCGCACTCTTTGGAATAAATGGCGCCTCTTTTCCTAGCTTTTCTCCTTAACCCCTCGTGATGTGTGGATTTCATCACCGCACACCATAACCTAAGTGAAGTTATGGACACGAGGTTGAGGGCGGAGTTTGCAAAGGACTTGAGGGAGTGTAAATTTTCGAAAAATTGGCCGAATGTCGGACATGGTGTCTAGAAACGGGTTATGACTGGTGACAGGATTTGGACTAAGAAAGACTTTTGTCGAAATTAGTCATGCCTCTCGCGTTATCTCTATCCCTAACTGGCCATGTTTTTCGATTTAGTCAAGGCTGATTAATTGAAAATTTACACTTTATCGCGCGGGTCGCACGTCCATTGAACGACCGAAAAAGCCAAGCTAGTGTACTCTATTTAAATCTTAAACGTACTTAATTAGCGTAAATTTTTAAGTTGTAATTATTATGGTAAGTAGGTATTTTAACACCATACTCTTAGGTTTAAATGGCTTCGCCAAAGATGACATCCGGCAAGAAGAAAGCCCAACAGGAGGCAGAAGATGAGATGCTCCGAATGTTGGCGGCCCAAGTCAGTTGGGTCCAACAGGAGGGCAACGACGCTCTCATTCCGGACGGATCATCTGGTCCGTCCGTAGCGCCCTTTGGGGAAATTCCCGCTCCCCCATTCATCTCGAGCAGTGATGACGTCGACCCCTTCCAATCTCCGACGCCCGGTACCGGTTCAACGGGAAGTACTTAGGCATCCTCGACCGTCGAATCAATCATGTACAGCGCCCGCCGTAGGCAAAAGGAGAGCCCCCACTGACCTGGAACCGAAAAGGACTCGGGGTCTCATTAAAGGGGGCAAAGCGGAGCGTATTTGCAAGGCGACCGGGAAAAAGATCGACTTGCCGTACGACGAATTCACCGGTGGCCCTCCCACAGCTCAGCTAGCAAGTCTCTCGGCGCATGGGATAGGGTCAATCATCCGTAGCCGGGTTTGTATCACTGCCCCTACTTGGAAGGAGGCGCCGGATCAGGAAAAGGGGAAAGTCTTCAAAGATCTTTCGGTACGTAATACGTCCAATTTAGTTATTATATAATATTGTTAATATTAGTTAAAATTTCATAATATATACGATTATAATTTTCTATTTATTTTTTATAGGAACAATTTGCGGTGGATCCGACACCGGCCATGTTGAGGCATATCAACCAAACCGCCAACGCCATCTACAAAGATTGGAAGTACAAGCTCCATAAGTACTTCAAAGATTTCGGTCCCGTGCCTCCCCCGGTAGAGCTGCGTGGGGATAGAGAAGATGAGTGGGAGTGGTTGTGTAACCACTTTGCCGATGAACAATTTAAGGTGTTAATTTATTTTTTTTATTTCAATTAAGATAATTGAATTATTTAAATTGTAGTTATTGATTTTTTAATGATTTAATTATGTTGTGTAACAGAAATTCTCCGGTGTCAACAAAGCCAACCGGGGGAAGAAGGAGAAACACCATACTACCGGTGCCAAGCAGTTCATTCAAATAGCCAAGGAGCACAAGGATAAGGGCTCCAAACACCCTTATCTTGATGCAAGCGTAACCGCGTACGTGACGCCTGGGCTCGATAATGAAGCGAGTCAATGCGGCGTAAGTGATATATTTATTATGTGCTTTTAATTATAGTAATTTTTATTTAAATATGATTTCATTATAATAAATTAATTATTCTTTTGTAGGCAAGGGTGATAGAGCGTGCGCATGAAGAGTTGGCTAACACTCAGCTTGCGTTCCCAGATGTGCCGCCGGAAGACCTGCCTCCTCTATCCTTAGAGAGCCAAATTGCAATCGCGGATGAGGTCTACAGTCGTAGAGCTGGCAAGGAGGTTAGGCACTTTGGGCCTAGGGTGGTACGAGATTGGTCGACGACCTCCGGCTCATCATCTACGGGAGGTTTGGGGCAGCGGAGAAGAAGTCAGGCAGCGGCCGTCGAAGCAGCCATTCAAGAGGCTCGACTGGCACGAGAGGAGAATCGACGGACACAAGAGCAGAATGAGTCAATGCGGCAAAGACTTGACGAACAACAGGCACAAATAGCCCAACTCATCGCGCTCATGAACCAAAATCGAGAAGTATGTCAACCTCCTCCGAACCCACACCCCGACGACAACGACCCGGCTGGAGGCGGAGGACTCGGCGGCGCATCTGCTCCTCCAGTCTATACGTATATATGCGTATCAGATGGAAATCATATGCATAATCATAAATGTATTTTAAGTCACGTGGGAGAAAAGGATTATCGAAAATAATCGCAACTTAAATCATATGCACCAGTGGAAATAAACTTCATAAACATAAAACCTAGACTCGCTGATCGACACTGAAATACAAAAGGTCCACTCACCTGGATCGCCAGAAACATAAGTCGATCCACTAACCCAATAGCGTACTTAATGCCCCTAATAATTGAAATTTAGATTATTTCGTAATATTTTCATCGAGTTGTAACCGTGGTTAACACATTTCGAAACACAATATCGATCGGAGGAACTACCTTCCAAAGTTCTTAAATTGTAACTGTGATTAATCATGAAATCACCTAGACCCCACATCATCCTAATCATCGTAACGTACCATTCAGGTTCAAAACAAGGTTCACATAGACTCGACATTCGACAATCGATAAAGTCGAAGGTCGAGTCACCCCGAGACCTGCGTGCAAGGTGAAAGATTACGAAAATTGCTCGAATACCCACGGTAACATCAAAATTCAACAAAATTCAGATAAGGAAACTTCCCGTGAAGAATTCAATGTTCTGACCGCCAGAGCTCCGCCGCGCACAGACCTCACGTGCCGCCACCGGTGGTGGCTACGCGCTACCCGAGCCAATCACCTCTGATCACTAAAACGTTCACACCAAACCAAAGATCACGTCAAGCCTAACATTTTCCATAACTACGACAAGTCAAGAAAACGACTGTAGGTGGTCAGAATTTACCTCGAAAGGTGGTGGAACTCGCTAGAATCAGCTCGAGTCCTCCCGAGCTCCTCTAGCCACTGTGTGACTCGAGGGAGGTTACGATCGACTCCAGAAGCTGCGAGGATGGATACCCCCAAGGTCTCGCCACCCGTCATCACCGGAATCATCGATGTCGACGACGAAAAGCTCGGGAAGATATCGAGATCTTCTCGGCGTCGAATCTCCCCGGAATCACAATGGAAGCCAGAAAGGACTACATGGAGAGGTGGAGGAGAGAGAGGGCTTCCGATTAGGCCAGGTCCGGCGGTGTGAGGTGGCCAGATGATGAAGGTCCGACTCGGATGGCAATTTCGGGTCGGGTCCCCGACCGGGTCAATGCCACGGGTTAACCGGTTCCTCCCTCAACCCAGGTGAAAGCAGGGTATTTATACCCACAGGTCAAACCCAGATCAACGGCTCAGAACACATTTAATGTTCAATCGGACGGTCACAATTAATCACCATAGAAAATAACAATTCTTTTATAAAAAAAATAATTCTTTTCTGTGCAACTTCTAAAATTTGTAATTAATTGATCGTACCTCCGAAAAATAAAATAAACATACGTTCAAGCTCGTAATATAAATCTCTACAACTTTTATGAAGGAAGCAAGTCCAAATTCAAAACATATCAAAAGTAATTTTTTTTTAATCGCGACGAACTTCGATAAGCTTGACGTACGCAACTTAGCTCCTTAATTAATGCGATTAACGATGATTAATTCCTAATTAGGTTTGGTTCATTACAATCTACCACCCTAATAAAAATTTCGCCCTCGAAATTAACGACACCTAAACCAACACTAGAAGTTGAAGATATAAAATCATAACCACTAAAGAACCAACGCTTGTGACCCTAACATTCTTCCAACACGCTTGCTCCACGATTCAGTTGACTTTGATCCACTACCAAAATTGTCATAGCCACCTCCGAGATAGAACTATTAGATTAATAAAAAATTCATTTCTAAGGTATTCCCACAGTCCCGAATATTGCATAAGCATGCAAGAAATCGAGTACATTTGAACTCGACGAATTTAAGGAAATTTGAAACACGGAGTCACTGGACAGATGCATAATGAAGTATCAAATCTCATATGATCCACGACAATAGTCAAAATTGACTTCCCCAGATGCTGACAACACATGGTAACTCCAGCCGAACATACGCGTAAAATCACGTACCAGAAAATATTGTGTACACAGAAAAACTCGACCAGTGGAACATAATTCGACATACGACATCTCCACGTCGATAGATATCAAGATATTGGAGTAATAGCACACATGGACAATAGTCATTATGACTCCCAATTACATTGGCACCACGAGGAGCCCAGAGCCACACAAACACTACCGGAAAAAATACTATATCCGACGAGATATGGAAAACTATAACCGACGAGATAAAAATCTCGTCGGTTATAGTCAGTTGGCTAAAGTCAGTCGGTAATACTATAACCGACGAGATTTTTACCCATTCTCGTCGGTTATAGTACTATAACCGACGAGATTTCTAAAAAAAATTAAAAAAAAAATTATTTTTCCACTATAACCGACGAGATTTTTATCTCGTCGGTTATAGTTTTCCATATCTCGTCGGATATAGTATTTTTTCCGGTAGTGAAAATCCCGTAGCACGAACTTGGACATAATCTCTCTAACGTAACCGAATTACAAATCTTCGAATGGGGCTGCCTAAACTATTAATGATTGAAAGAAGAGGCTATTCTAACAACCCTAAGTTAAGAGTTTCCTACAGAAATTTTGGCATGACCTATTCGTTTATTTTGGAACCTAGCACTTGCACTTACGGCATAACTCACCAATAAAAATAGCAACAACTCCACATGACCAAATTTAACCGCATATGATAATATAGAAGAATACCACAAATTCGATATAATTCAAGGCAGAAAATTTCAGTCTCACATACCCAAAAGTTCAGCATAAAGGAATTATCTCGGATCTAATCACACAAATGGTAAACCACCCCCAATGGAAATAATCAAATTGCTGCAACCCAATGAGTTAATGAAAATATGAATCATCAACACAAGAAAAATGAAGACAGCTCTATAACACCAAATAGGTGGAACTCGAAAATGATTAAACTTAGGAACACAATCGTGGTGAGAGTGGGTCATGCTAATTATCTACACGACTCCGTTGCTTTTGGTATATTCCGAACCGAGAAATACACCGTCCGAGTTGAAAACTTATGCGACATTTGAAAGACACAAATTTGAAAACAAATTCATCCATCAAGAACAAAGAACGACCTTCACAACCCACCAGATAGAGAAACATCACAATACAAAACTAGAGAAGCAGATCGAAGTTACAGAATGAGTGATCCAGAACATCAACGAAAGTGGGGCAAAGCTGATGCTAATTGTGATACGGCCTACGTAAAACTGTATTCTAGTACGTCCTATTTCGTCGAACATCACGAGAGATCCACGCATAATCCCTCACAACGTAACCAAGATGTAATTGTCGTAAGAAGTTGGTTTACTAATTGTTGGCCGAAGATAGAAGACGATTCTGATGACCCTAACTACAAAGAATTTCTGAAGAAATTTTGACATGACCCATTCGTTTGTCACCAAACCCATCACCTGCCAATTCAACACATTTCTCCCAAATATTATTCCAACAATCTCCATACCAACACAATTCAATAGGCAATGATAATCCACAAGAATACCATACGTTCGATATAATACCTAGCACCTAGATCACCTCAGTTGCCGATTCATTCAAATGGAAAAAAGATCTTGTATATAACACATGAGTATTAAACCACCATCATCCTGAAGAAGCGAGTTACGGTTTCCTGGAATAACTAATTAAAGATGAACGAAGGCATATTATGAGAAAGACACATCCACGCCAACCTTAATTGATCCCAAAGAAAATGAGTCTGCTACAAATACTAGCATAACTTAAACTCCATGTACTTATGTTTCGAGAGATGACCACGTGTATCAAAAATTAGACGAACACGACACATGAAACGACAAAAGCATTATAACTTTCCTGGTTAACCAAGGTGAATCTCCTCGATGAACAAAATCGAGAAATTACTATTAATAATCAAAAGCAATGAAAGAAAGTGAATGGAACCATAAGAAAGTTCAGTTGAAAGAATCATAATTATCAGGAGTTACACAAGACTGTTGTAACAAAGTAATTATGCGTGACAATCTAAAGGGTGTTCTTGTGTCTTGATAGAATTATGCGAGGACGGCAATGAATCTTAGCATTCAGAATCAGAAAAGCCTCGATAACTGATATTTAAAACGTGCTTGTCGAAAATACACCTGACAAGACGAAAAGATGAAAAATAGAATGGTAGCAACCTAAAAAGGGGGAACGAATTTAACAATCGCATAAGTAATTGAAACTGAATGGATCGTGAATAAAAACACTCCAAGTAGTATGGCCTCCACTAGAAATATGAGTGATGATAAAGTACACAACAAGTGGTTTCACGTACCTGGACCAAGTCTTGATCCAAAAGTATTGCATTTGCCTAGTAACCATGCTAATCTCATTTGCATCATTCTGACTTCGATTTGTCGGGTGTCCCCGAAGGGACTCCCAAATAAACTGGGGGAACCTGTTTAGCTTCGCGAAAATGACACTCAAAGCCAAAAATATTTACACGTGAATCAAAGGCCCACCCGAAGCTAATAACTCAACGAAACTTAAGAGACCGAGAAATGGAGCATGACGGAGGCAAGGGTTCGAGCACTACACACATCAACATCGGCATTCATTACTAACGTCACGACCTACAAAGGTTCATAAAACGCTGATGTGATTGCTAACGATCCTGTCGTAACATTCTTTATTTTATGCGACTTCGTATGATGTAGGTCCTCTACCAAGAATCATACAATCATGATAGGGTAACGAAACACGAAGTGTGAATCAGAGAGAGATTAAGCGCAAAATGAGACACCAAAGATTGAACGTGACATTGAAACTTTTTGTTGAAAAAAAAACGAAGGAAATTGTACTTTTAGTCATGGTGAAATGAAAGAAATTGCGCACATACTTGAATGATATTGCTAGTGATTTCCTAGCTCGCTTCACCAAAGAGGCACAAGAATTAATAACGTAATCGCAATTCATCAACAGTCACGCCTTAACATTAAAACTTGTACACGACTTGATAAAACTCATATAATTCACCAAAAATTCAGCGTAACTTCCCCGTAGATCGACCAATGATGACGTACGTCAAGTGACTTCTCACTCAGAATAATTCCCAATCAATAAATGTTGTTCTATTGTAAGGCTCAAGCTAACTCCTCTATATTGTTCCAATTTTATCGGATGTCCCCGAAGGGACCAATTGATCAAGACTAAGAATGTTGCAAAACTAAATGTGATGAAGAAAGCAGAATTTCGGCACATGATTCATCGATAAAAAATTGGCAATTGACTAGTACACTAGGCTCATGGAGTATATATGGATAATCACTAACGGCTTTGTCGTGAAGATCCTCGTAATACACAGCTTGTGTTAGTTCGAATAATTCACCATAAATTTGACATAACCTCCCCGTAAATTCAAGATCAACCAAAACCTACAGGGAGATTACACTTCGAAAATAACAAGTTCCACAACAAACTTTGAGCCACAATTGCTCATCCAAGTTCTTCACAATACATAATATAATCATTTCAACCCTGTAGTCGTATGAAGGCAACAAAATTGTCACGAGAGTTTCTACATCTAAAACCCAAGTTAGAACATCATTTGCGTATAATAACCTGTAAGAGTTCGCTAATCGTTGTAGTACTCAACCATACTTACCCACATATATCACTTATAAGTAGTTCATCGACGAGCCACATATCGCATAGTCATAGTATTCAACATATCCTCGCCAACCAACATAAATACTAATGTCGTAAACTTAGCCTCATACTTTCAGAGTTTTTGTTAAGGCAAGAGGGTGGAAGAAAAGTCAAGGGCTGATACATATACAAGCTCAAATGTACTACATACTTAATGAGAATAACCTTAACTTTACGAGAAAGGGGGGAAACTAAGGTCGGTGCACGCGAGACATAGCGAACTTGGGGCACTGACCCACAGGCTGGGGTTTGTACACCGTCGCTTTCACCACGTACTCGACGACGTTCAACACCGTGAGTTATCGATGGGGATCCGTCGCGGTCGGGTCATCACTCCGGAAGTGTTGAGCGTAATCGAGCGCGATAACGAAAGAAACCAAGCATAGTCTATAGAACCTATAACCTAGCACTCTGATATCAATTGTGAGAACCCGACCCCGATTTAGATTCCTAAACCAGGATTAGGCTCTCAGAGACCAATAGATTTAAATATGCGAGTCCGAAAGAAAACTTAAGAAAAGTTAATAAGCAGAAAATCATAAGTTAAAGAACCCAAATTACGAAGAAAACTCGTAGAAACCAATCTTAAACCATTTATAACTTCTAGACTACGAGACTCACAAAACTCCTTATATTGACTAAGTGGTTAACTCGTAGGACCAACTCTGAATCCTACGGTGGATACTGCTATACTTCAATTTGTGTGTGTGATCGACCTCAACTGACTCTACAACCTGTGCATTGAAGACCAAAGGGCCCAGGGGAAATGCATATAAAACATGAAAAATCGTTAGAGTGAGTGGACGACAAATAAGATCTCGTAAGAAAAATCTTAAAATATTTAAGAATATGCCTTTCACCGAAATCATATATTAAAAACATAGCAAGTCAAATTAAAATCATATCATAGTCATGTGTGGAGGCGTGCATAATACAATCATCTGGTCAGGTGTTGTCGTGTCCCACCAGGAGAGTACTCGGGGTTCAGCCAAGCAGCCAATGCATCGATGCCTTCATACATAAATAAGCGCACGTGTGTGTGTGTCATGAAATCATAACATATAGCCTCTGTGCATAAACGTACATATATCATTACATATTACGTATACGTATATATGCGTATCAGATGGAAATCATATGCATAATCATAAATGTATTTTAAGTCACGTGGGAGAAAAGGATTATCGAAAATAATCGCAACTTAAATCATATGCACCAGTGGAAATAAACTTCATAAACATAAAACCTAGACTCGCTAATCGACACTGAAATACAAAAGGTCCACTCACCTGGATCGCCAGAAACATAAGTCGATCCACTAACCCAATAGCGTGCTTAATGCCCCTAATAATTGAAATTTAGATTATTTCGTAATATTTTCATCGAGTTGTAACCGTGGTTAACACATTTTGAAACACAATATCGATTGGAGGAACTACCTTCCACAGTTTGTAAATTGTAACTCCGATTAATCATGAAATAACCTAGACCCCACATCATCCTAATCGTCGTAACGTACCATTCAGGTTCAAAACAAGGTTCACATAGACTCAACATTCGAAAATCGATAAAGTCGAAGGTCGAGTCACCCCGAGACCTGCGTGCAAGGTGAAAGATTACGAAAATTGCTCGAATACCAGCGGTAACATAAAAATTCAACAAATTTCGGATAAGGAAACTTCCTGTGAAGAATTCAATGTTCTGGCTGCCGGAGCTCCGCCGCGCACGGGCCCCACACGCTCTTTCAGCCACCGTGTGACTCGAGGGAGGACGCGAACGACTCCAGGAGTTACGGGGATGTAAACCCCCAAGGTCTCGCCACCCGCTGTCACCGGAATCGTCACTATCTGTGACGACCCGGAACAGAATCAGTAGAGTAATCAGCTTAATTCACGAGTTAGCGCGTAATTACTGTTTTCCGATAATTGATCGATTTGTCGGTTTTAATCACGACTTAATTATCGGCCGAGAACTTGAGTTGGGTCTCTTCTCGAGAGTTGTTGTACACGTGATTTCGAGTTCGTGGGCAATTTCAGACGATTATTTCGACGACCGAGGAATATAATATGAATATTTGAAGTTTCGGAATTTTGTCGAGTTTATCCGTTCGTATCGAGTTTATCCGAATCGTAACGGTTATCCGTTTTGGACCGTTGATCGCCCCAAGACGTGAGTATAAATATCGGAAATAGTCAAAAATTGTCGAAAAACACTGTTCGGGAAGTTTGACCGGCGTTGACCGAGTTGACCCGTGGAGAAAATTGGACCGTTTGGATTCCTCCGGTGAACTGGCTGATTCTGGCCATTTCAGGCCACGACTTTCGAAGGTAAAATGTTCTCCTCGTGATTCTAAGCATTTTAGAACTTGGAATTTCTTGATTTGGTTGAGAATTGAGGGTGAAATGTTGAGTTGAAATTCAAGGTTTTCCGGCCGGTTTTGGGTTTTGTGGACGGTCGCGCCCCGTGGCCAGAGATTAGGGGGTTTGGACCGTGGGGCCACGGCGGTGCCTTTGGGAGTGGTCTCGAAGGCCGCCGTGCGCCATGGACGGAGAACGGAGGTCGCCGGCGGTGGTGGAACCCCGTGGCTTTCGAGCTGATTTCCGGCGTGTGTGGCCGGAATTGGTCCTTGTCACAGTTGAGAGATGTGTTGTGCTCGTTGAGAGAAGCTTCGGTGAGCTTGGTCGCCGGAAAATCTCTTCGGTTGACGGCGCGCCGCCGCTGTCGGTGGCGGTCCACGGCGGAGCTCCGGCGACCGTTGAATTTTTGGGAATTTGTCAAGTTATATGTCATTTTGCTCGTATTCGCGCCCTGATCATCGTCTTGAGGTTTTTGAGTTGATTTGGGTATCGAATTTTCAGTCGAGGGTTTTGAGTGGAGATTTCGGGAAATTTGTCGATTATTTTGCACTGCATTATATATTTCTGGGAACGGTTGGTTTCCGAGGTGTGGTACAGTGTTGTGAATTGTGATTTTGATCAGATATATTTTGTGATTATTCAGGGGATCGAGATCGTGCTTCGGGCGAGGGATCTTCCGCCAGACCACGTGATTAGTGCGAGTGCGCGCTTTGCTCACCTGTGAGTGGACACTTTTATATTTTCACAGTCGTTGCGAGTTCGAGATTTTCTGTATTTATTTATATACGATGTTGAGATTATTTATTATTTTCGGAGGTATTATTTTATGTTTTATGGTGATGGCATACCTGCATCGATGCTTCGGCTACTCGGCTGATCCCTGGTAGTCTGACCAGAGTTGAGAGATTCCTCTGGACTAGAGTTGAGAGATTCCTCTGGGCAAGGTTGAGAGATTCCCCTGTTATGCCGCCGGGGTTGAGAGATTCCCCTGGCCTATCACCGTTGGGCTTAAGAGATTCGCCTGACCGTCGGACTTGAGAGATTCGCCTGGCACCTCCATATATATTTTCTGAACTCGCTATACTTG
Source organism: Geum urbanum (assembly GCA_946800695.1). Taxonomy (NCBI): domain Eukaryota; kingdom Viridiplantae; phylum Streptophyta; class Magnoliopsida; order Rosales; family Rosaceae; genus Geum; species Geum urbanum. The sequence continues at coordinate 3,808,931 of OX327013.1, forward strand.
TTTATTGTATATGAAATTGGTGAAAGGCATGTGTTTATTTTCGTCCATTCACACTAACGTTTTATTGCTTTTCCCCTGGGTTTTTCGGTTTCCGTGCCCAGTTTGCAATTCGGATTCTGGTGTCTCACGTCGCGGTTGGAGCCTAGTTGTTCGAGCTACCTGTCTTTTCCAGTAGGTTCCTTGTTTCGCCTACTGCCGTATATTTTGTATATATACATTAGAGGTCGCTCTGATACGATACTGATACATGTTTATGTGGTTTTTTTCCTGATTTTCTATATTATACAGTTATGTTACTGTTTACTGCTATTGTTATGATATTGAGAAATCCGGATGGGATTAGTGCCCACGGTTTGGCTTTTGTGGCATAGGATGAAGTGTTATTTTCCGGGTGCAGGTTAATGGCAATTCCGTGTTAGTAGCGTTACTTTGCCGAAATTTTATTGGTTTTTGTTGGTTCATGTTTTCAGAAGGGGTTTGATTCTGGTTTAGGAAGCTAAATCGGGGTTGGGTCCTTTCACTGTCGACGACGAGAAGCTCGGGAAGATATTGAGATCTTATCGGCGTCGAATCTCCCTGGAATCACGATGGAAGTCAGAAAGGACTACATGGAGAGGTCGAGGAGAGAGAGGGCTTCCGATTAGGCCAGGTGTGGCGGTCCGAGGTGGCCAGACGGCGAAGATCTGACCCGGATGGCAATTTCGGGTCGGGTCCCCGACCAGGTCAACGCCACATGTCAACCGGTTCCTCCCCCAACCCGGGTGAAAGCAGGGTATTTATACCTACAGGTCAAACCCAGATCAACGGCTTAGAACACATTTACTGTTCAATCGGATAGTCACAATTAATCACCATAGAAAATTACAATTCTTTTATAAAAAAAATAATTATTTTCTGTGCCACTTCTAAAATTCGTAACTAATTGCTCGTACCTCCGAAAAATAAAATAAAAATATGCTCAAGCTAATAATAATAATCTCTATAACTTTTATGAAGGAAGTAAGTCCAAATTCATAACATATAAAAAGTTAATTTTTTTTTAATCGCGACAAACTTCGATAAGCTTGACGTAAGCAACTTAGCTCCTTAATTAATGTGATTAACGATGATTAATTCCTAATTAGGTTCGGGTCATTACACCAGTGCTCTTCGAATGGTTGTGTACAGCTCAGCAGTAGATCAGTGTGCTAAAATCACAAGGATAGGTGAATCAACAACAATAGAATGCATAAAGAAGTGGTGCATCCAAGTGTACAAGATTTATGGTGTCCTTTACCTCTGCTCTCCAAATGCAGCAGCATCACTCAACTTCTAAAGAGGACAAGGCATCAGAGATTTTCTGGTATGATTGGAAGTATCGACTGCATGCACTGGAAATGGAAGAACTGCCCAACAGCTTGGCAATGGGCATTCTCCGGGCGGAAGAAGCATCCCACTATTATCTTAGAGGCGGTGGCCTCATATGATACGTGGATATAGCACAACTTCTTTGGGGTGCCTGGAGCACAAAATGATATCAACATGCTCCACCAATCGGATATCTTCGATTCGCTTCTTGCTGAAAGATGTCTGCAACAGACTTATAAAGTCAACGGTATGACGTACCACAACACTTATTATCTAGCTGCCGGAATATATCCGAGGTACTCCTCCTTTGTCAAAATAATTCTTAATCCTCAAGATCTACCACATAAGTTGTTCGCAAAGAAACAAGAGGCATACCGCAAATATGTGGAGAGATGCTTTGACATCTTGCAATCTCATTGAGGAATTATTCGTCATGCAGCTTGGTGTCACCACACATCGATATTAAAAATGATCATGTTGACTTGCATCATAATGCACAACATAATTATTGAGGAAGAATTTGTGGAAGATGAATTTGAGAAGAACAAAAAAGAAGATCTACAAAATGCATCAAATACTTTCATTGTTTATGATAGGCCATTGGATGAACAAGGTAATTAAATTCCTTTTGAGCCAGTTGGAAGAGATGGACTAAATGAACAACAGTTTCGCGACCGTGTAGTGGATCTCCAATCTTCTTATATCTATGGAGAGCTTCAGAAGAACTTAATGAAATACAACTTGTATTTAGAAACCAGTGAACGTATCTAAATATGTTGTTTGAATTTTATGTGTTTGCATTTTGTGTGTTTTGTATTTTATGTTGTTTGATTTTAATTTACTCTGTTTTAATGTAATGTGTTTGATTATTATCTAAATAAAAAAAGTGCGGTTTTATTTCTTCAAAATTTAAATTACATAATAACAAGTCAAACCTAGATTTATTATAAAGACAAAACTATTGAAAAAGCGAGCGATAACAATTTGAAAATGCTTCCTTGCTATCTTCTCATTCCTTGTCATCTCCTTGCTTAAGGATTTCCGCTTTAAACAATGAAATGGATCTTTAAATTTGGGGTCATAGCCTCCATATTCATGGTCATGATCCTTGTTTCTTCTGCTTGCAATCTCAATTTGTAGTCTTTCTCTTGAAGGATGAGTTGCGCTTTTTGTAAAGCAAAATAGTTATCCTTACGCGCTTGTTGCCTGGCGGCCCAAATTTTTTGATTGGTCGCAATGATCATTTCAAACCCCCATTTTCTTACTTCTTTGGCCGCCTTCACTCTCATTGGTCTAACCAAACTCGAGGGGGTTTGACGGTTCTTTTGTGGTGTTGCAATCACTTCATCCTCATCCAAATTCACGGTGGGAGGCATTTCATCAATGGGAGGATTTGCTTCAAAGTTGGAATGGTAAGAAGGTGGAGTAGTAGTTTCGATGGACCTAAAATAAGGATGAATCTTCACCACTTCCCAACATTCAAATTTCGTAAACTCTTTTTTCTTTTGTGTCACATACCATGCTTGAGATTTTCTTAACTAAAAACATAACAAATTTCTATATCACAATATTATCAAATATAATGGAGATGTCAACATTTAATTCATAAAATAAAATAAAATAGTGAAAAATTACAAAGGACTTACCTCATCTTGCAAATTTGTGCCGGATTATGGATTCTTTCGTGCATAACTAAGAGCATCACCCCCAAGTTTTCAAAATTAGCCTCAACTTAGTAAAACGAGATGAAATTGCGGTTTGGGTCTTATTCTCCTTGCTTGATTGAGCAATCACCCAATTTTCTGAATAATCGGCATAGACTTTTTTCCATAATTTTTTGGTCTTTTGCTTATTGCGGGTGAAAGGATCAACACAATGACGAACATAAGAAATGCACAATTGCAAATCTTCAGAAGGAAGCTAATTGGACAATTTTTTTTGGCAAAAAATTCAAAGGAATGAGAGATGGGAAGGAGGGAGATGATAAATTTGTTGTGCACAAATTGATGTGAGGGGTGAATAAAATGTTGTAGTATTTATAGAAAAATTGTATGGTGTTATTTGTAATTTTTTTGCAATTTTTTTGGACATTTTTGCAATTTTTAAGGATTTTTTTGGGGCAAATTACAGCTTCTGCCCGTTATTACCAAAACTAGCCATACATTTTGAATCTAGGCCGTTCGATTGATTTATCAAATCAAAATGGATAGTCTAGATCAACTTGACCGTTGAGGAGTATTGACAGACAACCTCGCCACGTGGCGAACTCTCATTCGTCTGTAATAAGCTGTAAAAACTTAAAAATTACTTTCTACTAGTCCATGTATTACATGCGCCTTAAAAAAAAATAACAACTCTGACGTCACCCACGTGAGTGGGTTCTACTAGAGAGAAGCTCCTCTCGGACGAGCAAGGATTGCTCGTGCTCGAGCTTGCCTCTTCCGTCAACAACCGGGTAGTCCCCTCCCTCTCCACCGCTGCACTCAATTCAAACGCTACTCGTGCTATTTTCGGTGAGTCCCTCCGGTTGCGGTTGCTCGTGATATTGAGCCTGCCGTGCAGATGCTCTTATGCAGTCTATAATCTATATGCTAGTAGTCTTTATGAGTCACGTCCCATCATTCATGTCAGCTCAACCTTGATTTGAATGATTTCAATTTATCAAGGTTTCATTGGCGTTTCATTAAAAAGGTAAGAGTGGCTACTTCAAGCCCATCATTTGGTTCACGTAATTGAGGATTTGAGGCATTATAAAATGAAAATTAGTCATTTTTATTGTTTGGTTTACTCGAAAGAATTAGGAAGAATTAAAAAGTGGGAGTGAATCATTTTCTATCCTAAAACTTGGGACAACTTTCCTTTTCCCCACATACCTAATTACGTACATTTAGTAACTCCTTATTTTAAGGTCAATTTCTGGTTATTGTAAGTGACCTAGTGGTTGACCTCCAAGTGTGGAATCATTTCTCCCTCTCGATTAAATTCATAATGTCATTGAAGTGGCTATTTTATAAGAGCATCTTCTATGGTAGGCTAAATCTTTAGCTAAATTTGGCTTAAAAAATAAGAATATTCTGTAGAATTTTTTTTTAGTCTATCAAAGTCTTCTGCCGTAAGCTAAATCCTTAGCCAAATTTATAGCATTTTGACTCTATAATACACTCCCATCATAAGCTAAATCTCAAGGTAAACCTATTTCTAATTCTTTTGTCATATAAATGTAATGTTATATTTTTATGCATATTTTTTTTCTTTTCTCATATATAATATTAAAAATAAATTAAAACTACAAATATTGAGAATGACATACATAGATCTTATTCATTCAATATATGATAATTAAAAGATACAACCAACGAAAATTTAAAAAAATATAACACTAAATTTATTTGAAAACAAAAATAAACATTTAACGATCACGATTTCAAACTTATGTTCCTCCATTTCGCTGCCAAATATGTTCAATCAAAGCATCTCGAAATTCATAATGAGTTTTCTTATCTTTAATTTTTGCTATGGCTATCAAGAAATTAGTTAAATCTTGTTGTTTCATCGGCCACCATCTCAATAGTAGGGGCGGGTGCTTCATTAATCACCCATGACGTTTGGCTATAACAATTTTGCTATCATGAATCCGTTCCAAGGTGACACACAAGCTACATTCAACTCTGGAAGCTTTGGTAATGCATTTCAAGTTTCAAGTCAATATGGATCAAGCAATGAATACAGAGCAACACCAAATTATGGAAGAATTAGTGACTATGGAGGAATGAGTCTTTATGAATGACCTTTTGGATATGGAAAAGGTAAAGATTATGGAGGAAGCGGAGGTACCGGAACAAGCGATGAACATGGAGGAGCCCCGTAATGAAAGCGGTGGAGTACCGAATTACTATTGATGGTTCTTATAATATGGGTTTTTTTATTGAAAAATAATGCGTTTTTAATAAGTCTAGCATTTTATGTTAGTTATTTCATTATATTATAATTTTGTTAAGTTTAACATTTTGTGTTATTTACATTTTAATAAGTAACGTAACTCTTTTCATGAATAAGTTATGTACTTTTTTAATTTAATAATTAATCAAGTATATGATTTTATCTAAATATATTAGATATGAGAGTTACATGAAAGGTCTTGTCAAGATCTTCGCAATTGTAAAAAACTTAAATAGAAACGAGTTTTTAGTTATGTAGTTGTGAAAGATTTAAAAAATTTAGTTCAAATTTAAAAATGATATAAAATAAAATAAGATGGTAGATAAAAGGGGAAATCCGGAAAAAAAAAACTGAATAAAATATTATTTGGCTTTGGCCTTTAGAAGTGGAAGATCAAATTTGGCTTATAAAATTGTTTAGGCTAAATATTTTGTCTTGAAAATTGAAATTTAGCTTATGATGGGAGTAACCATAAGCTAAATTTAGTTTTTTAGCCTACCATGAGAGATGATCTAAGGGCCAATGAATCTTTGCCGGGTCTAAGAAGCTTTGGTTACCCTTCGTAAAGTGAAAAAAGAAAAGAAAAGAAAAAGGGACAAAATTCTCAATCATAATGCATAAGCACTTGGGCTGCCAAAAAACTGCTCAAACTGTGTCCGGCGCCATACAATATGAACTGATTGAACTCTTTTACGTTACTAACCTTGGGCCATGCAACAGATTCATATAAAATGAAACTGAGCTAATGGTACAGTTGACCCAAAAGGACCAAATGTGGCCCATATAAAGAGCCCAATATAAATGACTTCCATAGTTCCATTGATCAGGAGTAATCAAACTATTTAATAAAGCTGAGACAAATGTCCCATTCGGTTGTTCCGTGCAAGTGTGAGTAAATCCTTTCCACGGCTCCGATACCTTTTTTCTATTCCTTTATTCCCCTACCTCTTCCTACTTCTTCCACACCCAAACCCAAACCAAACCCAGCAGTTCATGTATGTATAGGAATCAAATATTTAAAATTCTAAATTTGTTTTTATTTAGTTTGATTAATTTAGTGTACCAGAGACGTCACGAACTCACGATACTCCAAAACGGCAGCTCACAAACAACAACAAAAATCCCACACAACACAAAACTACAAAACCAAAAACTGCAAGTAACCTTATTTGCTGTTGCAGCCTCAATAATTCTTCTCCCTTTTCTTCATCTTCATATTCGCCCAAAAACGCCGTCCAAGGCTGACCTAGGTCTTCTTCGATCACGTCATCAATAATTCTGCTTCTTCTTCTTCCATGGAGGAGGTCCAGGTCCCCGGTTCGAAGCTCAGGCGAGTAGATTCCGGCAAGGATCGGCTCCGTGTGAAGAGGAAGACTCTTCAGGCTGTTCTCGACCAGTGTCAGAGAGCGCTTGAGTCGCTCGGTATGGCCGCCGATGCTGACGACAGCGATGATCACTATGATGACGAAGAAGAAGAAAGAGAAGGAGGTGGTAGTAGTAGTGACGGTGATTCTCGTGGTGAGGGCTCGGCCGCAACGACTACGACGACTTCTAGCGGTGACTGCGAAGTTGATGAAGTATTTCTGAGCTTCAATTTTAATCAATTTCGATTCAATTTGAGCTGCTGTAGGGTTTGAATTTTAGGATTTAATTCTGCTAGAGTTGTATCTGGCTTCAACTTTAAGATTGATGTATACATCGAGCTTAAAAGATTGTTTGGATCTATTTCTGAGAAATTTGAGCTGTTGTTCGGATAGTGTGTCCTTGATTGTGTTTGAGCTGAGGAATTCTGTGGAAAATGAATTCGACGTCTGTGGAAGTGTAGATGGAGATGAGACTGTTTCGTGTGAATGATAAGGATGAGAGTTGTTTATGATTAACAAGTGTCATATGCAACTTGTTGTCTCCGTCTCTGTCTCTGTTTTGGTCTATGTTGGCTTCATGATAAGTTGTTGTAGGGATTGTAGTTCAAACATCGAATGTGTACAGTACCTAAACATTTGGTGTGACCTTGAAAGTGTTCTAGTCTTGAGTGAAACCTTTTACTGATTTTGCCATTAGTATAGAAGATATTGACTTGATAAGAGCACCTTTTAACTTTGTTATGAAATTTACTTTTTCTAACTCACGTACAATTAATTGCATTTTGATGCAGTTGCACAATCTTCTTAAATCTAGATTTGAATGCCCCGACTTCCTGGAAAAGCTAGAAAGTGCACAAGCATCGGTTCCTAAGAGTATAGCTGGTATGCACCTGAAGGACTTTGAAGAAATATTTTAAGATTGTAATAACAAAGTCATCAGGATAGATACTAATAGGTTTCAGACATCTTCTTGACTTTTTCTTTCCTTTAATGGTGTCCATGCTAAATTGTTTTTGTTTGGAAGCAGAAGAAGGCAATTCTTGGGATCTGATCAGCGAGAAAGATCTATGGGAATATGAGAATGATGACTTGGGTGAAGAAGACTATGTCCTTGTTAAGCAAGATGATATAGTAGAGGGTATTGCATGCTTTATGGCTGCATACTTGCTGTCCCTTAAAGAGACTAAGGTATCCTATAACTCTGATCCTCATTGATTTGCTAAATGATTATTCCAATATACTACCACAAGTCCATTTGAATTTTGTTAAGTCATTTCCAGCATTATGAGTGTCTAGCCAATTATTGTGTTTGAAAACCATATCAGTCTTCCTATCTACTTGGTAAATGAAAAAAAGATGGAAAAGAAGAGAAAAGGAATGCCGTATGAATAATTAACCTGTTCGATGACCTTACTATCTGATATTTTAACTTCAATCATGTGATGATTCGATACTATGGTATTTACATATGACATATCAATGGGTGCATATCTTTATTTCATCTTGTTCAAGTTACATAGGTCTTCGTTGGTCTCATATGTATCTTTTTTATGTCTTTGTTGGGTTATGGATGCATCCAGTGTTTCACATTATATTATACTATTGCTTAGTTTGTCAACACATATATTGACCCTCCACTCAAACACTTGGGATATCAACATCTTTTGTTGAGAGCACTTCTAGTGATCTACGTTATCTGTATAGCTCAATGCTCTTGCATTCATCTTTAATTGATGCCACCCCCAGCAGCTCTGTATTCATAGAATCTTAACGGTCTTTTATCTGGTACATAAACATGCTGCTCATACATAGCCTAGTTGATTGTATCTTAACGTTCTTTCTTAGTCTATTACGTTAGTGCAACAGTAACTTCATGTAATCTTTAATGTACACAAGATTATCAAATCGTGACTTGAAAGAATGTTGGTGCTAGGTCTGTAGTCATGGAGTTATGGTTCATTTGAAGTATGTATTTTTCTTAATTGTTTCATGTATGATTTGCAGGAATTGACTCCCACTCAACTTCAGGAAGGTGAGCATAGAAAAAGAAAAAAGGATAGATGAATAAATCATTCTTTAATTGTGCTGTTCCATAAGAGTTTTCATCAAGTCAGTATTGCTAGTACATGCCAGAAGTGAAATCTAATATATCCAAAATATTCCTGTAGCCCTCAGTAAAACATTCTCTGTGAAAAAGAAAAAGGGAAAACTGCATAAGGCATGGGATGGAAGCAAAGTCATTTATAATGTAGCATCATGGGGAGCAACTGCAATTGGGTAAGTTACTAAAATTTTAGTTTCATCTCCTTTTGATGTATTGTTTTTCTTTTTTAAGTGAAAGGAAAGCTAGCGTCTAGTTAGTGTCTCTTATCTGAGATTTGTATTTCTCACATTATGGTTGCGGTTTCTTAGACCACTTGCATAACCTAATTATTCTGTGTTTCTGAAATTCTCGCTAGAGTTCTGAGCCACATATCAGATTATCACTGATCTTTGACCTCCTTGTTCTCAAATTTGACAGGATATATCAGAACCCTGTAATCATAAGGGCTGCTACAAAAGCCTTCTGGACGTCTTGCCAAGTTATATCAAAGCTGCTCTAGTTGATCTCTGTGCTCTTGTGAAAAGGGTTTTAGTGTTCAGAATTGACTTCTTGTATTTAAGCTTTAAATTCTGTAACATTACTGGCTTTGCTTTCACGCCACAGATGGCTTTGATTCCTTGATGAAATTCAACCCTGTAAATATTTCCTTCTAGTTGAAAAGTGCAATTCAAATTCATTGGTAGCATGGCATTGAAATGCTTGTGTTCTTCCGCGTTCCATGATAGCATTGCTATGTTTTACTTGTCCAATGAAGTAATGATGCTTACATAAGAAACAGATCTAAATGGATGCTAAAGTTTTTTCTTGTGAGAGACTGACTATTGAGAGTGACAATGTATCTGTCGGTGATGATGCCTCATGTTTTTCACGCCATGTTTCACAAAGGCTTGCTACTTCTCAACTTATTCCTGCAATATTATATTATCAACAACCTAAGCAAAACACTAAAATCTGTACCAAATATATCACTTTATTTACTGGCTACTTCTATGCCATATAACATACCTCTTGCTCCTCCATCTTCGTATTTTTTTCATCCATCAGTAGCAAGGTTATTTGAAAGGTTAGTGCTTTTGCTAATAATCTTGCACAACAGAACCATGAGATTCGGTCTCGAAACCGGTCTTGACGTCCCGTCTCCAGCGACTCTTTGACCGACAGTTTCCGAGCCTATGGTTTCTGATGGTATAGGGTATTTGAAAATCTTGTTAGACTTGATGTTTGTGATCTACATTGAGCTCAAGCTTTAACATACATGATTATGATGATAATGAGCTGCTGCCATCCTATTTTGATTACTATTTTTCAGTGAATAACGACGGCGAGTTCGAAGTGAAAGAGTCGAGCCTATGCCACCAGCGGCGATTTCAACAATGACGTCGGCAAGTTCGAGCCGAGGAGGAAGAGAGTGACGACGATGAGGGAGCCGACGAGGATTTCGGTGACTGTGGTAATGAATTTCACCACAATAAATGAACTTGAATTTCTGTAATAGATGTCTTTCGATCGTACATGAAAATTCCTTCGATCGAGCTTATGATGCACTCTGAATTATTATGGCAGAGTAAATGAACGCTTTAGAGTTCAACCCCTTTTCACTTTTACGTTTCATTATTTATAGAGTTTACAAGTATTAGTTAATTTTACAATTAACTTGCAGTTACCTCGACGCTTGATTTTAATTGATCAAAGAGTTATAAAACAATTGAAGAGAAGTTGAGAGAAGTTACTCTGATAATATCTGGGAGAGATTACTTTGATATTATCTATTGTCTTTAATATTATCCAGGTATAATTTATGTATCCACAAACGCCCCCTGTCTTTTTGCTTTTGAGCATACACATGCGTTAAAGGTGAAGAGACACATATCTATTAAACATATCATTTTGAGAGATAGATATCTATTGAACATATCATTTTGATACAGTTACGATATTTTTAGAGTGGAGATACGAGTATAATTTGTTTCCGTGGAGAACTTTGTTCCAAACTTTGGTAATACTTTGAATTCAAAGCTTCAAAGGTTGCACCTTGAAAATTACTTTTGCAAAAGCACGAGAGTGAAATGAGATTTTTCATATTCAATATTTAATTGATTCGAGCAATTTCTTGCTACTAATTAACTTCTTCTATACCAACTTAGGTTTGAAACAATTTTTCGGTAAAAACACTACAGAGAAAAATGTAATATCTCCTTCAAAGTCATCTAAGATTCGATGCAATTTTTTCTAGAAACATAAAAGAGAAAATTGCAATTTCTCATTGGAAGCCATTTTAGGTTAGAGTCATTTTCTTGCTAGAAACATTGGAGAGAGAAATGTAATTTCTCCTTTTTGACATAAATTCCAAGAAGTTTCTTGTTAGAAACAATAGAGAGAGAGAACTTGATTTTCTCCTTCGAAACCAACAAGTTCAAACAGTTATTGCTAGAGTCATAGGAGAAATTGCGCCTTTGAGACACAGATTTGAAGCAGTTTTCTTGTTAGAAACACTAGAGAGAGAAAATGCAAGTTCGCCTTTGAAGCCAACTTAGGTTCGGATTAGTTTCTTGCTAGAAACACTAGAGAGAAATTGTAATTTCTCCTTCGAAGTCTTATTAGATTTGACATAGCATAAGCGCCCCAAAACTCTATGGGCACTTTTATAATAAGCATCTGTTTTTGCTATCGATGAATAGTCGAGTAGCTGAGTTCTAAATTAGTTTGGCCAAAGTCAACTTGTCACTCAGAAACTTATGAGGTAAATATAATGCTCGAGCCTTTATATTTCCTTGATGCGAGGGTGGACCTCCACTACGTTAACAGATCAAGTAGATTTACATGAATTGTGAAGACCCAACCCCGATTTAGTTGCCTAAACTGGGATTAGGCCCTAATGATCATTAAAACCTAAACATGTTAGTCCAAAAGAAAACCGAAAGGAAATTCAATAATCTGGAACTCTTAATTTAAAGAGACTAAATTTCAGAAACAACTATTAACAACAGAATTTAAAACTATTTATGACGCCAAAGTTGCTAGACTCTCTAAACTACACATGCTAATTAAGTTTCTAACCCATAGGATCAACCCCGGATCCTACGGCGGTTACTGTTATGCCTCGATCTACGTATGCGCCCGACCTCAACTGAGACTCTGCAACCTGTGCCTTTGAAACCGAATGGCTAAGGGGAAAGACATATAAAACAGAACAACCGTTAGAGTGAGTGGATGAAAAAAAATGTTCGTAAGAAATCGTAAAGCATATGTTTATGCCTTTCACAATAAAAATAAATAAAAACTTATAATGCAAGAATAGCGAGCCTTGTACAAATGTAAAATCATATGTCTGTGGAGGCTATGATCACTAGAGCATAAGTCCTCTAGCCATCATAAACGTAATCGTAACAGGTTCAGGTACGTGCAGTGACTTATCTGGTGCCACTCGAGGATCAGCCAAGTGGATGCATCGATGCACAGCATAAACATAGCGTGTGAAAAATATAAAATCATATCATAGAGCCTCTGTGCATAAACATAAATATATCCCTAAGTCATAACATAAAGCTTTACGAAAATAAATTCATAAACATATTGTTAGACTCACATTATCAGTGAAAAATCAAATTATCCACTCACCTGGCTAGCTAAAACGTAATTAGTCGATTACCGAACTCAAAGATCTTAGTCGACGTTCCCAAGACAAATCAAAATCCAAATCAATTACTAAATTTTTTCGATCATGTAACTAAAATAGATAAAAGAATATGAGACAAGAAGTCATTCGAAAAAATTATCTTTACCCCGATATTTATTAATCGCTTCTCTTATTCGCCCCTTTAAGTCGACAGAATATGTCTTCATCCAAATCACCGCGTTGTATCGTTTAATAGAGTTAGTTTGGACTCGACATACAATAATCAACAATGTCGAAGGTCGTGCCACCCAGAAAATTGTGCGTAAAATGAAAGGTTACAAAAATTGATCAAATTCTACGCGACTACATCAATTGATTAGGGAACTTCCCATGAAGAAAATAAGGTTAGGGCCGCCGGAGCTTCGCCGCACATGGCGGCGCGTGGGGCCGGCAATCAGAGTTGATCACCCTGATGCCTACAAGTAGCACATGAATAGAAAGCTTAAACTATGCACAACAACATTTAAAACTACACCCAAGTCAAAAACAAGCCGGAAAGGTGCCGAAAATCACCTCAAAAGGCGGCAGAAATTGCCCGCGTCCAATCACCATCATCCGTCCACGTTGAGGCCTGTGGTTTATTACGTTCAACTCCTTGGATTGTGGGGAACACAACCCTCATGGAGTTGCCTCCCATCAACGGCCAAACCACCGCAAACGATGGCAGAGAGAAATCGGAAATCCCCCAAAACTTCTCGGGTTTGATTCCTCCCTGTGAAGCAGCGTATGGTGGTTTTGATGATGTAGGGAGGTTAGGGAAGAAGAAAGGAACCGATTCCAACCGATCTGGCGGTCAAAGGTGGCCGGTCGGCGAAATTTTGGTCGGGTCATGATTCAGGTTGGGAACCGAATTAGGTCGGCAGTCAGGTTAGCTGTCCGGGTCAAGTGAATGAGTTCTACCCATTCCAGGTAGAGTTTTCCAACTTATACCCATGGTAAATAAAAGGATCAACGTTCCAGATCTCACCATTGAAAGATCTGACGGTTCTAAAAATTTACCAATAATTGATTTTCTAATTTAATTTTTTCTACTTCACAAATTCATAATTAATTTCTTAGACCTCTGAAAAATCCAATAAAAAATATGAACAAACTCGCAATAATATCCTCTACAACTTCCATGAAGAAAGTGAGTCCTAAATCATAACCTATATAATGTCAATTGTTAGTCACAATAAATCACGATAAACGTGACGTGTGACGCCTAACTAGTTAATTAGCACGACTAACGATGATTAAATCCCTAATTTAGATCCAGATTATTACATGAATACTCATCTAATTTTATTTTCCATTGTCAAGAATCTCTTGTTAGAGGTTCTAAGAGAATGTAATGAATTCTAATTTTGGTAAGTGAGTATTATGCTACCATAGAGTCGAGTTTTTATCTTGCAAGAAGATAAATGTAAAATATATTCCACTAAATAGATTCTCTCGAGTGCGCTCGTTTGGTTTTGCCTCTTAGGATACACTACCTGATTAAGACACATTGCCGGCGACATTAAGTCGCCTGCCTTGTTTTTTTTTCTCGCCGGAATTGTCATTACCGACAACGGCGTTTCACGTCGCCGGTAATGTCCTAAACATCACCGGTGACTCAAGTCGCCGGCAATCTCAGCGCCGTCGTGGCCGGAATTTGAAGACATTGCTGGCGACTTAGGTCCATGTCGCCGGCAATGCTTGGAAAAATTTTGAAAAAAAAACCCGGTTCTGGATTGGGCCCAATTCCAGAACCTGCATTGAAAGACATAAACCGTACAATCATACAAGTTCAACAGTACACATAAATGTCCAACATACAGTACAAATAGCAACGATACGAAAATTAACTACAACTACACGTCAGGTTCGAGGAACTTGCGGGTCAGGGTCGAAGAAATCCATGTACTCATTTAAACTCCGGTGGCTACCCTGGTCTTGCTGTGGCGGTGACTGGTGCGGTGGTGGTGGTGGTGGATAACTGGGGAAACTGGGGAACACAGGGACCGGGGGAGGTGTGGGGAGCGGTTGTCCGGTAGTCTGAGCCGCGTACATCGTCTGCATCCAGGTGAACATTTGTGTCTGCTGCTGGACCATGAGGCGGTGTTGCTCGATCATCCCCCGGTACTCGGCATCTCTGGCTGCCTGCTGCTCGGCCATCTGCCTCATCTCCTCCATATGCCTCCTTTGCTCCACCAACTCCCTCTGTGTCCTCTGAAGCTCCGCTGCGAGGTTACGACTAGAAGCTGAACTTCTTGACCCGGTAGAGTATTCTGAAGTGTTCTTCAATACTCCTTCGCCCGCCGAGCCCATTACCCTACAGTAGTAGGTATTCTTTCCAGTCCTGCACGCTTTTGCCATGATCTGAGTCGCTATAGGCCGATCAAGCGGATCGATCTGAGAGGCATACTGGGTGACTTCTTCCTCGGAGCAGTCGGGATGGTTATCCCGAGCTATATTCATGGTCACTTCTGTGGTCGCCTCCTCCACTCTCGCCTAATTGAAAAGCGAAAATGAATAACGTATTATCTAACAAAATAAATTAATATCGAAAAATAGTTTTATTAACACATGGAGAGGCGAAAGACTTACCGCTTCTTCAGGGCACTGCGGATAGAACTTCTGATGAATATACACCAATGGGTTCACTTCTTGTTATTGCTGCGCCTTACTCGACCAACCCAAATAGTTCAGTGAACCTGCATGATGGGCCCTGGTGTTTTTCAATCTATTCGCCCGGTTCGTATTCGAAATCGCCTTGTTTGATAAACATTTGTAAAAAAATTAGTAATTAACTATTTGAATGTGATACGATACATTAGGCTTGTAAGATATGTTCAGGATGCATACATTCGCTTTGGGGTGCTCGAAGTGGGCTATCAGCCGGAGCCACTCGTACTCCCTAAACCGGAATTCGCTAAGGGTAGAACCTCGGCCTAGCTCCTTATATAGAGTGTAATGTGAAGAAAGCTCGTTCTTCCACTCTTTATACCTATATTAACACCAGGAAAAAAAAAGTTAGAGATATTAAAACACTTGATAAACAAAAATCTAACTCGATATATACTCAAATAACTCGAAGCACATCACCTCATATGTAGTTGACGCTCTACCCACGTGTGAATAAGAACTTCATCCACGTCAAACCACACCTACAATTTCCATATAAACGGTAAAATTATATATTTATTCGGACTTAATTAATAAATGTAAAATTTACGTAATGAAAATACAATTTAACTCACACTCAGTGCGTTATGCACTTGCATCTTCACGTAGATAGGCACAGATTCCCAATCTGGCCAAAGCATTGGGACCTTGTCCCGCACGATCACCCCGGCCATGCTGACATATTTTCGCGTGGTGTCAAATGTCTCGATCACCTCGCCATCCTCATTGGCCCTAATGGGCGTTTTCCTTCCCCCGGTGGCCTGCTCAAGTCTCTTCCCGGCGCAGGTGCCTCTAGCCCCTTTCCGTTTTCCAGTACCATTAACGAAATTGCCTAATAATACAATGTCAACAAATTGATATCATTAATTGAACTTATCGTAAGTCTTAAGTAATAATTAAGTAATCAATCTGATGTTAAATAAAATTTACCTGCATCGTTCGTTTGTTGGTTGGTGCACCTCACACTCCAAAGATACACGGGGTCGAACGGGATGAAGTTGTACGCTTCCTCCACGCTCAGGAACTCCGGCCATCCTTCAACATAAATAGGCATCCCCCTATCATCGAATTCAGGGATCACAGGAATCTCGTCAGGTAGGAAGAGACCGGACGGCGGAGATAGATGAGGCCTGGACGATGAGGCACCAGCACTATCTGCCTCAGATGATTCCCGTGAAACGGGAGTAGTATCCGGGCGAATAGGGGGAATTCGGATGGAGGGAGTTTCTGATGCCCCCATTGGCTGTCGCTCGTCTGAGGGTCTGCTGACGGAGGGACGTCTGCTGACTGAGCGTCTGCTGACTGAGGCTCGAGGCTCGACTTCCGGTTGCACGGCTCCGGATCGTGCAGCTTCCTCCTCTGCTCGCGCAGCTAGCAAGGCTTGTGTGCGAGCATTCATCATTGGCCCACTGCGCATGTTGCTAACTGCGGCTGAGGAGGAAGCTTGACTACTGCTCCATCCACTATTTCGGGAACCTCTCCGTTTCATGCCTGGAAGCCAATTTGCCGCAAAACCTCCTGGACACCGTAATAGTCATGGATTCGGTTCTATAAAAAATCGGAACCGGAACCAAATGTAACCGGAACCGGGCGGAACCGGAACCGTTTGAACCCGGAACCGTTTGGAACTGGAACCGTTCGGTTTCAAACGGTTTCGGTTACAAACAGTTCCGGTTCCAAACGGTTCCGGTTCCACGCGGTTCCGGTTTAAAACTGTTCTGGTTCCAAACCGTTCCGATTCCGATTTTTCACCTTAATTTATACGTTAAATTAACAACTATATCACCTTAATCCAAACTTTAAATGCCGATTCCGATTTTTCACCTATTATACGTTAAATTAACAACTATATCACCTAAATTAACATATATACATACATCATTTTCGACTTAAAATTTTTCACATATATATATATATACATCATGCATCTTAATTTAATTTAATTTTCACATATCTCACATACATCACATATTCATCCAAATCACGCACCCTAATTAATTTTCCACATTTTTCACACATATATATACATCATGCATCTTAATTAAATTTAATTTTCATATATATATATATATACATCACATATTCATCCAAATCACACACCCTAATTATTTTTCCACATTTTTCAAACATTACTGGTATATATATACATTGCATATAAATTAATCGAAATCACCCTAATTAAATTTAATTTCCACATACATATATATATATATACATTGCCACATACGTACATACGTACATACGTATATATATATGCACAAAAATAAATAAAAATTGAGAGAGAGAGAGAGGGAGAGAGAGTGAGCTTGCATGCACCTGCCATGGTGGAGTTCGAGGTGATTTTCTGGCAACGGAGGTGAGGGGAGGAGGTAGAGGAGGAGGGGAGGAGAGGAAATTTCAATTTGAAATGGGGTTTTTTAGTGTGGAGAGAGGAGAAGGGAGAGGAGGTGAGGGGAGGAGAGGAAGAGAGATTTGAGGAGAGGGAGGCGGCCGGAACAGTTTGGGAGGAGGAGAGGAGGAGTTTTAGGGTTTGAGATAGTGAGAAATGAGGGAGAGCTCGAGCTGGTTCGACCATATTCAGTAAACATTGACGGCGAGTTAGTTGCAACTCGTTAGTAATGTCATTACCAACGACTTAAACTCGTTGGTAATGACATTACCAACGAGTTAATCAACTCGTTGGTAATGTCATTACCAACGAGTTGCTTTTCAATTCGTTGGTAATGTCATTATTTCCCGAAGAATATCCGACTACGATTTCCGACTACGATTTCCAACACGATTTCCGACTACAATTTCCGACTACAATTTCCAACACGATTTCCGACTACGATTTCCGACCACAATTTCCGACTACAATTTCCTACTACAATTTCCGACTACAATTTCCGACTACGATTTCCGACTACGATTTCCGACTACGATTTCCAACTACAATTTCCGACTACAATTTCCGACTACAATTTCCGACTACGATTTCCGACTACGATTTCCGACTACAATTTCCGACTACAATTTCCGACTACGATTTCCGACTACAATTTCCGACTACAATTTTTTACTACGATTTCCGACTACAATTTCCGACTACAATTTCCGACTACGATTTCCGACTACGATTTCCGACTACGATTTCCAACACGATTTCCGACTACAATTTCCGACTACAATTTCCGACTACAATTTCGGACTACAATTTCTGACTACGATTTCCGACTACGATTTCCAACACGATTTCCGACTACAATTTCCGACTACAATTTCCGACTACAATTTCCGACTACGATTTCCGACTACGATTTCCCACACGATTTCCGACTACAATTTCCGACTACAATTTCCGACTACGATTTCCGACTACAATTTCCGACTACAATTTCCGACTACAATTTCCGACTAAAATTTCCGACTACGATTTCCGACTACGATTTCCAACTACGATTTCCAACACGATTTCCGACTACGATTTCCGACTACAATTTCCGACTACAATTTCTGACTACTATTTCCGACTACAATTTCCGACTACACCATTAACGTACTAAGGATGATAATCGTAATCATCTTCATCACTTGAGTCTGACTCGGTTTCATAGGTAACCTCTGGCAATATGTGATGCTCGTCGTCATCTGAATCAGCGTCAACTTCATATGGATTAACATCGAGAAGTTCTGCTCCAGTAATTTGAACCACACTCCCAGATCTCACATTATTAAGGCGAATCGTAGATGATTCCGGAATGTCAAAAGCGTTCGGCTCTTGGTATGCAGTAACTTCCTCATCATCTGCGGTCTCACCAAGTGTGGCAGCACTGTATATGTTTCTATGAGCAACATGGTTAACCACCTTCCACGGGACTTTGTTAAGAAGATCGTTAAGGTAAAACACTTGTTTTACTGATGAGGCAAGAACGAAAGGGTCATCTTCATACCAGCTAGTAGCAGTATTCACCGAAAATGTTCCGTACTGATCGGTCCTTGTGTTCTCCGGGCTAGTATCAAACCATCTACACTTGAACAAGTGCACTTTCATGCGGTTCCCATAAATTAGTTCAACAACTGAATGAAGGACACCGTAATAGTCAACGTCATCCTGCCCACCATGGACCATCACCCCACAATTCTGTGTTTTCAGTCGGTCGTCTCGATTTTCACATATAAATTTCACGCCATTGACCTGACACATCGAGTAAACTTTTGAAGCTATCGGTTTCATCGCCAGGACCCTCAATTCGTTTGACCACTCTGGGCAACCATCATTTGCTACATGGTTCATCTGAAAACGTCCAGTAATACGTACACAAGAAATTATGTCATCTTGAAACCACAAAACCACGTACATACATACATGCTATATAAGGATATATATAAAAATAGACATATACACATATACCCATACCCATTGACCAAAGTAGTTTCCAAACGTCCTGTTGTGGTAATCAACATTTCCGGCAATAGCAGGGCAGTGAAGATGATAGTTTTTCCAATATTGTACTTCTTGACAGTTAATCAGTACCGACCAGTGGGCAATGGCTACCTCATTTCCATCCAACTTGTACGACTTTGGCAAGCTTCCTTGTACTACCACGTCACTGGAGATGATAGAAAGGTTGAACTGGGGTTCATCTATCGGCATCTGTTGTTGGGGGTCCTCAAGCGCTCCCAAGTACACTTTGGTGTACGTTACACACTCGTGCGCAACATATGCTTCAGCAATACACCCTTCAGGTGCATATTTATTCTTCACATAGTCCTTGTAGGCTCCCAATTGTCTACAAGTTAACAAGTGCATGTTAACTTACTTAAAAAATAAGAATTTACATATAAAAACATAGGCAAACCAAATGTATGAATCATTTGTACCTTTCCATGGGATACATCCAAGTGTAGTGTACGGGACCGGTAAGCAACAATTGTTCGGGAAGATGGATCATCAGGTGAGGCATGATGTCGAAAATTTTTGGGGGAAATATCCTCTCAAGCTTGCACATGATAAAAATGATGTCATCTTGCATCTCCCTGAGGACTGATTTTTTAACTTCCCTGGTGCATAACTTCTGAAAGAATCTTGACAAGGCCACCAACGGCTCCACCACCTCTTTGGGCAGGTACCCTCGAATGAAAATAGGGAAAAGCGTTGAAGCAGTACATGACAGTCATGACTCTATAATCCGTACAACTTATTGTCCCGGAAGTTAACACGCCTGCTTATATTTCCTGCATAGCCATAAGGATACCTGCATATATATATAGCCATAGGCAACAATTATATTTCTCGCATATAACCATAATCCGGTAAAAATTTAAGGCCAATTTCCTGCATAGCCATAAGAATATATACCTGACATTACTCAGCCACCGAAAAATTTCATGCTTATGCTTCGGCTTGACGGTGTAAGGAGCTTGCGGCATTTTTCTCTTACCATCTCTTAACCACGAATGTTTCCGCAGTCCCATAGCTTTCAGATCAATGCGTGCCTTAGGGATGTCTTTTGTTTTTCCCTCCAAGTTAAGAACTATGCCCACCACACTTTCACACACATTCTTCTCTATGTGCATGACATCTAGGTAGTGTCTGATAGGCAACCTGGGTCAGTAGGGGAGTTCCCAGAATATGCTCTTGTGTGTCCAAAACTTATACCTTTCGGGTTTGTCTAGAATTGACGCCACTATGTCAGGATGATTGCTCAGCTGGCCAAAATCATATTCATTCAACACTTCCAAAATTTCTTCCCCTGTCCATCGCCTGGGTGTCACACCTGTTTCCACAGTCTCATCAAACGCGTCTAGATCCTGCCTAAATGGGTGATCATATGGAAGCCAACAACGGTGACGCATCTGAACAATTTTACTGCAATGAGGACTGCAACAATCAACCGTCATGCACTCTGAACAAGCTCTGTAACCCCTGGTAACGTTGCCCGA
This sequence comes from Geum urbanum, assembly GCA_946800695.1. Taxonomy (NCBI): domain Eukaryota; kingdom Viridiplantae; phylum Streptophyta; class Magnoliopsida; order Rosales; family Rosaceae; genus Geum; species Geum urbanum. Next base: position 3,829,935 of record OX327013.1, read on the forward strand.
CAACATACCGCGGGCAGGAAAATCACTGATGGTGCCAACAAGCATGGCATGCATCTGGAACATCTCATTTTTGAACCTATCGTAAGTTGGGTGGCCACACTCACTCAGATATTTAAGCTCCTCAATCAAAGGCCTCAAATACACATCGAGACACTTTCCTGGATAACCCGGGCCCGGAATTAACAGAGTGAGCATATTGTATTCCATCTTCATGCACATCCATGGTGGAAGGTTGTATGGTACCAAAATAACTGGCCATATACTGTATTGAAGACTCATGTTGCTAAAAGAGTTGAATCCGTCAGATGAGAGCCCTAGCCAAACATTTCGGACCTCTGCTGCAAAATGATCAAACTCCCTGACCATGTGCTTCCAAGCCTCTCCGTCGGAAGGGTGTATAAGGGTGTCATCGTCAGGCAAATTCCTCTCAGCCCACCATCTCATTGCTTCGGCCGTGAAAGAACACATGAACAACCGCTCCAGCCTATCCATAAGCGGGAAATATCGAAGTATCTTCACAGCTTTCTTGTTGCCTGCAGGAGTCAACTTATACCTTTCTGTAAAACATACCGGGCAGGCTTTAAGGTCTTCAAGATCTTTTCCCCAGAAGAGAATACAATCATATCTGCATGCATGGATTTTGATGTAGGAAAGCCCAAGATCTTTCAGGATATGTCACACCTTATGATGAGTGGTAGGAAGACGATGACCGGGTGACAGTAGTGAAGCAGTCCACTTCAGCCAAGAATCAACAGCTTTGACAGACATTTTGTTCTCCATTTTGAGCTGCATCACTCCCATCACACTTTCAAGAACAGTCTTACTACAACCGTCGTACAACGGAGTCTGTTGCAATGCAATCAGGTTGTTGTACTTGTCCATACCGCTTATGTTGACATGAGCTCCAGGTAATGGCTCGACTGGCTCAATATGGGGGAAACCCTCAACGACGGGAGGGACATTTGGTGCTTCATCAGCAAATACACCGCTCTCATGAGGAAACATATCATTGATTAACATCGATGTTGGATCATAGGATGAACTGCCCCTCTCAGCAAAATCTCCATGATCATAGCGTGGACTGACCATCTCACCAAATTGTCCATGATCATGCGGACCCGCTAACGATGTTTCACCGTGATAAATCCAACAAGTGTACTTATCCCAAAACCCGTATTTACTCAGGTGCTTCTGGACTTTATCAATGAGAAAACGAAATCGATCGCTGAAACACTTACATTCTTTACACGGGCAATAATGAAGTGTAGTGTCTCCACAATTAGCCTTCACAAAATTCGCAAAACTCCTAATTCCCTGGTGATATCTCACATCCCATCTTTCGAGGCTCATCCAACTCTTGTCCATCCTGAAAATTCTAACAATTTTACGTATTATATATACACACATTCACTACTAATAATCGACGCGATATCTCAATTCAACTCTAATTAAATCAACACATGCATGCATATATATATATATATATCGATCTAATCTCTGAATCCGATTCAGTACTCGATGATGGTATTCTTCTTTTTTCAGTTCAGTATTTGACTAGGTAGGAGGCTCTCTTAAGCCTGACTCCGATAACACTACGATAATACCAGTCGTTGATTCAGAGACAAGAGAAGATTAACTACAAGCAGTTTTCTCGTTTCGGTGACATCAACAACATTTCATATATATCTCACGAATTGGATTTGATCAACACACACATATATATATATACATACACATATACGTATATATACACGTACCTATATATATAGCTTCCCGAGTGATCGAGTTTTCGACGCGCGCCTTAATTTTGACAATACCGAAGGATCGATTTCAGGGCGTTTTCCTTCTTTCGATTTCACCGGATTTTTTTCGATCCAAATGAATGAGCTGCTGTGATCTGCATCTAATATAAGAGGCATTGCCGGCGATTCATTAAATCGTCAGAAATGGAGACATTACCGGCGACTTTTCGCCGGAATTTTGCCGGTAATGTTTCAAAACATTACCGGCGACCTCCTCCGTCGCCGGCAATGTCAAGCCAAGCATTTCCGGCGATTTTCCGGCCGGAATTTCGCCTGCAATGTTTGGCTTGACATTGCCGGCGACGGAGGAGGTCGCCGGTAATGTTTTGAAACATTACCGGCGAAATTCCGGCGACATTACCGGCAACGGAGTAAGTCGCCGGTAATGATGAACATTACCATCATTACCGGCGACTTTCCCGGTCGCCGGCCTTGTTTTTGGAAATCTCGCCGGTAATGTTGCAAAACGTGGTAGTGATAGTTTTCAAATGAGGACTTAGTATCTTGTTAGATATACGATTATTGTTTATATAGCAGAAGGTATGCTTCCTTAAATCAAACAAAAATATATACACTAGAAAATAATAAATATAAATATAGTAATAGATAAGTTTAATTTTTTTTTCACTCAAGGAAAACTCGTTTGAGGAAATTTTTTATATCTTTTATTAAAGAGATAAAATACAATAAAATATCATTGGTTTCGCTTATGCTTCATGCGAACCTTATTTTTAGTCTACATAGAAAGGAAAATGCAAAATAATAAAATAAATAATACTTTTTAATTTGTGTCGCATGTTGTTTGTTGATCTCTTTTCCTTCGAGTGTATCAAAACTCTAGCTTCATTTGCCCTCAACGCCGCTTACTTTGCACAGTCCATCCCAACCCAAATTCAATTTTTTTTATCTTGCTTTTTTTTCATCCCAGATAACATGTTATTCTGCTTGAATGAACATATCTACCAAATTAAGATTTGGTCTTATGAAAAATTCTCCATACAAGGCATGTTCTGAAGGCAGACCCTTCATGAATGCCGAAGCAGCTGTGCAATCATCACAACTAACGATTATAGTTTTTTCAACCTTAAACCTCTTTTGATAATCCCAAAGTCACTATTTTTCTCTTTTCCTAATGGTAAACAAATTATCTACTTTCTTTTCCATTGTTCTATATGATGTATACTCCTTTAGGAATAAAAGAACCAGCTCTGGAGAACTATTGATTTACAGCTCCTCGCAATGTCATATAAAAAACTTTACACATTAATGTGTCATTATTCTTATACAGAGTCATGAGCCTTCTATAATGCTTGAGATGCCTACTCGGGTCAGAATCTCCTTTATACGAAATAAAGTTTAGAGTCTGAAACCATTTCGGTGGTGGTGCATTTTCGATGCTCTTAGAGAATGACGAAGTTGCTACTTGGTCCTTTTCTTCTTTAGATCATCATCTCCATCGATATGTGTTTTTAAAAGTCTTCAATTTCTTATTGAACATTCTTTCCACTTCGGCTGCATCAATCCTTCCTTCGAGTCTGAGTGGAACTTGTTGTTGTATAACGTTGGATCGGGAACGTTTTCATGCTTCATTTTGGGGCCTTAGTTGATTAACTGGTTCTGGGATATATGGTTCGACTTCTACAAGATCGCTCTGATCCCCAAACAAGCTTGTTGAGCTTGTACATGATGCCAATGAATATTTCCTCCGAGGATTTTTTTCTGACATGATATGACTCTTCCATAGGCAGATTTCTCCTCGAGCAAGGGTGTCGCCCACTTGTTGTCTTTTGACTATCTTCTAAATCTGATTTGATGACTGCATTAATAAGAGGACTCAAGCATTCAAGAACATCTCCTTGAGGACCAAGACGCAAGAGATTGTCTCCTTAAGGCCCTATCCTCGTATGAGCATCAGTAGGTAACATATCGGCTTGGCATTTCACACCAATGTGACTTCTTCTCTGGAGAACTATTGATTGAAACATTAGGTAATGTATGAAACCAGTCTTGAGAAGCTCCTTGCAATGTCATCAAAACAACTTTACACATTAATGTGTCGTTGTTCTTATACAGAGTCATGAGCCTTCTATAATGCTTGAGATGTCTACTTGGGTCAGAATCTCCTTTATACGAAGTAAAGTTTGGCATCTAAAATCATTTCGGTGGTGGTTTATTTTTGATGCTCTTAGAGAATGGCAAAGTTGCTACTCAGTCCATTTTCTTCTTTAGATCATCATTTCCATCAATAAGTGTTTTTAAAGTCTTCAATTTCTTGTCGAGCATTCTTTCCACTTTGGCTGCGTCGATCCTTCCTTCTAGTATGAGTGGAACTTGTTGTTGTAGAACATTGGATTAGGAATGTTTTCGTGCTCCATTTTGGGGCCTTAGTTTATTAACTGGTTCTGGCATATATGGTTCGACTTCTACAGGATTGCTTTGATTTCCAAACAATTTGTTCTCCAAGGATTTGTTCTGGCACGATATAACTCTTCCATAGGCGGATTTCTCCTCGAGCGAGGGTTTCGCCCACTGGTTGTCTTTTGACTATCTTCTAAATCTGATTCGATGACTGCATTAATAAGATGACCCAAGCATTTAAGAACATCTCCTTGAGAACCAAGACATGAGAGATCGTCTCCTTGAGGCCATATCCTCTTATGAGCATCAATAGGTAACATATCATCTTGACATTTCACACCAATGTTCATTATTCTCTGAAGGTGTTGATTCTGATTAGGAGGAGGGTATTAATTAGGAGCGGGTTCTTTCCTCGGCCGTCTGTTCACAGGATGTGAATTTTCCTCAAAGATCTTTCTCGAATGACTAATTGGCTCAAATTGTTCGTTTATTCACGCATTGCAAAATAGCGTGATCTCTTGGTTTATTGTTATGATAAGTGCCTCCTACTCCACTAGTCGTTTAGATATATCTTGCATATGTTTGCGCAACATGTCATTTTGTTTCACCAACACACTCTGATTCTCCTCTACATGAGTAGTTTGTATATGTACACCTTCAGATGTTAAAGAAGCGTCTGTCACTACTAAAGGTCGATCAATGTTGGAGGCATGAACGGTGTGAACTATAGGTTCACATGTGGGTGATGGTAGCCCTGGACTAGTTCTTTCAGCATTAGCATGCCTTAAATTCACATCAAATTTTTTCTAACAACATGCTTTCGTGTTCCAACCATGATTCAAGCATGTTAAAAGATAAAAGTAAAAGAAATAAAAATAAAATAAAAAGAAGAACTCAGCAAAGAACCTCTTTGAGTATAATCTTCATCTCTCAATGAAAGCACTAATTTGTGGCAATGAATTTCACCACTATAAATGAACTTGAGTTTCTGTAATAGATGTCCTTCGATCTTACATGAAAATTTCTTCGATCGAGCTTATGATGCACTATGTAAGTGAATTATTATGGAAGAGTAAATGAATGCTGTAGAGTTTAACCCCTTTTCACTTTTACGTTTCCCTAATTATAGAGTTTACAAGTAGCAGTTGATTTTACGGTTAACTTGCAGTTACCTCGAGACTTGATTTAATTGGTCAGAG